>JAOPSE010000165.1:0-600000 GCA_029449295.1 Zea luxurians
GCATAAATGATGATTTAAATGCTAAGTTAGAAGTAGCTAATAAATCAACATCTTGTGTAGAACATGTTGCAATTTTCAATAGGTGTGAAGATTTTAATGTTGATGCTTGTAGTGAACACCTAGTTTCAATTTCTAAATTGAATGATGAAGTGGCTAGTCTTAATGCCCAACTTAAGACTAGCAAGAGTGAACTTGACAAAATAAAATTTGCAAGGGATGCCTACACGATTGGTAGACCCCCTCAATTAAGGATGGTCTTGGCTTCAAGAGGGAAGTCAAGAACTTAACAAGCCATAAGGCTTCCATCTCCGCCAAGGAGAAAGGGAAGGCCCCTATGGCTAGTAGTACTCAAAAGAACCATGCTTTCATGTATCATGATAGGAGACATTCTAGGAATGCTTATAGAAGTTATGATGCTTTTGATTCCTATGCCATGTTTGCTTCTAGTTCTTCTATTATGCATGATAGAAATTTGGCTAGGAAAAATGATATGCCTAGAAGGAATGTTGTTCATATTCCTAGAAAAGTAAACAATGAACCTTCTACAATTTTTCATACTTGCAATGCTTCCTTTGCTATTTGTAGAAAGGATAAGAAGGTGATTGCTAGGAAGTTAGGGCAAGATGCAAGGGAGATAAAACTTGCATTTGGGTCCCTAAGACCATTTTGACTAACCTTGTAGGACCCAACAAGAGTCGGGTACCAAAAACCCAAGCCTAAATTGCCTTATAGGTTTATGCATCCGGGGGTTCAAGCTGGATTATCGACAGCGGATGCACAAACCACATGAACGGGGAGAAGAAGATGTTCACCTCCTACGTCAAGAACAAAGATTTCCCAAGACTCAATCATATTCGATGACGGGAATCAAGGCAAGGTGAAAGGGTTAGGAAAATAGCTATTTTCATCCGAGCACTCCATTTCCAATGTGTTTTTAGTTGAGTCGCTTGGATATAACTTGTTGTCTGTGAGTCAGCTTTGTAATATGGGATATAACTGCTTATTCACAAATGTAGATGTGTCTGTCTTTAGAAGAAGTGATGGTTCATTAGCTTTTAAGGGTGTATTAGATGGCAAACTCTATTTAGTTGTTTTTGCAAAAGAGGAGGCCGGTCTAGAGGCATGCTTAATTGCTAAGACTAGCATGGGCTGGCTGTGGCATCGCCATTTAGCTTATGTGGGGATGAAGAACCTTCACAAGCTTCTAAAGGGAGAACACGTGATAGGTCTAACTAATGTAACTTTCGAAAAAGATAGACCTTGTGCAGCTTGTCAAGTAGGTAACAGGTGGGAAGCTCTCATCATACCAAAAATGTGATGACCACATCAAGACCATTGGAGTTGCTTCATATAGACCTCTTCGACCCGTCGCCTATCTAAGCATAGGAGGAAGTAAGTATGGTCTTGTTATAGTTGATGATTTTTCCCGCTTCACTTGGGTATTCTTTTTGCAGGATAAATCTGAAACCCAAGGGACCCTCAAGCGCTTCCTAAGAAGACCTCAAAATGAGTTTGAGCTCAAGGTGAAGAAGATAAGGAGTGACAACGGGTCCGAATTCAAGAACCTTCAAGTGGAGGAGTACCTTGAAGAGGAAGGGATCAAGCACGAGTTCTCCGCTCCCTACACACCACAGCAAAATGGTGTGGTAGAGAGGAAGAACAGGACGCTCATAGACATGGCGAGGACGATGCTTGGAGAGTTCAAGACCCCCGAGCGGTTTTGGTCGGAAGCCGTGAACACGGCTTGCCACGCCATCAACCGGGTCTACCTTCACCGCCCCCTCAAGAAAACTTCGTATGAGCTTCTAACCGATAACAAACCCAATGTGTCTTAATTTCGTGTATTTGGGAGCAAATGTTACATTCTAGTAAAGAGAGGTAGAAATTTTAAGTTTGCTCCCAAAGCTGTAGAAGGGTTTTATTAGGTTATGACTCAAATACAAAGGCGTATAGAGTCTTCAACAAATCATCAGGTTTGGTTGAAGTCTCTAGCGACGTTGTATTTGATGAGACTAATGGCTCTCCAAGAGAGCAAGTTGTTGATCTTGATGATGTAGATGAAGAAGACGTTCCAACGGCCGCAATACGCACCATGGCGATTGGAGATGTGCGGCCACAGGAACAAAAGGAGCAAGATCAACCTTCTTCCTCAACATGGTGCATCCCCCAACTGAAGACGATGAACAGGTTCATCAAGAAGAGGCGTGTGATCAAGGGGGAGCACAAGATGATCATGTGATGGAGGAAGAAGCACAACCGGCACCTCCAACCCAAGTTCGAGCGACGATTCAAAGGAATCATCCCGTCGACCAATTTTGGGTGACATTAGCAAGGGAGTAACTACTCGTTCTAGATTAGTTAATTTTTGTGAGCATTACTCCTTTGTCTCTTCTATTGAGCCTTTCAGGGTAGAAGAGGCCTTGCTAGATCCGGACTGGGTGTTGGCCATGCAAGAGGAGCTCAATAATTTCAAGAGAAATGAAGTTTGGACACTGGTGCCTCGTCCCAAGCAAAATGTTTGTGGGAACCAAGTGGGTGTTCCGCAACAAACAAGACGAGCACGAGGTGGTGACAAGGAACAAGGCTCGACTTGTGGCAAAAGGTTATGCCCAAGTCGCAGGTTTGGACTTTGAGGAGACTTTTGCTCCTGTGGCTAGGCTAGAGTCCATTCGTATTTTGCTAGCATATGCCGCTCACCATTCTTTCAGGTTGTTCCAAATGGATGTGAAGAGCGCCTTCCTCAACGGGCCAATCAAGGAGGAGGTGTACGTGGAGCAACCCCCTGGCTTCGAGGACGAACGGTACCCCGACTACGTATGTAAGCTCTCTAAGGCGCTCTATGGACTTAAGCAAGCCCCAAGAGCATGGTATGAATGCCTTAGAGACTTTTTAATTGCTAATGCGTTCAAGGTTGGGAAAGCCGATCCAACTTTATTTACTAAGACTTGTGATGGTGACTTATTTGTGTGCCAAATTTATGTCGATGACATAATATTTGGTTCTACTAACCAAAAGTCTTGTGAAGAGTTTAGCAGGGTGATGACTCAAAAGTTTGAGATGTCGATGATGGGCGAGTTGAACTACTTCCTTGGGTTCCAAGTGAAGCAACTCAAGGATGGCACCTTCATCTCCCAAACGAAGTACATGCAAGACTTGCTAAAGCGGTTTGGGATGAAGGACGCCAAGCCTGCAAAGACTCCGATGGGAACTGACGGACACGTCGACCTCAACACGTCGACCTCAACAAAGGAGGTAAGTCCGTTGATCAAAAAGCATACCGGTCCATGATAGGTTCTTTGCTTTATTTATGCGCTAGTAGACCGGATATTATGCTTAGTGTATGCATGTGTGCTAGATTTCAATCCGATCCAAGGGAGTGTCACTTAGTGGCCGTGAAGCGAATTCTTAGATATTTAGTCGCTACGCCTTGCTTCAGGATCTGGTATCCAAAGGGGTCTACCTTTGACTTAATTGGATATTCAGACTCCGATTATGCTGGATGCAAGGTCGATAGGAAGAGTACATCAGGGACGTGCCAATTCTTAGGAAGGTCCCTGGTGTCGTGGAGCTCTAAGAAACAAACCTCTGTTGCCCTATCCACCGCTGAGGCTGAGTATGTTGCCGCAGGACAGTGTTGCGCGCAACTACTTTGGATGAGGCAAACCCTCCGGGACTTTGGCTACAATCTGAGCAAAGTTCCACTCCTATGTGACAATGAGAGTGCTATCCGCATAGCGGATAATCCTGTTGAGCACAGCCGCACAAAGCACATTGACATCCGGCATCACTTTTTGAGAGACCACCAGCAAAAGGGAGATATCGAAGTGTTTTATATTAGCACTAAGAACCAGCTAGCCGATATCTTTACCAAGCCTTTAGATGAGAAGACCTTTTGCAGGCTGCGTAGTGAGCTAAATGTCTTAGATTCGCGGAACTTGGATTGATTTATAGCATACATGTGTTTATGCCTTGATCATGTTCCTTATGCATTTTGTTGTTTATTTATGGTGCTCAAGTTGTACAAGCACTCCCCGGACCTCACAAGTCCATTTGCAAGTGATGCACACATTAAGGGGGAGATGTGCTACAACTTGACCCTTTGAGACTAACCGTGTGCTTGAGTTTGCTTGATTTAGTCTCAAAGGTGGATTGAAAGGGAAAAGGTGGACTTGGACCATGCAAGACTTCCACTGCACTCCGATGAGAGGGTAACTTATTCCAAGTTCATCTTCATGCTCTTATTGCCTTTTTTTACTCTTCATTGAAGATTTTGGTGAGGCAATGGGGTTCAAGGGCCAAACTTGATCCCGTTTTGGTGCTTGATGCCAAAGGGGGAGAAAATAAGGCCAAAAGCAATAAATGGATCAGCTACCACTTGAGAATTTTGAAAATAGTAGAATAGAGCTGTTGGTTTGTCAAAACTCTCTTGTTGTCTCTTTTGTCAAAAGTTGGCCTCTTGTGGGGAGAATAGTCGATTATGGGAAAAAGGGGGAGTTTTTGAAATCTTTGATCAATTTCTCTTGGAACAACTCTCTTTATGTCTCAGCAAGTGTGATTGACTTAGAGATAGAAAGTTGAGGTTTATTTGCAAAAACAAAACCAAGTGGTGGCAAAGAATGATCCATATATGCCAAATTTGAATCAAAACAATATTGAGTTCTCAACTGTATTGATGTTGCACTTCCTTTAGTTGCTTTTTGTTGTGTTGGCATAAATCACCAAAAAGGGGGAGATTGAAAGGGAAATGTGCCCTTGGGCCATTTCTAAGTATTTTGGTGATTGAGTGCCAACACAAGTGGACTTATGGTAATCTATGCAAAGTGATGGACAAAGTGCAAATCAAGTCTAAAGGTATGTTTCTAGACTTGGTACATTGTTTTAAGAACTAATGTATTGTGTCTAAGTGCTGGAAACAGGAGAAATCAAATTGGAAAAGAGATGGCTTTGTTCAGCCAAAGACAGCTCGGTCTGGGTGCACCGGACAGTGTCCGGTGGTGCACCGGACAGTGTCTGGTGCGCCAGGCTGGCGACTGTCAACTGGCTGCTCTCGAGAAGCGATCAACGGCGTACGGCTATAAATCACCGGACTGTCCGGTGAGCCATTCACAGGCGAAGTCGTCGCTCTCGGGAAGTGATTAACGGCGTACGGCTATAAATCATCGGACTGTCCGGTGGTGCACCGGACTGTCCGATGAGCCAACGGTCGGCTGGGCCAACGGTCGGCCGAGGAATCCGCGCGCGACGCGTGGCCGAGCCAACGATCAGAAGGGGGCACTGGACTGTCTGGTGTGCACCGGACACTGTCCGGTGCGCCAACGGCTCTGGATCTTCAACGGTCGGCTGCACTACAGAAGGAAAGAAATCCGCACCGGACAGTGTCCGATGGTGCACCGGACTGTCCGGTGCGCCAAGCGACAGAAGGCAAGAATTGCCTTCCTGGAATGCTCTCAACGGCTCCTAGCTGCCTTGGGGCTATAAAAGGGGCCCCTAGGCGCATGAAGGATGACACCAAGCATTCTCTAAGCATTCCTAAGCACCAAGACTTCAATTCAGCGCATTCGACTCTTTGTGATAGCAACTAGAGCTCCATTTGAGTAGTGTACTCTTCGAGTTGTGTTAAGAGCTCGTGTTGTGACTTGTGTGCGTGTTGTTGCTCTGATTTTGTGTCTTGTGTGTGTTGCTCATCCCAACCTTACTTCCGTGACTCTTTGTGAACATCTTTGTAAGGGCGAGAGGCTCCAAGTTGTGGAGATTCCTCGCAAGCGGGATATAGTAAAGTGCAAGCAAAACACTGTGGTATTCAAGTGGGTCTTTGGACCGCTTGAGAGGGGTTGAGTGCAACCCTCGTCCGTTGGGACGCCACAACGTGGAGTAGGCAAGTATTGGACTTGGCCGAACCACGGGATAAACCACTGTGCCATCTCTGTGTTGATCTCTTTGTGGTTATTGTGTTTTGCTAAGACTCCTCTGTAGCCACTTGGCCTTACTGTGCTAACCCCTAATCAAGTTTTTGTGGCACTAAGTTTCAAGTTTTACAGGATCACCTATTCACCCCCCCCCACCTCTAGGTGCTCTCACTACTGTTATCTGAGTACATAAATTTTGTGTGTGTTTTTTGTGTTAGAGGTCATTTTTGCTGTTAGTTTAAGGCCATCAAGATCGACAAGTGGCTTAAACAGAGAAAAACAAAATTTGTGTGTGTTTTGTTTTGCTCTTGATGTTTCGGTGTTGCTTACTTTCATGATTTTTGTATGATGTTTTTTTTGATGTATTATATTGTAATGTAAAGTATTGTATGGTACTATGCTTTTTGTTCCATGTATGATTTTGTTTTAGTTTGTTTTTCTAGGTTCTTAAGGAATCAAGTGACGAGGAAAGGGAGCAAGCTGAAGAGATGATGAAGTACTAGGCATCACTTCCCCTGCTCCTTTGATTTTGGTTCGCATCATTGTAATGTCTATCGTGATTTTTGACTGTATGATTTGTTTTAGTTTTTTTCAATGTTATATATTTTTTTTTGTTTTGTCTTTGCTAGGTGGAGAAAAGCCTTTGCACCCTGATGCTGAAAAAGTTGAAGTACCAAGTATCCACTTCCCTTGCAATGTACGCTATTTTTGTGTGATGTATGATTTGTTTTGTGAGTTTTTGCTTCATCCTTTTTTCTAGATTTGTGTCTGAGTAGCAAAATTTTCAGAAGTGTTTGGCCTCATGCAGGCAACTACTGTTATCTGAGTACATAAATTTTGTGTGTGTTTTTTGTGTTAGAGGTCATTTTTGCTGTTAGTTTAAGGCCATCAAGATCGACAAGTGGCTTAAACAGAGAAAACAAAATTTGTGTATTTTTTGTTTTGCTCTTGATGTTTCGGTGGTGCTTACTTTCATGATTTTTGTATGAGGTTTTTTTGATGTATTATATTGTAATGTAAAGTATTGTATGGTACTATGCTTTTTGTTCCATGTATGATTTTGTTTTAGTTTGTTTTTCTAGGTTCTTAAGGAATCAAGTGACGAGGAAAGGGAGCAAGCTGAAGAGATGATGAAGTACTAGGCATCACTTCCCCTGCTCCTTTGATTTTGGTTCGCATCATTGTAATGTCTATCGTGATTTTTGATTGTATGATTTGTTTTAGTTTTTTTCAATGTTATATATTTTTTTCATTTTGTCTTTTCTAGGTGGAGAAAAGCCTTTGCACCCTGAAGCTGAAAAAGTTGAAGTACCAAGTATCCACTTCCCTTGCAATGTACGCTATTTTCGTGTGATGTATGATTTGTTTTGTGAGTTTTTGCTTCATCCTTTTTTTCTAGATTTGTGTCTGAGTAGCAAATTTTTTAGAAGTGTTTGGCCTCATGCTGGCAACTACTGTTATCTGAGTACATAAATTTTGTGTGTGTTTTTTGTGTTAGAGGTCATTTTTGCTGTTAGTTTAAGGCCAACAAGATCGACAAGTGACTTAAACAGAGAAAAACAAAATTTGTGTGTGTTTTGTTTTGCTCTTGATGTTTCGGTGTTGCTTACTTTCATGATTTTTGTATGATGTTTTTTTGATGTATTATATTGTAATGTAAAGTATTGTATGGTACTATGCTTTTTGTTCCATGTATGATTTTGTTTTAGTTTGTTTTTCTAGGTTCTTAAGGAATCAAGTGACGAGGAAAGGGAGCAAGCTGAAGAGATGATGAAGTAATAGGCATCACTTCCCCTGCTCCTTTGATTTTGGTTCGCATCATTGTAATGTCTATCGTGATTTTTGACTGTATGATTTGTTTTAGTTTTTTTCGATGTTTTATATTTTTTCATTTTGTCTTTGCTAGGTGGAGAAAAGCCTTTGCACCCTGAAGCTGAAAAAGTTGAAGTACCAAGTATCCACTTCCCTTGCAATGTACGCTTTTTTCGTGTGATGTATGATTTGTTTTGTGAGTTTTTGCTTCATCCTTTTTTTCTAGATTTGTGTCTGAGTAGCAAATTTTTCAGAAGCGTTTGGCCTCATGCAGGCAACTACTGTTATCTGAGTACATAACAATGTTTTTTGTGTTAGAGATCATTTTTGTTGTTCTACATCTATTTTTCTCAACAAAAAAAACAAGACAACATGTTAAATTTTAACACAACAACTTGTATTGTTTATTTGTATATTAGGTTTTTTCTCTATTTTTAGAGAAAAAAATTTGCGTGTTTATTATGACCATTAGATCTTGATCTAGTGGACACAGATTTTCCTTAACGGGGCGTTTGGATCCTTAATTTTAAAGGAATTGGAATTCACTCAATAAAGTAACTTATTTAGTTTGGATTTTGACATTCCACCACTTTCTAAAGTTCAGATATAAGTTTATCTCAAATTCATGGGGTAGAGGGTGGGAAATGATTTTATGCATTAGTAGAATTTGTTTCTACTCTATAACTTACATGACACTCTTTGTCTCATTCCTCTATAGTAAAAATGTAGCACATAAATATCTCCGACATCTTGCTAATAATAGTATACAAGTATATTTTGCATAAAACTGAATTAGTTTAATTGATATGTGCCTAAATTACTATTATTAAAATGGAATTCAATTCCAATGATCCAAACGGAGCGTAAAAGAAATCTACGTGTTTTTTCAGCTAAAAACACACGTGTGTTTTTTGGGCAAAAATTGCCCATGTGCTGTATAGACAGGTCATGTAATTTAAACTATGGTTTGTATGTACTTTTGTCATAAGTCGATCTAGAGCTTTAGCTAATTCTGGTTCGGCTACTGCAAACAGAGTTAGCTGAATTTGTTACTTTTCACTTCGACCGCTCTGGCAATGATATGCGATCAAACATGATGAGAAGCTCTTCATGCTGCTCCTAGATGATGCAATGGTGGCGTATCATATCATATCATATATACTCTAACACGCGTTTTATATCGAACGGATCCACAGGTCCATTCTCTGTCCCTCTCCCTCAATCTTACGGGTGGATCGGATTGTACTTTTGGAGTAGCTATGGATAGATTAGATACTTGGTACAGAATTTCGTGTGAGCCGGAGCTGACGAACGGCTGAACGGTGCAGAATCTTATACACGACCACGTCATTGGTCATGGGGCGGGAACGCGATCAGGATGCGCTCGGTCTGGCTCTGACGGAGATGCTCAAGCCACGCTACGCATCGAGGCACCAGCAGTGGTAGTCCGGCGTGGAGAGCCGGAGGAGGTCCTCGGGCGTCATGCGCTCCAGCTCCCGCTGCCTCCACGCCGGGAACGGCTGCTGGTCGTCCGCGGCCGGCGCCGGTGCGTGTGCGTCGGCCCTGGGGTGGTGCTGCTGCCCGCGCATCCTGCGGTAGAGGCGCATGGCGGCGACGCAGTCCTCGAAGGGGTGCTGGTGCCCCGTCTGGATCTCGTAGCCGAGGTAGTTGAGCGTGAGGAAGCGGAGCGAGTTGCTGAGCTTGCTGGTCTTCATGAGCGGCGGGTACGTGGCCGTGTCGCGCTTGAGGTAGGCCGGGTAGTCCATGTGCAGCGCGTGGAGGTCGTGGTCGAGGCCGTGGCCGACCAGCAGCCGCGCCCTGCCCCGGCTGGTGCGCGCCCTCCACGGCTGCTCGCCGTCGAGCAGCAGCTCCTCCACCCGGCGCTGCGCGCTCTTCACCGTCACGCTCGCGCCGTCGCGGAGGTGCTCCGGCCGGATCCCCGTCGTCTCGTACCGGTAGTGCGTCACGGGAAGGAGCGGCCTCACGAAGGCCTCGAACAGGACGTTCTCCTGCTCGTCGATGACGCACACCCGCGCGCACACGTCCAGGGATCCGTCGCTGCCGGCGCCGACCATCTTGCAGCCCAGCGCGAGCGCGCCTCCTTGCGGCTGCGTCCGGTGATGCTGCTGCAGCGCCCTCGGCGGCGGGGTGCGCGAGAGCCGGCACGCCGCGCGGTGGGCTCCGAGCGACGCGGCGCCGGCGAGGACGCGGAGGCAGATGGCGCAGCCCCGCGCGGCGAAGGCGTCGGCGCAGCTGGCGGCCTTGGGCAGCGTGGAGCCGCCGACGCCGAGGTGGTCCCTGAGCGCCTCGAAGGAGCGGCAGTGCTTGCGGCAGATGTCGCAGCGGGGCTCGTGCGCCGAGTGCCGCGCCGCCCGCATGTGCTCCACCAGGTGCTCCATCTTGTTGAACTGCCGGAAGCACGCCGCGCACCTGTGACGCCTGCCAAACAAGTCACAATCAATTCCTCGTTACACTGTACGTTACGAGTATTTTTACTTTTCTTTTTTTTATACAAGATTCCTAACACAAGTTCAAAGTGCTGGTCTTTAAATACAAGTCTATTTGGATTTTGTTCTAACATGAAGAAAAAAAAATGACCGGCCATAGATTTCACAGCCAGGCCGGCCTTTTGGAAGAAAGGCAACCGACAAAAGTGCCCTTGACTGGTAGACTAGCAGTAGCAGATGTCTTTGGCAGAAGATAATAATGTCCACAATGGTTCTAGTAAAATCATAGTAGGCATTGCCATTGAAACAAGAAAAACGACTTCGAACAGACACAGATGGAGCTTGATTTTTGTGATCGAAATGGTCCACAAAACAAAACCCAGGTGTCCCAAGCACGGTAGAGTCTACCTCAAAGCATGCATATCAGCATATAGTTTGTGACCTCAAGAAAGAAGCTCACCCGTGAGCGTCGGAGGAGCTATCCATCGTCACGTACAGTACGTACGTACGTACTACGTCGGTCCACGGTCAGTTCACCCCAACTGCTCGGTTGGTCTGGTCGACCGATGGATGATCTGTCAGCACACGGGTGCCTATTTATACTAGGGCGGCGGCCGGATGGAAGAACTGGATCCTATCTATGTCGCCAGGGTGCTGTCACCGTAACAACACGCAGGTTCCATCACTAGCCATGTAGCCTACTAGCTAGTATAACCGATTTCCTAGATTGTCGTATCAGAAGAAGGCTCGAAATCACTGCTGATGGCCTGCTCCCATGCCTAATTAATTAGGACAGCAGATGATCTCGTGTGATGGTTCTCCAAACACTAACAAGAGCTTGTTCGGGAGAAGGACGATAAAAAGAATTAAGAGGACTAAAATCTCTTACTATCTAGTAAAAGATTTTGGTCCTCTCAATCCCCTCCATTGCTCTTACTTCCAAACAAGTCCTAAATCTACTGTGTTTCGCTCCGGCACTGAAGCAGAAATACCATGATGCTGCCCGTTGAGTTGCCAAATTTTGTTGGCTTTTGCCGCCGGCTTGTACACAAGATCTTCATCTGCCACCATGCATGCTGTGCGGTGCCACAGTGGAATACTGTCCAAACATGAGTGTTGTTTACCGAGCTGTGTCGTTTGGCTTTCTAACGTCAGTGCATTGTCTCTATGAATTATAGTTGTAGCAATCGGAACATGTTGTTTTGCAATCTTCTCCAGCACCGTCGATCGCACCAATGCACCCAATAATTCGTAATTGATCGAGAAAACACACCCAATTCATTCGCTGCAAAGTGTATGTAGCGTACATTAATTGGTCTGTTTGTTTGTTGCCTAGTGTAACCCGATTCTCTAGATTTGCAGGTGCACATAGAGAATGTAAACTCCTTTTTTCCCCTCCTCTGATTCTTGGTCTGAACTGAACTATCGTAAAGAAAGCTCGAACAGCATTTTGTGAGTTATCAGACATCGCTACCGCACTTTTATCATGTCCGCTTTCTACAAAAGCTGTGGCGCTGTCTGGATGATGCCTCACCTACTTGCAAAGATGATTAGATGAATGATGCTTTGGGCCATAGGAGGAGGGGGGGTTCCATTGCGCTGGTTCGAAGGCTTAGTTCATAGTACATACTAGCAGCCTTAATTATATTGTTGGCGTAGGGCATTTTGTGTGAATAAATGCCCAGCTGTGGCGCTTGTCAGCGTAACTGAACATATAGAACTGCGAATTTGCTAATAACATTTGGAAGTTATTAGTAGAGAAGGGTATGTTTGGTCGTCTGCATGAGTGGGTCTGACTCGTATCTAGAGAACCTGGCTCTTGGTAACCTGGCTGAGAGCATGCAATATCCCTACATTTGGTTGCCTGTATGAGCTTAGATTGGCTCATTCAAGATGATGTTTGGTTACTTGCATGAATAATGCTTGGCACATGAGCTTAAAAGCTATAAAGTTTATTATATTTTCATGTGATGATGTTGCAATAGTCTATAATATGCCATACCAAGCCTTAATCCACTTTTAAGTAAATTAAATTTATTTAATAGACACTAATTACATGCTAATGCTAATATGTTATTAGGAAAGACTAATGGTTGTACCGGTAGAACCTGGGTCTAGAGAAACGGTTAATTTCTATGTAACTCGGGAGCTAAGTCCAAGGAGAATCTTTGTATCCCACGAGCCAGACTGAAGAGACTGATCAGACAACCAAACATAAGAAAGTTGTATCTCGTGAGTCTGGCCAGACGATATGCAGGTAACCAAACGTACTCGAAGTGTTTGAACACAGCAGCTGGAGTGTCCTAGCCCGGGCTGGAAATGCAGGGACTGGAGCACATGCACAGATGGGGTGGCTTTAGGAGGAACAAGAGAGAGAGAGATTCAGATTCCCCGGTCAAAAAAGAAGGTCCTGGAAAAAGCAGGAACAGGGACCGATTGGACGCAGATTCAGATGCGATTCCTATCGAAAACAACATCTTTTTCGGCCTGAACGAACGAAAGAAGAGCAGGCAAAGGCGAAGGATGCCCCGCCGCTGCGAGCAGAAGAAGAAATCATTGGGGGCGGATCTTTTTGGCGCCGGTCGAGGTGGTCGATCCGCACGCACGCGGGGGATATGCTGTGAACATACCTACCGCGCTCCTGTCCTGCCCTGGCATGGATGGGGATGGGAACACGGCATATTATCTTTGGCTGGTTGCTGCGTCTGCGTCTGCGTGCCGTGCGCGCGCGTGGTGAGCTCATCGCCGATTCTCTCGCCGCTTTGCTCGATCGTGCCGTGCGCGCGGAATAGATTCACAAAAGGCTGTTGCAGGTAGCGGAGATGTTTTTTTCCCCAATCCCATAGCAACGAGACGCTGTACATTTTCCATGTCCAGCCTCTTTTTGTGCGGCATGAGTACAACCCAAAAATAGCCTAAAAATAGGAGATCAAAATACAATCGGGTATAAAATAATATGGATCAAGTTGGCATGGTCCGAAGGCGAGCTTAGGCCAGACCTCAAATTCCGACCCGTTGGACCCGTGACATGGCCCGCAAACATGAGCTGAGCTTGAACCGATACGACCTAATGTAGACCATATTGTTTAATTTCTCTAAGTTAGTAAGCGATAGACTTTATATTGTTGTAATATTTTTGGACTTTATGTGGTTAAATAATGTTAACATTGTCTAATATCTTTAATTTAGTAAGTTATAGACTCATGTGATTGTAATATTTGGATTTTATGTAGTTCAAATATATAGGCCGGACTTGAGCCGCCACAACCCAACGAAGGCACGACATGTTTTAAGGCCGGACTAGGCCACTTTTCTACTCTTTGAGCTGACACGACATTACCTAAAAAAATTAGGCTTTCTTGATCCAAACTCGCTTGGCCCAAAGCACGATATATTTAGGTCGATTCGACAAGACCTAACCTAATTCCCAGCACTATCCATAGCCATAGCCATAGGGCCTGGCGTGGGTGGCTTGGCATACCATATTACCATGTTAATGCTCCAATTATTATTAGTTTTGATTTGATTAACTGCAAAGTTCCTAGAGTCTCGAGACTGATCTTCTTTTCATTATATTATCTCTTTTTTATTTTTCTCACTTTCTTGACCAGTACTACATAATTTAGGATTATGTATGTGCTTGTGCATTGCAACGGAACACAAATTAACGAGCCTCAATTGCTCAAGGTTATAGCGACGAACGGCGTGAACGCAATAGTAACGGGAGCCCTCATGGGGAACAGTGCATTGTTGCAGAAAAGCACGAGCCTGAGCGCACTATGGGCTCTATCGTCGTGTTGTGGGGCTGCCATTGCCACGAGCTCCATATATAAAATGGGTTGTTCAGATCATAATAACTAAAACAATGATGTCCCAAGACTTTTTGCTACTACACTCCAAGACTCATACAATATTGACAGTGCATTGTTGCAACGGGAACATATAATACCACGATAACTTATATACAAAATATATGTTATATTGTTATGAGAAAATACTTCATAATCTATTTGTGGGCTACTTTAATTTAGCTGTTTCACTACTACAAATTCCCCCACATGGCCATAACTTGTAGAAAGAGATAGCTAATGGTAATCATACATAATACTGTTTTGCCAATTATGTTATATGTAATAAAAATCATAGAAAAAGATAAAATTGCTAAGAAGTTGGTACGAAGAAAATTCTCTTTTAAGTCAATTGGCCTAATTGTATGTCTCACTTAAAAATATCCTCTGCCTATTCAAAATGTTCCTTACCGTACGCAATTTTATATTTATTTGAAAACATGATAATCATTTTCGGGGACCTCTTATATGGTATGTGCTTTAGAACAAAATAACATATCTTTACCAGAATATATTCGCATCACAAAAGAATATATGAATTACCAATCCAGTCTTATGCCTCATTTTGTTTAATTGTCAAACAAATGAGAGAATATAGAATCAGAAAATGGTTCGACTAACTTTAACAGAACTTCGTAGATTACAAGAGAATGAACACATCCATGAGGGATGATAAGGTCTTCCTTCATATAAAGTAGATTCTCAACTGAAGTTGTCCATACTTCACGAATTTCATGGACAAGCTGTTGTTGCATAGCCATTAGGAATTGTCCATTGGTGTCACCTTAAAGGACCTGGCATCATGATAGGTTGTGTTTTCATTGTACAGTCCACATATAAAAAAACTCTGAGAAAGCAAATAATAAGCATGTTCAGCAAATAATAAGCTCAGTTGTGGATTGCAAACGGTCAAACTTGCATATTTCTGCTCTGCCTAACTGTTGGCAACCTGTCTGGGTGCAGTGTTGTGCCTTCAGTTAAACTTTTGCAAAATTATGTATGCTCTTCAGTGTTTGACTGGATAGATGAACTTATTGTCCTTATTTTCTTATGCTCTTGCTTTGTAAACTGTACATTCTTATTCAGTTTGCAACTCTTCTCAGTCACTGGTTAAAACACAGCAGTCAACTTGCAAATCTCAGCTTTATCTAGCTGTTGGCAACCTGATTGCCTAGATGTTGTGGCACCGTTCTTACCACTGTAACTTTTGCAAATTGTATGTTCTTCAGTGGCTGATTGGATATATCAACTTGTTAGCTATCATTTTCTCAAAAAAATCAAAGAATTTGTTGCCCTCGATCATGGTTCTTAGGTTTGAGGACAAGCTATCTTTGCGCACTTGTGTTGTCAATTGAACATTATTATTTGAGTTGTTTTTGCAACATATCTAGTAATCGCCCTTAGATGCTAGTAGAAACGAAACACCTTCAGAGACTTACTGGTATGCTATTTATTGTGGAAAATAAAACAGGTTGCTTACATGGGATTGGTTGGGTCGTTTCTCTTCAACTCCTTCCTCTCAGGAGTCCTTTCATGCATAGGAACTACAGTTCTTGCTGGTACGAGCTTCTTGCTGGTACGACCGCTTGTCTGCCTTGACCAACCGGGAAGGAAATAGAGACGCTCCCCCCCCCACAATTAATTGATCAGCAATTTCCAGAGCTGAAACCGAAAACACACTCAGTATCTAAATTTCACTTGATGAACCTTAATCGCACTCAGTATCCCACATACTTGCGCTCGAACTCGTGGAGGAGGCGGCACCCAGCGCAGGCAGTCTAGAAGGTACTAGGGACAGGGGCGGTGAGCGCCTCGTAGGCCTCGGTGGCGCGACCGAGTGCCTCCTTGGCGGCGGCGACGACGGAGGGGTAGGCGGCTGCGGTGGCGGCATCGAGGCCGACGCGGAGGGACTTGACAAGCGACTTGAAGTGGCGGTGGAGCTCGGAGGCGGAGAGCGGCGAGGCGTCGGGGTCGTCGGGCTCGGGCAGCAGCAGCGCGGCGTGGTGGGAGGAGGCGTCGGCGAGGAGCACGTTGGCGGCGGTGGCCACCACCGGGGCGCGCGGGGAGGTCGGGTACAGGCAGGCGATGCAGAGGGCGTGCCTGCGTGTGGCTCAGAGCCTGCCCGCGGAGAGCTCCGACTCGGCTAGCGCTAGGAGGCGGTCGGCCTCGGCCGCGGATTCGGGCCCCGATGGCACGGTGGCGATGGGTTCGCTGTCCATCTGTGGGAAAGGCGGGACTCTTCGATGGATAGTGGACGCCTATGATGGGGCGAGGAGAGTGGATCGCGCCTTCCATGTTGAGCTAGGGCTCGGTCGCACCTTCCACGGCCTTCCATGGGGAGCCAGGGTAGGGTCGTCGTGGTGGGGCGAGAGGCCGTTGATTGCGGGAGGCCATTGAGAGTAGACCGCGCCTTCCTTGGAGAGTTGGGTGCAGAGGTAGCACCTTCCTCCATGGAGAGCCGGGGCTAGGTCGGCATGGTAAGGCGAGGACGCGTTGATTGCGGGAGGAGACTACGGAAGGACGCAGCGAGAGAGACGCGGCGCGAGGGGCGGATCGGTGTAGGGAGACTGGGATCTCGGGAACCTTCCAAGCCGGGATAGATGACAGAACCGTGCACCGTTGGTGTTGTGGACGCCTTTACTAAGACCTTAAGTAGTAGTAGAGACTTGGCCATTTCTATTTTTTTCAAATTTTCTTTTAAGAATGTATCAATTGGCATGTGTTTCATTAAGATGAGAAGTTTAAATCATTTAAGGCATGTACAACCTAAATTACATAAATAATTCGTATCGCAAGGGATATCTAAAGGATAAATACAAAATCACAAGATATGTATTTTGGTGAAGGAACATATCTAACCCGGTTCTATAAAGTGTAAGATATAGTTCCACCTATACAATCTACATAAGACCTTGTTAAGCTGGGCTGGATTTAGCCTACACGATGGTTTAATCCATGGATGTCATTCCGGACCGGATCAAATACAAGCCCACAGTCCACATGTGTTTGCAAACTTGGCCCAATCCAAAAAAAAAAAAAAACTGACCTGGAATTAGTCCACGACTCGATAGCCGTGGAATCCATCCCGGCCACGGTCGGAGGAAGTGACTCCGCCGCGGGCCGCCATCTTCGTCGGTGATCTTTTCTCCTGTGAGTTTGTCCTTTACTTCTTTCTCCTCTCCTCTCCCATGTCTGTGTCCTACGGTTTCGATTTCTTGCTGTAGTGTCCTGCCGAGGCGGGCCGGATGGCGTTTAGCCGGGCAGAGGTGAACGCTGGCGAGGTCGCGGCGCCCACCTACAGGCTACAGCACTCGAGTTGCTTAGCCGCGGCGCGCGCACGTGGTTTTGCGGCTGGGCGTAGTGAGTGGTGAAGGCGCGGCTGGCCACTCACTTTTCGAAACCCCAAATCCTCCCAGACCCAAAACGATTCAGAGATGGTTCAGAGAGTTCAGAGCACCTGAATGATTTAGCTTTGTAGTATCTTTTTTGAGATCTTTAATTAAAGATGACATCTCTCTGAATTGAACAACTGTCTTTAGGATGGAGGGAGTACTACAAAACCACAACATCTTGTTTGTAGACAAGGAGTGCGATGCATTTATTAGGAAGAAAATGGAAGAATACTGGAGGCAAGGCACCAAGTTGGCCAGATTACCCAGGTCGATACAAATTAAAAAGGTATCCATGCAGGTCATAGTAACGAAGAAGGAATAGTATAGTAAAATGGATGTAAAGAATATCCTTTCCCCTGCCCTGACTGCTATTGCGTAAGAGTGCAGCAGCTGGCGTGCGGATTATTTACATGGTTTCCAACAACGGACTAGGAAACAGACATGTACTATATGTTGGGTTTAGGAGCTTAGTGAAGAGGTAGCGTGGCACCTACCTGTAACGTCACAAATTAAAGGTACATCTCGCCATCAGATAGCTGAAAAAACTATCAGAATTTAAACAAAGCTCTTCAGTTGGAGGGACATAGTTGTATTGTACAAGCAAACTATTTTATAACCCGGTTCTCATGTCTGTGTATCGGGTGGCCATGAGGAGCAGCACCTCTCCAGGAATTGGTCATTGGATAGCAGTATATTAGAAACTCTGAAGACCACATCTTACTGTATCTTTGTATAGCAGTGTATTAGAACCTCTGAATTGGATACCAACTCTCCATGAGGAGCAGCAACTCTCCACGAACCTGGTTCTCTCCGGGTGTTGTTTCTCCTAGTTCCATATCTTGTTGTGTCTTTGTATGGTTGTTGCTTCTGCAAGAGCTGTATTGTTGGTACATGTGTGAACTTTGATCACCGTATTTTTATATATTTTTGCACGGCAAGTCAACAATCAAGGCAACGATCTACCACAAAACTTTGTTGATCTACCAGATGGCGATCAAGACAACGATCAAGAAAATGTACAAGGCAATAATCTTAGAGATGCAATAGCACAAGAAACGTGGAATGATTACCAACAACATAAAAATTAGTGGTACATTTGTTGAGCTATTTGTTCGTAGAAACTGTCTTTGTTTATTGTTGCTTCCTAATGAAAAACATGTTACAGATGAGCTTACTTTGAAGATATGGTTCCCTGTAACCGCTATGCCTCCTAATTATGTCATGTTGCTGTTTATGTCATATATGTTGCTTCCTAATTAGTGGTACATTTGTTGTGGTATTGTTGCTTCCTAATTCTGTTGTGTGTGTATTGCTTACTCTGAAGATCTGGTTGGTTTGTAACTACAAGTAGGAGATTCTTTATTTTGTGAAATGTTTCAGTTACAGCAGGTTTTATAAACAGCGGCATTCATCTTTTTATATGCATACAGTGCCACATTTCATAATATGTGGTGCATTGATCTTTTTATATGCATGCAACATATGAATACACATGGTGTAAGCGAACATTGAAAAATGAGCCATGTAGTATTAAATCCTAGCTCCTAGCTGTAACTGAAATACACATGGTGTAAGTGACATGGGATGGGATTCACTCAATCCCAATGTGTATTGGATTCAAGTGTGTATTAAATACTAGTATGTCGAAAAAGGCCTAAATGAGCCATGTCTTGAGGGGGTCTAGTGAATAAGATACAATGCTTAAAATACATCGGGTTGTATGAACGAGTTTCTTAGAAGTATCTAATACTTAGAAAACCACAACATAGTATCTAGGTTATACATGCCCTTACAACGCAAAATCGGCTTCAGACTTCAGACACAAGGGACATAGGCACTAGAAACCAGACACTCAACACTTAGACAAGCACGGAATGGCCGTATGGACAGAGTTTAAGAGGGTATGTTTGGATCATCTGGCAAACAGTTTGTCGGTTAGCACCGTACACTCCAAATAGGTTAGCTAATAAATTGGCTAATTGTTAGCCAGAGAGCTGGCAAATTATTTGCCCACTATTTAATCATGCTAATAGGTGCTAATAGATTATAAAAAGAGAAAAGGATTATCCCTACCCTAGTCGGTTTCTTTCATTTATCTCTTGGTTCATTGTTTGACATGCAAGGATAAACAAAATATTTACTATGTTTAGACATATATTAGCTAAGACTCCAAACATAACTTTAATAATTATTTGCCATATAATTATTTGTCGCCTTGCTGGCTAATTAATTAGCTATGAGGATCCAAACATGGCCTTAGACTACTTTGATGATATTTAATCTTGCGACCAGGTAGCCATTGTTGAAGAGGGTTAGAGCAAGACGAGAAGGGTCCGTGGCGATCCAATCGCTCCCTTCTGCTAGGATTTTTCGGCTGGTTGAGGCAAGCCTGACGGTGAAGAAAACCGACGGTCATGCAGCTAGGCTCGTTAGAACCAGTTTATAATATATACTGATATTAATTATGCTACGCGCCGAAGGTATTTATGCATTGCGGTATACTACATAAAAATCAACAAAGGTTTACATAAAATGTGAATAAAAATATCATAAACATATAAAAGATGGAAGGAGAGCCATGACTGACAATGTATCATAAAAATATATTGACGTTGGTATAAATATGTATATAAAATATCATAAAAACAGGGCCGCCGATCTGCCACCGCTCGCGCCTAGAGAAGTCTGTCGTTGTCGCTCTCGCCCGGAGAAGACCGGCGCCGTCGTGGGAGGTGAGACGCCAACATGCGCCACTCGGGAGCGCGCGTCTCTGAGGAGCCGATGTCACGTGGACGCCTCTGGGAAGCTATCGACGCCACGCCTCTAGATCGGAGAGCCGCTGTCGCTACGCCTCTGGATCGAGGAACTGCCGTCGTCGTGCCACCGGATGGAAGCTACGCCTCTGGATCGGAGAGCCTTCGAATGGAAGCTATTCGGTTTTCAATCAGCTGTTTGGTTGTAGTCTTAATGCCTTTTCTATTTCCCGTTTGGTTATGTAGAATTGAGGCATGTCGAGGTGTACGTCCAAATGCATATGCTGGAAAGGTATATCAGCTGCAACTGTTTGTCAGTAGAACCAGCTGGTGGAGACGATCCAGAGCCTAGAGTTGTGGTTGCTTCAGGCGATTCATCTGAACCCGTCCTATCCCAGGTACTAGAAAGCTCTGCTATAGCAAATATATGTGTAGCCTTTTGTCTCACAGGTATCGTCCATGCGCATTCTAGCAGGCGACGCTTCTTTGCCGCTCCTCCACTAACGGTGTCAACAGGATTACTCCAACAATATTTTTTTCACCAAATGTGAGAATGCTAAGAACTTCGTTATATCTCATCCTTGCAGCCCGCACCCAATTAAGCAATTTTGATGAGCAGGACAACGTCCCAAACGCAATCGTGGGAGCAGCGCATGGACATGTACATGAGCCCCTTCGTACTTTGAAAAAATTGCTATTTAGTCCTTCTAATGTGGGCTCTCTGCTATTATGTGACATTCTGTCTATGACTTGTGGGACCATTTGTGTATATGATTTGTGGGCCTGATGGTAAAATAGAGAAGTCCACAACTGAGAGTAACAAAATAGCAAATTCCCCTCGTACTTATGGTTGCAGTGTAGTGGTAAAATAGCTAGATTAAAATAACAAAGTTTGTATAACTAAGATCATAAATGGATTATGAAACATTTTCTCGTAACAATGTAATATATTTATACATAAGTTATTATGGTAATATATTCTCGTTGTAACGCACGGACACTCACCTAGTGTATATATAGACACACACAAAACTACAAAGTGGTAACGGGTGACCCTAACATCAGAAGATGAATGAGCCACTGGAGGCCCAACGCAGCCCGTTTGCATTGGGCTGCTTTGAGAGCATTTAGCACCGCAGGCGAAGGTTTGCCAACGAAAAAGACCATGTCAACGAAAAAAAATGGCATTAGCATCTACGAGTAGGATACGATGGCTGGGCTGGGCACTGGGACGGACGACACGCGCCACAGGACCCGGGGCCCATGAAAGCGACACGGAACATGCATGCTAGCAAAGCCGGACGGACAGGCGTCATGCGCACTGCAAAGCTAGGAGGTAGCCCGTGATCAAGCCTGCTCCCACGTCTCCTCTTTCACTGCTACTTTTTTTTTACTGTGTCGTGTCCTTTTATCGCGGTGCATCAGAGCGCAGCGCAGCCAGAGTGCCCGTTGACGACTGCCGCTGAATCCAGCTAGTCTGCATGCGCATGTCCATTAGATAAAATACTCCCTATTTTTTATTTATTTATTACATTTTAGTTCAAAACTTAATTATCCGACGATAAATATTTAAAAGTAGAGGTAGCAGATAGATATATACATACACAAGTGCACCGTGCACATGTCAATATGTCGCTGCATCATCCGTGAGCTCGGTTAATAATATAGCTTACCGCAGTCTCTAGCGATTTTTACATGCCACCTCTTAGTTTGTCTCTTTCACAAAGCTTGATTCTTGTATATAAGCTGATTCTGCTCCCTCACTCCCATCTCAATATTTAGTCTGCTTCTTGCTCACCTGACGTCAAAACTGTCTCAAAATTTATGGGGTCCATCTCAGTATTTAGTATGTAATGAAACTAGTTTGATCACGGCGAAACCATATCAATCTGTTTACGAGGTCTTGGAAACCGTGTGAAACATCCATTGAGGGATTTGCTTCATCTTCACATATTGTACTAATTTGTATTGGTCATTTAGTTGCATCACTCAATTCGTATATTAGTCTATAAAATAGTGAATTGAAAATTTTGAGATTATTTCATTATTAGTTTTATGGCACTCTTGATGATTTCGTAGCGTTGGAAAGATTGTTATATATAGAGCCGTTTGTTCGGTTTTCGAAGTAGAAGAAATGGCTAAGAAAATATATCATGCAACGTTGAGCCCTTAATATAGTTAAAAGATATTATGTATAGAAAGTCATAAAATCGTATGTTTTTTGAAGAGCCTGTCTCTTAGAGCATGTGATAATAGGGTCTCTTGAGAGGTCTCTAAAAAGCTAAGTGGAAAAAATATAAAAGACGGTCTTTCGCAAAGATCACATCTCTTCACGACTTTCTATACGTTGTGTCTCTTATGTTAGAATTATAGGCATTTTTAGTTTTAATTTAATCCAGAAAAACAGTGCGATATATGTGATGACATATATGTGCATGTGTATAACTACTCGCATAAGCAGTAAACAGGAATAAAACATGCACAAATACGAAGAATAGAGTGTACCCAGCGGAGGGACCGATGCTCAAGGCATCAGTGGCTCCATTCACACGAGTCATCTCGTGTGTTTGTTCGATGTAGTCGTACGAAGTCGGTGCAGGAAGGTGTACGCTGTGCAGTCCCTCGAACGGTCGCCGGGAAGAAGAACAGCAGTACGCGTCGAGCAGTCGCGAAGACGCTCCCCAAAAATCTGATCGCCCGCACACCCGTGCAAGTGTATCTCTGCGGTCGGTGATTTCGGAGGCCTGCTCTCCCACTCTCTCTGTGCTCGCAGAAGGTGGGACGGGAATGTGTTGCTTGCAATTCGCGTGAGGTGATTCGCATGCCTGGAAGAGCCCTCCCTCTCCATTCTTATAGGCGGTCAGAAGGAGGGAGAAGACCAACGGACAGAAACGGTCGCGCATTAGAACTGGAAACTGACGACAGTAATGACGTCCGTTACTAGCCATAATGACGTCCGTTACTAGCCATTAAACGGACGGTTATTATGACGTCCGTTACTAGCCATAATGACGTCCGTTACTAGCCATTAAACGGACGGTTATTATGACGTCCGTTACTAGCCATAATGACGTCCGTTACTAGCCATTAAACGGACGGTTATTATGACGGTCATCGCTCCAGGCAAAATGCGCAACCGTTTGAAAGGAATATTCGGACCAAGGTCCGATCTACCACGAGCCACGAGCCACGAGCCACGACCCGGCGGCGGCGGCGGCGCGCGCGCGCGTGTGGCAGTCCTTCATCCTTTTCTCAACTTCTCAATAGATGCACCAATGGTCCACCTATTTAAGTTGATTAATTTGTCTTTTGAACTTCCAATATGGTACTAAATAATTAGTACACCATAGCATTAAAGTGGGCCATTAGCATTGACTATTATTGAATATTAATTTGGGCCAAGCCCACATTAATCCAACAATCCCCACCAAATGCTAAGTCACACTAAAAAGCTCTCATCACCTCAAACGTTTGATATACTGGTGTTTCGATGGAGACTGTTAAGTTGAACATCCACCTAGAACTTAGACTACACTTGACCACAACTGCACAATGGACTAGGCCTTGAATTGGCAGTTTTGCGTGGAATGAGTTTCATCTAAACTCTTTACCAGTACTAGATTGCTGAACGCATCCCCTCTGGTTGGAGCATATAAGTCAAACTCCATAGCCTTTCATGGGTATCTAGAAACCACCCAGATCTCATAAACTGTGACTAGCAGTTAACCCATATAGGTATGCTCCTCTAAAGATGTTCTGTAGGACAACATCTTTGCTTCACAAAGCCACTTGGAACATATTAAGGTGTAAACACCAACCTACCTTACAGTAAGGAAAGATATGCATCTGAAATGAGCCTTATTAAGGGTCTTTCCTCTCAGTCTACCACTAGCTTGTTTCACCATTCTAATTCACGGGATCTCCGATCACATAGAACAGGTTACCACTATGATAAACTTTAGGTGGGTCTCATGCCCATCTCACTTGATGCACTATCTATCACACTACGTGATAGCCCCTTAGTAAATTGATCTGCCAGATTTTTAGACGTATGGACATAATCCAACGCTATTACTCCGGAGTTTCTCAATTTCCTGACAGATTTCAAACGCCTCTTTATGTGCCTTGTCGACTTCATATTATCCTTAGAACTGTTTATCTTAATTATCACAGTCTGATTATCACAGTTCATGGAAATAGCCGGCACAGGTTTTTCAACCACCGGTAAATCCATAAGGAGTTCACGAAGCCACTCAGCCTCAACTGAAGCGGTATCTAATGCTGTGAGTTCTGCTTCCATAGTCGACCTCGTTAAGATGGTCTGCTTGCAAGACTTCCATGAAACAGCACCACCTTCAAGTGAAAACACATATCCACTTGTGGCATATATCTCATCAGCATCAGATATCCAGTTTGCATCACAATAACCCTCCAGTACTGTTGGGTACCCGGTATAATGGATGCCTAAACTCATAGTACCCTTTAGATAGCGCAAAACTCTCTCAAGAGCACGCCAGTGATCATCTCCTGGATTTGAAACAAATCGACTAAGTTTGCTCACAGCAAATGAGATGTCAGGCCTCGTAGCGCTAGCTAAATACATGAGTGAACCAATTATTTGGGAATATCTCAATTGATCCCTAGCTATCCTTCGATTTTTCTTTAATAGCTTACTAGGATCATAAGGCGTTGGAGCAGGTTCACATTCGCTAAAACCAAAGCGACTCAAAACCTTTTCCACATAATGGGATTGCACAAGTGTGATCCCACCAATGCCTTCTCTCAGTAGCTTAATGTTAAGAATAACATCAGCTTCTCCCAAATCTTTCATTTCAAAATTATTAGACAGAAAGTCTTTTGTCTCTTTAATCACATCAAGACTCGTCCCCAAGATTAGAATGTCATCTACATATAGGCATAAAATTACTCCCTCGCCCCCACCATACCGATAGTATACACACTTGTCTGCTTCGTTCACAACAAAACCGGCAGATGTCAAAGTTCTATCGAACTTTTCATGCCATTGCTTAGGTGCTTGTTTTAGGCCATATAAAGATTTCAATAATTTACACACCATGCCTTCTTGACCGTTTGCTACAAACCCAGCTGGCTGCTCCATGTAAATTTCCTCATCTAGCTCTCCATTTAGGAATGCTGTCTTAACATCCATTTGATGGACGAGTAGACCATGAGAGGCAGCCAAAGAAAGTAGCACACGAATTGTGGTCAATCGAGCCACAGGTGAATAAGTATCAAAGAAATCCTCACCTTCCTTCTGTGAATAGCCTTTAATTACAAGCCTCGCCTTGTACCTTTCAATAGTACCATCAGGCCTAAGTTTTTTCTTGAACACCCATTTACTTCCAATGGGCTTACACCCATATGGACGCTCAACTACCTCCCAAGTTGCATTAGACATAATAGAATCCATCTCACTCCTTATTGCTTCCTTCCAAAAGTCAGCATCAGGAGAGGAATATGCCTCTTCAATGGTACTTGGTGTGTCATCCACAAGATATACAATGTAATCATCACCAAAGGACTTTGCAATCCTTGGTCTCTTACTCTTTCGAGTTGATACATTGTCATTTTCCACATGATTATGTATATGGGATTCCTCAGTGTGTTCTACCGGAATAAAATGCTCATGGGGTATCGTTGGTTCATCATTAGACGTATCATGTGTAGCTTTCATGGGAAATTCGTCCTCAAAAAACGTAGCATCTCTGGACTCCATAATTGTACCAACCAACATGTCCGGTACTCCAGAGTTTATAATTAAAAACCTATATCCAATGCTGTGGAAAGCATACCCAAGGAAAATACAATCAACAGTTTTCGGTCCTAATTTGCGCTTCTTGTTAATTGGCACATTCACTTTAGCCAAACAACCCCAGGTGCGCAAATAGGAGATATTTAATTTCTTCTTTTCCCATTCCTCGAATGGTGTGATTTCTTTGTTCTTTGTGGGAACTTTATTCAGGACATGACACGCCGTCAAGATCGCCTCACCCCACCATTCCTTAGATAGCCCTGAAGTCTCTAACATGGCGTTAACCAAATCAGTTAGAGTACGGTTCTTTCTTTCAGCAACCCCATTGGATTGTGGTGAGTATGGCGGTGTCCTCTCATGAATAATACCATGTTCCACACAAAAATCAGAAAAATCACCCGAAAAATATTCTCCACCACGATCAGACCTTAACCGTTTAATTTTCCTCTCGAGTTGATTTTCAACTTCAGCTTTGTAGGTCTTAAAATAATGCAAAGCTTCATCTTTTGATTTTAAGAGATACACATAACAAAATCTAGTAGAGTCATCGATAAAAGTAATAAAATATCGCTTGCCTCCTTTAGTCAATATTCCGTTCATCTCACATAAATCGGAATGTATTAAGTCTAGTGGTGCCAAATTCCTCGCCTCCGCAGCCTTGTGAGGCTTGCGAGGTTGCTTAGATTGCACGCACACCTGGCACTTAGAACCTTTGACTAAATCAAATTTCGGGATTAAATTTAAATCTGCTAACCGCGAGACACAACCAAAATTGATATGACAAAGTCGTGAATGCCAAATATACGACTCATTCGAAATAACATTGTTCACAGACTTATTACACGCATCATGCAAAGATAAGCGGAACAAGCCTCCGCTGTCATAGCCTTTTCCAACAAACGTTCCATACTTAGACAGTATACATTTATTAGACTCAAAGACAATTTTGTAGCCATCTCGGCACAATTGAGAGCCACTAACTAGATTCTTTTTGATGGAGGGGACATGCTGCACGTTCTTCAATAGCACCGTCTTTCCCGAAGTAAACTTCAGAATGACTGTACCAACACCAAGAACACACGCATGTGATCCGTTCCCCATCAGCAAGGCTCCAGTCCCTTTGCACTAATAAGAAGAAAATAAAGAAATATCAGCACACACATGAATATTAGCACCGGTATCAGCCCACCACTCAGGGGATTGACACACTGAAAGAACAGTAGGTAAAAGATTACCATACCCCGATGTTCCTTCTGCAGTCTCGCTAACAACCATGTTTACTGTTTTCTTCTCTTGAGCTGGTTTTTTCTCTTGCTTAAATTTGCGGTCTGGACAAGCGCTTGCCCAATGATCAGTACTCCCGCAAACAAAGCAACCAGCTCCTTTGTTCTTCTTTTTGAACGAGGCTGCCTGTTTGGGCTTCGTGGCATTCTGTTGCTTGTTTTTCTTTTTATTATTATGTGATGCATTGGAGTTCTTCTTTTGTACCATATTGGCACTAGAAGTCTCAACTCCTTTTCCACGAGTGTCTTTTGCTCTCGCCCTCTCCTCAACATCAAGAGAACCAATAAGCTCAGCCACGCTAAACTCTTGTCTCTTATGTTTTAGAGTGGTAGCAAAATCCGTCCAAGAAGGTGGCAGTTTAGCGATAATACCGCCGGCCACGAACTTGTCAGGCAAGACACATGGGAATTGTTCGAGTTCTTTAGCCAGTGCCTGTATTTCATGAGCCTGTTCAACTACAGGACGGTTTTCCACCATCTTATAGTCAAACAGCTGCTCCATGATGTACAGCTCGCTACCAGCATCAGAAACACCAAACTTCTCATCTAATGCATCCCATAACTCTTTTGCAGATGTGCACGTTAGATAAGAATCAACATACTTGTTGGCAAGAGCGCCAATCACGGCGCCTCGAAACAGGTTATCGGCAACGTCGAACATTCTCTCCTCTTCAGGAGTGAACTGTTCGGGTTTCCCCTGTGCGGCGTGATAGCAGTTCATTGCGGTCAACCACAGTATCATCTTACTACGCCATCTCTTGTAAAATGTCCCATCAAAAGGTTCACTTGGTTTTAACGCAGCAGCAAAACCACTAACAGAAAAATGTCTAATATCAGATTTTTGGATTGTTAGAATTATAGGCATTTTTAGTTTTAATTTAATCCAGAAAAACAGTGCGATATATGTGATGACATATATGTGCATGTGTGTATAACTACTCGCATAAGCAGTAAACAGGAATAAAACATGCACAAATACGAAGAATAGAGTGTACCCAGCGGAGGGACCGATGCTCAAGGCATCAGTGGCTCCATTCACACGAGTCATCTCGTGTGTTTGTTCGATGTAGTCGTACGAAGTCGGTGCAGGAAGGTGTACGCTGTGCAATCCCTCGAACGGTCGCCGGGAAGAAGAACAGCAGTACGCGTCGAGCAGTCGCGAAGACGCTCCCCAAAAATCTGATCGCCCGCACACCCGTGCAAGTGTATCTCTGCGGTCGGTGATTTCGGAGGCCTGCTCTCCCACTCTCTCTGTGCTCGCAGAAGGTGGGACGGGAATGTGTTGCTTGCAATTCGCGTGAGGTGATTCGCATGCCTGGAAGAGCCCTCCCTCTCCATTCTTATAGGCGGTCAGAAGGAGGGAGAAGACCAACGGACAGAAACGGTCGCGCATTAGAACTGGAAACTGACGACAGTAATGACGTCCGTTACTAGCCATAATGACGTCCGTTACTAGCCATTAAACGGACGGTTATTATGACGTCCGTTACTAGCCATAATGACGTCCGTTACTAGCCATTAAACGGACGGTTATTATGACGGTCATCGCTCCAGGCAAAATGCGCAACCGTTTGAAAGGAATATTCGGACCAAGGTCCGATCTACCACGAGCCACGAGCCACGAGCCACGACCCGGCGGCGGCGGCGGCGCGCGCGCGCGTGTGGCAGTCCTTCATCCTTTTCTCAACTTCTCAATAGATGCACCAATGGTCCACCTATTTAAGTTGATTAATTTGTCTTTTGAACTTCCAATATGGTACTAAATAATTAGTACACCATAGCATTAAAGTGGGCCATTAGCATTGACTATTATTGAATATTAATTTGGGCCAAGCCCACATTAATCCAACATCTTAGTAGGGTCTTAAGATTGTACTAGCAGTATCTTAGCCTTATACTTAGGAAACTATACTGGTGTCTCAGAGTTGTACATGTTATTAATTTTTTACGCTGAAGTCACTAGATACTCCTGAAGAAACCCCTCAATTAAGGGGGTGTTTGGTTACCCCAAACTAAACTTTAGCCCCTATCACATCGAATGTTTGAACCTCCGTTCCGGATATTAAATGTAGTCGGATTATAAAACTAATTTGTCAGCCGAAGATTAAAAGACGAGACGAATCTAGTCCAGTTGGTTGGGTCTATATTTCATACTCCTATTTGAAAGTCAAACGCTTGATGTGACCCGGGCTAAACTTTAGCAGGGGCAACCAAACACCCCCTAATAGTAACAGGGTTGTACACTGCAGGCATAGTATTCTGTGTCAGTAAACTGTGTGCTTTGAACCTGGCATTCAGAGCAGGTTAATTACCAGCTGTGTAGGTAGGAGCTATACTACCGTGACACAGAAGTGGTTCACATGCATGCATGCTCAACTACAGCCTACAGGACAGGAGATGACCGAGTGGCGCGGGCAGCAGCAAGTCATCCGTGTGCGTCGAGACAGTAGTAGTCCCGTGCACGTAGTACGTGGTTTTGTCTCTGTAAAACAGGGCGGAAACGAGCAGCGGCCGGGAAAACCGGGTGCCAGGTGCCAGCCATGCAATGCCTGTTAATAATCAAGCGTACTATACTGCCGCTGGCTAACTTCTTTTTTTTTCTCTTTGTTTTTCTTTTTATAAAAAAAAGTACCGGGTGGCTCTGGGCTGTGCGTGCGACTGTACCCCGGCCCCATCTCTGCCAACTTGGCCTGCAAATACCATCGACCATCTCGTGCTACGTACTTTAGGCCCGGTGCGGCCGCTTCAACTGTTTGAGCAAGCGAGCAGCAGCGCATCCATCCGTTCCGTCGCCATCCCTCCTCACTCCGATCCGTTCAAAGTAGCGCCGCCGCTGGCGGTCTTCTCGTGACCACGGGCTGAGGCTCTCTCTGTACAGCTAGCTAAAAACTTACGTGTCCATGTTGTTGTTGTTGGAGTAGCCATCCTAGTGATCCTTATTCGCTGCGGCTTTAATCTCGTTGTGGCTACGACTTCTACAACATTTTATCTTTATAGATTATAATTGTAGCATTCAGAACAGGGCTGCAGGCCATGCAGCACCACCATCTCGCAACACGTACGTACGTACCATTACGCGCCCCAAGCATTAACTACTTAATCTAGCTAATCTAGACTAGCAGTAGTACTGACAATGATGACAAGATGGGCCTGTTTGGTTCAGCTTTTTTCTGACCAGCTTTTTTAAAAATCTGGCTGTGAGGAGAATCTGGCTGTGGGGAGAATCTGAGTATCATTATGATTACGTGTGAAGGAAGATAAAGTTGTTCATAGAACTCAGGATCTAAAAAGTGATAGATTCCTACTATTATAACAACTGAACCGATTATGTGTTTATATTGATTTTGGATGGTTTTTGTTCCAACGAATTTTATAGAAGCTAGCTGAAAAGCTGAGCGTTTGGCAGTCCACAGCAGCTTTTGGTGGCCAGAAGCTGCCAGAAGTCAAAACAAACAGGCTCGATGAAAGATCAGGCGGGCCACGGTGCGGTGTGCCGCGCCTTCGCCCTGCTGCACTTTCCGGTGACCCTTTTTTTAGGAGTATTTTCTTTTTTGCTGCGGCGCTTCCGAAAGCGATACGACCCCATATGCATATGATCTGTGCGACCGTGACGACCCTGTCCCTGTCTGTCATCGATGAGTCGTCGTGCTCTTCTGTCTGGAAAAGAAAGAAAGGCCCACGCGCTCGACTACCCGATCGATCACAGGCTCCGCGCGCGTTCGTTCGTTTCTCAGAGCACCTTTCCACGTGGCTCAGTTCTATACGACCGCGCCTGCGTTGGTGGAGGCGATGCCGCAGATGCGAGTGGAGGGGCCACATGTCACACTCCCACTTCAGACAGCATTGGCATCTATAGAATTACATATATTCTAATATAATATATATATATATATACATTCCACACATATATACACTGGTGTGTAGCACACACTCATACCATGCACAGGAAAGGTGCAGGTAACATGCTATTATATTTGTTGGGGTATCAAAGTTGTCTTCGCTACTATGCACTATATATAAACAAAGAAGATGACTAGAATTGATATTTAGAGACAAAAAAAATTCCAAGCGCTGATAAACGAATCAATTCTTTCTCTTATTTTCCATAAAAAAATAATACGAAAGATCAGCCAAACCTAATAAGAGCTGAATAGGACTGTTTAAAATTGATACAAGATTGTTAACTACCGCGGCACCGCATGACTAGCGCGTGGAATTGTCGCGCGGTAGTTATTCCAAACATAGCTACGGCGCTAGTACCGCGTATCTGAACAGCTCGAAACCATAATTCGAAAACCGATGGATGGAATAGATCGGGTGAATTGCTAGAGTCCCCGGTAGTGTATAGGTTCTATTTCACCACTTCTTCAAGGTTGAGAGCTCATATATGTGTAGTTCGGTAGCCAAACCTAAGTACACAACTGTCGGCGTTTCGAGACCGGGGGGTCCCTAAGTCGACGAGTGAGTGTGCCGCGTGCCCCAGCCCAGATGGGTCGAGCGCGTGGGCGAGCGCGAAGGGGGGAAAGCGAGGTGGCCGGAGACGGGTCGAGAGAGAGGTGGAAGTCCTGCGGCCTTCGCGTTCGCCCCGCGCCCAGGTCGGGTGCGCTTGCAGTAGGGGGTTACAAGCGTCCACGCGGGTGAGGGAAGCGAGCGGCCCCAAGAGAGCGCCTGCCCCGTCCTCGTCCCCGCGCGGCCAACCTTCTCTAAGAAGGCCCTGGTCCTTCCTTTTATAGGCGTAAGGAGAGGATCCAGGTGTACAATGGGGGTGTAGCAGAGTGCTACGTGTCTAGCGAGGGAGAGCTAGCGCCTTAAGTACATGCCAATGTGGCAGCCGGAGAGATCTTGGCACCCAGCTGGTGTGGTGTCGTGGCTGTCGAAGGAGCAACGGAGCCTGGCGGAGGGACAACTGTCGGAGCGGTTGGGTCCTTGCTGACGTCCCCCTGCTTCCGTAAGTGAGCTGAGAGCCGCCGTCGTCACGGGGCTAGCGGGGCGCCATCATTGCCTATCTGGCGGAGCTAGCCAGATGGGACACCGGTCTTGTTCTCTGCGGCCCGAGTCGGCTCGGGGTAGGGTGATGATGGCGCTTCCTGTTGACGTGGCGGGCTTGTGCCCTAGGTCGGGCGACGTGGAGGCTCCTCCGAAGCCGAGGTCGAGTCTGTCTTTCGTGGCCGAGGCCGCGCCCGAGCTCCTGGGTCGGGCGAGGCAGAGGTCGTTCGGCAGAGGCCAGGGCGGAGTCCGACCCCTGGGGTCGGGTGAAGCGGAGTTCGTCGTCCTCTTGGGCCTGGGTCGGGCGGAGCTTCCTATGGCGCCTTTGGCAAGGCCTGACTGCCTGTCAGTCTCACTCTGTCAAGTGGCACTGCAGTCGGAATGGCGCAGGCGGCGCTGTCCTTCTGTCAGACCGGTCAGTGGAGCGGCGAAGTGACGGCGGTCACTTCGGCTCTGCCGGGGGGCGCGCGTCAGGACAAAGGTGTCAGGCTACCTTTGCGTTAAATGCCCCTGCGACTCGGTCGGTCGGCGCGGCGATATAGTCAGGGTTGCTTCTTAGCGAAGGCAAGGTCTCGGGCGAGCCGGAGATGTGTCTACCGTAAAAAGGGGGCCTCGAGCGAGACGGAAACACCTCGGGGTCGGCTGCCCTTTCCCGAGGCTAGGCTCGGGCGAAGCGTGATCGAGTCGCTCGTATGGACTGATCCCTGACTTAATCGCACCCATCAGGCATCTGCAGCTTTATGCTGATGGGGGTTACCAGCTGAGAATTAGGCGTCTTGAGGGTACCCCTAATTATGGTCCCCGACAGTAGCCCCCGAGCCTCGAAGGGAGTGTTAGCACTCGCTTGGAGGCTTTCGTCGCACTTTTTTGCAAGGGGACCAGCCTTTCTCGGTTGCATTTTGTTCCGGTGGGTGCGCGCGAGCGCACCCACCGGGTGTAGCCCCCGAGGCCTCGGAGGAGTGGTTTCACTCCTTCGAGGTCTTAATGCCTTGCGTAATGCTTCGGCCGGTCTGGTGGTTCCCTCATGCGAACTGGCCGTAGCCCGGGTGCACGGTCGGGGCCCAAGTTCTCGGGCTGGTATGTTGACGCTGTCAACGGTTCGGCCGGAGCCGGGTTTGCGAGAGCAGCCCCCGAGCCTCCGCACAGGGCGAGAGGGCGATCAGGGACAGACTCGGCTTTTTTACATACGCCCCTACGTCGCCTTTCCGCAAGGAGGAGGGGGGGAGAGCGCCATGTTACCCTCGATGGGCACCGAACATGGTGTCTCCGGTGAGCTGCAAGCGGGTAATCCGAGTGGACGTTCGTGCCCCGTTCGTTGGGGGTCGGCTAGGGGCCCAGAGGCACGCCCAAAAGTACCTGCGGGTGATCTGACGGACCCGGTCCCCTGGCGACGGGGTCCGAGGGCTCGATGCCTCCCTCCGATGGGATTCCGTTACAAAATCGCTCCCGCTGGTCTCGGAAATGTCCTAGGGTACCTAGGGAGCGTAGCCCGAGCCTTGGTTATGTATCGAACGTACCCCTGGTCATCCCTCGCTCGGTGTCTGAGGCGACTGTGAACCCTTCGGGGGCCAGCCTTTGAACCCCTGATCAGTAATGGGCGCGGAGCCCGAGTAGCCTGAGGCGGCCGTGGAACCCTTCGGAGGGCCGGCCTTCGAACCTCTGACCAGTAGTGGGTGTAGGGCCCACGCGATCTGAGGCGACTGTTGAACCCTTCGGGGGGCCAGCCTTCGAACCCCTGATCAGTAAGGAGGCTCGGAGCCTAGTTCCTTCGCGGGGAAGGATCCCTTTCGGGGTATCCCCCTTTCCCGGTCCCTGTCGCAAGAGATAGAGAAAGAGGAAAAAAGGAAAAAGGATACGAAACCGAACGACGAGGCGTACCTTTTTTGGCGCAGTTGTTTCGGCGAAGGCGAAGCGTCGCCCGCTGCTCCTGCCAGAAGCGCCGCCTGTCCAGCCGCGGAGTTAATGCGGCGGGGCAAGTAGTTGGCAGGGCGGCCGTTGCGCGTGCGCGAGCCGTTCGAGGAACGGATCACGGGCGCGTTGTCTTCACGCCGTGAGAGGGGGTTCTCTCGCTGCCTCCGGATGGGACATGAGCTTGGCTGACGACGTGACCGCTGCTCCCGCGCGCCTGCCACCGTCATCACTGCCGGCCCACTTTTGACCGCGTTGACCGCTGCGTCAGGCTGGCGCTGCTGGGTCGCGCGCTGGGTCGCCTCGAGTCGCGGTATTGGTTCCGCAATCGAGGAGGTGCGGTGGTGGCGTAAGTGAGGTATCCGTATCCCGGAGGCGTGGGAGTCCCTCGGCTCGGTCGGCCTTGCCGCTTATGCGTACTTTCACCCGTCCATGAGGCCCTGTCACCGACTCGGTCGAGAAGGCTCGAAGGATCGCTTCGGCAGAAAGGCTTCCGAACGTAAAGACTTGTTCGATCCACGGAGCCACTTTATCCGAACGCGAGTTACTTATCGCAGAAGGTGATGAGTGAGGTATCCGTATCCCGGAGGCGTAGGAGTCCCTCGGCTCGGTCAGCCTTGGCTGCTTACGTGTACTCCGTCGTTTCCAGGACCCACTTTTCGAAGTAGTCAAAAAGCACGAAAGATATTCTGGTAGAAGAGATTTTTTTTCGAGGAAAATTTTGACGCAGAGGGGGTTTCCCCCCTTTTAGCCCCCGAGGGAGGGTCGGGCTTTGCCGAGGCGAGGCCGACCCTTCCTTGTTGACTAAACTTTGCGTGGGTGCGAGGTATATGAACAACTTGGAAACATCTTAAGGGTAGAAGCGACGTAGCTGTTGGATGTTCCAAGCGTTGTCGTAGACCTCGCCTTGACTGTTGGCCAGCTTGTACGTTCCGGGCTTCAGAACTTTGGCGATGACGAATGGCCCCTCCCAGGGGGGCGTGAGCTTGTGCCTCCCTCGGGCGTCTTGCCGCAGCCGAAGCACCAGGTCGCCCACCTGGAGGTCTCGGGGTTGGACCCCTCGGGCGTGGGAGCGTCGCAGGGACTGCTGATACCGCGCCGAGTGTAGTAAGGCCCTGTCTCGAGCCTCTTCCAGCTGGTCCAGCGAGTTTTCTCGGCTAGCTTGGTTGCTTTGATTGTCGTAGGCCCTCGTCCTCGGGGAGCCGTATTCCAGGTCAGTGGGCAAGACGGCCTCGGCCCCGTAGACCAGGAAGAACGGCGTGAAACCCGTGGCTCGGCTCGGCGTTGTCCTCAGGCTCCAGACCACCGAGGGGAGTTCCTTCATCCATCGCTTGCCGAACTTGTTGAGGTCGTTGTAAATCCGAGGCTTGAGCCCTTGTAGAATCATGCCGTTGGCACGCTCTACTTGCCCATTCGACATGGGATGAGCTACGGCAGCCCAGTCCACCCGGATGTGGTGATCCTCGCAAAAGTCCAAGAATTTTCTGCCGGTGAACTGGGTGCCGTTGTCGGTGATGATGGAGTTTGGGACCCCGAAGCGATGGATGATGTTGGTGAAGAACGCCACCGCCTGCTCGGACCTGATGCTGTTCAGGGGTTGGACCTCGATCCACTTGGAGAATTTGTCGACGGCGACCAGCAGGTGCGTGTAGCCCCCGGGCGCCTTCTGCAGAGGGCCGACGAGGTCCAGACCCCACACAGCGAAGGGCCAAGTGATGGGTATCGTCTGCAGAGCCTGAGCGGGCAGGTGGGTCTGCTTCGCATAGAATTGACACCCTTCGCAGGTGCGGACAATTCTAGTGGCGTCAACCACCGTCGTCGGCCAGTAGAAGCCTTGCCGGAAAGCGTTCCCGACGAGGGCTCGAGGCGCTGCATGATGGCCGCAAGCCCTCGAGTGTATCTCTTGCAGGAGTTCCTGACCTTCGGCGATGGAGATGCATCGCTGGAGGATGCCCGAGGGGCTGCGGTGGTAGAGCTCCTTCTCATCGCCCAGCAAGACGAACGACTTGGCGCGTCGCGCTACCCGCCGAGCCTCGGCTTGGTCGAGGGGTAGCTCTCCTTGGCGGAGATATTGCAGGTACGGGGTCTGCCAATCTCGATCAGGCGTGACCCCGCTCCGCTCCTCCTCGATGCGCAGCGCCTCGCCTCGGGGGCCGAGGGTACCTCGGGCTGAACCGAGGACGCCTCGGGCTGGGCCGAGGGTACCTCGGACTGGGCCGAGGACGCCTCGGGCTGGGCCGAGGGTACCTCGGACTCGGGCGTGTCGTTGATCTTGACGGAGGGTTGGTGCAGATCCCGGGAGAAGACGTCCGGGGGAACCGTCGTTCGCCCCGAGGCTATTTTTGCCAGCTCGTCCGCAGTCTCGTTGTAGCACCAGGCGATGTGGTTAAGCTCGAGCCCGTAGAACTTGTCTTCCAGGCGCCGAACCTCATCGTAGTAGGCCTCCATCTTCGGGTCGCGGCAGTGGGAGTTCTTCATGACTTGGTCGATTACGAGCTGCGAGTCGCCGCGAGCGTCGAGGCGTCGGACCCCTAGCTCGATGGCGATTCGCAACCCGTTGATCAGAGCTTCGTACTCAGCCACATTGTTGGATGCCGGGAAATGGAGGCGCAGCACGTAGCGTAGATGTTTCCCGAGGGGCGAGATGAAGAGCAGGCCCGCGCCGGCTCCCGTCTTCATCAGCGACCCGTCGAAAAACATGGTCCAGAGCTCCGGTTGGATCGGAGCCGTCGGCAGCTCGGTGTCGACCCATTCGGCTACGAAGTCCGCCAATACCTGGGACTTGATGGCCTTCCGAGGGGCGAACGAGATTGTCTCGCCCATGATTTCCACCGCCCACTTTGCGATCCTGCCCGAGGCCTCTCGGCACTGGATGATCTCCCCCAGGGGGAAGGATGACACCACAGTTACCGGATGAGACTCGAAGTAATGTCGCAACTTTCGCCTCGTCAGGATCACTGCATACAGTAGCTTCTGAACTTGTGGGTAGCGGACCTTGGTTTCGGACAGCACCTCGCTGACGAAGTAAACTGGCCTCTGAACGGGTAATGCATGCCCCTCTTCTTGCCTTTCGACCACAATCGCGGCGCTAACCACCTGAGTGGTCGCGACGACGTAGACCAAGAGGGCTTCTCCATCAGCTGGGGGTACCAAGATTGGCGCCTTGGTGAGGAGCGCCTTCAGGTTCCCGAGAGCTTCCTCGGCCTCAGGGGTCCAAGTGAAGCACTCGGCCTTCCTTAAGAGGCGGTACAGAGGCAGGCCTCTTTCGCCGAGGCGTGGGATGAAACGACTCAAGGCCGCGAGACATCCCATGACCCTCTGTACACCTTTTAAGTCCTTGATGGGCCCCATATTGGTGATGGCTGCGATCTTCTCTGGGTTGGCTTCGATGCCCCGCTCGGAGACGATGAACCCCAGGAGCATGCCTCGGGGCACCCCGAAGACACACTTCTCGGGATTGAGCTTGATGTCCTTTGCCTTGAGACACCGGAATTTCACTTCAAGGTCGGAGAGGAGGTCGGAGGCTTTCCTTGTCTTGACTACGATGTCATCGACGTAGGCCTCGACCGTGCGACCGATGTGTTCGCCGAACACATGGTTCATGCACTGCTGGTACGTCGCACCCGCGTTCCTCAAACCGAACGGCATAGTGACATAGCAGTACATGCCGAAGGGCGTGATGAAAGAAGTCGCGAGCTGGTCGGACTCTTTCATCTTGATTTGATGATACCCTGAGTAGGCATCGAGGAAAGACAGGGTTTCGCACCCAGCAGTGGAATCCACGATTTGATCGATGCGAGGTAGAGGGTAGGGAACCTTCGGACATGCTTTGTTGAGACCAGTGTAGTCTACACACATCCGTCATTTCCCCCCTTTCTTTCTCACAAGCACAAGGTTGGCAAGCCATTCGGGATGGAATACCTCTTTGATGAACCCTGCTGCCATTAGCTTGTGGATCTCCTCGCCTATCACTCTGTGCTTCTCCTCGTCGAATCGGCGCAGAGGCTGCCTGACCGGTCGGGCTCCAGCCCAAATATCCAGCGAGTACTCGGCGACATCCCTCGGTATGCCGGGCATGTCCGAGGGACTCCACGCAAAGACGTCGGCATTTGCGCGGAGAAAGTCGACGAGCACTGCTTCCTATTTGGGGTCGAGCCCGGAACCGATCCGGATCTGCTTGGAGGTGTCGCCACTGGGGTCGAGAGGGACGGCCTTAACCGTCTCCGCTGGCTCGAAATTGCCGGCGTGTCGCTTCACGTCTGGCACCTCTCTGGAGAGGTTTTCTAGGTCGGCGATGAGGGCCTCGGACTCGGCGAGGGCCTCGGCGTACTCCACACACTCCACGTCGCATTCGAACGCGTGTTTGTATGTGGGGCCGACGGTGATGACCCCGTTGGGGCCCGACATCTTGAGCTTCAGGTAGGTGTAGTTGGGGATGGCCATGAACTTCGCGTAGCATGGACTCCCCAATACCGCGTGGTAGGTTCCTCGGAACCCGACCACCTCGAACGTCAGAATCTCCCTTCGGAAGTTGGAGGGCGTTCCGAAGCAGACAGGAAGGTCGAGCCGTCTGAGGGGCTGGACGCGCATCCTAGGAATGATCCCGTGGAAGGGCGCAGCGCCTGCTCGGACGGAGGACAGATCGACGCGCAGGAGCCTGAGGGTCTCGGCGTAGATGACGTTGAGGCAGCTGCCCCCATCCATCAGGACCTTGGTGAGCCTGACGTCGCCGATGATGGGGTCGACGACGAGCGGGTATTTCCCTGGGCTCGGCACGTGGTCGGGGTGGTCAGCTTGGTCGAAGGTGATGGGCTTGTCGGACCAGTCTAGGTAGACTGGCGCCGCCACCTTCACCGAGCAGACCTCCCGACGCTCTCGCTTGCGATGCCGAGCCGAGGCATTCGCCGCATGCCCTCCGTAGATCATGAAGCAGTCGCGGACCTCGGGGAACTCTCCTGCTTGGTGATCTTCCTTTTTGTCGTCGTCGCGAGCCCTGCCACCCTCTGCGGGTGGCCTGGCCTTGTGGAAGTGGCGCCGAAGCATGACGCACTCCTCGAGGGTGTGCTTGACGGGCCCCTAATTGAAAGGGAAATGTGCCCTTGAGCCATTTCTAAGTATTTTGGTGATTGAGTGCCAACACATGTGTTTAATTGTGAATTTGTGTACATGGATGAACAAGGTGCAAATCATGAGATAAAGGTATGTTTCTAAGCCTTAGTACATTGGTTTTGTGGACTAACATATTTGTCTAAGTGTTAGAAACAGGAAGAGAGAAGAGGAGAAATGACTTGGCTGTGTGCAGCCAAGTCCCAGCTCGGTCTGGAGCACCGGACTGTCCGGTGTGCACCGGACAGTGTCCGGTGCGCCAGGCCAACTCGACTCGAACTGGCCGCTCTCGGGTTTTTGGCCGGCGGCGTACGGCTAAAATTCACCGGACTGTCCGGTGTGCACCGGACTGTCCGGTGAGCCAACGGTCGGCCAGGGCCAACGGTCGGCCGCGCAATCCGCGCGGGACACGTGGCCGAGCCAACGGTCGGAAGACGGCACCGGACTGTCCGGTGTGCACCGGACTGTCCGGTGCGCCAACGGCTCGCAGATCCACGGCAGTCTTCCAACGGTCGGAAGCGCCCGAAAAGGAAACAGATCGGGCACCGGACAGTGTCCGGTGTGCACCGGACTGTCCGGTGCCCCCGACGACAGAAGGCCAGGATAGCCTTCCAGAATTGCTCTCAACGGCTCCTAGCTGCCTTGGGGCTATAAAAGGAGCCCCTAGGCGCATGGAGGAGATACACAAGCATTCCTTGAGCACTCTTGATCACTCACACATCAATCTTGCGCACTTGTTTGACATTCTAGTGATTTGAGCTCTGTTCTAGTGTGTTAGCCTCTTGAGCTCAAGTCTGGGTTTTGTGTGTGCGTATTCGCTGTGATCTTTGTGTTGTGTGTGAGTTGCTAATCCCTCCCTTACTCCGTGATTCTTTGTGAACATCTTTTGTAAGGGCGAGAGGCTCCAAGTTGTGGAGATTCCTCGCAAACGGGATTGAGATAAGAACAACAAAACACCGTGGTATTCAAGTGGGTCTTTGGACCGCTTGAGAGGGGTTGATTGCAACCCTCGTCCGCTGGGACGCCACAACGTGGAAGTAGGCAAGCATTGGCTTGGCCGAACCACGGGATAAACCACCGTGTCCCTCTGTGCTTGAATCTTGTGGTATTGTGTTTTGTTGAAGACTTCACCTTAGCCACTTGGCATTAACTGTGCTAACGCTTAACAAGTTTTTGTGGCTTAAGTTTGAAGTTTTTACAGGATCACCTATTCACCCCCCCCCTCTAGGTGCTCTCAATTGGTATCAGAGCCGTTCTATTCACAAAGGGACTAACCGCCCGAATAGATGGATCCTAAGGGGAAGGGTATAGTGATCAACGACAAAGAGAAGGAGACCTTCGTCAATGAGCCGAAGGACGACAAGCCTACCGACTCCGGCTCGGGTCAAAGACGAAAGGAAGGGAAGAAGAAGAAGACCAGGCGCATCAAGGAGATCATCTACTACGACAGCGACGAGTCTACTTCTTCCCAAAAGGATGAGGACAACAATGACTACGAGAGGAAAAAACCGGTTAATTCGAACTTTTCCTTTGATTACTCTCGTATTCCGCAAAGTTCACATTCTCATTTGCTCTCCATTCCACTTGGCAAGCCCCCACACTTTGATGGAGAGGACTACGGATTTTGGAGTCACAAAATGCGTAGTCACCTATTCTCTCTCCATCCTAGTATATGGGAGATTGTAGAGAGTGGAATGCACTTTGATAGTTCGGATAGTCCCATGTTCATTAATGAACAAATTCATAAAAATGCACAAGCTACTACTGTTCTTCTAGCTTCCTTGTGCAGGGATGAATACCATAAGGTGAGCGGCTTGGACAACGCCAAGCAAATCTGGGACACCCTCAAGATTTCTCATGAGGGGAACGACGTCACCTTACTCACCAAGATGGAGTTGGTGGAGGGCGAGCTTGGACGGTTCGCAATGATAAGGGGCGAGGAGCCAACGCAAACGTACAACCGGCTCAAGACCCTTATCAACAAGATAAGAAGCTACGGGAGCACGCGATGGACGGACCACGACGTCGTCCGCCTAATGCTCAGGTCCTTTACCGTACTTGATCCTCATCTCGTGAACAATATTCGTGAGAATCCCAGGTACACGATGATGACGCCCGAGGAAGTGCTTGGAAAATTCGTGAGCGGGCGGATGATGATCAAGGAGGCAAGATACGTCGACGACGCGTTGAACGGACCACTCCACGAGCCTCAACCCATTGCTCTAAAGGCAACGAGGAGCAAGGAGTCGCTACCTAGCAAGGTGGCGCAAGTTGAGGCGGCTGGCCTTAATGATGAAGAGATGGCTCTCATCATTAAGAGATTCAAGACGGTGCTTAAAGGTCACAAGGGACAACCAAGCAAGACCAAAGCCAAGGGGAAGCGCTCATGCTTCAAATGCGGTAAGCTTGGTCATTTCATTGCTAACTGTCCCGATAATGAAAGTGACCAGGAAAAGGGGAACAAAAGAGAGAAGAAGAAGCAATACAAGAAGGCAAAAGGCGAGGCGCATCTAGGAAAGGAGTGGGACTCGGATTGCTCCTCCTCCGACTCCGACAACGAAGGACTCGCCGCCACTGCCTTCAACAAATCGGCTCTCTTCCCCAACGAGCGTCTCACTTGCCTTATGGCAAGGGAGAAGAAGGTGAGTATTCAAGACTCCACTTATGCTTCATCTAGTGATAGTGAGTCTAGTGATGATGACATAGATTATTCTTGCTTGTTCAAGGGCTTAGATAGATCTAAGATAGAGAAAATCAATGAATTAATTAATGCATTGAATGAAAAGGATAGGCTTTTAGAAAAGCAAGAAGATTTATTGTATGATGAACATGATAAATTTGTAGAGGCACAAAAATCATATGCTTTAGAAGTGAAAAGAAATGAAATGCTTTCTAGTGAAATATCTTCCTGTCATGAAACCATTTCTACCTTAAGAAGTGTTAATATTGATCTAAGTGCTAAACTAGAAGTAGCTAGTAAATCAAATTCTTGTGTTGAACATGTTGAAATTTGTACTAGGTGTAAGGATTTTGATGTTAATGCTTGTAGTGAACACCTAGTTCTAATTTCCAAATTAAATGATGAAGTGGCTAGTCTTAATGCCCAACTTAAGACTAGCAAGAATGAAGTTGATAAAATCAAATTTGCAAGGGATGCCTACACGATTGGTAGACACCCCTCAATTAAGGATGGGCTTGGCTTCAAGAGGGAAGCCAAGAACTTAACAAGCCATAAGGCTCCCATCTTCGTCAAGGAGAAGGGGAAGGCCCCGATGGCTAGTAATACTAAAAAGAATCATGCTTTTATGTATTATGATAGGAGACATGCTAGAAATGCTTATAATCATTTTGATTCATATGCTTATGATTCTCATGCAATGTTTGCTTCTAGTTCTTCTTATAATCATGGTAGAGATATGTGTAGGAGAAATGTTGTACATATGCCTAGGAGAGATATTGCTCATGTACCTAGGAAGAATGTTATTCATGCTCCTAGGAAAGTAGTGAATGAACCTTCTACCATTTATTATGCTTGTAATGCTCCCTTTGCTATTTGTAGAAAGGGTAAGAAGGTAGTTGCTAGGAAATTAGGGGCTAGATGCAAGAGAGATAAATCTTGCATTTGGGTCCCTAAAGATATTTGTGCTAACCTTGCAGGACCCAACATGAGTTGGGTACCTAAGACCCAAGCCTAAATTTGCCTTGCAGGTTTATGCATCCGGGGGTTCAAGCTGGATTATCGACAGCGGATGCACAAACCATATGACGGGGGAGAAGAAGATGTTCACCTCCTACGTCAAGAATAAGGATTCCCAAGATTCAATTATATTCGGTGATGGGAATCAAGGCAAGGTAAAAGGGCTAGGTAAAATTGCAATTTCTAATGAGCATTCTATCTCAAATGTATTCTTAGTGGAGAGTCTTGGATATAATTTGCTATCTGTTAGTCAATTATGTCAAATGGGATACAATTGCCTTTTTACAAATGTAGATGTGTCTGTCTTTAGAAGATGTGATGGTTCACTAGCTTTTAAGGGTGTACTAGACGGCAAGCTTTATTTAGTTGATTTTGCAAAAGAAGAGGCCGGTCTAGATGCATGCTTAATGGCTAAGACTTGCATGGGCTGGCTGTGGCATCGCCGCTTAGCACATGTGGGGATGAAGAACCTCCACAAGCTTCTAAAGGGAGAACACGTGATAGGTCTAACAAATGTTTATTTCGAAAAAGATAGACCTTGTGCAGCTTGTCAGGCAGGTAAACAAGTGGGAGGAGCACATCACAGCAAGAACGTGATGACCACGTCGAGATCCCTGGAGCTGCTGCATATGGACCTCTTCGGACCCGTCGCCTATCTAAGCATAGGAGGAAGTAAGTATGGTTTAGTTATTGTTGATGACTTTTCCCGCTTCACTTGGGTATTCTTTTTGCAGGATAAGTCTGAAACCCAAGGGACCATCAAGCGCTTCCTCAGGAGAGCTCAAAATGAGTTTGAGCTCAAGGTGAAGAAGATAAGGAGCGACAACGGGTCCGAGTTCAAGAACCTTCAAGTGGAGGAGTTTCTTGAGGAGGAAGGGATCAAGCACGAGTTCTCCGCTCCCTACACACCACAACAAAATGGTGTGGTAGAGAGGAAGAACAGGACGCTAATTGATATGGCGAGGACAATGCTTGGAGAGTTCAAGACCCCCGAGTGCTTTTGGTCGGAAGCCGTGAACACGGCTTGCCACGCCATCAACAGGGTCTACCTTCACCGCCTCCTCAAGAAGACGTCATATGAGCTACTAACCGGTAACAAACCCAATGTATCGTACTTTCGTGTTTTTGGGAGCAAGTGCTACATTCTAGTAAAGAAGGGTAGAAATTCTAAGTTTGCTCCCAAAGCTGTAGAAGGGTTTTTATTAGGTTATGATTCAAATACAAAGGCGTATAGGGTCTTCAACAAATCATCGGGTTTGGTTGAAGTCTCTAGCGACGTTGTATTTGATGAGACTAATGGCTCTCCAAGAGAGCAAGTTGTTGATTATGATGATGTAGATGAAGAAGATGTTCCGTCGGCTGCTATACGAACCATGGCGATTGGAGACGTTCGGCCACAGGAACAGGATGAACGTAATCAACCTTCTTCCTCAACGACGGTGCATCCCCCACTTCAAGACGGTGAACAGGTTCATCAAAAGGAGGCGTGTGATCAAGGGGGAGCACAAGAAGATCAAGTGATGGAGGAAGAAGCGCAACCGGCACCTCCAACCCAAGTTCGAGCGATGATTCAAAGGGATCATCCCGTCGACCAAATTTTGGGTGACATTAGCAAGGGAGTAACTACTCGATCTCGATTAGTTAATTTTTGTGAGCATTACTCTTTTGTCTCCTCTATTGAGCCTTTCAGGGTAGAGGAGGCCTTGCTAGATTCGGATTGGGTGTTGGCCATGCAGGAGGAACTCAATAACTTCAAGCGCAACGAAGTTTGGACACTGGTACCTCGTCCCAAGCAAAATGTTGTGGGAACCAAGTGGGTGTTCCGCAACAAACAGGACGAGCACGGGGTGGTGACGAGGAACAAGGCTCGACTTGTGGCAAAAGGTTATGCCCAAGTCGCAGGTTTGGACTTTGAGGAGACTTTTGCTCCTGTGGCTAGGCTAGAGTCCATTCGTATCTTGCTAGCATATGCCGCTCACCATTCTTTCAGGTTGTACCAAATGGATGTGAAGAGCGCGTTCCTCAACGGGCCAATAAAGGAGGAGGTGTACGTGGAGCAACCCCCTGGCTTCGAGGATGAGCGGTACCCCGACCACGTGTGTAAGCTCTCTAAGGCGCTCTATGGACTTAAACAAGCCCCAAGAGCATGGTATGAATGCCTTAGAGATTTCTTACTTGCTAATGCTTTCAAGGTTGGGAAAGCCGATCCAACTCTTTTTACAAAGACATGTGATGGTGATTTGTTTGTATGCCAAATTTATGTCGATGACATAATATTTGGTTCTACTAATCAAAAGTCTTGTGAAGAGTTTAGCAGGGTGATGACGCAGAAATTCGAGATGTCGATGATGGGCGAGTTGAACTACTTCCTTGGGTTCCAAGTGAAGCAACTCAAGGACGGCACCTTCATCTCCCAAACGAAGTACACGCAAGATCTGCTGAAGCGGTTTGGGATGAAGGATGCCAAGCCCGCAAAGACTCCGATGGGAACCGACGGACACACCGACCTCAACAAAGGAGGTAAGTCCGTTGATCAAAAAGCATACCGGTCAATGATAGGATCTCTACTTTATTTATGTGCTAGTAGACCGGATATTATGCTTAGCGTATGCATGTGTGCTAGATTTCAATCCGATCCTAAGGAGTGTCACTTGGTGGCGGTGAAGCGAATTCTTAGATATTTAGTCGCTACGCCCTGCTTCGGGATCTGGTATCCAAAGGGGTCTAACTTTGACTTGATTGGGTACTCAGATTCCGACTATGCTGGATGTAAGGTCGATAGGAAGAGTACATCGGGGACGTGCCAATTCTTAGGAAGGTCCCTGGTGTCATGGAACTCTAAGAAACAAACCTCCGTTGCCCTATCCACCGCTGAGGCCGAGTACGTTGCCGCAGGACAGTGTTGTGCGCAACTACTTTGGATGAGGCAAACCCTCAGGGACTTTGGCTACAATCTGAGCAAAGTCCCACTCCTATGTGACAATGAGAGTGCTATCCGAATAGCGGAAAATCCTGTTGAGCACAGCCGCACAAAGCACATTGACATCCGGCATCACTTTTTGAGAGACCACCAGCAAAAGGGAGATATCGAAGTGTTTTATGTTAGCACCGAGAACCAGCTAGCCGATATCTTTACCAAGCCTTTAGATGAGAAGACCTTTTGCAGGCTGCGTAGTGAGCTAAATGTCTTAGATTCGCGGAACTTGGATTGAATTGTAGCATACATGTATTTATGCTTTTGATCATGTTCCCTTCTGCATTTTGTTGCTTATTATGGTGCTCAAGTTGTACAAACACTCCCTGGACCTCACAAGTCCGTTGCAATGTGATGCACATGTTTAGGGGGAGATGTGTTGCAACTTGACCCTTTGAGACTAACCATATGCTTGAGTTTGTTTGATTTAGTCTCAAAGGAGAATTAAAAGGGAAAAGGTGGACTTGGATCATGCAAGACTTCCACTGCACTCCGATGAGAGGGTAACTTATTCCAAGTCCATCTCTGAACTCTTATTGCCATTTGCTCTTAATTGAAGATTTTGGTGAGGCAATGGGGTTATAGGGCCACAATTGATCCCGTTTTGGTGCTTGATGCCAAAGGGGGAGAAAATAAAGGCCAAAGCAATAAATGGATCAGCTACCACTTGAGAGATTTTGAAAATAGTAGAATAGAGTTTTTGATTTGTCAAAATTCTTAAGTTGTCTCTCGTGTCAAAAGTTGGCTTCTTGTGGGGAGAAGTATTGATTATGGGAAAAAGGGGGAGTTTTTGAAATCCTTGATCAATCTCTCTTTGAATGACTCTCTTTATGCTTAAACATGTGTGTTTAACTTAGAGATAGAGATCTGTGTTTGATTTGCAAAAACAAACCAAGTGGTGGCAAAGGATGATCCATATATGCCAAAATTGATTCAAAATAAATTTAAGTGTTATTTGAATTGAGTTTGCACTTGTTCTAGTGGCTTTATGTTATGTTGGCATAAATCACCAAAAAGGGGGAGATTGAAAGGGAAATGTGCCCTTGAGCCATTTCTAAGTATTTTGGTGATTGAGTGCCAACACATGTGTTTAATTGTGAATTTGTGTACATGGATGAACAAGGTGCAAATCATGAGATAAAGGTATGTTTCTAAGCCTTAGTACATTGGTTTTGTGGACTAACATATTTGTCTAAGTGTTAGAAACAGGAAGAGAGAAGAGGAGAAATGACTTGGCTGTGTGCAGCCAAGTCCCAGCTCGGTCTGGAGCACCGGACTGTCCGGTGTGCACCGGACAGTGTCCGGTGCGCCAGGCCAACTCGACTCGAACTGGCCGCTCTCGGGTTTTTGGCCGGCGGCGTACGGCTAAAATTCACCGGACTGTCCGGTGTGCACCGGACTGTCCGGTGAGCCAACGGTCGGCCAGGGCCAACGGTCGGCCGCGCAATCCGCGCGGGACACGTGGCCGAGCCAACGGTCGGAAGACGGCACCGGACTGTCCGGTGTGCACCGGACTGTCCGGTGCGCCAACGGCTCGCAGATCCACGGCAGTCTTCCAACGGTCGGAAGCGCCCGAAAAGGAAACAGATCGGGCACCGGACAGTGTCCGGTGTGCACCGGACTGTCCGGTGCCCCCGACGACAGAAGGCCAGGATAGCCTTCCAGAATTGCTCTCAACGGCTCCTAGCTGCCTTGGGGCTATAAAAGGAGCCCCTAGGCGCATGGAGGAGATACACAAGCATTCCTTGAGCACTCTTGATCACTCACACATCAATCTTGCGCACTTGTTTGACATTCTAGTGATTTGAGCTCTGTTCTAGTGTGTTAGCCTCTTGAGCTCAAGTCTGGGTTTTGTGTGTGCGTATTCGCTGTGATCTTTGTGTTGTGTGTGAGTTGCTAATCCCTCCCTTACTCCGTGATTCTTTGTGAACATCTTTTGTAAGGGCGAGAGGCTCCAAGTTGTGGAGATTCCTCGCAAACGGGATTGAGATAAGAACAACAAAACACCGTGGTATTCAAGTGGGTCTTTGGACCGCTTGAGAGGGGTTGATTGCAACCCTCGTCCGCTGGGACGCCACAACGTGGAAGTAGGCAAGCATTGGCTTGGCCGAACCACGGGATAAACCACCGTGTCCCTCTGTGCTTGAATCTTGTGGTATTGTGTTTTGTTGAAGACTTCACCTTAGCCACTTGGCATTAACTGTGCTAACGCTTAACAAGTTTTTGTGGCTTAAGTTTGAAGTTTTTACAGGATCACCTATTCACCCCCCCCCTCTAGGTGCTCTCACTAATGGTAAGGGCACGGCTCCTTAAGCATCTTGTTGAAGAGGTTAGCACCTCCGGGGGGCTTCCGAGGGTTCTTGTACTCGGCGGCGGCGACAAGGTCCGCGTCGGCGGCGTCGCGTTTCGCTTGCGACTTCTTCTTGCCTTTCTTCTTGGCGCCGCGCGGAGTAGACGCCTCGGGTGCCTCTTCCGACGGGCGGCCCTGGGGCTACTTGTCCTTTCGGAAGATGGCCTCGACCGCCTCCTGGCCAGAGGCGAACTTGGTGGCGATGTCCATCAGCTCGCTCGCCCTGGTGGGGGTCTTGCGACCCAACTTGCTCACCAGGTCTCGGCAGGTGGTGCCGGCAAGGAACGCGCCGATGACATCGGAGTCGGTGATGTTGGGCAGCTCGGTGCGCTGCTTCGAGAATCACCGGATGTAGTCCCGAAGAGACTCTCCCGGCTGCTGCCGGCAGTTTCGGAGGTCCCAGGAATTCCCGGGGCGCACGTACGTGCCCTGGAAATTGCCGGTGAAGGCTTGGACCAAATCATCCCAGTTGGAGATCTGCCCCGGAGGCAGGTGCTCCAACCAGGCGCGAGCGGTGTCGGAGAGGAACAGGGGGAGGTTGCGGATGATGAGGTTGTCGTCGTCCGTTCCGCCCAGTTGGCAGGCCAGGCGGTAATCTGCGAGCCACAATTCCGGCCTCGTTTCCCCCGAGTACTTTGTGATAGTAGTCGGGGGTCAGAAACGGGCCGGAAACGGCGCCCGCCGGATGGCCCGGCTGAAAGCCTGCGGACCGGGTGGTTCAGGCGAGGGACTCCGATCCTCCCCGCTGTCGTAGCGTCCCTGTGAATCATCTAGGCCCCTTTAGTAATGTTTTAGTAATTAATGACAACTACTTGTGGACTAACGATTCTTGGAGAAATAAGAATGCAGGGTTGGACCACATAGAACAGGAAATGTTGAAGAGTCATACGCATTGGTTGTGGATCAGATGAAGGCAAAGGTATAATATAGGTTTTACTTTTGCCGGTCTTGAGGAGTTTAGAGAAGATACCTGACCGGATTAGTAGGCTAGATAGTCGTACTATTAAGAGGGGTCAATGACTTAGATCTGTGTAAAACTTAGTGCCTCATAGAGCATCAAAGTTGCATTTGCATAAGGACTAACAGCGCTTCTCATTTCGTGAATTAAAGGTTCATTCAAAAGCATGTTTGAAATTTGAGAAGTCTTGGTCGCGCGGACTGTCCGGCCCTTGGGGGCGGACCGTCCGCGATCCTCCAGAGGGTCCGAGGTTTGACCTTTTGTGTTGACTCTGTGTTCTTTTGCACTGCGGACCGTCCGGGCCTTAGGGCCGGACCGTCCGCAGTCCTGACCAGAGGAAGGTGGCCTCGGATCAGTCCCTGAATTATAGGCGGACGGTCCGCCTGTAAGGCGCGGACGGTCCGCATGTGTATAACTCGTTTCTGGACAGGGACTGTGTGTTTTTATAGATTTGTACTACGGACGGTCCGGGGGACCAGTCCGGACAGTACTGTCTCAGGTCGCGGACGGTCCGGGATTTATAGCCGGACGGTCCGCGTGTGTTAACTCCGTTTGATCCGAGGCTCGGGTGTTTGAAATTGCCAGGTCGCGGACGGTCCGGCCTTGAAGGGCGGACTGTCCGGACCCACCTTTTTGAGTCTGCTCTGACATGTTTCAACGGTCATTATAGCCGTTATGGTGTACGGCGGACCGTCCGGCCCTAGGGCGCGGACGGTCCGCGTGTGCGCAGGACTGCCCCCTTTTGCACATAACGGTTGGTTTTAGATGGGGGACTATAAATAGAAGGGTAGCTCGTGTGTGAGATCCCTCTTGGCCATTCCTTGCACACATTGAGCTCATTTGTGATCCTCCAACTCACTCTCTCACACTCTTTGCTTGAGATTGCATTCTAGTGAGAGATTGAGGGTTCCTAGTGCATTTGCATCATTCGGTGATTCTTGAGGCACTAGGTGGTACACCGAGCAAGCGTCGTTGGCTTGTTACTCTTGGAGGTTGCCGCCTCCTAGACGGCTCGGGTGATTGTCTCCGTCGAGCTCTCCAAGAAGATTGTGGAGAAGCCGCGGTGTTGATTGTGAGGGGTTCGCGCCTACCTCGCCGGAGCGGCAAAGGTGACATTAGTGGAATCGAGGTATTGAGTGATTTCTTGTCCACTTGGCTCAAAGATCAAGTCGTGTCTTGATAGAGGAGCAAGTGAGAGCTTGAAGTCCACCTCAACGTGGATTAGGGGTGATCGGCAAATCACCGATACCACGGGATAAATTTCGGTGTCTATTCTTTCTAGCATTACTTATTGCCTTGCAATTGATTAGTGTTTTGCTTATTGTTCTTCAAGTATTCAATCTCCGTGATTGTCTTTCATACATTGCTTACTTATTGACACTAGTAAATTTATTCCCCTTGTTGTATTGATTAAATTTACTTAGTATTGTTGTTTTTAGTCAAAACCGTCTATTCACCCCCCCTCTAGCCGGTGTCCTAGATCCTACAGTCCCCCACGCCTGGGGTGGTAGCCTCGGCGCACCCTTTCGTCAAGGTGGGCCCGACGGTCGCGACGATGGTGTTCGTTGCCGAGGTGGCCTGGGGCCGCAGGCGCGGTGTTGCGCGTGCGCCCGGTGTAGACCGAGGCTTCCCGCATGAATCGAGAAGTCGCGGCATGAGGCTCCGAGGGGTACCCCTGTCTTCGGGAGGCAGAGCTCTCGGCCCGCCGGGCCGCAGCGCCTTCCAGGAGATTCTTGAGCTCTCCCTGGATTCGCCGACCCTCGGTGGTTGATGGTTCTGGCATCGTGCGGAGGAGCATCGCTGCGGCTGCCAGGTTCTGACCGACCCCGCTGGATGCGGGTGGCGGCCTGTCCCTGGCATCGTTGGCGACGCGGTGCTGGAAACCCTGGGGCAGGTGACGTATTTCTCCGGCCGGGGGTTGGCCCGCCCATACCTGCTCGACGTCCCGGCGGATCGACTCGAGCGCTCCTGCTCCCTCGTCGAGCCTGGCCTGCGCCCCGCGGACTTGCTCGAGCTGTGGGTCGTGACCCCCCGCCGGAACGGGGACCACAGCTAGCTCCCGCGGGATGTCGGCGCGAGGCACCGGCCTAGGGAGATCACCGTCCTCCGGCATGCCGAGATGGTTGCCTTCGGAGGGATCCCCTAGCTCGATGTGGAAACATTCACGGCTTGGGCCGCAGTCCTTGTCGTCAAGGCTGCGGCTGCCGTCGGAACAGTCGGAGAGGCAGTAGTCACATGCGGTCATAAAGTCCCGCATGGCACTGGGGTTGCCAAATCCAGAGAAATCCCAACAGACGCTGGGATCGTCATCTTCCTCGGACCCAGAGGGCCCGTAGGTCGAGACGTCCGTCAATCGGTCCCAAGGCGACCGCACACGAAACCCCAGAGGGGTTGCACTCGCCTCAACGTGAGCGCTCGCCAAAGCGAGGTCGCTAGGTGGGTTGAGGCCGAGTCGAAATGACGTAGGATGGGAATCAGTCGGTACCTTTTGGTCGACGAGGAGCGACATAGTCACGTCGGGGACTGATTGCGCCGTCGTCTTGGGTACGAGGGCGACGTCCTGCAGGCCCTCCGCGAGCGTGCTGGCGTCGTCCACTTGCTCAGGGTTGGCGTGTCGCGGGGGGACGACGCTCGCCTTCGTCTCAAACGTGAGGTCGACGCCCGACGCGCCCTCCGTTGGGGCGCTGGGGACGTCGATTCGCTCGACAGCCGACGGAGCGCGGCCTCCCGCTCGGCCTTGGTTGCCCTGCCTCCTCCTCCGATGGCGGGGGAGAGGACGGGGCGAGCTTGAATGTTGTTCTTCCACCACGCGGGGAAGACGTCGTCGATTCCGCCGCCGGCGGGCGGGCTGTCGGCCGCCATTGTCGTCGTCGCGCGGCGGTGGAAGGAGTATCATGTCGTAGCTGCCGTCGAGAGACATGAACTCGAGACTCCCGAAACGGAGCACCGTCCCGGGTTGGAGAGGTCGTTGGAGACTGCCCATCTGGAGCTTGACGAGAAACCGCTCGTCAACACGCAGCGTGCCCCTACCTGGCGCGCCAACTGTCGGCGTTTCGAGACCGGGGGGTCCCTAAGCCGACGAGTGAGTGTGCCGCGTGCCCCAGCCCAGATGGGTCGAGCGCGTGGGCGAGCGCGAAGGGGGGAAAGCGAGGTGGCCGGAGACAGGTCGAGAGAGAGGTGGAAGTCTCGCGGCCTTCGCGTTCGCCCCGCGCCCAGGTCGGGTGCGCTTGCAGTAGGGGGTTACAAGCGTCCACGCGGGTGAGGGAAGCGAGCGGCCCCAAGAGAGCGCCTGCCCCGTCCTCGTCCCCGCGCAGCCAACCTTCTCTAAGAAGGCCCTGGTCCTTCCTTTTATAGGCGTAAGGAGAGGATCCAGGTGTACAATGGGGGTGTAGCAGAGTGCTACGTGTCTAGCGAGGGAGAGCTAGCGCCCTAAGTACATGCCAATGTGGCAGCCGGAGAGATCTTGGCACCCAGCTGGTGTGGTGTCGTGGCTGTCGGAGGAGCAACGGAGCCTGGCGGAGGGACAGCTGTCGGAGCGGTTGGGTCCTTGCTGACGTCCCCCTGCTTCCGTAAGTGAGCTGAGAGCCGCCGTCGTCACGGGGCTAGCGGGGCGCCATCATTGCCTATCTGGCGGAGCTAGCCAGATGGGACACCGGTCTTGTTCTCTGCGGCCCGAGTCGGCTCGGGGTAGGGTGATGATGGCGCTTCCTGTTGACGTGGCGGGCTTGTGCCCTAGGTCGGGCGACGTGGAGGCTCCTCCGAAGCCGAGGTCGAGTATGTCTTTCGTGGCCGAGGTCGCGCCCGAGCTCCTGGGTCGGGCGAGGCGGAGGTCGTTCGGCAGAGGCCAGGGCGGAGTCCGACCCCTGGGGTCGGGCGAAGCGGAGTTCGTCGTCCTCTGGGGCCTAGCCCGAGTCCGAGCCCTGGGTCGGGCGGAGCGGAGTTCGTCGTCTTCCGGGGCCTTAGCCCGAGTCCGAGCCCTGGGTCGGGCGGAGCGGAGTTCGCCGTCTTCCGGGGCCTTAGCCCGAGTCCGAGCCCTGGGTCGGGCGGAGCGGAGTTCGCCGTCTTCCGGGGCCTTAGCCCGAGTCCGAGCCCTAGGTCAGGCGGAGCGGAGTTCGCCGTCTTCCGGGGCCTTAGCCCGAGTCCGAGCCCTGGGTCGGGCGGAGCGGAGTTCGCCGTCTTCCGGGGCCTTAGCCCGAGTCCGAGCCCTGGGTCGGGCGGAGCGGAGTTCGCCGTCTTCCGGGGCCTTAGCCCGAGTCCGAGCCCTGGGTCGGGCGGAGCTTCCTATGGCGCCTTTGGCAAGGCCTGACTGCCTGTCAGTCTCACTCTGTCAAGTGGCACTGCAGTCGGAATGGCGCAGGCGGCGCTGTCCTTCTGTCAGACCGGTCAGTGGAGCGGCGAAGTGACGGCGGTCACTTCGGCTCTGCCGGGGGCGCGCGTCAGGACAAAGGTGTCAGGCTATCTTTGCGTTAAATGCCCCTGCGACTCGGTCGGTCGGCGTGGCGATTTAGTCAGGGTTGCTTCTTAGCGAAGGCAAGGCCTCGGGCGAGCCGGAGATGTGTCTGCCGTAAAAAGGGGGCCTCGGGCGAGACGGAAACACCTCGGGGTCGGCTGCCCTTGCCCGAGGCTAGGCTCGGGCGAGGCGTGATCGAGTCGCTCGTATGGACTGATCCCTGACTTAATCGCACCCATCAGGCCTCTGCAGCTTTATGCTGATGGGGGTTACCAGCTGAGAATTAAGTGTCTTGAGGGTACCCCTAATTATGGTCCCCGACAACAACCAACACAAAAGTGGAGCACCACAACAATGGCAAGAACACAAGAACAAGGTGTTTATCCTGTGGCAAGAACACAAGAACAAGGTGTTTATCTTGTACTCAGAAAATTTCTGAACATGCCATATGCAACATTTCCACAAGCGTGCATTGCATGTGATTGGTTATGAATAAGATATAGATTTCTTTACAGAAATCCTGTGGGAATAGTAATATCTTTTAAAGGTGTGGATATGGTTTTATATTGGGGAGAAGGAGATACCGGATACCTGACACATCTTGCATGTGATTGGTTGGAGGTTTGAAGAGAACGTCACATGATGGATGGCAGGATGCATGGGGACGTGTCCATCGAGACCAGAGGTAACGACGTTCGTCTCCAGGATCTAGACAAAAAGATACAAAAAAACACAATATTCCTGCGTACACGGTACACCGTTAGTACTATACACGTATTTTATGTGTGCCCGTTGCACTACCGAAAGTGAAGTGGGTTCGATGATTACTAAAATCAATACCGAGTTAATTAGTGCGTAACAGTTCCGTCCCATCCGTATGCTACGGAATTACGGACGTCGTCCCGGTCCCGAGTCCCGACAGGACAAAAGAACAGAGAGGAGGACCACCGTCATGTGTGCCGGCCCCCGTGTACGCACGCACGGCACGTACACGGACCACACGTCCCTGCCTCTCGCTCGCCCACCCACTCGATCAGCTGGCCTGGCCTGGCCTGGCCAGCATGATTGGTCAAGTGTCTGCCACCATTATTTGCATTGCATGCCTCTCTGGCTGTTACGCGCCACAGAAATCAGTGGGCCACTAGCTAAACAAGCTAGCTAGAACGTAGCTGCATCATATCATATCGCATGCATGGTTATCAGCGTCGTCTGATTAAGATGTTGATATAGTATATTCCCTGATCGATCAGGTCACGCTACTGTAGTATCTCAAGCTCTGAAGCTTTATTAGCATGCAGGCCACATGCATTGCTCGCTCCATTTCAGCTGTTTATTTGGGAGGAACAATATAATCGTGCGCGCGACCGGTGGAGCAAGTAATCAGGCAGGCAGCACTCGATCAGTTCAGTTGGGGAGTCACATTGGTGGTACAGTCCGACTAACTAACCTAGATTTTGGTTCCCGCACCACTTCGTTAAGGCTATTTCTAGTCTATTGTATATTTGCCATAATATCCAAAGCTGTCAGATCATATAAAAATATATAAGATATAACTACCCAAATGCATGATATTATATAGGTTGTTGTTTATCCTATGTAGAATACTAAATGTTATCATATATGAGAGTATAAGATGTGGGCCATTTGGATGGTTCAAGTTTTAATGTATATGATCTTGTGTCTAAGTAGTATCTCCCTCAAGATATAGTTTTCTTCTATCTCTCTCTCTCTCTCTCTCTCTCTCTCTCTCTTAACTCTCTTGCCACATCATTAAAAATGCTAATATGCCATGCCTTAAATGAGTATGTTACTATGAATCTGGAATAGCCTTGTTGAGAGAAGGAGAAAAATGATGGGATTACTCTTATATAATCCCATTATATGGAAAAAGTGTCGAGTCACTTTGGATATAGTGATTGTACATTTACTCGAACTCCTTATGATCCACATGTGTTATTAAGGAAACATGATAGAATAGCACACGATCAATTGAGACACTCTTAAGTTATTATCTCTCTTATGTATTTGGCTAGTGCGATGAGGCATAACATCTCATTTGTTGTGAGTGAACTCAGTCAGATTATTTTCAATCCCGGGGATGATCATTGACATGTCTTTAAAAGAGTATTATTCTATCTAAAAGGGACTATGAGCTACGACATTCACTATACTGGGTACCCTAGTGTATCAGAGGGTTAGTGTGATGCAAACTAGATATGTGATGATGATAATATTTACGCCACAAGTAATATATATTCTCACTTGGAGGTGGTGTTGTTTCATGAAAGTTTTGCAAGGAGACCACGTTAATGAAGTCAACAATAGAAGCATAACTCACAACATTAGATATTGCCACAAGTTGATGTTGAGTGGCTTCATAAACTACTTGTGGATTTATCGGTAGTTGAAAAACCAATATTAGCTATCTCCATGAACTGTGATAATTAGACAATAATAATCAAATTGAACAGTTCTAAAAATGATATGAAGTCTATGAAACATGTGAAAAGACAGTTGAAATCTATCAAAAACTAAGAAAATCTATAGTACCTGTGTTGGACTATGTCTATACATCTAAGAATCTAGTAGATCGGTTTACGATATGGGTCTATCGCGTAGTGTGATAGAAGGTGCATTGAGGGAGATGGGCTTGAGACCCACTTGAAGTCATTTCATAGTGGTAATATGTTCTATGTGAATAGAGATCCTGTAAAATAGAATGGTGAAACAAGATAGTGGTTGACTAATAGAGACTCCTTACAAATAAGGCCAAGGTCATTATAGATACACATTTCTCCTCTATTGTATGGTGGGTTGATTAAAATTTTAATGTGATCCAAGTGACTTATTTAAGAGCAAAGATGTTGTCCAACAAAACATCTTATAAGAAACACACCTGTATGAGTTCGACTGCTAGTCACATTATAAGATGAGGGCGATCATTAGATACTCATAAAGGCTCGAAATACTTACATGCTTCACATGGGGGGATGATAACGACCAATTACTCTTCTTGGTCTGCTGTTACTTTGAAAGGATGCGGCGGAGGCCAAAACGTCATTAGCATGTCTAGAGGGTAAGAAATTGTATTCGACTGACATAGAAGTAATTAGTATATTTATGATAGCAAATAAAATACTTGACAAAATTCAGTGACATACATAATTTTAGACAGGATGAAACGAAACCAAGCACCTTAGTGTGGTGGAGTTCATCCGCTTTCTAACACCATGTGGGAGGCAACGACCTAGTCATTTGTCTCCTTATCAATACTAGGTATATGCCCATGTGTTGCCACGAGAGTTAAAAATTAGTATGAAACATAGATACGGAACAACAAACATATGCAAAATCCGTGTGGCAAAACATTGGCAAGATATCACCGTAACACTAATATGGTAGACTGAAATCAGTCCAAACTGTTAGCCTGAATTATAGTTTCCATAGTACCAATTGGATGCAAAGAAAGACTGGCTGTAGTTCTAGCTAATGCTCCTGCCACTACATGTGTGTTTTATGGTAACAACACCATATCAGGATGGTGATGACATGCTTTAGCTATAGAATAAAATTCACCCATATATCCATCCACTATCTATGATGGCTGAGACCAAACCCGCCTTGCTAGAACTAGCAGATATCTCCATTTCGTTCAGAATCAGTAAAGCATCATTGAGGGGGGGGGTCAAGATCCAATGCTAATTCATTTCAGGATCAAGTTTTCCAAAAGTACCCTTTAACCATTAGGAGGCAACTCTCAGCTTCTCTCTCTGTTGCCTTCAAGTGAAGCATCGGCAAAACCTGCATGAAACAAGCATCGTTCGCCTATTCCTTGTGTAGTCCATAAGGACCAGAACCATTTCATGTTTATGTACATGTAGTAATTCGAAGACACAACATACAAACGCCAGTAAAAACACCATATAAGCATGGGTTGGTCATCCAAACAGTAGATCTTTAGTTGATATAAATAGACAAACTAATACGAAAACAAACCTTTTATGGTAGCAGGTAGTGATGGCAATGATCTATCTTCTTTGAAGATTTTCTCATGAAAATCACTACTAAAGACAATTTTCAACTCGATGAATCAAAAGCAAAAAAGCATAATATTAATTCCATACCTTCAGTATTTGCAGGGTCAAAGTTGACTGCAAGAACATTCTTTTGCCACATTCAGCTATTGGAATTTGATACGTACTTGATGTGCTTCCAATTTAGGATTAAATGAACATCCTACAGGCTCAACTTCAACAACAGAAATAACATCATATGTGCTAGATCTCTACTGTTAGAAATTTTAAAAACAAGCATTTAGTTTAACTATATAGAAAATTGCAGACGACATCAAATTCAAGATTTTAAAAAATAGAAACATGCGTGTATACATGTTTATGCTCCCTTTGCAGGTTGAACTTCCTTACTAATATCACTTTTCTCCTTAGCCTTTACAACAAGCTACATAAATCCTTCTCTCTAAATAATGACATAAATAAATATTTAGGACAATTATGATTATACCCTCCCCAGCATTGCAATTGTGATTTTACCCCTCATTTTTCAACTTTGTGATTTTACCCCTCAGTTTCAAAAACAAAGCCACCGTTTGCCCCTCTCCCTTAACACCGTTAATGAAAATCAGATTAATGATTAAAAAATAAAAAATGAGGGGTAATTTTACAACTGCAACGTGAGAGAAGAGTATAATCACAATTAACCTAAAAATAATGTTGAAATTTTCATAATTGCAATGTGAGAGAAAGATAAAATCACAATTGTTCGCGCAAGGATGAGCGCGAGGCGGGCGGGGCCCGTTGGCTGGTGGGGGTGCCACCATAGGCCAGATCCCCAAATGAAGGAATCGCAAAGGGAGAGCCGGATGGAGAGGGGCAACAGGGGATCTTGCTGCCAGCCAGCAACAGCGACCTGTTCACCTCCTCCGCCATCTGCACGAAGGGGAGAACACCGCAGGGAACCACGTGCGCTCACCCTTGCGCGAATGAGAGAATGCATTTCGACCCCGTCGTAGTTCTCAATCATTTCGTGGCACCGGGTGTGGCTGAATCATCTACGATGGGGGGGAGCGAAGGGAGGAAGCTTAGATAAGAGAATATGCTCTCGCATCGCTTTTTTTGTAGAAAGCTCGACCAGCGATAAAAAATGTTTGGCCCGAGCCAAAAGCTAAGTCTAGTATTGCAAGGGAACAAGTCCGTATTGGCATGATTGCTAGCTGCGGTAGCAGAAGTAGATGTGTGCCTTTTTCTAGAATCGAAAGTGAAACATCGGTGTAAAAGATTGAGTGGGTTTCCATAGAAATAGTCAGGGGCGGAACTACCGCGAATGGTGAAACTATTGCATGCCAAGTTGCCAACTGGAGTTAGGGGTTCTAGAAGGAATGGTGGATAAAGCTTCCTCTAGTAGGCTTCTAGAGCGTCCGTCGATCGGAGGAGGTAAACTGAATTATCCTAAAATACTGGATTGATACTAAAATAATTACACATATTTTTTTTAAATAATTTACTTTTTAATTTAAATTAGATTATAAAACTTATGTTCATATCTTCTAATATGTTTAGTATAATATGTATTTGATTAGATTTTAGACATTGACTCTACAAAGAAGGATATTATTCTAAATTGTCTTTTTGTGGTGTTGCTCTCCCTCTCAGAATGAGCCATAAAAATAGGGAGAAGAGAGAACACAACAAATGGGACGGCTCTTCCATGATAGCCACGGGACGATGAGACCAAGATCTTTTTTCACTATATAGTAGAGTAATCGTGTTGGAACCTAGCATATTTCTAACTGAATACTAATCCCAGCGGTGAATCCAACGGTGGGCCACAGAGCTCTAACCCTCTCCCTACCCCGCTGTGAAGCTGTCGGACCAATGGAGTTTCTTTTCTTTTCTTTTCTTTTCTTTTTTCTTTGGGATTTTAGATATAGATTGAGAAAAGACTAAAAGGCTGTTTGGTTTCCAACCTAAAGTCTAATCTGTGTCACCTTGGATGTTTGAATGCCACTTACAAGTATTAGATATATTTTATTAAAAAAATTAATCACATATATGAAGACTAGAATCTATTAACTCCAATTAATCCACTATTAATAAATGTTTAGGTAACATCACATTGGCAAATTATAGGCTAATTAGACTTAATAGGTTTGTTTTACCGTTTTGTCCTCATCTATATAATTAGTTTTATAATTAAACTATATTTAATATTTTGTAACTAGCATTCAAACATTCGATTTGATAGTAACTAAAATTTAGTAGTTCCATCCAAACACCCTTTAAGCCTATCTAAATGTTGAAGGAGTCATCATTCTAGTTAGTTTAGTGTTTGGTTCTAGAGTATAATTGGACAGGATGACTCAATTCCAGTTTCTAAATATTGAATGGCCAAGTTCCCAGTTTTGAAGATAGAATGGCTTCGTTTCATTCCGTGAGCGAAGAGATTCGATAGTTTTTCAGAGAGCGGTAAGATTCAGCATATTATAGAAATATTTTTTTAGCCGCTCCGTTCCAGCCTTTTCCTCAACCAAACACTACTAATGGTGGAACTGTCTTGAACCAACCACAATATTTATCCTGAATTCACCATAGAATAATAGGCTATTTTGATTAAGACGTTAGACTAAACAAATGCAACCATCATTACACTATCTATAGTTTAATTAAAGAATCAAATTGCCATTTTGGACGGCCCTACCATGTTGCCTTTGGTGCTTGATGACCGTGATTTGAATGACGTGGAAAGATTTGTTGATTGGTGGTGCATTTTTCTTTTATCGGGGGGAGAACTTCGAGTTAAGGAAATGGATGAAGAACTATGGTTTCATGAAGCTGAAAATCTGTTCTCAAAAGCGGTGTATAACGTGTGTATTTCAATTTTCGGGTAGGGGACTGTACTGTAAAGCAAATAGACCTCTAGCGAATCAAATCTGAGGAGAAACTTTCGGCATAAAAAACAAAACAAAAACTGTGAGAGATGCAATTTTGTGTCTCTGATGTTTCGCCTCGTGTGATCGTGTCCGTACGAAAAATGTGTACTTCATGTCGTTTTTGCTTCGCTGCCCCAAGCAGAAACCGTAACAGGATAATCGTCCCAGACTCCCCCGCTCCCAATCCCACCACCCACCTTCTTGCAATTGCAGCCGCCAGCCGGTAGTGGCAGTACGGCAATTTCAGCCTCAGCTGAAGGTCACTGTCTCTCTTCCATCTTTTTCTCTCTCAACAAAACTCCCTGAATTGCAAACTCCACCAAAACAAACTCCAAGCCCATCCATCACCAATCCTCTGTCCCCTCCCCGACCGCAACGATCTGTTTTGCATCTTCCCCTTCCTCCAATTCCAGTCCCATGCGTAATTGTCTTTCGGAATTGAATCTCTCCATGTCATGGCGCTCTGAGCAAGTACAGCTGCAGTCAGTGAGAGAAATGTAGGCACCACAAATCAGTCCAGCATCCCTGCTCGTGCTCTACCAAAAAATCCAGTCTTTTTCCAGCCCAAATCCGCCTCTTCCGCTGCTGACATAAAGTCCGGACTTTACGAGGCTTTCACGACGTGCGAGATTTCTGTTATCGATCTCCACGAACCCGATAGCCTGCCATAAAGTCTGCACAGACGCTTCGCATTGCTTCAACCAAAGATCCATCCAAACTCTGCACCCCAGAAAGCTAGTACGATCTCGGGGGGACATGAAGCGCCTGCAGTGCTTCAAGCAGAGCAGCGGCGGCGGCAATGGTGGCGGGCCGGGGAAGCGCCTGGAGCGGCGGCTGTCGCTGGGCGAGTACAAGAAGGCAGTGTCGTGGTCCAAGTACCTCGTAGCGCCGCCGGGCGCCAGGATCCGGAGCGGCGGCGAGGAGCTGTGGAGCGCCGACCTGTCCAAGCTGGAGATCCGGGGCAAGTTTGCGTCAGGCCGGCACAGCCGCGTCTACTCCGGCAGGTACACCGGCCGCGAGGTGGCCATCAAGATGGTCAGTCAACCCGAGGAGGACGCCGCGCTCGCCGCTGAGCTAGAGCGCCAGTTCGCCTCCGAGGTCGCGCTCCTACTTCGCCTCCACCACCCAAACATCATCTCGGTATGACTCATTACTTTGTTTCTTCTCATATTCTCTCTCTCTATTTTTTTTAAAAAAAATGATATTTTACTTACCGCGCAATTATTCTTGGCATGGACTTGGTTGATATGAGATGACCAGCTTAGATTTCGGGCCATATCGTTTTGCCTGTGCCACCAGTGTAGTAAGCTCTGTCCTCGGATAAGTTGGAATCTTGTGGTACTCTTAACCCAAGGCATGGAACAATTGTTTGTGCATTTCGTCCAGTCCAGCTTAAACAAATTTATGCCTGCAATGTATCCTTGTCCGGCTGTCTCAGATGTTCATTTCTTGAGCTGTCGGTGGAGGATCTGCCTCCTAACCACTGCATGGTACTAGGTAATCTCTGCTATAAGAATCCTTGATTTTAAAACTGAATTGATCAAACGGAAAAAAGGAGTAAAAGTCCGGCGTATATGTGTTTGCAAGATACTTGTCGGGTTCTTGGTTTGATCTTTTTTTGAAGTGCCGAATTTTTATTTGTTTGAACACATTTTTTTTCAGTTGAAATTGTATGTCCCACATCATTGTTCCTTTGTTGGCTACTTGGTTGTTCTTTCTATCCGTGATTAGGCTGTAGGAGTTGTTAGGCTAACTGATCTTCACATTAAAGTGAAAACCTTTATGCTTTGCTTGGATTGGAGGGACAGGGGTGAAGATAAGATAATTCTGGAGTGAGGCTATTTGTGCTTACCTACACCGTAACAACCTGACAAACAGGGAGGCGACCTTTTAATATGAAATTGATATTTCGATAGTGAAATGGTTGACAAGTATATAAAATTTGACAGTAGAATTGTTCAGGAAAAGACAAATCGTCCTGACTATGCCCCTTTTTTTTAATCTTTTGTAACCAACCCCTTTCTATCCATAAGTAGTGCGGTTAGTTGGTACCAGCACTTTGTACTTTTGTAAAATGATGTTAATTTGTTTCTGAGTGTTCTTCTAGGGGCACTATCTGTCATACTATTTAGTGGAATCTCACATCGGTACATGTGAATAGTTAACAGCATTGAAATCTCTGTAAATGCTGCTTCAATTTAGCTGGCGAGAAGAATTTATCTCTATGCAATAGCGTTGATGATGGAATAACTGTATTTTTATACACTAGTGCTACAAAAAAACCCTAAATATTTAGATTAGTTCAATCACTGTCCAAGGTACCTTTTTGCTGGAAGGATGTGTAATGGCTTCATTGTGAAGATGTTGGGCGAAGAGATGCTGGGCCAGTGGTTATACTGAGATTGCTATCCTTGCTTGATCAATCATGCTATCTACTGCACCACACCATAGGTGATGGCATTAGATACTTGGCTGGCAAGTTATGAAAATGATGGCGTCTTCATGAAATGGGAGGTGGACCATGGATAACGTTAACATCCAAGCTAAGTTGGTTGCTCTTGTAGAAAAAACACATCTTGCTAGCAATGAATAACGGAGAATTGACGCAGAGAGGGATAGTTCATGTACAAGTAAACATCAGTCTAACTTTTCGCTTTACAAAGTGCCTGCCTTTTCCACTTGACACCTACAAGTCACATGGAAAAAGGTTGCTTTACGGAACCAACATAACTGAGTAAGCTTGGGAATTCGAATGATATTTATGCAAGTTGCAATTCCATTTTTTCCAATGTCCGGTAAATCTCTGAAGAACCTTTTTCTCAGTGAACATATCATGAAAATACATTTTCTTATATGATATCAAGTGGCAAGCTTGCATATGATTAAAGATTAACTATTTTATACTGTCTTATATTGCATCTTCGGCTAATCAATCGTGTGAGCTCATTTTGTTAAATTCTACTTGATATGGAACACCACTTAATGTCTTCAATGTTGCAGTTTGTTGCAGCATGCAAGAAACCACCAGTATTCTGCATCATCACTGAGTTCATGGCAGGGGGCTCCCTTAGGAAGTATCTACATCAGCAGGAGCCTCACTCAGTTCCCCTCAACCTAGTGCTGAAATTAGCTCTAGATATCGCTCGTGGAATGAGCTACCTACACTCCCAGGGTATACTCCATAGAGACCTGAAATCAGAGAACATACTTCTGGGAGAAGATATGTCAGTCAAAGTCGCAGATTTCGGGATTTCATGCTTGGAATCACAGTGTGGAAGTGGCAAGGGGTTTACAGGAACCTACAGGTGGATGGCTCCGGAGATGATCAAAGAGGAACATCATACTAGGAAAGTGGACGTGTACAGCTTTGGAATCGTCATGTGGGAGATCTTGACTGCTTTGGTCCCGTTCAGCGACATGACTCCAGAGCAGGCTGCTGTTGCTGTTGCCCTGAAGGTATGGTTCTTGACACACCACGGCGATGTTTATCTCCGTTTGTTCATAGAAGATCTTTCGCATAACGTTGGGATTCATTTATTAGCCTCTCTTCTAATAACTGGTAAACATTGTGCAGAATGCAAGGCCGCCACTGCCTGCTTCATGCCCTGTGGCAATAAGCCACCTGATCATGCAGTGCTGGGCGACCAACCCTGATAAAAGACCTCAGTTTGATGACATCGTGGCGATCCTCGAGAGCTACAAAGAAGCCCTCGACGAGGACCCGTCGTTCTTCTTGTCGTATATACCACCTCCACCGGACCACAGCCACCACCACCATCATCAGAGCCTTCTCCGGTGCTTCCCTCGCTCCATGCGAAGGTCTGCATCTCTGGAAGTATGATGAGGCCGGGATGTTGCCTCTGCTCATCGATGCCGTGTACAATATGCACCCCATTTCGACTTTCTTTGTTTTCTATGCGCGCGTCAGCCCTCTATTATGCGGCATTAGCATGCTATATGAGCTAGTTTATGCTCTCGTTTTCTCCTTGTTGGTTAATTATTTCCGTCATTGATGCCTTGAGTAATGTAGAGATGACAGGCAGGCATGCAGCTTCCGGTTATTATCTATGGATGCCATTTGCTTTTGGTGATGGGAAACATGAAAGAGCCCCAGTAAATGTAATATAATTAAGCTCTCCATTCAATTGTGTTTGTGCTTCTTCCTTTCAGCTGTTGTCATACTCGTTGCAAATGCGTAGGCAGGCAGTAAAGTTTGAATCGATTAGTGTTTTGTTTCTGAAATGGAAAACTTGAACTGAAAACAGTTTGTGCTTTATAGTATGTCTGCCTTTGGGTCAACAACAAAAGTCCCCTCCAAAAGACAAAAGGATTTGGCAAAATAGTCTGAGTATTCTGGTAATTAAAGAATTTAAAATAAGATATTTGTTACCATGCTTGGGAGTCACGGTGGGTTTCTCTCCGTCGAATTATTTTCAGCCATGTCATCTGAGAAAATAAAGTTGCCATGTTTGGTTCCCAGGAATTGAGAGGAATTGAAAAATAATGTAATAACAATATGAGGGACACTTTCTAGATATTAGTTTCAATTTGCGGGATCCAAACAAGCTGTAATGGTATTAAGCTAATCAAGAGTAGTTTAGTTATTTCAGTTGGACGTCTTATTTCTTCTTTCTGTCGCACGTCGGAACGCCGCACTGGTCTGTGGGGAGGCCGGAGGGCCTCGCCGCCGCATCCCGCGGGCTCACTGGCGCCGGCTGCCTGTCCGAAGGGTTGCCTCCGGATCTGCGGGGAGGGCCTGGCCGCTGCCTCCCACCTGCTGACCTGCAGGCTCTCAGTCCATTCCTATCACAATGCGTATCTCACTTTTCATTTTAAACGTTATTATACAAACAAGGCAATCTATAATATAAAAAACACTTTACATTACTGTCTACACGGCCTGCTGGAGACTAGCACATGATGTCCGGAGGTAACCTCCCACCACCTCCACAAAATTACCATCGAACACACCATGGCAACCGACACATTTTACTCATGTGTCCACGGTTAAAAACTCTATAGGCTATTAGAGTGCGAATTTGATTCTCAACCGGATGAGTTTTTTTCTTGCAGATATGAAAATGTTGTACCCGTATTCGCAAACTCACGTATGGCGTACCCACAATGGACACACACATGCACAATGGATATATATTTGTATATGTATATTTATATGTATGTATAAATATATGTATACATAGATGGTATATATAATATTTATGTGCCTGTGGGTATACCTACGGTTTTGCGGTACCGTGGGTAGCGGGTATGGGTAGCATATTGAACCCATCATGGGTAACGGGTACAGGGGTGGGTTTGATATTAAACCCATAGATGTGGATTTGTAAATTCTTTACCTATGGGTTTTAAACCCGTTGCCATCCCTAGCCACCACACACCTACATAGGGATTTTGACGTTGACTAGTTAGGAGCCCTGTATCGCTGCTGTTTCTGTATCATATAGGTAGTTCTTGTTTAAGGTAGTTGTTTATAAAAAAATATTTATGTTCTGTTGTCTAGATAGGTGTGAATATGTGTTTGGAGTTAATAACAATGATTCAACATCCACTTGTGTATAACTTTAGCTTTATAGTAGGAGATAAATAGGATCCAAGAAATTTCCCTTGGACAATCCAAGTAAGACAATAACATTGCTAATAAGTCTGGTTTTAGTTTTTTCCCCAAAAAACTTGATATATGAGGATAAGACAACCCTCAAGTATTATGTTTTAAATAATACATTCTCACGCAGATCGATAAAACTCTCGAACTCATGTCCTACTCCTACCCATATATAGAGGCAACATAACTTATGTGAGAACTGTAAGAAAAATGGACCCTGATCCATTTTACTAAGTGATTTTGGTGTTTGATGATCAATATAACCTGTGGACTAATGTGTTTGCAAGTATTTGTGTTTTGTATTTCATAGGATGCAAGGTGGCTTGGACAAAGGCATTGAACATGCAACACCTCAAATAAGCATTAAAAGACCTAACGAAGACTTACAAGCATTCAGCACAAGTCCAAGACACAAGACCAAAAGAGCCCAAGCAAACAGATTGAAGAATCAAGAAGTGGGCGGTCGGCTCACGCACCAGACCACGTGTGCAGAGAGAACTTCCTTTGGCTCTCGGCCAGCTTATGACCCAGACCCGTCGGTGGCACACCGGACTTGGTCCAACGACTAGTTTCCAACGGTCATCTAACACGTCGATCTCTAGACTAATCTGGTGGCGCACCAGACCTCTACACCACTGTAGAGAATCTTGTCAGGTTGATCAATGGCTAGATGATGTGGAGGGCAACATAGACCGAGCTACTTCCTGCAACAACTACATTTGGGGTTGGGCACTATATATACCCCCTAAACGACCATTTGCAAGAGTGGAGAGTTGAGCAACCTTCATATTGAGTTGATACACATATCCATTACTACATACTAGTGCTTAATAGAATCACTCGGTGATTAGCGGGGGGTGCTTTGAAAAGTTCTTAGGTAAGTTAGACCGTTATTACACTTGCTCTAGGTTGTTCCTAGTAGATTGAGTAAGGTTAGAAAACCCATCAAAACCCTAGGTTCATACGCGAGTCGTTGTAATTGTACTGAGTGGGATGAGAGTTTTACGAGACCACTCCAACTGAGTTTGTGGTGTGGCCACCACTGTGTACTGGAGGGAATGAGGCATGCGACGTTTTGGCCAGAAGCTCGATAGTGAATATGGTGGGGTGTCACACCCGGGTTTAAGGGGGCACCAAACCCGGACGCGAAAAGCCAAATGTGTGCTGCTAGGATCAAGTCTCACACATATGATGACCCATGGTACAGAAACAAATATCACATCATTAATATATAACATAATTCTATACAAAATAATTAAATAATTATATCATAGAAGACAACGATCCAGCAACCAAAGTTGACTGGGGGACGACGGCCTAGACCTCTCACGAACTCATCGCGACATCCTTCATGCTCCTCATCTTGTAGTACCTGTCCTTGACTTGGGGGATAAGAGTACAACAAGGGTGAGCTCACATACATTCATCGCTCTACAAGTTGTGGGGAATAATATGCATGAGCTCACTGGTGGTGGCACATGTGAAGTGTAAGGCTTACCAAAGGAGATGGTTAAAGCTGAGCATTGCTTTTAAAGTTAGTCAAAGTTTTATTAGCAGTTACTAAGTGTAAGTAGATACCAACCCAATTAAGTAAGAGATCAAAATTAATAATAACACCCATAATGCAATGCATATGACAAATTAAGTTTAGTTCCATAGTTTAATCATGTGAGGGTCCGAGCCGCTCGTGACCGTGAGCACGACTGATATACCAGTTTTACACTCTGCAGAGGTTGCACATCTTTACCCACAAGTCGTGTTACCCATTTTTCCAAAGGATCGCTGAAAGGGAAATGTGCCCTTGGGCCATTTCTATAATTGTTTTGATGATTAGATGTCCAACATATTGTTTTAAACTCATATGTGGTAATTAGGTGAGAAGTGCACATCAAAGAACAAGGTATGTTTCTAGACTTAGTAAATTGTTTTTTGGGTACTAACATGTTTATCTAAGTGCTAGAGACATCGCCAAGAAAAGAGGAAAAGCGTTGGAGGAGAATTGGCTGTGATCAGCCGATCCAGCACCAGCCTGTGGCACACCAGACTGTCCGGTGGTGCACCGGACAGTGTCCGATGCCCAGGCTGGCCCGGTGGCGAACTTGCCGCTCTTAGGAAAAAGCACAGGCGCCGTGGCTAAAAATCACCGGACTGCCTGGTGGTGCACCGGACTGTCCGGTGAGCCAATGGCGCTCGCGGCCAACGGTCGACAGCGCAATCAGCAAGCGACGCGTGGCCCGCGCCAACAGTCGGTTGGTCACACCGGACTGTCCGGTGTGCACCGAACAGTGTCCGGTGCGTCAACGGGACCGAATGGCCAACAGTTGACTGCGCCCGATAAGGAAGGAGATCGGGCACCGAACAACTACTGTTCATGTCCGGTGGTGCACCAGACTGTCTGGTGCGCCACCCGACAGAAGGCAAGAATTGCCTACCAATTTGATCTCCAACGGCTCCTAGCTGCCTTGGGGCTATAAAAGGAACCCCTATACGCATGGAGCAGTACACCAAGCATTCTCTGAACATCCTAAGACACCTAGACTCTGCCTCCACACATTTGGATCGTTGTGTTAGTGATTTGAGCTCCGTTTGAGTTGTGAACTCTCTGCGCCGTGTTTTGAGCTCAAGTCTTGGCTTATGTGCGTGTGTGTGCTGCGTTTGAGTCTTGTGTGTGTTGCTTTCCCTCCCTTACTCTTGTGCTTCTCTTATGATCAAACATTGTAAGGGCGAGAGGCTCCAACTTGTGGAGATTCCTCGCAAACGGGAAAAGACTACTGAGGAAGATAACTATGGTACTCAAAGTTGATCTTTGGATCACTTGAGAGGGATTGAGTGCAATCCTTGACCAAAGGAGGTCACCACAATGTGGAATAGGCATTGACCGAACCACGGGATAAATCATTGTGTCTTGTGTCCATCTTCTTTGTGATTGGTTTTCTTCTAAAGTTCACACTTTAGCAACTTGGTTTTAATTGCATTAACATTTCATAACCAAGTGTTGGCTATTTAGTGTTGAATTTCACAGGATCACCTATTCACCCCTCTAGGTGCTCTCAATTGGTATCAGAGCCATACTCTTCATCTAAGGGACTAACCGCTCGAAGAGATGGATCCTAAGGGCAAGGGGATGGTGATCAACGACAAGGAAAAGGAGTCCCTCTTCAACGAGCCAAGAGACGACAAACCCACTGACTTAGGCTCGAGTCACAAGAAGAGGGACGGGAAGAAGAAGAGACACATCAAGAAGATTGTCTACTACGACAGTGATGCCTCCTCCTCTTCGCCAAGGGATGACGACGATGAAGACTCCTCATCCAAACGGAAAACGGTTAACCAAAATTACTCGTTTGATTATTCTCACATCCCGTATAATTCAAATGCACATTTACTTTCTATTTCACTTGGAAAACCTCCACACTTCGATGGAGAGGATTACTCATTTTGGAGCCATAAAATGCGTAGTCATCTATTTCCCTCCATCCAAGTATTTGGAAAATTGTAGAGAATGGGATGCATTTTGATAATACTGATAATCCTATGTTTATCAATGAACAAATTCATAAAAATGCCCAAGCCACTACTGTTTTGTTAGCATCTCTATGCAGGGATGAATATAACAAGGTCAGTGGCTTGGACAACGCCAAACAGATTTGGGACACCCTCAAAATATCTCACGAGGGTAATGACGCCACCATGATCACCAAGATGGAACTGGTGGAAGGCGAGCTGGGGAGGTTCGCGATGATAAGGGGAGAGGAGCCAACACAAACCTACAACAGGCTCAAGACCCTGGTCAATAAAATCCGAAGCTATAGAAGTACAAGATGGACGGATCATGACGTCGTCCGACTCATGCTCAGGTCATTTGCAGTTATTGACCCCATCTTGTAAATATTATTCGTGAGAACCCTAGGTACACCAAGATGATGCCTGAGGAAATCCTCGAAAAATTCATGACCGGGCGCATGATGGTGAAGGAGGCACGATACGTGGATGACGTCTTGAATAGTCCACTTCCCATCTACGAGCTGTAGCCCGTTGCTCTCAAAGCAACCATCAGCAGGGAGGCGCTACCCAGCAAGGTAGCACAAGTGGAGGCTGCCGGGCTCAACGAGAATGAGATGGCACTCATCATCAAGCGTTTCAAGACCGCACTAAAAGGACAAAAGGAGTACCCAACAAGAACAAGTCAAGGAGAAAATGCTCCTACTTCAAATACGGTAAGACTGGTCATTTTGTAGCTCAATGTCTTGATAATGAGAATGACCAGGCATAAGAAAAGCATGGGAAGAAGGAGAAAAAGAAGAACTATAGGAAGGCAAAGGGCGAGGCGCACCTTGGAAAGGAATGGGACTCCAACTATTCCTCATCCGACTCCAACGATGAAGGACTGGCTGCCTCAGCCTTTGACAAATCTTCGCTCTTCCCTAATGAACGCCATACATGCCTTATGGCTAAGGAGAAGAAGGTATGTATTCGGGACACTCCCAAATATACTTTTTCTAGTGATGAAGAATCATCTGATGATGAAGTAGACTATACTGATTTGTTTAAGGGATTAGATAGAACTAAGGTAGATAAAATAAATGAATTAATTGATGCTATTAACAAAAAGGATAGATTGCTAGAAAAGCAAGAAGATATTTTGTATGAGGAGCATGATAAATTTATTAGTGTTCAAAAATCTCTTGCTCTAGAAATTAAGAGAAATGAAATGCTATCCTCTAAGTTGTCTACTTGTTATGAATCTATCTCTAGCTTAAAGAATTTAAATAATGAATTAAATATTAAGCTAGAGAAAGTAAATGCAACTAGTTCATGTGTAGAGCATGTGGTTATTTGCAATCGATGTGAAGATGTTGATTTTGATGAACATGCTGCTACTATTGCTAAGCTAAATAATGATGTTGCAAGTCTTAATGATCAACTTAAGACTTGCAAAGATGGTTATGAGAAACTAAAATTTGCTAGGGATGCCTACACCATTGGTAGACACCCCTCAATTAAGGATGGACTTGGTTTTCGAAAGGAAACCAAGAACTTAACAAGACAAAGAACTTCCAATCTCAAAAAGGGGAAAGGGAAGGCTCCTATGGCTAGTAGTTCATATCCTTCACATGATCAAAAGAACCATGCTTATCTTTATGCTCATGTCAAGAAAGTTTCTCATCATGATAGGAGTTATAATCATGCTGCTTTACCTATTTATCATGATTCACATGCTATGTTTGCATCAAGCTCTACTTATGCTTCTGGTAGAAATAGGCCTAGGCGTAATCATGTTGTGTCTCATGCGCCTAGGAAAACATGCAATAGTCCTACTACTGTTTATCATGCATGTAATGCTTCTTTTGTACTCTCATGCAAAAATGCAAAAGTGGTTGCTAGAAAATTGGGATCTAAATGCAAGGGAGACAAGATTTGCATTTGGGTTCCAAAAATTGTTGTGACTAACCTTGTAGGACCCAACAAGAGTTGGGTACCTAAAACCCAAGCTTAAATTCCTTGCAGGTTTATGCATCCGGGGGCTCAAGCTGGATTATCGACAGCGGATGCACAAACCACATGACGAGGGAGAATAAAATGTTCACCTCCTATGTCAAGAACATGGATTCCCATGATACTATTATCTTTGAAGATGGGAACCAAGGCAAGGTCAAAGGTTTAGGCAAGATAGCCATCATGAATGAGTACTCAATTTCAAATGTGTTTTTAGTAGAGTCGCTCGGGTACAATTTACTGTCTGTAAGTCAATTATGTCATATGGGCTACAATTGTTTATTTACAAATGTTGTTGTATCTGTCTTTAGAAGAAGTGATGGTTCATTAGCTTTTAAGGGTGTATTAGATGGCATGCTCTATTTAGTTGATTTCTCAAAGGAGAATGCTGATCTAGATGCATGCTTAATCGCTAGGACTAATATGGGCTAGCTTTGGCATCGCTATCTAGCACATGTTGGGATGAAGAACCTTCATAAACTTTTAAAGGGAGATCATGTGTTAGGACTAACCGATGTCTGTTCTAAGAAAGACAGACCTTGTGCAGCGTGTCAAGCAGGGAAACAGGTGGGAAGCACTCATCACAGCAAGAATGTGATGACAATGTCAAGACCATTGGAACTCCTTCACATGGATCTCTTCGGCCCCGTTGCCTATCTCAGCATCGGGGGAAGTAAGTATGGTCTTGTGATAGTTGATGATTTTTCCCGCTTCACTTTGGTATTCTTTTTGCAGGACAAATCTAAAACCCAAGGAACCCTAAAGCGCTTTTTAAGGAGAGCTCAAAATGAGTTTGAGCTAAAAGTGAAGAAGATAAGAAGCGACAATGGGTCCGAGTTCAAGAATCTACAAGTTGAAGAGTATCTTGAGGAAGAAGGCATCAAGCACGAGTTCTTCGCTCCCTACACACCGCAGCAAAATGGTGTGGTAGAGAGAAAGAACAGGACGCTAATCGACATGGCGAGAACGATGCTTGGAGAGTACAAGACGCTTGAGCGGTTTTGGTCGGAAGCTGTGAACACAGCTTGCCATGCCATAAACCGGCTCTATCTGCACCATCTCCTCAAGAAGACCTCCAACGAACTCCTAACTGGTAACAAACCCAATGTTTCTTATTTCCATGTATTTGGGAGCAAATGCTACATTCTGGTGAAGAAATGTAGACATTCCAAATTTGCTCCCAAGGCAGTAGAAGGGCTTTTACTAGGATATGACTCAAATACAAAGGCGTATAGAGTCTTCAACAAATCATCAGGATTAGTTGAAGTCTCTAGCGATGTTGTATTTGATGAGACTAATGGCTCTCCAAGAGAGCAAGTTGATCTTGATGATGTAGATGAAGATGAGGTTCTGACCGCCGCAATGCGAACTATGGCGATAGGTGATGTGCGACCACAGGAACTACAAGAACAAGGTCAACCATCTTCCTCTACAATGGTGCATCCCCCAACTCAAGATGATGAACAGGTACCTCAAGAAGAGGGGCAGGATCAAGGGGGAGCACAGGAAGAACAGGTTATGGAGGAAGAAGCATCACATGCCCCTCCAACTCAAGTCCGAACGACGATCCAAAGAAATCACCTTGTTGATCAGATTCTGGGTGACATCAGCAAGGGAGTAACTACTCGCTCATGATTAGCTAATTTTTGTGAGCATTACTCTTTTGTCTCTTCTATTGAGTCTTTCAAGGTAGAAGAGGCCTTGCAGGATCCGGACTAGGTGTTGGCCATGTAGGAAGAGCTCAACAACTTCAAAAAATGAAGTCTGGAGCCTGGTGCCACGTCCAAAGCAAAACGTTGTGGGAACCAAATGGGTGTTCCGCAACAAGCAAGACGAACACGGAGTGGTGACAAGGAACAAGGCTCAACTTGTGGAAAAAGGTTATGCCCAAGTCGCAGGTTTGGATTTTGAGGAGACTTTTGCTGCTATGGCTAGGTTAGAATCAATTCGGATTTTATTAGCCTATGCTGCTCACCATTCCTCTAAGCTGTTCCAAATGGACGTGAAGAGCGCTTTCCTCAATGGGCCAATCAAGGAGGAGGTATACGTGGAACAACCCCTAGCTTTGAGGATGACAGGTATCCTGACCACATGTATAAGCTCTCTAAGGCGCTCTATGGACTTAAGCAAGCCCCAAGAGCATGGTATGAATGCCTTAGAGATTTTCTAATTGCTAATGCTTTCAAGGTTGGAAAGCTGATCCCACTCTTTTTACAAAGACTTGCGATGGAGATCTTTTCATTTGCCAAATATATGTCGATGACATTATATTTGGTTCTACTAACTAAAAGTCTTATGAGGAGTTTAGCAGGGTAATGATGCAGAAATTTGAGATGTCGATGATGGGAGAGTTGAACTACTTCCTTGGATTTCAAGTGAAGCAACTCAAGGAAGGTACTTTCATCTCCCAAACGAAGTACACTCAAGATCTTCTCAAGAGGTTTGGGATAAAGGATGCCAAGCCCGTGAAGACACCAATGGGAATCGACAGACATCTAGACCTCAATAAAGAAGGTAAGTCCGTTGATCAAAAGGCATACCGGTCAATGATAGGTTCATTACTTTATCTTTGTGCTAGTAGACTGGATATTATGCTTAGTGTATGCATGTGTGCTAGATTTCAATCCGACTCCAAGGAATGTCACCTTGTGGCTGTTAAGTGAATTCTTAGATATTTAGTTTCTACACCTTGCTTTAGGATCTGGTATCCAAAGTGGTCTACCTTTGACCTAATCGGATACTCAGACTCCAACTATGCCGGGTGCAAGGTTGATAGGAAGAGTACATCAAGGATGTGCCAGTTTTTAGGAAGGTCCCTAGTGTCCTAGAGCTCCAAGAAACAAACATCCGTTGCCCTATCCACCGCTGAGGCCGAGTACATTGCCGCAGGATAGTGTTGCGCGCAACTGCTTTGGATGAGGCAAAACCCTCCGAGACTTTGGCTACAATCCGAGCAAAGTCCCACTCCTATGTGACAATGAGAGTGCAATCCACTTGGCGGATAATCCTGTTGAACACAGCCGCACTAAGCACATAGACATTCGACATCACTTCCTGAGAGACCACCAGCAAAGGGGAGATATCGATATTTACCATATTAGCAACGAGAACTAGCTAGCCGATATCTTCACCAAGCCTTTAGATGAGAAAAGGTTCTACAGGTTGCGTAGTGAGCTAAATGTCTTAGATTCACGTAACTTGGATTGATCTATAGCATACATGTGTTCTATGCCTTTGATCATGTTACTTTTAGCATTTACATCATTTATTGTTTATTTGTGGTGCTCAAGTTGTACAAGTCATCCCCGGACCTCACAAGTTCTTATGCAAATGATGCACATGTTTAGGGGGAGATGTGCTACAACTTGACTCCGTTGAGACTAACTTGTTTGTTTGAGTACACTTGAAGTAGTCTAGAAGGAACATTGAAAGGGAAAATGAACTTGGACGACGAAAAGACTTCCACTGCACTCCGGTATACGTGTATTTTATTCCAAGTTCACACTAATGCTCTCATTGCCTTTTCCTCTTATTTGACATTTTGGTGAGGCAATGAGGTTAAATGGGCCAAAACTTATCCCGTTTTGGTGCTTAATGCCAAAGGGGGAGAAACTAAGGGACCAAAGCTAATGGATCAACCAACCACTTGTGAATTTTAAAAATAGTAGAGTTAGAATTTGTATTTTGCCCAAATGACTCTTATTACAAAATTTGGTCTCTTATGGGGAAAATTTTGATTATGGGAAAAAGGGGAGTTTTTGGCACTTGATAAATTCTTCTCTTGGATTCTTGGAATAGCTCTCTATTTGCCCAAACAAGTGTGTTTGACTTAGAAATAGGAAAAAGAGTTTGTTTTGCGAGAATAAACCAAGTGGTGGCAAAATTGATCCAAATATGCCAAATACTAAGTGAAGAAAATTTGGTCTTCAATTTGCATTCTTTTGTTGCTTTTTAATGTGTTGGCATAAATCACCAAAAAGGGGGAGATTGAAAGGGAAATGTGCCCTTGGGCCATTTCTATAATTGTTTTAGTGATTAGATGCCCAACACATTGTTTTAAACTCACATGTGGTAATTAGGTGAGAAGTGCACATCAAAGAACAAGGTATGTTTCTAGACTTAGTAAATTGTTTTTTGGGTACTAACATGTTTATCTAAGTGCTAGAGACATTGCCAAGAAAAGAGGAAAAGAGTTGGAGGAGAATTGGCTGTGATCAGCCAAACCAGCACCAGCCTGTGGCACACCGGACTGTCCGGTGCCCAGGCTGGCCCGGTAGCGAACTCATCGCTCTCGGGAAAAAGCGCAGGCGCCGCGGCTAAAAATCATTGGACTGTCCGGTGGTGCATCGAACCGTCCGGTGAGCCAACGGCGCTCGCGGCCAACGGTTGGCAGCGCAGTCAGCGGGCAACGCGTGGCCCGCGCCAACGGTCAGTTGGTCACACCGGACTGTCTGGTGTGCACCTGACAGTGTCCGGTGCGCTAATGGGACCGAACGGCCAACGGTCGACTGTGCCCGATAAGGAAAGAAATTAGGCACCGGCCAACTACTGTTCATGTCCTGTGGTGCACCGGACTATCCGGTGCGCCACCCGACATAAGGCAAGAATTGCCTTCCAATTTGATCTCCAACGGCTCCTAGCTGCCTTGAGGCTATAAAAGGGATTCCTAGGTGCATGGAGCAGTACACCAAGCATTCCCTGAACATCCTAAGACACCTAAACTCCGCCTCCACGCATTTGGATCGTTGTGTTAGTGATTTGAGCTCCGTTTGAGTTATGAACTCCCTGCGCCGTGTTTTGAGCTCAAGTCTTGGCTTGTGTGCGTGTGTGTGCTGCGTTTGAGTCTTGCATGTGTTGCTTTCCCTCCCATACTCTTGTGTTTCTCTTGTGATCAAACATTGTAAGGGCGAGAGGCTCTAACTTGTGGAGATTCCTCGTAAACGGGAAAAGACTACTGAGGAAGATAACCGTGGTACTCAAAGTTGATCTTTGGATCACTTGAGAGGGATTGAGTGCAATTCTTGACCGAAGGAGGTCACCACAATGTGGAGTAGGCATTGGCCAAACCATGGGATAAATCACTGTGTCTTGTGTCCATCTTCTTTGTGATTGGTTTTTGTTGGGGGCATGCTTCGTCGCCGAAGATCCTGTAAGAAGAAACACCTTCGGCAGATCCCCCTAAAAGCAACACCGAAGCTACCACTTATGAAGCTTCGACATTATCAAATGTATCAAGACGAAGGGTGAAACCGACTTAAAGATGAGATGACTGTTTTGTCCATGAGGGTCTATGTCATAATTGTAATCTTTTGTAAAGGGCATGATTGTAATATCTTACAGGTTGCGCCCTGTGCCTATAAATAGATGAACAGTACCCTTGTACTGTTCATGCTGACTTGGCATTTGCTTTCGTGGCACGCTTGTATTATCACTTTCTGTCAAGCCGAAGGTATACATGTAATTCAATATTATACATATTTATTCATGATTATGTAATAAGAAATATATATATATTATGATATCATATAATTATTCATATTGTTTCTCATGTTTCATATGCTTCATCTTTTATACAAATGTGTTATGATGATGAAGGTATGTCCTTCATAACCTTCGTCTAAAGATCATTATATCCTAAGGGAGATAATGCTTCGAAGGACGGAGGGCTTTAACATTTAACATTTTGTGTTGCCTTGTTCTTAATTCATAGCACTTGAGAACAAGTCCTCAACATTGGCGCCCACCTCCGGTGAACTCACTTCCACTATTGAGCTGATGGCTTCATCCAATATCCAAGCTGAAGCTGCTTCGACTACGAAGCTGATGCTCCCAATAACAGGTGGTTCATGCTCAGAACCAGCTAACAAGAAGCAGAAGAAGGAGGCTCAGAGAAGGGTGCAGCATGTTGGGGTGCATGGACCCTTCATCAAGTCAAAATGGTCCCACATCCCAATTACCTTCTCTCAGGAGGACCTTCAGCTCAAGGATTATCCTCATAATGATGCTATGGTCATATCTTGCGTCATCAAGGGATTTCTCGTCCATAATGTTTTGGTTGATACAAGCAGCGCAGCCGACATCATATTTGCTAAGGCCTTCAGATAGATGCAAGAGCTAGAGGACAAGATTCATGATGCTACACACCCTCTTTGTGGCTTCGGAGGAAGGCAGATTGTAGCACTTGGCAAAATCACAATGCCAGTGACCTTCGGATTTGTCCACAATACGAGGACTAAACATGTTGTGTTTGATATTGTTGACATGGAATACCCCTACAATGCAATCATTGGTCGTGGGACAGTCAACACTTTCGAAGCAATACTTCATCCAGCATATCTATGCATGAAGATACCTTCATAACAAGGACCTATTGTTGTTCATGGCAGTCAGGAAGCTGCTAGAAAAGCTAAAGGAAACTGGACAGATTCAAAAGCAATCCACAACATAGATGGAAATGAGGCTTGTGAACAGTACAAGTACAGAAGAGAGAAGGCTGCCTCGGCTGATCAGCCGAAGCCTATGCTTCTGTGTGAAGATATAGCAGAGCAGAAGGTATTGCTGGGTTCTCAGTTATCCGAAGAGCAGGAGAAAACCTTGATAAAGTTTTTATTCAACAACAAGGATGTGTTTGCTTGGTCAGCTAATGATCTTTGCGGTGTCAATAGAGATGTCATTGAGCATTCACTTAATGTGGATCCATCTTTCAAGCCAAGAAAACAAAGGCTTCGGAAATGTTCGATGACAAAGCCAAAGGTGCTCGAAACGAAGTGAAGAGACTTCTTAGTGCTGGTGTTATCAGAGAGGTCAAATACCCAGAGTGGCTAGCTAACACTGTTATGGTGAAGAAGGAAAATGGTAAATGGAGAATGTGCATCGATTTTATAGATCTTAACAAGGCTTGTCCAAAGGATGAGTTCCCATTGCCAAGAATATATTCTCTAGTAGATGCAGCAGCTTCATCAGAGCTTATGAGTTTACTAGACTGTTACTCAGGCTACCACCAAATCTGGATGAAGAAGGAAGATGAGCCGAAGACCAGCTTCATAACCCCTAGTGGTACATATTGTTATCTTCGGATGCCTGAGGGGCTCAAGAATGCTGGAGGAAGCTTCAGCAGAATGATAGCCAAAGTACTTCACTCTCAGATAGGCAGAAATGTGCTAACATATGTTGATGATATCATAGTAAAAAGCACGAAGCAGGAAAATCACATTGCTGATCTGCAGGAAACATTTGCTAACTTTAGGCAGGCCGACCTGAAATTAAATCCAGAAAAATGTGTCTTCGAAGTAAATAAGGGCAAGTTCCTTGGTTGTCTGGTTTCAACGAAGGGGATTGAAGCTAACCCAAACAAGATTGAAGCTATCCTTCGGATGGAACCGCCAAGCACAAAGAAGGGGGCTCAGCGGCTGACAGGAAGATTGGCATCTTTGAATCGATTCATATCTAGATCAGCAGAAAGAAATTTACCATTCTTTGAAGTATTGAAGTCGGCCGAAGTCTTTCAGTGGGGTTTAGCTCAGCAGAAAGCCTTCGAAGAGCTGAAGCGATATCTGATTGATCTAACAACACTAACCCCACCTACGCCAGGGGCTCCTTTGCTATTGTATGTGGCAGCTTCGCACTCTGCAGTGAGTGCGGCACTAGTACAGGAGAAACTTGAAGGACAAATTAAGAAGCAAGTCCCAGTATATTTTGTTTCCGAAGTATTGACTTTATCAAAGAAAAATTACACAGAATTGGAGAAGGTGTTGTATGCTATATTAATGGCCTCCAGGAAGCTTCGACACTATTTTCAAGCTTACCATATAATTGTTCCCTCATCACAGCCTCTGAAGGGTATTATAAGGAATAGAGAAGCCACTGGAAGGGTTGGAAAGTGGGCTGCGGAGCTTAATGAATTCACCATCGATTATGTACACAGATCTTCAATTCAATCCCAGGCGCTAGCAGACTTCATCGCTGACTGGACGCCAGGGGCTCACGAAGAAGGGACAGGTAAGGATACCGAAGCTTGGACGGTGTTCTGCGATGGTTCTTGGGGAACCTTTGGTGCAGGAGCAGCTGCGGTGTTAGTGGCACCGTCAAAAGTTACAACATGCTATGCGGTCAAATTGAATTTCAGTTGTACAAATAATATTGCTGAGTACGAAGCACTTTTGTTGGGACTTCGAAAACTAAAGGCCATGGGAATAAGAAGGGCTATTCTGAAGACCGATTCTCAAGTTATTGCTGGCCACGTGGACAAAAGCAGCAAGGCACGAGATCCGAAGCTTGAAAATATCTGGATGCAGTTCGAAGGTTGGAAGCTTCTTTTGAAGGTTTTTCTGTCAAGAATATTCCAAGAGGTGAAAATGAGCATGCAGATTTGTTAGCCAAATCAGCGGCCCAGGGGCTCCCTATACCTTTGGAGGTATTCTTCGAAACAATAAAGGCACCTTCGGTTGAACTTATGGAAAGAGCTATACTTAACATTTCTCCAGTACACAGTGAGGACTGGAGAACTGAAATCATATCCTTCCTCCAAGGCAACTGTCTCTCTAATGACGAAGTTTATAACAAAAGAATGGAGGCAAGGACAAGACCATATGTGATAATAGAAGGGGAATTGTATAAATATGGGGTTTGTTCCCCACTCCTCAAGTGTTTATCAAGAACCGAAGGTATTGAATTAATGAAGGAGATACATGCGGGTCTGTGTGGATCTCACATTGGGTCTAGACCTCTGTTGGGAAAAGTTTTTCGACAAGGATTCTACTGGCCGAAGGCAGCTTCAGATGCAGCAGAATTAGTTCAAAAATGCGAAGGCTGCCAAAAATGTGCGAGAGACCAGAAACAACCTTCGTACCTCACTCAATTAATACAACCCATTTGGCCGTTGCAAAGGTGGGGCCTTGATTTGCTAGGTCCACTTCCACCAGCACAAGGAAATCTAAAATATGTTGTGGTGGCGGTAGAGTATTTTTCTAAGTGGATTGAGGCGAAGCCTTTGGCCTCAATAACTTCGGTTACCGTCCAGAAATTCTTCTGGCAAAACATTGTTTATCGCTTCAGAGTGCCGAAGGCTATTACTGTAGACAACAGAACACAGTTTGATGCCGAAGCTTTCAAAGAATTCTGTAAACAGATTGGCACGAAGATTCATTTTGCGTCAGTCAGGCATCCAGAGTCAAATGGACTTGTTGAAAGAGCTAATGGCATTATAATGACGAGAATAATGAAGTTAATCTTCAATCAGTCTAGAGGAAAATGGCTAGATGAATTGATTAAAGTAGTGTGGAGCCACAACACAACAATATCAAGGTCAACAGGTTTTACACCATTCAAACTATTATTTGGTGACGAAGCAATAACCCCAGAAGAAGCTAGGGCAGGGTCAATAAGAACAGTGGCTTCGGCAGAGCACGAAGCTGATTCTTCCGTGGCAAAAGATGCTATAGAAGAGATCAGGCTTCAGGCTGTGGAGAATATCAATTAATACCAAGCCGAAACAATAAAATGGTGGGACAGAAAAGTTCGGCTAAAGAACATCAAGCCAGGGCATTTGGTACTTCGAAGAGTGGCCAACCCAGACACAGTAGGCAAGCTACAGCTAAAGTGGGAAGGACCTTTTCTGGTAGTATCTTCGTCAAGACCCGGTTCTTACAGATTGAAGGACATGGATGGCAACGACATTCCTAGATCTTGGAATGCGGATGAGCTTCGGCGATATTATGTCTAACCTGATGTAATCTCTTATTTTTTTCTTTTCCTATGGAACCCTTTTCCTTTCCAAAGGGGGAGAAAGGTTTTTAATGGGGCCATAACATGTAATTTCCTTGTCTTATTCAGCTCTACGAGAGCAAAACCCCCCAAAACATGTAAATGTAAAAACTGAGCATGCACCATCGAGTGCAGGGAAAAAATAGGGAGAAGCTCAAAAGTCATCCCTAAGGGGATGCAGAGCACGACGAAGCTACAAAAAGCCGTTCCTAAGGGAGCGCAGCGTAAGTTTTTTTGCTCAAAAGTCGTTCCCAAGGGAATGCAGAGCTTACAGCGAAAAGTCAACGCTGATACCGCCGAAATATAAGGCGAAGCGCAAAAAGTCAACGCGATACCGCCGAAATAAAAGGCGAAGAAGTTCAAAAGACGTTCCTAAGGGGATGCAGAACTTACAGCAAAAAGTCAGCGCTGATACACCGAAAAATAAGCGGTGAAGCCGAAAAATAAACGGCAAAGAAACTTCGGTCATTCCTAAGGGAATGAAGGCTATGGTTGTGGCTTCGGACGTGTGTGTTTGGGCATTTATTTGCACGCACATTACATCATACATTTGCATTCATAAACATTCACTTAGACATACTAGGATCATCATCATCATAACATGCACAGGCAGATGCTTCGCCTATAAAGATAAGGCTTCGGCAAAAAGAAAAAGAAGAAGTTTCATGCTTTGTTGCGTATGAAAAGAAGGGAAGGTGTTTTTTCGCCTTCGGCTCAAAAAATACAAGTCTCGTCCACATCAAAGCAGTTCATACGTGAACGAAGAGGTAAAATTATATTACAAGGTATGCACAAATTTATAGAGTATCTGATTCCTAAAATTACAATACTTTTTTACAACGATATTACTAGGTTTTCCATAGAATTTTTTCATCAAATTCTTCAATTTTCGTATTGTTAATCTTCGGATCATCTGAGCTTCAGATCATTGGTCAAGCTTCGGCTCTTTGTTCCTCAGCCTCGTCATCCTGTACATATTAAGACGATATGAGGCAAGTGCAAGGTTCAAGGCGAAGGTAAGGTAACATACCAGTTTCTTACCGGTTTAAGATGGCTTCGAGCTTCGTTGCCAGCCATTTTTCGCCCACCCTCTATCCAAATTTGAGTTATGAACCTGTTTCCTATACTTCGAGCTAGGCTAGGGATATCAATTAAATCCGTCGGTGACAAGCTAAAATTGGGTCTATTGACAATTTTTCCGTGTGTACAGCCAGATTTCATGAAAGCGACAGTTGTGCCTCGAGAAGCTAACAGAGCGCAGAAGTCAGCGTGTCCACCTATAACTTCGTCGAGAGCATCAACTTCACCCTCAATGTGTTCCAAAGTTTCTGGCAGGTTTTCAACCGAAGGACTAAATTTTTCAGTGCTTGCTCCAACCGAGTTGAACACCTGCTTCAGCCGCTGTAGGCATCGATTGTCGAAGTTTAAGCATTTTTCCTGAAGGTCCTTCAGTGTTTTTTGCAAATTTGAACTCCTCTCAACTTCAACTTCGAGTCTGGCTTCAAAATTTTTCTTTTCTAAGGAAAGTTCATTCTTTAATTTAGCAATTTCAACCTGGGCTTCTGCCAGTGAACCTTCCATAGCTTGGAGTATGAAGTCTTTTTTCTCCAGAACAGCTTCGTAATCTTTAATTTTTCTTTTCTAGATCTGCAATTATAGCTTCGTTCTTCTTGTCCTCGAGGTCTTGTTGCATCCTCTGGACTTTGCTTAGTAGTGAACTCTGCCAAAAACAACTTCCATCAGAAAACATTTTAAAAAAAGGTTTAAGAATTTTACCTTAAAGTTAGCATAAAATAGGCTACCGGCAATATGCTGTCGCCGGTACCTACAAAGGTTCGCCTCGATCTTCGGAAGGCCAACACTCTTTGATAGAGTGCTAACGACCTTCGCCCCGGTCCGATCCCGAAGACATCCTAACCTCCCTTCGTTAACTCCGCCAAAAAGCAGAGCCCCCGGTTTGTATCCACAAGATATAGCATATTCCTTCAGTTCTCCTTTTTCAGCTTCTGATAATTCTTGCCCAAGTATATCTTGGAAATTGAATTCTTCTTTCGAAGTATCTTCGGCTTTACCCTTTCCTTTCCCAGCGACTACGGTAGCTTCTTCCGCAGCTACTTCCAGAAGCATGGTATCAATTTCACCAAGTGTGGCTTCTAGATTCACATTTTCAACGGTTTTAGCTTCGGCACCTTCAGTTTTGGTGGCGGCAGCTTCGGCAGCACCAATGCTCTCAATAGGTGGTATCTTTGACGCCGATACCCGCGGCGGTGTTTGTTGGATGACTTTGGCCACTTGAATAATCCTACGTTTCTTCGGCTCAGCAGGCTTCTCCGCTGCCGAAGACTCTTTCTCTTTCTAAAAAAGCTTTGTCAGATGCGGCCCTAGTGGACTTAGCTTGATAGGCAAGGATTCAGTCATTACCTTTAAAACTTCTTCCACATCGGCCGCAGGAGGTGTCGCAGGAGCTTCTTCCTCTATATCAGTTGTTTTTTTGTTTCGGAGCTGTAGCTTTTCTTTTCTTTGGAGCATCTATCTTCTGCTCAGGGCTTAATTTTCTTTTCTTCAAAATTTCTTCATCCTTTTTCACCAGCTTAGCAGTTTCCCTATCAAGGACACTAGCAACTCTTTTTCTTTTTTGCCCTTCGGCACCTCTGTCCAGTCGTTCATAGTCAGGATAATCAAAATTTAAAGCATCCATCACCCGGTTCAATCTTCGCTTCAGACGAGTGCCGAAGGCCACAATCATTAACTAATCTTCTTTTTTAGAATAATTGCCAAGTATCTCGTTGCACATAACTTCGATTGTGTCCAACCACTCCTGGCAAGGTTCTTTGAAATGCTTCTTGAATTTATAATAATAAGGAAGCCGAACAAGCTCTTTCTTCTTCTTTTCCTCTTTTAGCTTCAGCATGTCCCATTCCTTCAAAGTTGGAAATACTCTGAAGGCTAAGAACTCTTGCACCAGATCTCTAGTGCCAATATGCTCTGCAATAACCCGAAATTCGCCCAGTGCAATTTGGCATGGACTATCTGGTTTCATGTCGCATTGGGGCCTAGTTTCTCCGAAGGTTAAACTCAAAGGGCTTTGAACCAGCTTCTCCTTCTTCTCATCCACTTCAACATAAAACCATTCAGTCTTCCAGCCAGCTGGCCACTTGGTACGATAGCTAATAACTGGATATTTTGCATCTTTGTGATAAGCGAAGTTATAGCAGCCAAAGTTATCATGCAGCCCATCTTCTCTAGCTTTGGCCTAATAATGAAGCTCGTGTGCTCGGCAAAAACCTTCGGCAAGCGGTTCTGCCCCCTGGCTCCGGAGAGCCCAAATGTAGATACTAAGCCTAACAATGGCGTTAGGAGTTAGCTGGTGAAGATAAATCCCAAATCTCTCCAAAACATCTGCGATCATATCATGTAAAGGAAATCTCAATCCTGCTTTAAAAAGCTTTTAAATACCACCACCTCATCTTTTTCCGACTTCGGGATAATTTCCTCTCCGCCGAAACGAATCAGCTTCTTTTTGGTCTCACTAAAATAGCCAAGCTTCAACATCTTGGGCATATCACCTTTAGTAATAGTAGATTTCCCAAACTCTAGGTGGCTCGGTTTAGATGGCGTGGCACCATATTCATCTTCATATTCATCCTCTCCAGCATCAACCTGCTCAGCTTCGGCAGCAGGTACACCTTCGTCGGAAGATTCTTCTGGTACCACCAGCCCTGACCACTTCATCACTTCAGAAATGGGAGCGGTCTCAGCAGCTTCGGCTTCATCTCCCCCGCGACCAACCATGGCAGTGGAGCGTACTCTCGCCATTTGATGATGAATTCCTTACAATTTTTTGAAGTTGGTGACTTTTTTGGTTTCTCTGAAACTCTTCCTCTTGTGACGAAGCAGGAGCAAAAGTGATGCTTCGGTTGCGTACGATGAACAAGCTTCGGCTATGTTTAATTTTTTGGCAGCAAAACAGTGCAATAGCAATGAATGCTGTGGTAACTTCACATCTACCTGTCTGTTTATATAATGCCGCAGCTGGGAAGGTGAGTCGACAAGTCTTCCGCACCGAATGAATAGTCGCCCGCACTCACTGAATGGTGGGCCACAGAACCTGAGAATGTGAATTGCCAGGACGCGTGAACCCGCTGCATGGTGGGATTGTTTCGCGCTTGAAGAATTTTTATCGTTTCTCAGCAACAAGCTCAGGGAAGGTGTTTTTTGGATCTTCGGCTTCCCGAAGCCTAAGAGATTTTTTCACGGATCAAGCTCGTTACGAAAAACGATCTAGCACCGCAAAGGGGCTACTGTTGGGGGCATGCTTCGTCGCCGAAGATCCTGTAAGAAGAAACACCTTCGATAGATCCCCGTAAAAGCAACACCGAAGCTACCACTTATGAAGCTTCGGCATTATCAAATGTCTCAAGACGAAGGGTGAAACCGACTTAAAGATGAGATGACTGTTTTGTCCATGAGGGTCTATGTCATAATTGTAATATTTTGTAAAGGGCATGATTGTAATATCTCACAGGTTGCGCCCTATGCCTATAAATAGATGAACAGTACCCATGTACTGTTCACACTGACTTGGCATTTGCTTTCGCGACACGCTTGTATTATCACTTTCTGTCAAGCCGAAGGTATAAATGTAATTCAATATTATTCATATTTATTCATGATTATGTAATAAGAAATATATATTTATATTATGATATCATATAATTATTCATGTTGTTTCTCATGTTTCATATGCTTCATCTTTTATACAAATGTGTTATGATGATGAAGGTATGTCCTTGATAACCTTCGTCTGAAGATCATTATATCCTAAGGGAGATAATGCTTCGAAGGACGGAGGGCTTTAACATTTAACATTTTGTGTTGCCTTGTTCTTAATTCATAGCACTTGAGAACAAGTCCTCAACAGTTTTCTTCTAAAGTTCACACTTTAGCAACTTGGTTTTAATTGCACTAACATTTCATAACCAAGTGTTGGCTATTTAGTGTTGAATTTCATAGGATCACCTATTCACCCCCTCTAGGTGCTCTCAATCACGACTTCCCATTCATCTCTACCGAGGAGACGAGGCAGGGTAGCACTACAAAGCCTTTACAAAGTTCCACTAGCTTCAGAAAACCCGCTACGGTTTCTGGGAAGGGCAATATAGGAATCCCTTGTCCGAAAAGCCATCACAGCATGATCGACCCGAGAACCTCCCTATACAGCCGAGGGAGCGGGTACGGGCGAGAGCGGGGTGCGAGCACAGGAGCTCGGGCATAGCGCTCGCCGAGGGAGCGGGCTCGGGCAACGCGGCAGAGGCTCCGGCGGTGTGCGCGCCGAGGGAGTGAGCTCGAGCATAACGCGGGGCACGAGTACGGGGGCTCGGGTGTAGGAGCTCGGGCAAGACGATCGAGGGCAGCAGCGCACAGGTTCACCATGGCGGCCAGCGTCGGTGAGCAACGTGCCCAACATCCCAGAGCATGATTCCTAGCGCTGATAGGTAATACACGTTCTATGGAGCATATTAAATTGATTACGGTGGAGCTTCTGAGGAGATTCTTACCCACAGCGAGGCTATGGCAAAGCCAACTCATGGCATGCAGCGGATTCATGGTGGAGGCGGCTCATCTCTCTGTTTTCTCTCTTCTCTTGGTCACTCTGGTCGGTGGCGCACAATAGGCACGGGTCATGTGAAAGGGAAATGGCCTTAAACCATTTCTTATATTTTGGTGCTTGATGACCTTCACAATCATTCAGACTAACTAGTTTGCTTTGTCTTTGATTCACAGGTTCATAAGATCAACAATTTAGTTTCTAAGTCACAATCAGCTCAGATCCAACCAAATAGGGGTAATACATGGAATAGATGAACTACCAATAGTTCTACTCTTTGGATAAGTTTTAAAATACATATAGAGAGGTTAGAAAGCTCGGGATCAACATATTACTATTTGGAGCTAGTATTGAGCAAAAGAAGAAATATGAGTTAAAGAATAAAAAATCATGATCCATGACTTAGACTAGATGGAAAGCCACTTGAGATGCTTTTCTAAGTCATAGGATCTCTCTCTCAAGTTTAGCCAAAGCAACTTGGAGAAGATTATTCAAAGATCAACAAGTCAGGAACTCAAGTGCTAAAATTGCCAAGCGCGGACTGTCTGAGCCCCTGCGACGGACCGTCCGCGACACCAGGGAGAGCCTCGGACAGGAACACTACAAAATCACGCGCTAATACTATGGACCGTACGAAGGAGAAGCAAGCACCATCCGAGACCAAGCGCGGACTGTCCGGCCTTAGGCGCGGACCATCTGGCTATACAGGGAGGACCGTTCGCCTATAATTAACGAATCGTCCGCACATGAAGAACTGGTTCAGCCCGAAGGTGACAAGTTGAGCATAAGGGTTTTTAGAGCTGACGTGGACTGTCCGGGACCAAGGGCAGACCGTCCGCATGATGTCACCGAGGTAGATAGTCGTTGACCTAGCCATTGATCTGTCAGATGTACCCATTAAGATGTCAGATCCGACCGTTGAGGGGGTCGCGGACCGTCCAAGCTCAAGCCGTGGACCGTCCGTGTCACACCCGGATTTAAGGGGTAAAGCCGGGTGCGTCTCATATGTGCGCCAAAGAAGAACATCACATATAATGACAAAGTGTATAGAGATAAATGTCACACATATCATTATTACATAGCGGAAGTCTTACAAAAATAAACGATAACAAATAAACGAACTAATAATTATTCCTTGGCGCCATCAAGCTGACTAGGAGACGCCACCTAGATAAGCTCGTACTCCTTGTAGTAGGGCTCCTCCTGGACCACATGTTCTTCTCCCGTGGGGGGGTTATATATCGCAAGGGTGAGCTCACAAAAGATCATAGCTCAACAAGTTGTGGGAAATAATGTGCATGAACTCATCAAAGGTGGGAGTTCATGTGAAGTGTAAGACTGATCAACAAATAAGGGTTAAAGCTGAGAATTGCTTTTAATAAGTTGGTCAAATTTTATTAGCAGTTACTAAATGAGTATATACCAAACCAGAGTAATAATAGATCAAAATTAATAATAAACCACAATGCGATGCAAATGACTAGTTAAATTTAATTCCATAAGTTACTCATGTGAGGGTCCGAGCCACTCATGACCGTGAGCACGACTGATATACCAATTTTATACTCTGCAGAGGTTGCACATCTTTACCCACAAGTCATGTTACCCATTTGCCACAGGGTCATGAATCCCATACACCTCTTCCAATGAAGCGAGGCAGGGTAACACTACAAGGCCTTTACAAAGTTCCACTAGCTTCAGAAAACCCGCTACAATTTCTAGGGAGCGCAATGCAAGAATCCCCCGTCTGACCGCCATCACAGCAAAATCAACCCAAGAACCTCCCTACACGCCAACTCCCCTACTGCCCTTGCCCCTTTCGGGTAAGGTAGTCCTCCACTAGCTTTCCTAATTAGTCAGCCAAGGGCGTCCCATATCACCCTTGTGGTAGCACTGTTTTCCCGGGTGGTTCTCCATGTTCCAATTAACGTAATGATCTTTTCATGAATAGTAAATAACAAATTGATAATAAAAGCATGATCATGAATAATGTGTGTTGGGGACTTGTTCTCAAATGCTAAGAATTAAGAACAAGGCAACACAGAAAATGTTAAATATTAAAGCCCTTCGTCCTCTATAACATTATATCCCTTCGGAATATAATGCATCTCGGACGAAGGTTTCGAAGGACGTACCTTCGTGAATATAATAAATAATGCCGAAGGACTCATATAAAGCGTGAAATATAAACATCAACATAAGATCATTTCTATTTTATTAATATGGAGAAATAGAAATGATTTCATATTACAAATGTACCTTCGGTCCTGAGAGAAGGCAATAAGTACAAGCGTGACGCAAAAGCCAATGCCCAGTCAACGTGAGCCGTACGGGAGTACTGTTCATCTATTTATAGACGCGGGACGCAGCCCACGTAAAATTACATCTATGTCCATTACATTTGTTAACGGTTTATGGAAATCTGTCGAGGCCCCCGAAGTCTTTTCATCTTTAAGTCGGTTCCCCCTTATATCATCGCGCCGAAGCTTCCCTGCGCACAGCTTCGGCTGCCCTCGACCTTCGTCTAGTTCGAGCTTCGTCCTGGCCGTGCTCCATATCCATAATTCTGAATCCGAAAATACCTGTTCACATAATCCACTTGGAAAACATTGTCAAATCATGTTTTTGAGGACCTTCGGAGGACGAAGGCCCCCAACAGTAGCCCCTCGCAATATTAATTTGTAAATAATAAATTCAGATTGCGATATGGACGAAGGCCTTGAGCCGAAGGTCCGAAAAAACACCTTCCCTTTGCTAGAATAGCAACATTCACTGACAAGCGGGGCCTTCCAATTTTCAACGCCCTAGGCGTATAAATAAGATCACATCGCGAACTCATTTGGTACGCACACTTGCCTTCTGCTTCGGCCCACTAAAAATTTTAGCTCTTGCACACTAGGATTTGCTGGTCTTTTTGATTTTGAAGCTTCGGCATCGGGAACAATTTTTTAGTGTTTCCGAAGATGTCTGAAGGCAAGAAGATCCCTGCTGAGACGAAGCTGAGTCTCGAGGAGGAGAAGAATCTGGGGTTCCTGATAGCGATGGCAGAGACCAATACAGAGAAAATCACCAAGGAGATTCTCGAAGGTTTGTCCGAAGATACTGATGACAGCGACAGCTTTGATGTGGAAAGTGGTGGGGAAGAGGCCGATGATCGACCGTGGCGACCGAGCCACACAGTTTTTGGGAAGACCACCATCAAGCAAAGTCATGTTGATAATATGAGGGGGCGATATTTTCGAGATATATCTATTGTGAGGGCCGACGCTGGAGAAAAGACCTCTCCCACCCCGGAAGAAGATGAAGTTGTAGTCTTCCGAAGCTTTCTCAAGGCTGGGCTTCGATTCCCCCTGAGCAACTTCGTTGTTGAGGTACTGAAGACATTTCAGGTCTACCTTCATCAACTTACTCCTGAAGCTATCATAAGAATGGGGATGTTTGTCTGGGCTGCAAGAAGCCAAGGTTTAGAAGCAAATGCTAAAAGTTTCTGCAACATTCATGAACTGTTATATGAGACGAAGCCGTGGGGAAAAGAACAATATCACAATAATTTTGGATGCTACAGCTTCGGTGCCCGCTCCGGGTCAAGCCGCCCTGTACCAACCTTTCGGAAGAGGTGGCCCGGAGCCTGGATGACCGAATGGTTTTATGTAAAAAATGACTTAACGGCGCAAGAAAACGTCAAGAGTATCATTATGCGCCCCATCTGGCAACGCTTCGGACTTCGAAGGCCGAAGGTTGAAATGGACGAAGCAGCCGAGGAATGCCAAAGAGCTTTCGGCATAGTCTGCTCTTTCATTGGGACAAGGGACTTAGTCCAAGAGCACATTGCCTTCAGGGTATGGCCACTTACAGAAAAATGGGAAATGCCGAAGGAAACCATTAAAGAGTCCGACGAAGGCGGACTAGTCAGGCTGAAGTACACATTCAAATATGCAGATAAATTTATTGAACCTGATGACGACTGGTTGAAAAGCATAGAGACATTAAGTGACGAATTGCTTGGGGCATATTCGAAGGCTGAGAATACTGCGTTATCAGCAGCCTTCGGAGGCCGAAGGAAGAAAAGACTCAATCGGGTGTTTGATGCAGTCGGGTTCTTCTACCCTGATTATCGTTATCCCATCCGAGGGCAGAAAAGGAAAGACACAACCTCTGCAAAAGAAGAAGCTGCAACTGCCCCTAGCGAGCCGGAACCAAAAAGAAAGAGGATAAAGGTTCTCACACATCGGCCACGCCATATTGAACCAGCTTCGGTGCCTGAGTTTACCGGAGAAACCTCTTCGGCCACCGAAGCTGAACAGCCAACCTTGTTGCCAGAAATTGTAGTAATGGCCGAAGCGCCATCAACAGAAAAATTGGAAGAAGCGAAAGAATCGACTAAGGAAAAAACTTCGAAAGTTTTGAGTCCTGCAGTAAATGTAGAAACGGCAAAAAACCAAAAGGGTCCATCAGTGACCCCAAAAAGGAAAAGAATGGTAAACGTATTAGACGTCTTGGAGACAATTAAGTCTTCAAGCGCAACCCCAAAAAAGAGTGTTGAAGTTGCTGAAGCTTCTACTGAAGCTTCGGCGCAACAAGCTGAAGCTGAAGCTGGGCCTTCAGAGCCCTTCAAGGAGCAACCTCTTGAAACCGAAGCAATAAAAATTCCAGAACCAGTATTAGTTGAAGAAACGGACACCGCCATCCCCGAAGCACCTGCTAGCATGCGTGATTATATCATACGACATGCCTCGGGGAAAAAGCTATCTGAAGAAGAAACTTATGAAGCCAACCATTATGCAAAGGAACTAAAATATCCGAAGGGGGCAGTAATATTCAACGGAACGAATGAAGATGACTTCTTATACTGCCTGCCTGATAACAAAGAGCTATCCGTTTGCCGAGAGATGGCCAGGAGTATTGGTTTCCCGAAGCTTGAATCTGGATTAAGCGCTATGACGAAAGAAGATCTCGCAGACAGTCTTGCGTACAACAGCCTGAAGGTACAGGAATTAAACGCTTGAAAAACCCCTTTATTATTTTTTATGCAACTCATTCCTTTTTCCTTATATGAATTCTTTTTCGTATAGGGCCTGATCCTAAGCAACGCGCTAAAAGCGCAAAAGAGCGCCGAAGATGAAAGCTTTGAAATTGCGTTTAATAATTTACGCTCCGAAGTTATCAAACTAAGAAACGAAGCTTTGGAAAAAGATAAAATTCTGCTTGCACTGGTAGATAAAGTGAAAAAAGACGAAGCTGCTTCAAAGGCCCAGGCCGAAGCTCAAAAACGCGAGATAGAAGGTCTTCAGAAACAGCTGGCTAGAGCTGAAGAGGAGCGCGCGCTTGAGGAAACGAAACGAGAACTTAGTGATTTTATGGTCAGCAAATTGGAATCAAGAGTTAAGGAGCTTCGCACATCTCAGGGGAAATACTATGTCAAATCTGTAGAATGTGTGAATAAAATTAAATCCAGCTTCGCCAGCGTAGGCGCCTTTTCCAGCGAAGAGAATTTCTCTCGAGGCAATCCCGAAGGTCCGCTGGAATGGATCAGCCACGAAGCAGAGGCCTTCGAAGAAATTCTGAACAGTCGTGGCGACATATGCGCTTTTTCGGGCGCCAGAGGAATTGCTTCTGTCTTGGAGAAGAAAGGTTGCGAACATGTAAAATTTTTAGCTCAATCCGAAGCTACCTTATCTTCTGAAGACATCAAGGACCCCTCGGCCGAAGCAAGCGCGGTTGGTGGCAAATTTTTTACTGATATCTGGAACGACGGCGGCCGAGGAATGGCGCAAGAGATCATCCAAAGAAGCGAAAAAGGCATTCATGATGCTAGAAGAGTAGCAGAAGCTGCCGAAAGGAGTAAGGAGCCCGGAAGACAATTAGGTATCAATTAGCCGTTCTTGTTGCGTTGTAATTTTTATTTTAAACTTTGCTTGCGATTTGTAAAAGTAATGAAGAAGTGTTCTCTTCGCTCAGAAACTGTTGAATCAACTGCCGACCCCCACACAAAAGGGGATGAAGAAATTAAACAAATGGCCGAAACTATCATGGACAAGGTTGTTGACCAACTTTTGAATGAAGCCGCCGAAGCAGTATTGAGAGAAGATTAGATGCTATTTGGAAAAAAATATTTAAAGTGTAATCTATGCAACACTTTGTACATTTGAATGTAATATACAAGTCTCTTTTCATTATTGAATTCTTTACGATGCATGAAACTTTAGATACATACCATTTTTGAGCCTTCGGCGAAAAAACACCTTCCCTTCTTTTCATGCTTCGTAAAGAAGACATTCTTCGTTAAAATTATTCTGACGAATGACATCCATGCCTCGTGAAAACATTCTCCGAAGCTATTTTCCGAAGCTATATTCCGAAGCTATACAACTTTGATATTGGTCTGATAAAGTTCGCCCATGTTTCGTAAAAATATTCTCCGAAACTGTATTCCGAAACTGTATTCTCCTTTCGAAGGTTGAGAGTATCCCCTTCTCTTGCCAAATGCAATATGATGTATGATGTTTATGCTATGCAAAATGATGTGATGATGTTATGTTATGCATGTGACATTTGTTCCGAAGATACACATAAAATATATTCGTAAGCTCTGCATTCCCTTAGGAACGTCTTTGGAGCTTTTTCGTCTTTTACTTAGACGGTTTCAGCGTTGACTTTTCGCTGTAAGCCTCCCTTAGGAGCTTCTTCGCCTTTTACTTAGGCGGTATCAGCGTTGACTTTTCGCTGTAGGCTCTGCATTCCTTTAGGAACGACTTCTGAGCAGAAAACTTACTCTGCGCTCCCTTTGGAACGGCTTTTTGTGACTTTATAAACTTACTCTGCGTTCCTTAGAACGACTTTCTGTTACTCCGAAAGATTTTAATCCGATTGTCCTCCTTGGTAACGGAAAAAGTTTTAGGCTTCATCAACTTAGGCTTTTGGAGCAAATAGACTTTCCTCGTAGGAAACAACGAAACTATTACATGAAAACTATCAATGTTTTTTGCTTCACAGAAAATAAAACTGAATAGAAAAAACTGCTATCAAAAGTAGGATATGTCAATAAATGTGCTTCGACTCTGGCACAGTGCTGTTGACTGTGCGAGCTTCGGACTGTTCTCTGAAGTCCCTCTGATGTGGAGCGTATTGACTCCCTTCTGGCTGTTGACCTTGCTGCAATGGAGGTGGAGGCGGAAGCTGCTGCCAGGAAGCTTGAGGTTGACTTGCCGAAGCTACAGAAGCTGCAGGGTGGTTATCCATGTATTGTGGGATATAAGGCGGATGATACGAAGCAGTATGCATGACCTGCTTCGGCTGAGCTTGTTGAGATGCAGCTTCGGCTATTTCCTTTTGTTTCTGGATTGTAACATGGCACGTCCTAGTGGTATGGCCCTTGCCTTCTCCACAAAACAAGCAAAACAGTCTCCTTGGCTGATCTCCGAATCTTCCACCGAAGCCCCTGGCGCCTCTGCCTCTTGGAGCTGGTGGCCGGAAGGAATTTTGTTGTTGCCCCGAAGCCTGTGAGGAGCACTGCGGTCTGTTCTGCTGACTCCCCTTATCATCATTCTGAGTGTTGTGGATGGAACGAACATGCCTCGGGTAGTATCTTCCTCCGAAGCCCCTGGTCATTTCAGAAAATCTGAAGGCCTCCTCCCTTCTTTGGCGAAAGTCATTGTCAGCACGAATGTACTCATCCATCTTTTGGAGCAATTTCTCCAAGGTCTGAGGAGGCTTCCGAGCAAAATATTGAGCTGCAGGTCCAGGTCGAAGCCCCTTGATCATAGCTTCGATAACAATTTCATTGGGCACCGTCGGAGCCTGCGCCCTCAATCGCAAGAACCTTCGGACATACGCCTGAAGGTATTCTTCGTGATCCTGAATACACTGGAAGAGGGCTTGAGCTGTGACCGGCTTCGCTTGAAATCCTTGAAAGCTGGTCAGTAACATATCCTTCAGCTTCTGCCATGAAGTGATTGTTCCCGGCCGAAGGGAGGAATACCAAGTCTGAGCAACATTCCTGACGGCCATAACGAAAGACTTCGCCATGACTGCAGCGTTGCCCCCGTACGAAGACACTGTTGCTTCGTAGCTCATCAAGAATTGCTTCGGGTCGGAGTGGCCGTCAAACATGGGAAGCTGGGGTGGCTTATAGGATGGAGGCCAAGGTGTAGCCTGCAGCTCAGCAGACAGAGGAGAAACATCATCGAAAACAAAATTTCCCTGATGGAAATTATCATACCAATCATTTTCGGTGACGAAGCCCTCCTGATGAAGGTCTTTCTGATAAGGCCTTCTGTTCTGCTCATCGTGAGTGAGATGGCGAACTTCCTCAGAGGCTTCGTCTATTTGCCTTTGCAACTCAGCTAGGCGGGCCATCTTCTCCTTCTTCCTCTGCACTTGTTGATGTAGCATCTCCATCTCTCTGATTTCTTGGTCTAGCTCTTCTTCCTCAAGCGTCGGGCTGACGGCTTTCCTCTTCTGGCTTCGGGCCTCCCGAAGAGAGACGGTCTCCTGGTTGTGGTCCAGCGGTTGTAGTGCTCCTGCCCCAGTCGCTGAAGCTTTCTTCGGCGCCATAGTGAAGGTCTATAGCTTCCGAAGGTGTTCACAAAAACTTCGAAGTGGAAGTGAGTTCACCGGATGTGGGCGCCAATGTTGGGGACTTGTTCTCAAATGCTAAGAATTAAGAACAAGGCAACACAGAAAATGTTAAATATTAAAGCCCTTCGTCCTCTATAACATTATATCCCTTCGGAATATAATGCATCTCGGACGAAGGTTTCGAAGGACGTACCTTCGTGAATATAATAAATAATGCCGAAGGACTCATATAAAGCGTGAAATATAAACATCAACATAAGATCATTTCTATTTTATTAATATGGAGAAATAGAAATGATTTCATATTACAAATGTACCTTCGGTCCTGAGAGAAGGCAATAAGTACAAGCGTGACGCAAAAGCCAATGCCCAGTCAACGTGAGCCGTACGGGAGTACTGTTCATCTATTTATAGACGCGGGACGCAGCCCACGTAAAATTACATCTATGTCCATTACATTTGTTAACGGTTTATGGAAATCTGTCGAGGCCCCCGAAGTCTTTTCATCTTTAAGTCGGTTCCCCCTTATATCATCGCGCCGAAGCTTCCCTGCGCACAGCTTCGGCTGCCCTCGACCTTCGTCTAGTTCGAGCTTCGTCCTGGCCGTGCTCCATATCCATAATTCTGAATCCGAAAATACCTGTTCACATAATCCACTTGGAAAACATTGTCAAATCATGTTTTTGAGGACCTTCGGAGGACGAAGGCCCCCAACAATGTGTATCTTAATACCCAAAACCACATAAAGTAATAGCAGGTACTACCCAAAAGTTCAGTGGTAAACAAGGTATAAAGATAGCCAAACTGGGGTGACCTATTGGGTCCCATCAAAATTAACCTATGCAGATCATAATGATTAACAGGAACATTATTGGGTAAATAGAAGTGATCAAGGGCACAACTTGTCTTCAACGAGCTACTGCCCAACAGTTTCCTCCTGCTGAACACCTGAGTCCTGAGTTGCTGGCTCGTCTACTCGCAACAATACAAATAAGCATAGCATAGGAGAAATTAACATCACACCAAATAGTAGAACAGAATGCATGATAATATTCTATGCGTTGTAATGAGATCATAGGTTCGAGAATCACTAAATTCGGAGTTACGGGTATCGAGTTACGATTTTCCGAAGTTATTAAGTGTTTTGTATAGAATAAATTAAATAGATAATTTTAGTCTATGTTTCATGACTAAACAGAGTTACTAAGTGATAAACAATATTAATACAAAATTATTGCAATTGGAATGGGTCGAAAAGGATTTAAAATAAATTTTCTATGAATTAAATAAGCTCTGGGATTATTTTTATATTGGAAATCCATTTTCTAAATTCATTTCCTATTTTCTCAGATCTCTGGACTGCGCGCACAATAGTCAGGGAGTTCGGGGGCTAACTCATAAAATTCCCAAGACTCGGAGTTAAACTCTTCACTACGCTCTACGGACCACATGTTAATTTCGGTTTCCTACGAGGTTTCTTTTGCAAAACGACGCGGTCGAAGCGATATCTTTGAATCTGAGCCACACGATTATGAATCTGCGGTCAGGATTAGATCTAGATCCTACTAAAGCAGTATGGGATGCGGGCCAGTGGATCAATGATCAACAGCTCGTATTTTAAATCAACCGGGTTCGCTCGTATCCCTAAGATCACAAATCTACGGTTAGGGTTCTATCGGTCAAAGGGGTATCCATCACTCTGATCAACACCGTCCAACGAGTATCCAATGGTCAAACCCTATCTCCCTCCTCAGGCCATAGCAGAACGACGGCGGCGAGCCCTCCCGCGGCGGAGTTCTCTCCGTTGAGCGCCCAGGGTCCCCAAACCTACCCCCAAGTAGTCATACGCGATGCACACGATATCATGAATAGGATTAGACCATAATTACCCGCGACTGTACGACGATGAGGCTTGACCCCGGCAACAGGCACACCACGGTGGAGAAGAAGATCACGATGACAAATTCCCATGGTCTCGAGTTGTTGCAGTCCTCGGGGTTGCCCAAGATACCTCCGCAGTGCTCCCACAAAGCCCTCCAAGTACCCCCAAGGCGACTATTGCATGTAGACGCGAATTCCGTGTGGCGGCACTCTCCCCTTTTGCTCTTGGCTCGTCACAGCGGTCTTACTGGCGTTGGTCCGATCTCAGTGTATGGGGGGTAGAGGGAGATGGCGTGGCGAGCGCGGCCGAGTGACTTCCCCCATTATATAGCCGCGAGGGTAACAACCCACGATCAACCGATGCTGGATCTCCGGCACAAACCTCGGCGATGGAAGCGGTACGCTCTGCTGAGCACCGGTCGTGGCGGTGGGGCTAATGGAAATGGCCCACGGCCAGAGAGATATGGGTTTACGGGGCACAATTAGGCTGATGCGTGGGGCCGCATTGTCGGTGCAAGGGTTACCAACGTCAAGCGCGTGCGAGAGAGACTGGTCTTCGGGTCCCATATGTCGGTTGATGTGCAGATGTTGGGCGCGCGCGCACGCGGAACCGCGCAGAGTTGGCAGTGGGCCGAGCTAGCTCAAATTGGCCCAGGCACCGTTTTTATTTTTCTTTTTCTTTTCCTTCTTCCTTTTCTGTTTTCTTTTCCCTTTTATTTTTTAGAGTTCAAATTTGAATCCAAGTTTTGAACCACACAATTTCAATATAAATAATGCTTCTCCTGGTGGCCATAACAATATTTATAAAATTACTATTGCCCCTTTGTTTCTATGTGTACAATTTTCTTTTCTAGAGCCAAATTCTCATGTCAGAATTAGTTTGATTCAATTATGATTTTTGGGATTTGATGCACCAACAATAAAATTCCAACATGATACAGGGATTATTTATGTTTTATTAGAGAATTATTCACTTTAAATATGTTCCTTAAAAATTCTCATGAACAGAAGGCAATACACATAAAAATCTATCCCTTTCATTTATATTCCTCAAGTTGGGTATTACAGTCCGCCCGTGCGCAGAAATGGCAGACAGGGCATAACGGCTATATGGGTGGTTGAGGGCGATAAAAGCCACCCCAACCAGCCCATTCACATGATTCATTGATCCACACTATACATAAGGGTTGGGTATTCACTCCTATCTACTAGAGCAACACTTCTATACACATAAAAGCCTCACAAGTGACACAAAAGAGAGATCAAGCAAGAAAGCACTACTCGTGTGTGTTTAGCGATAGTGCCTTGTGAGAATCATTGAGAGAAAGTGTGTGCTACCTCTTGCTTTTGACTCCCATTCATTGTAAAGCTAGCAAGAGCCCCTTATCTTTGTGGTTGGCCTTGCGGAGACTTCGACCTTTTGTTGACAAAGAAGAAGGAACACTTGCCGATCTTGGTGACCATTGGAGAGAGGGAAAGGGGTTGAAAAAGACCCGTCCTTAGTGGACTCCTCAACGGGGATTAGGTTCTTGGTGAACCGAACCTCGGTAAAACAAATCACCCATGTCACTTTTGTTTATTGCTTGTGATTTGTTTGTCTTCTCCCTCTCTAAGTTCTCTTGCACTATTCTTTGTTGATATTGCTTTGTGTTGCTTTGCGTTAAATTCTCATATATAGAAGCAACACCTTGCAAGAAAGAACTTGCGATTTTCCTCTTCTTATCTAAGCCTTATTGCTTCATTCTCCATAAACATTTTAGTTGTGTTGCTTTTTCTTAATTCTGCATTCTTTGAAAGCAATACTCTTTGCAAGCAAAGGACTCAATTTTATACTTCGATAATTGTTCATCTTGTTCTAACCGCTAATCGAGGGATCAAGTTTGGGTTTAAAGTTATAATTTTTAGGTTTCACCTATTCACCCCACTCTAGGTGATTTTCAATTGGTATCGAAGCTAGGCACTTCATACTGAGTCTAACAACTCGAAGTGATGGCTCGGAGAAAATCCCAAAAGAATAAGAAGACACCATCGAAGGAAAACATTGAGGTAACTCTTGAGATATTACTTTCCTATTGTTCTAATTATGCTTCATGGTCTACTAAGGTGATAAATGCTTTTAGAACCATTGACTCATAATTAAAACAAATTCCAGACAATAGTATTATACCTTCTATAGTTATGATAAGAAAAATGCTTCCGAAGAATATCAAAGATGTTTGCGCTTAAATTATCTTGCTTATGACATCTTAAATACTCTTAGCAAAGAAGATTACTGTGCCATCATAATGAGATATGATGAACCTATTCGTGATGCACATGATATTTGGACTAGAATTAAAAATAAATTTGATGAGTCCAAACATGTTAGTTCATATGATGCTTCTACTTCCTTTAGTTCTTGTGAAACTATTCCTTTAAAGGAAGAAGAAGAAAATGAATGTTGGAGACCAAACGATGAATCCACCTCTCCAAAAGGTTTGTCTTCCAATTTCGATTTCCACATATGTTGTATGGCTAATGAAAATGATAGCGGAAGCACAAATGAGGATGAGGAGGATGAAAGAAGCTTCATGCAACTCTACGCTCATCTAAGCCTAGAAGATAAGGTGATCATGCTCAAACTTCTAAAAAGAGCGAGAGAGAAAAGCGAAGCTCTTCACAAGCTAGAAGATGCCCTCATCACAAAAAACCAAAGCTTGGAAAAGTTGACTAAAGAACATGAGGAGCTAAAGTGCTCTCATGTTAATTTGGTCCAAAGGTATGAAACTATTTCAATTGAGCAAGACAACTCCTTATTATGTATCGCTCAATTAGTAAATAGGAATACCTTGCTTAAGGACCAAGTAGAAAGGCTAAAAATTGAAAATCCAGCTTTTCAAGATAAACATGATATGCTTCTATGTTCTCATGAACATCTTATGGATGATCATATCATGTTTAATATTGCTCATGAGGTTGTGATAGCAAACTATCTCAACAACCTCACTGTGTTCAAATTGAAACTATATTACCATGTGCTAATGCTTGTTGCTCGCCAGCAAGCAAATCCCTTTTTGAGCTAGAATCTCCAGGAACAAATAATATTGTATATCAAGAGCTCAAGAAAGAAAATGAGAGGCTAAGAACGAACTTGACACAACTGAAAGGGAAGTGTGTTGCTCAACCTTCTCAAGATAATCGTGATGACATGGTGAAGAAGTTTGAGATGGGTACAACCGTAGCATGCACAAAATCCCTCGAAGAAAATGTCAAGGACTTGAGGAATGTCAGGAGGAAGGAACAAAAGAAGAAAATCAATACCTCTACCAAAAGCCTCAACCATGCCTCCATACAAGGTAACATCCAAGGTAATGATCAAGCCACACTTCACACTAAGAAAAATAAGAAGTGTAGGGAATGCTTTGAAAAGGGGCACTTGATTAGGTCATGTCCCTATATTAAAGAAAATGGCTTGCTTATTAACAAGGATGATAAAAAAATGTTTTAGATGCTCTGAGAAGGGACATATGGTTAAGTCATGTCCCTATGTAAAACAAAAAGGCATAGTTTTAGAAAAGAAAATATTTACTAACCATGTAGCAAGCAAGAGACAAGGAAAAAAGAAATCTTCAAAATGTGAAGATCGCCTTTGCTACATATGCCGAAGGAAGGGACATCTATGCAAGGATTGTCCCATTAGTAACTATTCTGCTTCAAGCTTGTCAATTAATTCATATGTGACTAAGCAACCCAAATTTGCAACTTATGCTAGAAAGGTAATGAGTTTACCGAGATAGCACAAAGGACATTTAAGTTCTTAGATCTTTGCTGGCAAACCTTAATGTACCCATCAAGAGATCGGGACCAAAATATGCTTGACAAGCTTTGCAGGGGAAAGAAGATGATATGAAGCTTTGGAGGTGCTTGAGCGGGTTAATTCAATTCTTATTAACTCAAGCTATCAATCTTACAATATTTTATATCTATAAGATTGACCCAAAGTTATTTTGAGTTATAATATCTAAAACTCATATCATCTCGAGCAAGATATTGATGTTGTAGGGAATAAAGGATTATCCTGTGTGGAAAATCAAAGCCTACAAGATGGAGGAAAGCCAAAGGATGGTAACACTTATGTCTTTAAGTGCAAATGCCTTCAATTATCATTTCTCTTGTGTCTTATGTAGTCACATAGAAAAAGGAAGCACTTAAGAATATTGTTAAATTATGTCACCATTCTTTAGAGAAAGTTCCTCTCATATGGTAGATTGCATTTTCATCATTTCTATATCATGGCAATCTACTTGCTTTAAATAGTTGTAAGTACCTCATGGCATGTTTTACATTAATTATCCTATTGTTGCCATCTTCTAGACATAAAGAGAAATATTCCATGTTCTTAAAAGAATAAGGTGTAATTGTGGGGGACAGATATCCCCCGGGTCCACTAAAAGAGTAAAAGACCTCACGAAAGGCCCAAGGGCCCAATAAATCGTAAGGTTATTCTTTCGTGGGCCTGGGGAAAGACAATCAGCAACGCAGGGCGACGTGAGGCCGGATTGGTACAAACCCAGACGGCCCATAGCGTCGAGCCATTGGCCGCAACAGAGATCCGACTTTCCCGCGTCGGGGCCTCCATGCAACAAAGCCACGTGAGGATAAGTCGGCGAGGGTTACGTAAAGGATAATCCCAAGAGGTTCACTATCTTTTAGCCATTTGTTGTTATCTTATCCATGTGTACTGCCCCACGGTCGAGTATATAAGGCCTAGGGGGCACCCCTTCAGAGCGATCGACCCATTACTTAGCCACCCACACCAACTCTCTGTATTCTCAATCCAGAGAGATCTCTTGTAACCACATCTACCAAGCATACTCACCAGGACGTAGGGTGTTACGCATCACTAAGCGGCCCGAACCTATAAATCTTGTCCACCGTCCCTCGTGCGATCGGCACGAACCATTCTGCTACAGTTGTCGACACCTTCCTACTCCTAAAACACCTTGAGGGGCAACCCCGGGTGTGCGGTCGGACCATAAACACCGACAGTAATATAAGGAATTCAAATCCTTAGGACACTTATTAAAGGGAAAGTTCTCTTTATGACTAGAATCGTGAGACTAATGCTTTTATCTAAGTGACTTAAGTAGTCTTACATCAAGAGAATGGGTTTCTCTATGGAATGCATAATCTAACATAAAAAGAAAATCAATCCAATGATATGTTATATATTTCTTCATGCTTAAATTGGATATGATTCTTCTACATTAATCGCTATCCATGTTAAGAATTAGATTTGTCCCCATGAATTTGAGAAATTAACTATGCTTGTTTTATGAGTTAAAACTGTGCATAATATCATTTATGGGATAATCTAGTTCATGTTATGAAGTTTCTATGTTTTAGTAATCTACATGTCATTCATACCCAAAAATGTTTACTAAATAGGAAACTAGAGCTTGCGTTACTAATGACATCTCTCTTGAGCATATTTATAAAAAATCTACAAGAGAGTGAGTGCATGTTCAATTTATTAAAAGACACAAGCCTCAAGGTTGCTCTTCACCTAAAGGAAGAGAGGTAAAAGCAAAGGTATAAGAACTCACTCAATAATAGTTCCTTTCAATTGGTATTTCTTCCAAATTATCATAATCTACCAATATGAAGATTAGATTCCTTATTTGACTTAAATCTGTTAAAAGTGCATACAATCTTGCTTTCATATGTGGACTAGTCCATTAGAATCAAATTCATGCCTTTGCTATGTTTGGTCTCATATTGATATGCTTCTAAGTTATTTTAAACAATCTTGTGTGGAGAAACATCAATATGAAGAATAAATTTCCTATGATTAAAATGTTAAAAGGTGCATATTACTCTTTTGTGAAGCTGTGCACTAATATTAAAGTTTTACTTCATGTCTGTGTGACTTATGAATGATGATTTGTCTGCATCTCTTATCTCAAGAAATCATCATTTATCATATACTCCCTTGTGCTACTAATATCTCTCTTTCAAGTATTTTCAATAAGTTTGAAAGGAAAAAGAGACAACTATAAAGAGAGGGCACTCAAATGAAAAAGAAGATGTCAAGAATAACAACACCCACTTAGACAGTAAGATCTTCAAATCAATCAATGGTGTGGTGGTAAGTATTCTAAACCTTTTTCATTTTGAGAATACCAGGCATAAGCTAATTATTGCAAATTTTATATGCCTTGATCAAGATGTTCAATGAATTCCCCTATTTGTGTTTAAGAGAGAACGCATCTAACCAAGTCATTCAAATACTTGTTGCACATCTTTAGGGGGAGTCCATTTCTATATCTTGATTATGTTGAGACTAACACTTTATCTTAGTAATCTCATGTAGTCTCAAGTATGAGAATAATTTTCACATGAAGTATGCTACTACAACTCAATCCAATTTGGTAAAGAAGTATCACTCTTATCTAGGATTGCAACTTTCATTATTAAAGTAGCATAATTACTAGATTCTCCTGTTACAAGCTTATTTGATAATCTAGTGCATATGTTGTTCATTTGATCACATCTGTTATACTTTTGATCATTGGATAGCTTCAATTGATACTTGTGTTGCTTAGTGCTTCATGTACATCAATTGATGTCTCTCATGTGTATGCACTAAGTTAAAAGGAGAGTTTAGGATAAATTTATGCAATTTGTGATCTACTTGATATGTGATAATAATGATTTGTTTAGAGAAAAAGGATCACTAGTTGTAGAATTCTCTCTGTGCAAATAATTCTATACATTGTCTTGAGCATAGGATTTATGTAACCAAGACTATGGACAAAGCACAATAAAGGAGCATCTCTATGTGAAGGTACAAAAGGGTAAACTACTTCCTATCATTTACACATGTACCTAGATTTTCCTCTTATACGTATATTGCATATCTTTAAGTTACAAGAGGAATAAAGAAGCATGTCTATGCATAACACTGCTTCATACCTAGTTTAACCTCTCAAAATTTCATTCCTGCTTTAATGCATTTTTGTTAAAACTAGGTGAAGTGATATTCTTGTCAAAGAGCTTAAAGCTTAACCTTGTAACAAGGATAAGCTACCTTTGTTCCAAAGGTGGTGGTTCCTTAAGCTTCCTTGAACCATTAAGGGTAAATGCATCAAATGTTTATAACATGCTTTCGTCAGTGCATAGTCTGTAATGAGCATCACATTTATATTATGACGCATTGCACTTCAAAATTTCTATGATTTAGATATGTTCTCATTGACCTCATTATGTGCATTCGGCATTTAAGGCCAAAATATGTATTCCTCTCTATGCACATACTTAGGGGGAGCAATCTATATTATAGAACTGTAATAAAGCTTAATTGACATATCTTTTGATCTTATATATCTCTTTTAGTTGGTACATGCTCTTAATTCATATTTTTGCTTATACCAAAGTTCAATGTGTAGAACTTGCATCCTCAGATCTCATAAGTCCTAAAGTGCATTGATCTACAAGTATTCATCACTTGTATGCACAAGTTTAGGGGGAGCAATACTCCAAACATTAAATCTTCGAGACTAACCATTCTTCAAGTATAGGTTATACTTAGTCTCAAATTGAAAGGGAAATGGAGTTTTGAGCAAAGGGAGTGCTTCCACTTCATATTCGTTCGGTATCAAACACCCTTGCCAAGACTCATGTACTTCAATTCCATATCTATATTGAAAAGGCCTCAAAATTTCTTCATTTTTGGTGCTTAATGCCAAAGGGGGAGAAAGTATTAGACCAAAGCAAAAGGACCACACCACCACCCTATTTTTTGAAAACGTTTTCTATTTCTTCAGGGGGAGTTTTTAAATGGCCAAAGGAAAAGCATTTGAAAAAGGGGAGAATATGTAAATCTTAGAAATGTTCTAAAAATTTCATTCTTGTACCTTAGGTCATATGCAAATAACATTGAAAAGATTTTATCAAGAAGTTTGCAAAAAAAACATGTCATGTGGTGCAAATGTGGTCCAAATTTACAATCATGTCAATATCACTTATATTCACTTAGAACTACTTTCATTTTAGTAGCTTATGAACACTTGACTAATTGCAAACTAGTTACAATTTCATACTTCATATTTGCTTTGGTTTGTGTTGGCATCAATCACCAAAAAGGGGGAGATTGAAAGGAAAATGGCCTTAAACCATCTATTATGTTTTGGTGCTTGATGACCTTCACAACCATTCAGACTAACTAGTTTTCCTAGTCTTTGATTCACAGGTTCATAAGATCAATAATTTAGTTTCTAAATCACAATTAGCTCAGATCCAACCGAATAGGGGTAAAACATGGAATAGATGAACTACCAATAGTTCTACTCTTCGGATAAGTTTTAAAATACCCTGAGGAACCTATTCAATACATATAGAGAGGTTGGAAAGCTCGGAATCAACATATCACTATTTTGGAGCTAGTATTGAGAAAAAGAAGAAATATGAGTTAAAGAATCAAAAATCATGATCCATGACTTAGACTAGATGGAAAGCCACTTGAGATGCTTTTCTAAGTCATATGATCTCTCTCTCAAGTTTAGCCAAAGTAACTTGGCGAAGATTGTTCAAAGATCAATGACAAGTCAGGAACTCAAGTGCTGAAATTGCCAAGCGTGGACCGTCCGAGCCCCTGCGACGGATCGCCCGTGACACTAGGGAGAGCCTCGGACAGGAACATCGCAAAATCATGCGTTAATACTACGGACTGTCCGAAGAAGAAGCGAGCACCGTCCGAGACCAAGCGCGGACAGTCCAGCTATACAGAGCAGACCATCTGGCTATAATTCACGGACCGTTCACACATGAAGAACTGGTTCAGCTCGAAGGTGACAAGTTGAGCAGAAGGGTTTTTAGAGCTGGCGCGGACTGTCCGGGACCAAAGGCAGACTGTCCGCATGATGTCACCGAGGCAGATAGTCGTTGATCTAGTCATTGGTCTGTCAGACAAACCCATTAACATGTTAGATCTGACCATTGAGGGGGTCGCGGACCGTCCGGGCTCAAGCCATGGACCGTCCGCCCGTGCGTAGAAAAGGCAGATAGGGCATAACGGCTATATGGGTGGTTGAGAGCTATAAAAGCCATCCCTACCAGTCCATTCACATGATTCATTGATCCACACTATTCACAAGGGTTGGGTATTCACTCCTATCTACTAGAGCAACACTTTTATACACATCAAAGCCTCACAAGTGCCACAAAATAGAGATCAAGCAAGAAAGAGCTGCTCGTGTGTTTAGCGATAGTGGCTTGTGAGAATCATTGAGAGAAAGTGTGTGTTACCTCTTGTGATCATTTGAGTGTGCAGTTTTGACTCCCATTCATTGTAAAGCTAGCAAGGGCCCCTTATCTTTGTGGTTGGCCTTGTGGAGACTTTGGTCTTTTCTTGACAAAGAAAAAGGAACACTCGCCAGTCTTGGTGACCGTTGGAGAGAGGGAAAGGGGTTGAAAAAGACCCGTCCTTAGTGGACTCCTCATTGGGGATTAGGTTCTTGGTGAACCGAACCTTGATAAAACAAATCACCCGTGTCACTTTTGTTTATTGCTTGTGATTTGTTTGTCTTCTCCCTCTCTAAGTTCTCTTGCACTATTCTTTGTTGATATTGCTTTGTGTTGCTTTGAGTTAAATTCTCATATATAGAAGCAACACCTTGCAAGAAAGAACTTGTGATTTTCCTCTTCTTATATGAGCCCTCTTGCTTCATTCTCCATAAACATTTTAGTTGTGTTGCTTTTTGTTAATTCTACATTCTTTGAAAGCAATACTCTTTGCAAGCAAAGGACTTAGTTTTATACTCTGATAATTGTTCACCTTGTTCTAACCGCAAATCGAGGAATCAAGTTCGAGTTTAAAGTTATAATTTTTAGGTTTCGCCTATTCACCCCCTCTAGGCGATTTTCAATTGGTATCGAAGCTAGGCACTTCATATTGAGTTTAACAACTCGAAGTGATGGCTTGGAGAAAACCCCAAAAGAACAAGAAGACACCACCGAAGGAAAACATTGAGGTAACTCTTGAGACATTGCTTTCCGATTGTTCTAATTATGCTTCATGGTCTACTAAGGTGATAAATGCTTTTAGAACCGTTGACCCGCGATTAGAACAAATTACAGACAAGAGTATTAAACCCAAAGGATCGGCGACGTCCATTGCGGGTGACGTTGGTTCGTTACTGAGAGGCATGAAGGAGTTGACAACTCGAGCCCACACGTCGGTCGAGGTGAGACCTCACGTGGGTGTGTGGCTGAGGGGCTGCGGTGTGGGATGATCTACACGGATGGAGTGGGCCGAGGTAGAGATTGGGTCTAGAGCAAGGTTTCCCTTTTTGTTTTCTATTTTCTGCTTTCTTCCCTATTCTGATTTCCAAGTTTCAAATCAAGTTCGAATAAAGTTTGAATTTATAATGCACAGCCAAGAAAAGTCCAGCATGCCAATGCAAAGTTTATTTACTATTTTATTTATTTATTTATTTATTTATTATCTTGTTTTATCTTTTAAACAAATGTTCTCTTAATATGAAACTCATATACACAAAAGGCACTATTCTAAGAAAACAATTTCTAATGTATCATCCTAAATCCTTTGGTGATTATTCTTTAGACATTAATTCTAAATAGTTTTATTTGTACAAGAATTTATGATTTATTTCTTACTAAGAGATGGTTCATAGGCACTAAATTTTACTCATTATACAATTTGGAATCTTTCTCATTTTAATCCTAGTCCAAAGTTTTGACTTCAAGTTTTGTACTACCAACGGTTGAACATCATTATTTTATTTCTCTATACATTATAAAGAATTAATATATTATTAAAATACATTTTTTTTCTTAAATCCTTTGGAGAACCTTTATAAATCCGAAAATAGGATTTTGGGTGTTACAAATTCTACCCCCTTAAAAATAATCTCGTCCTCGAGATTAGTAAGAAAGGATACAGAAGGTTTTGTTTGCAGTTTTAGCTTTTAGTTTTTTTTTTCAGGATTCAAAGGTTTTCTTTTCTTTAGTATTAACTATTAGGTGATTAGGAAAGTATGAGCTTCTTTTATGCCAAGCCTACTAATAGGCCAATGAGGTATGGGTAAGGATAGTTTAGTTTAAGAAAGATTATGGTGAGAAAAGACTTCATCTTGGGTGGTGATCTTGGGGTCTAGATTGACGAGGTTGATCTTTTCTTCCTTTTCCAGTCTTGTTGTTCATCATCCAAGTTAGGGACATGTGGTCAAAACAGATTTGTAGGTAACAACTTAGTAGGTAGAGCATATGGCTCAGCAGGTGGTTGTAAGTTAATTAAGACTAGGTTGGACTGGGTAGGTCACATTGGATCAAATGTGATTAGATTAGATCTAATTAGATTTAGATTAGATCATATTTAGGTAAGGTCCTATTAGATTAAATGAGATTTAAATTAGATATGTATGACTTAGACTAGATAGGATCTAATTAATTTCAATTAGATCATGGTTGTTATACTATGATGAGATAAACAAAGTGGTTGGGGTAAGATGGATCTTATTAGGATAAGATGGATCTTTTAAGACAAGAATGGATCTATTAAACTAGATATATTTTAATGGGGAATGACCAGACTTGTCTAGTTATGTTATAAACATATTTTTATACCTAAATATGTAGATGCAATTGTGGACATTACTCCACAACTCATCACACTCAATCAAAGAACCAAATCAAACAGTTATCATAAGAACAAACATTCAAGCGTATAGATACTTACAAAAATAGTTTTGTTTTTGTTCCTATTATTAGGTCTTCAATTCCTAAAGGTCACTTTAGGGATAGGATTTCAAAGTGTGAAATCCTCTTTCGTCTTTAGAAGTGAAAAGGTAAGAGTAATCAGAGTAAAGCAGCAATAGATGACAAATGGTTAAGGTAAGTGTAGAAATAATTAGATTAAAGGTAAGTAGGTAAGGGTTGTCCAATTCTATCTAGATAACATCCTACCGTCAACATGGCTTTGATACCACTTCTGTCACACCCGGGTTTAAGGGGGCACCAAACCCGGGCGTAAAATGTCAAATGCGTGCTGCTAGGATCAAGTCTCACACATATGACGAGTCATGGTACATAAACAAATGTAACATCATTAATATATGATGGAGTTCTGTATAAAATAATTAAATAATCACATCATAGAAGACGACGATCCAACAACCAAAGTTGATTGGGGGACGACGACCTAGACCTCTCACGAACTCATCACGACATCCTTCATGCTCCTCATCCTGTAGTATCTGTCCTTGACCTGGGGGATGTGAGTACATCAAGGGTGAGCTCACATACGTTCATTGCTCAACAAGTTGTGGGGAATAATGTGCATGAGCTCACTAGTGATGACTCATGTGAAGTGTAAGGCTTACCAAAGGAGATGGTTAAAGTTGAGCATTGCTTTTAAAGTTGGTCAAAGTTTTATTAGTAGTTACTAAGTGTAAGTAGATACCAACCCAATAAAGTAAGAGACCAAAATTAATAATAACACCCACAATGCAATGCATATGACAAATTAAGTTTAGTTCCATAGTTTAATCATATGAGGGTCCGAGCCGCTCGTGACCGTGAGCACGACTGATATACTAGTTTTACACTCTATAGAGGTTGCACATCTTTACTCACAAGTCATGTTACCTATTTTCCAAGGTATCATGACTTCCCATTCATCTCTACTGAGGAGACGAGGCAGGGTAGCACTACGAGGTCTTTACAAAGTTCCACTAGCTTTAGAAAACCCGCTACGGTTTCTGAGAAGGGCAATATAGGAATTGAAAGGGAATTAGGCTTCCACCTTTTTCCTAAATAATTTTGGTGGTTTAATTGCCCAACACAAACAATTGGACTAACTAGTTTGCCCAAGTTTATAAGTTCTACAGGTACCAAAGGTTCACAATAAGCCAATAAAAAGATCAAGAGAAAGGGTTCAAACAAAGGAGCAAAGGGACAACCGAAGGCACCCTGGTCGGGCGCACCGGACAGTGTCCGGTGCACCAGGGGACTCCAAGCTAAACTTCGCACCTTCGGGAAAACTCGGAGCCACCGCGCTATAATTCATCGGACTGTCCGGTGTACACCGGACAGTGTCCGGTGCTCCAGGAATGAAGCGACTCTGAACTCGCCAGCTTCGGGAATCCGCTCCGCTATAATTCACCGAACATGTCTGGTGTACACCAGACTATCCGGTGTAACAGCGGAGCAACAACTACTTCGGCGCCAACGGTTACCTGCAGGCGCATTAAATGCGCGCCAGAACGCGCAGAAGTCAGGCACGCGCGAAGTGGCGCACCGGACACCCTACAGTGCATGTCCGGTGCGCCACCGGACATCCAGGCGGGCCCAGCAGTCAGAGCTCCAACGGTCAGAACCCTAACGGTCGGGTGACATGGCTGGCGCACCGGACATGTCCGGTGTGCACCGGACTGTCCGGTGCACCATGCGACAGACAGCCTCCACCCCAACGGCTAGTTTGGTGGTTGGGGCTATAAATACCCCAACCACCCCACATTCAATTGCATCCAAGTTTTCACACTTCTACACCTTACAAGAGCTCTAGCATTCAATTCTAGACACACCCAAGTGATCAAATCCTCTCCAATTCCACACAAGGCCTTAGTGATTAGTGAGAGAGATTTGTCGCGTTCTTTTGAGCTCTTGCGCTTGGATTGCTTCTTTTCTTTCTCAATTGTTCTTGTGATCAAAACTCATTTGTAACCAAGGCAAGAGACACCAATTGTGTGGTGGTCCTTGCGGGGAAGTTTTGTTCCCGATTGATTTGAGAAGAAAAGCTCACTCGGTCCGAGGGACCGTTTGAGAGAGGGAAAGGGTTGAAAAAGACCTGGCCTTTGTGGCCTCCTCAACGGGGAGTAGGTTTGCGAGAACCGAACCTCGGTAAAACAAATCCGCGTGTCACACTCCTCATTCGCTTGCGATTTGTTTTGCGCCCTCTCTCGGACTCATTATTATTTCTAACGCTAACCCGGTTTGTAGTTGTGTTTAAATTGTTAAATTTCAGTTTCGCCCTATTCACCCCCCTCTAGGCGACTTTCAATTGGTATCAGAACCCGGTGCTTCATTAGAGCCTAACCGCTCGAAGTGATGTCGGGAGATCACGCCAAGAAGGAGATGGAGACCGGCGACAAGCCCACTACAAGCCACGAGTCGACTTCATCGGAAGAGTCCCGCAACAAGAGGAAGGAGAAGAAGAACTCCTCCAACAAAGGGAAGGGGAAGGAGAAGAAATCCTCTTTCCACAAGTCGCATCGGAGAGGCGATAAGCACAAAAGGATGAGGAAAGTGGTCTACTACGAGACCGACTCTTCATCACCATCGACCTCCGACTCCGATGCACCGTCTGTAACTTCTAAGCGCCAAGAGCGCAAGAAGTATAGTAAGATCCCCCTATGCTACCCCCACATTTCAAAGCGTACTCCTTTACTCTCCGTTCCATTAGGCAAACCACCGGTTTTTGACGGTGAAGATTATAATATGTGGAGTGACAAAATGAGGCATCATCTAACCTCACTCCACACAAGCATTTGGAATGTTGTTGAGTTTGGTGTACAGGTGCCATCCGTAGGGGATGAAGACTACGACTCGGACGAGGTGGCCCAAATTCACCACTTTAACTCCCAAGCAACCACTATACTCCTCGCCTCTCTAAGTCGAGAGGAGTATAATAAGGTGCAAGGGTTAAAAAGTGCGAAGGAAATTTGGGACGTACTCAAGACCGCACACGAAGGAGACGAGGTGACAAAGATCACCTAGCGGGAGACGATCGAGGGGGAGCTCAATCGCTTCATGCTCCACCAAGGGGAAGATCCGCAAGACATGTACAACCGCTTGAAGACCTTGGTGAATCAAGTGCGCAACCTCGGGAGCGAAAAATGGGATGACCATGAGATGGTCAAGGTTATTCTTAGATCCCTCGTTTTCCTTAACCCTACACAAGTTCAATTAATTCGAGGTGATCCTAGATACAAGCTAATGTCTCTCGATAAGGTTATAGGAAAGTTTGTGAGCTTTGAGCTAATGATTAAAGGCTCAAAGAAAATCATCGAGCAAGGCACCTCCTCCACGCCCGAGGCACATCCCGTTGCATTCAAGGCGACAGAGGAAAAGAAGGAGGAGTCTACATCAAGTAGACAACCCATTGATGCCTCCAAGCTCGACAATGAGGAGATGACTTTAATCATCAAAAGCTTTCGCCAAATCCTCAAGCAACGGAAGGGGAAGGACTATAAATCCCGTTCCAAGAAGGTTTGCTACAAGTGTGGTAAGTCCGGTCACTTTATTGCTAAATGTCCATTATCAAGTGATAGTGACAGGGACAATGACAAGAAGGGAAGAAGGAAGGAGAAGACGAGGTACTACAAGAAGAAGGGCGGTGATGCCCATGTTTGCCGGGAGTGGGACTCCGACGAGAGCTCCACCGACTCCTCCTCCGACGAGGACGCCGCCAACATCGCCGTCACCAAGGGTCTTCTCTTCCCCAATGTCGGCCACAAATGCCTCATGGCCAAGGACGGCAAAAAGAAGAAGGTTAAATCCAAATCCTCCACTAAATATGAGTCCTCTAGTGATGATAATGCTAGTGATGAGGAAGATAATTTGCGTACCCTTTTTGCCAACCTAAACATGCAACAAAAGGAAAAATTAAATGAACTAATTAGTGCCATCCATGAGAAGGATGAACTCTTGGACTCCCAAGAGGACTTCCTAATCAAGGAAAACAAAAAGCATGTTAAGGTTAAAAATGCTTACGCTCTACAAGTTGAAAAATGTGAAAAATTGTCTAGTGAGCTAAGCACTTGTCATGAGACTATTGATAACCTTAGAAATGAGAATGCTAATTTGTTAGCTAAGGTTGATTCTAATGTTTCAATTCCCAATCTTAGAGATGATAATGTTGATTTACATGCTAAGATTAAAGAATTGAATGATTCTCTTGCTAGCCTTAGGATTGAAAATGAAAAATTGCTTGCTAAGGCTAAAGATTTTGATGTTTGCAATGTTACTATTTCTAACCTTAGAAGTGAGAATGATATATTGCATGCTAAGGTTGTAGAATTAAAATCTTGCAAACCCTCTACATCTACCGTTGAGCATGTTTCTATTTGTACTAGATGTAGAGATGTTGATATTAATGCTATTCATGATCATATGACTTTAATTAAACAACAAAATGATCATATAGCTAAATTAGATGCTAAAATTGCCGAGCATAACTTAGAGAATGAAAAGTTTAAATTTGCTAGAAGTATGCTCTATAGTGGGAGACGCCCTGGCATCAAGGATGGCATTGGCTTCCAAAGGGGAGACAATGTCAAACTTAATGCCCCTCCTAAAAGATTGTCTGATTTTGTTAAGGGCAAGGCTCCCATGCCTCAGGATAACGAGGGTTACATTTTGTACCCTGCCGGTTATCCCGAGAGCAAAATTAGGAGAATTCATTCTAGGAAGTCTCACTCTGGCCCTAACCATGCTTTTATGTATAAGGGTGAGACATCTAGCTCTAGGCAACCAACCCGTGCTAAGTTGCCTAAGAAGAAAACTCCTAGCGCATCAAATGACCATAGCATTTCATTCAAAACTTTTGATGCATCATATGTTTTAACTAACAAATCCGGCAAGGTAGTTGCCAAGTTTGTTGGGGGCAAACACAAGGGCTCCAAGACTTGTGTTTGGGTACCCAAAGTTCTTGTGTCTAATGCTAAAGGACCCAAAACCGTTTGGGTACCAAAAGTCAAGAACTAAACTTGTGTTGTAGGTTTATGCATCCGGGGGCTCAAGTTGGATCATCGATAGCGGGTGCACAAACCACATGACAGGGGAGAAGAAGATGTTCTCCTCCTACGAGAAAAACCAAGATCCCCAACGAGCTATCACATTCGGGGATGGAAACCAAGGTTTGGTCAAAGGTTTGGGTAAAATTGCTATATCTCCTGACCATTCCATTTCCAATGTTTTTCTTGTTGATTCATTAGATTACAATTTGCTTTCCGTTTCACAATTATGTCAAATGGGCTACAACTGTCTTTTTACTGATGTAGGTGTCACTGTCTTTAGAAGAAGTGATGATTCAATAGCCTTTAAGGGAGTGTTAGAGGGTCAGCTATACTTGGTAGATTTTGATAGAGCTGAACTCGACACTTGCTTAATTGCTAAGACTAACATGGGTTGGCTCTGGCACCGCCGACTAGCCCATGTTGGAATGAAGAATCTTCATAAGATTCTAAAGGGAGAGCACATTTTAGGATTAACAAATGTTCATTTTGAGAAAGACAGGATTTGTAGCGCATGCCAAGCTGGGAAGCAAGTTGGTGTTCATCATCCACACAAGAACATCATGATGACTGACAGGCCACTGGAGCTCCTACACATGGATTTATTCGGCCCGATCGCTTACATAAGCATCAGTGGGAGTAAGTACTGTCTAGTTATTGTGGATGATTGTTCTCGCTTCTCTTGGGTATTGTTTTTGCAGGAAAAATCTCAAACCCAAGAGACCTTAAAGGGATTCTTGAGACGGGCTCAAAATGAGTTCGCCTTAAGGATCAAGAAAATAAGAAGCGACAACGGGACAGAGTTCAAGAATTCACAAATTGAAGGCTTCCTTGAGGAGGAGGGCATCAAGCATGAGTTCTCTTCTCCCTACACCCCACAACAAAATGGTGTAGTGGAGATGAAGAATCGAACTCTATTGGACATGGCAAGAACCATGCTTGATGAGTACAAGACGCCGGATCGGTTTTGGGCCGAGGCGGTTAACACCGCCTGCTACGCCATCAACCGGTTATATCTACACCGAATCCTCAAGAAGACATCCTATGAACTCCTAACCAGTAAAAAGCCCAATATTTCATATTTTAGAGTTTTTGGTAGCAAATGCTTTATTCTTGTTAAAAGAGGAAGAAAATCTAAATTTGCTCCTAAAACTGTAGAAGTCTTTTTACTAGGGTATGACTCAAACACAAGGGCATATAGAGTCTTTAACAAGTCCTCAGGACTTGTTGAAGTTTCTTGTGACGTTGTGTTTGATGAAACTAACGGCTCTCAAGTAGAGCAAGTTGATCTTGATGAGATAGGTGAAGAAGAGGCTCCGTGCATCGCGCTAAGGAACATGTCCATTGGGGATGTGTGTCCTAAGGAATCCGAAGAGCCTCCACATGCACAAGATCAACCATCCTCCACGCAACCATCTCCACCAACTCAAAATGAGGACGAGGCACAAGTTGATGAAGGAGAAAATCAAAATGATGAGCCACCTCAAGATGACGGCAATGATTAAGGGGGAGATGCAAATGATCAAGACAAGGAGGATGAAGAACCAAGGCCGCCACACCCAAGAGTCCACCAAGCAATCCAACGAGATCACCCCGTTGACACCATCCTCGGCGACATTCATAAGGGGGTAACCACTAGATCTCGTGTTGCACATTTTTGTGAGCATTACTCTTTTGTTTCCTCTATTGAGCCACACAAGGTAGAGGAAGCACTCCAAGATTCGGATTGGGTGATGGCGATGCAAGAGGAGCTCAACAATTTCACTAGGAACGAGGTATGGCATTTAGTTCCACGTCCTAATCAAAATGTTCTAGGAACCAAATGGGTCTTCCGCAACAAGCAAGATGAGCATGGTGTGGTGACAAGGAACAAAGCTCAACTCATGGCCAAGGGGTATTCACAAGTCGAAGGTTTGGATTTCAGTGAAACCTATGCACCCGTAGCTAGGCTTGAGTCAATTCGTATATTATTAGCCTATGCTACTTATCATGGCTTCAAGCTTTACCAAATGGACGTGAAGAGTGCCTTCCTCAATGGACCAATCAAGGAAGAGGTCTACGTTGAGCAACCTCCCGGCTTTGAAGACAGTGAGTACCCTAACCATGTCTATAGGCTCTCTAAGGCGCTTTATGAGCTCAAGCAAGCCCCAAGAGCATGGTATGAATGCCTTAGAGATTTCCTTATTGCTAATGGCTTCAAAGTCGGTAAGGCCGATCCTACTCTATTCACTAAAACTCTTGACAATGATTTGTTTGTATGCCAAATTTATGTTGATGATATCATATTTGGGTCTACTAACGAATCTACATGTGAAGAATTTAGTAGGATCATGACACAGAAATTCGAGATGTCTATGATGGGGGAGTTGAAGTATTTCTTGGGATTTCAAGTAAAGCAACTCCAAGAGGGCACCTTCATTTGCCAAACGAAGTATACTCAAGACATTCTAAACAAGTTTGGAATGAAGGATGCCAAGCCCATCAAGACACCCATGGGAACAAATGGGCATCTCGACCTCGACACGGGAGGTAAGTCCGTGGATCAAAAGGTATACCGGTCGATGATAGGTTCATTACTCTATTTATGTGCATCTCGACCGGACATTATGCTTTCCGTATGCATGTGTGCAAGATTCCAAGCCGACCCTAAGGAATCTCACCTTACGACCGTAAAACGAATCTTGAGATATTTGGCTTATACTCCTAAGTTTGGGCTTTGGTACCCTCGGGGATCCACATTTGATTTAATTGGTTATTCGGATGCCGATTGGGCGGGATGTAAGATTAATAGAAAGAGCACATCGGGGACTTGCCAGTTCTTGGGAAGATCCTTGGTGTCTTGGGCTTCAAAGAAGCAAAATTCGGTCGCTCTTTCTACCGCCGAAGCCGAGTACATTGCCATAGGCCATTGTTGCGCGCAATTGCTTTGGATGAGGCAAACCTTGCGGGACTATGGTTACAAATTAACCAAAGTTCCTCTTCTATGTGATAATGAGAGTGCAATCCGCATGGCGGATAATCCCGTTGAGCATAGCTGCACTAAACACATAGCCATTCGGTATCATTTTCTTAGGGATCACCAACAAAAGGGGGATATCGAGATTGCATACATAAATACTAAAGATCAATTAGCCGATATCTTTACCAAGCCACTAGATGAACAAACTTTTACCAAACTTCGGCATGAGCTCAATATTCTTGATTCTAGGAATTTCTTTTGATGTCTTGCACACTTAGCTCATAAATATACCTTTGATCATGTCTCTTTTATATATGCTATGACTAATGTGTTTTCAAGTGAATTTCAAACCAAGTCATAGGTATATTGAAAGGGAATTGGAGTCTTCAGCGAAGAAAAGGCTTCCACTCCACTCTATTACTCATCCTTCGCCGTCGCTCCAAGCAACTCTCCATCTTTGGTATAATCTTCACCCATATGTTTTTATTTGCCAAAGGGGAGTAAGTAGTTAGCAAAGGGCCTATATTTCACTCTAAGTATCCGTTTTTGGTGATTCATGCCAAAGGGGGAGAAAGTATTGGCCCAAAGCAAAAGGACCACACCACCACCCAAATTTAAAAAACTTATGATTTTCAATTGGTAAATTTCAAATTGGTATCTCATTGTGCTCAAAAGGGGGAGAAAGTAGTATTTTCAAAATTGATATCTTAAAACCCTCTTGAACACTAAGAGGAGAATTTTGTTTAGGGGGAGTTTTGTTTAGTCAAAGGAAAAGCATAAGGGGAGAAAATTTCAAATCTTGAAAATGCTTCTCAAAATCTTACTCATTTACCTTTGACTATTTGCAAAAGAACTTTGAAAAGGATTTACAAAAAGAATTTGCAAAAACAAAACATGTGGTGCAAGCGTGGTCCAAAATGTTAAAAATAAAGAAACAATCCATGCATATCTAGTAAGTAATATTTATTGGCTAAATTCCAAGTAACCTTTGCATTTGCATATGCAAACTGGTTCAAATTATGCACTTCTATAATTGCTTTGGTTTGTGTTGGCATCAATCACCAAAAAGGGGGAGATTGAAAGGGAATTAGGCTTCCACCTTTTTCCTAAATAATTTTGGTGGTTGAATTGCCCAACACAAACAATTGGACTAACTAGTTTGCCCAAGTTTATAAATTCTACAGGTACCAAAGGTTCACAATAAGCCAATAAAAAGATCAAGAGAAAGGGTTCAAACAAATGAGCAAAGGGACAACCGAAGGCACCCTGGTCGGGCGCACCGGACTGTCCGGTGCACCAGGGGACTCCAAGCTAAACTTCGCACCTTCGGGAAAACTCGGAGCCGCCGCGCTATAATTCACCGGACTGTCCGGTGTACACCAGACAGTGTCCGGTGCTCCAGGAATGAAGCGACTCTGAACTCGCCAGCTTCGGGAATCCGCTCCGCTATAATTCACCGGACATGTCCGGTGTACACCGGACTATCCGGTGTAACAGCGGAGCAACGGCTACTTCGGCGCCAACGGTTACCTGCAGGCGCATTAAATGCGCGCCAGAACGCGCAGAAGTCAGGCACGCGCGAAGTGGCGCACCGTACACTCTACAGTGCATGTCCGGTGCGCCACCGGACATCCAGGCGGGCCCAGCACTCATAGCTCCAACGGTCAGAACCCTAACGGTCGGGTGACGTGGCTGGCGCACCGGACATGTCCGGTGTGCACCGGACTGTCCGGTGCACCATGCGACAGACAGCCTCCACCCCAACGGCTAGTTTGGTGGTTGGGGCTATAAATACCCCAACCACCCCACATTCAATTGCATCCAAGTTTTCACACTTCTACACCTTACAAGAGCTCTAGCATTCAATTCTAGACACACCTAAGTGATCAAATCCTTTCCAATTCCACACAAGGCCTTAGTGATTAGTGAGAGAGATTTGTCGTGTTCTTTTGATCTCTTGCGCTTGGATTGCTTCTTTTCTTTCTCAATTGTTCTTGTGATCAAAACTCATTTGTAACCAAGGCAAGAGACACCAATTGTGTGGTGGTCCTTGCGGGGAAGTTTTGTTCCCGGTTGATCTGAGAAGAAAAGCTCACTCGGTCCGAGGGACCGTTTGAGAGAGGGAAAGGGTTGAAAAAGACCCGGCCTTTGTGGCCTCCTCAACGGGGAGTAGGTTTGCGAGAACCGAACCTCGGTAAAACAAATCCGCGTATCACACTCCTCATTCGCTTGCGATTTGTTTTGCGCCCTCTCTCGGACTCATTATTATTTCTAACGCTAACTCGACTTGTAGTTGTGTTTAAATTGTTAAATTTCAGTTTCGCCCTATTCACCCCCCTCTAGGCGACTTTCAGGAATCCCTCGTCTAAAAAGCCATCGCAACATGATCGATCTGAGAACCTCCCTATACGCAGCTCCTCTACCGCCCTTGCCCCTTTCGGGTAAGGTAGACCTCCACTACCTTTCCTAATTAGTCAACCAAGGTTGTCCCATCCCACCCTTGTGGTAGCACTGTTTTCCTGGGTGGCCGCTCCATGTTCTAATTAATATAATGATCTTATCATGAACAATAATTAAAACATCAGCAAAATTGGAACATGAGCATAATATAACATTAATTCCCCAAAACCAGGTAGAGCAATGCAAGTCTACCCAATAGTTCATTTGTCTGCAAGAAGTGGGGTAAACAAAACTAGAGAAACCTATTAGGTCCCATCAAATTAACCTGAGCATGTCACAGTGATTAACCGAAACATTATTAGGTAGAGAAGAGTGATCAAGGGCACAACTTGCCTGTGACTCAAGATTCCAGGTACCAAGTCAATCTTCAGATTCTCGTGACCTCACCGCTATTTGTAGCAATACATACCAATAGACAAGGATCACATAAAAATAACAGTACATCAAACATGAGAACAAACAACGTAAAATATTCTACGCTACTCTCTTGGAATGGGGCTAGTCAAAAGAAGACACCTTGATAAGGATTTGCTAACCTCTGACTCCCTTTCACTTCATATTGGTACATCACCATTAAAGGTATCCACACCTTTATCTTGCAATAAGCCTTGCAATAAGATGTTTTCATCTTTATTTATCTGCTTATCACCCCCTTTTTTGCGCTTTCTACCCTCAGCGATTATACGATTATACTCAATCTTAGCTGCAGAATCTAGTTCACTCACCAATGTAGCAACTTGAACACTAGCCTTCTCCAAAGCAAACACATTAAATAGCTTGCTTAAGACAAATACAACTATACATTCCAGTGTATAGGTGCCCATAGCTCTAACGATATCTAGATTGCCTAGTTTCTCTAACTTATCAAAAAGGTAATCCTTTGTTGTTTGCTCAGCTACGAGACTGTGGGCTCCAGAACCGCTACATTCGGAGTTACGGTTAAAGAGTTATGATTTTCTGAAGAATTAAGTGTCAGATATAAACAAATTAAGTACATGATTTTAACAACATGTTTCATACTAAAATAAGATTACTAGATGATAAACAATTTTAACATGAATTTATTGCAACTGAAATGGATCAATCTGGAGTTAAAATCAATAAGATATGGATTAACTAGGTTTATTATATTATTTTCATACTTAAAACTAATTTTGACATTTATTTATTAACTTCTGGAGTTCTGTGGACGATGGCTCATATTTTATAAAAGGTTAGGGGTCTGATTGAAGCAAAAAGGGCTCGGTTGTAATGATCTGTACACTACTAAGCATGGCAGATTGATTATGCAAAACAACAGGGGCTCTTTAGCATATTGTCGAGGCCGAAGGGGTAGAGAGGTCGGATGCCATAGAAACGGCGGAGGTCGGGCGAGGTAGAGCATGAGCGCGGGCTTGGGCGAACCGAGGCGCGAGCGCAGGGCTCGAGCGGCGCGGCCGAGGCAGCAGGCTCGAGCGAACCGAGGCATGAGCGCAGGAGCTCGAGCGGCACGGCAGAGGCAGCGGGCTCGGGCGGAGCACGGGCGAGAGCGGGCTCGGGCGAGAGCGGGGGGCGAGCACGGGAGCTCGGGCGAAACGCGCCACGAGGGAGTGGGCTCGAGCGAGCATGGGGCGCGAGCACGTGAGCTCGGGCGACACGACAGAGGCTCGAGTCGATGGTGCAGAGGCTCGGGCGGCGTGCGCGCCGAGGGAGTGATCTCGGGCAGAACGTGGGGGCTCGGGCGCAGGAGCTCGGGCGAGACAGTCGAGGGCAGTAGCGCACAGGTTCACCACGGCGGCCAACGCCAGTGAGCAGCGTGTCCAACGCCCCGGAGTACGATTCCTAGCGCTGATAGGTAATACACATTCTACGAAGCATATTGAATTGATTACGGTGGAGCTTCTGAGGAGATTCTTACCTGCAGCGAGGCTATGGTGAAGCCGACCCACATCATGCAGTGGATTCGTGGCGGAGGCGGCTCATCTCTCTGTTTTCTCTCTTCTCTCGGTCGCTCTGGTCGGTGGCGCACAATAGGCACAGGGTCATGGCTCAACCTTTATATGCATTGGGGTGGGCGAGTCCGAGCCGAGAAGGTCGGTAGCAGGATCCTAGAGTTGTTGCAACAAAATCTCGAGGAAGCGGAGGCGGCTATGGTGTGGGGCGCGCAGGATCGGCGATGTCTGTTGCGGGCGGCGTTGGTTCGTCACTGAGAGACACGAAGGAGTTGACAACTCGGCCCCACACGTCGGTCGAGGTGAGACCGCGCGCGGGTGTGTGGCTGAGGGGTTGCGACGTGGGCTGATCTACACGGATGAAGTGGGCCGAGGTACAGATTGGGTCTAGAGCAAGGTTTCCCTTTTTTGTTTTCTATTTTCTGTTTTCTTCCCTACTCTGATTTCCAAGTTTCAAATCAAGTTCGAATAAAGTTTGAATTTATAATGCACAACCAAGAAAAGTCCAGCTTGCTAATGCAAAGTTTATTTACTATTTTATTTATTTATTATCTTGTTTTATCTTTTAAACAAATATTCTCTTAATATGAAACTCATATACACCAAAAAGACACTATTCTAAGAAAACAATTTCTAATGTATCATCATAAATCTTTTGGTGATTATTCTTTAGACATTAATTCTAAATAATTTTATTTGTACAAGAATTTATGATTTATTTCCTACTAAGAGATGGTTCATAGGCACTAAATTTTACTCATTAAAAAATTTGGAATCTTTCTTATTTTAATTCCAGTCCAAAGTTTTGACTTCAAGTTTTGTACTACCATCGGTTGAACATCACTATTTTATTTCCTCTATACATTATAAAGAATTAATATATTATTAAAAGACATTTTTATCTTAAATCCTTTGGAGAACTTTTATAAACCCTAAAATAGAATTTTGGGTGTTACACGAGAGCGTCCGAGAGAAGGCCAGAAGTAGAGCATCACTTACGTATGGAGAAAGCTCGCAACTCTTTATGAAGTTACTCGTCCGGATGCTTGATTCTCGCGTGAGTTTTTCTTTGCATAGGGCATCAACGAGAATAACATTAAAAGATAAGACAAATTTATTAAATCTAATCAAGTCTATATTTAATATTCATAATTAATATTTAAATATTTGTACTAGACTCAAAGAAAGGATAAAAGACATACCACGTTCAGTCTGGCCTCACATGCGCACGGTCATAGACTCATATTTAGCGATGGCAATGGGTACCCGAAACCCAAAACCCGATGGGTTTTTACCCCATTAGGGTATGTACAGTGATGTCTAATGTGGAGGCACTTAAGGTGTCTTAAGGGGGTATTTGTAAAAAAATTTTAGAGCCATCTCTCCGTGAAGAGACGCCTCTGGCTCTTAAACCAAGTAGCAACAGACGCCTTACTTCCCACTGTACGAATTTGTCGTATGTTCTATCGATCTGATGCTGTACAAATGCATTTAATTATGTATTTATTAACATACTACATTTATAGACACTCCATTGTATAATAGAGTCTCTTAGTTGTCTCTTGTGCTTGGAGAACCGTTTTGATGTCTCTCTACTATACATGCCCATAGGGTACGGTTTTGGGTCAATTTTCATACTCATGGGTTTGTTAATGGGCATAAATCTATACCCGGCAGGTTTATGGGTACGGGTTTGTTCCTATAGTACCCAAACTCGTGAACCCATGGGTTTTTTAAACCCGACCAAACCTAATGCATATTGTCATTTTATTTTATAAACGAACAACAAACTTGTTATTCTTTATTTACTTCATAATTTTTATCAATTGGTGAATATATCAGTTGTCGGTGAGAGTGTTGCTTGTTTGCTATTATAGTTTTTACTAGCGTTATATATGTGGTGGATGAATAACTTAGTGCAAGGTCACTTAATTATACAATTTATTATTTGTATTGCATTCTCTCTACTAATAATTTTTATACTAAATGATAAACTCGTTGTTCATTACATAGATTTTGGATCATGATATCATTAATCATTACGATACTTATTAATTAAAGAAAAACAAGTATATTGGAGATGAAACCTACGGGTAACCCATTGGTACCTGCTAACCCGATGGATACAGATTTAGGCAAAATCTTAAACCCGTTATGGGTACGAGTTTTTTAATGGGCATAAATTTTTTTTTACGCGGGTATGTTCCAGCGCGTCGTCGTCGTCCGATTCTGTCTCCCTCAGGTCGAGATTCGAGAGTTCCCGTGTTCGTCCATCCGCGCTGTGAGGTTCTCCGATGGCCGAGAAGTCACCCAGCTCCGCGCCGCAGGGTCAGACTCTCTTCCTTTCTCATCAGTTGTGCATAAAACACCTTCCGGTCTTTTCTCCGTGCGATTCTTGCGGCAGGTGTGACCTTTCTTTGCGTGGCGACTCTGGTGCCGGGTTGATTACCTCTGGTTAAATTCATCGGTAACAATCTGACGCGAATTATTCATCGAGTATTAGCGACGGCGAGGATTTGGTACATATGTCGTTGATGGGTCCTGCGGCTGCCGGCTGGAAGGAGTAGGAGACTAGGGATTCGTCCAATTCGTCGAATTGGCGTACAAAGAAGTGGATTTCTGAGCTATTCGAGGATATATTTTTTGTTCTGATTTGTCCTGTGAGAGTTCTTCGCTAGTAATCAGGGCTCTTTACTTGTTTAATGAATGGTTGATGAGCATGATGATGCTTATCTGGCTCATAAGTTTCAAGAGTAGGCTACAAAATGGATGCTCTAGCTTCTTGCATCAGGCGAAATCATAAAAGGCGCGCCCTTTTGTGGACACAGCCTAATGACTGCTGGTGGTTAGGACTGTGCAAGGCTGGAACTAAGGTTGCAAAAATGCTTCAAACCAAACTGGAACTAGCATGTTTCTTGGTCTTAAACAAAATTCAATAGATGTAAGTGGTGGGTGGGACAAAAGTTAATTCATGTTTGAAATTTGTAAACAGATTTCTGCAAATGTGTTGTGTATGGGCGCAGAGTTCAGGCTTGCATATAAATTACCCCTCTAACACTACTCCCATCACACAATGAAATGATGTGGACAAAATGGCAGTTCTGAGGGTTCGTCTTGTTCTTTTATTGACGACTCACTGTGCTTAACTGTTTACGCTTCCCCTGATCTCAAAACAAAATGGTACATTCTGATTTTTTGACTCTGTAGGTGGTTCTGGTGGGAATGAATCATTCGATAATCTTGTAATTCAAGCTCCACAGCTTATGAGGGAGGATTACATACAGAATGCTGTGAAGTTTCTTTCACATCCGAAAGTGAAGGGTTCTCCAGTATTTCACAGGCGTTCCTTCCTGGAAAAGAAAGGCCTTACAAGTGAAGAAATTGATGAGGCCTTTTGTAGAGTTCCTGTAAGATTTTATTTTCCTGCTACCCCTACTGTTTACCCTAGGTGAAAGTGTTTCTGAGCTAGCTTAATGCCTTATAGGACCCTAAGCCAAATGGAACAGATGCTGTAGCTGCTGGTAGGCAACAAGGTAACTTATCATTCTAGATATGGTGCAATTTACTGTGATACCATCTCATTTTTTGGACATCATCTTTATTTTAATTCTTTCTGATTTTTATTATTTAGATCTTCTTATTATGTTCAGCCCTAGCTATCACTTATCAGTATATGATTGTTGTTAAATTGATGGCAAAATAGCAGATCCAAATTATAAGAAATCTTAGAAGCTTGATTTGCACAATGTTTTTTTTCACCTGAACAAGGAAGATTTACTTCCTGTTTTCTTAGCTTTGTCAGGATAGCTGACAAACAAATAACACTAGTGAAAATTAGTATCTGTTTCTGCTTGATGAAGATACTTTCACTGTTCTTTCATTCCTCAGTTGCAACTGCTCTTATGTCTTGTATAGCACTTGCGATCAACTTATTTTTCTTTCTTGAATTAGTGACTAACTTATTTCAAATAATAATATCTTGATGTAGCTATAGGTTGATTGCACTATGATTCTCTTTTCCCTTCAACGATGGAATTGTCCTTGAATAGGAGTGGATGGAAATCGGCTATTCATGTGACTGAACCACAAATAGTCTTTATCCCTAGTAATATCACTATTAGTGATGCTTTTGTGTATATAGTTAGTTGCCCGTGCATCGCTATGGTTTCCATATATGATATATGATTTATTTGTACAACACAATCCAATATGAGTTGTAGTGGTTAGAGACGAGTGCCCTCTTTCTAGTTATCACGGTTTGAATCCTCGTGCTGGTGATTTTTTTATGTTTCGTTGGCGTGAGGAGGGGGCGAAGCAGGAGATCCGACCAAATCAGAGGGACAGTGGATTGATTACAAAAGAAATATAAGGGTTTTTTTTTGTAAAATTGATGACGGTGGAACCGTGGAACCAGGAAAACTGGTGGTTTAATATAGTAGAGATTTCTTTGTTTCTTTTCCCCTTTTGTGAGTGGTCTATGTTGGATTCAACTCTGTCCTACCTGGCTACCCAACTTAATTGGGAGCTGGAACTAAAAGGCTTAGATATTGTTGTTGTTGATGATGATAGTTCATACAAATTATTCCAGAATTTATGCCATAGACTGAAGTTAGTAACTGTCTTGTTTCTTTTATTCCTCCAGCAAACAATCCCAGTCAATCTGTTGTGCTGCAACCTTATACAGAAGTTCAACCACAAGCAGCTACTGCCTCTGCCACTGCTGGACCAATTGTTCCACATACAAAGGCACAGTTGAGCTGGGTAAACACACTCCTTGGTGCAGGTCTTTTTCTTGGTTTAGGGGCTAGTGCTGCCATAACCCTAAAGGTACATCTGGTCATTCTGTAAGTTTTTTTTTTTTTTTAAAAAATTATGTCAGATGCTGAACTTATTCCCATGAATATTTTTTTCTCAGAAATTGGTCATCCCTAGTCTGAAATCTTGGGCTCGTAGAGTCGTTGCTGAAGGAGATGAAAATGCAAAGAGTGAACATACTTCCAAACTTTGTGAAGAAATTAGGGAAGCCATAAAAGTTTCTGCATCAGCCTTTTCTGATATTGCTAAAATAAACCAAGAAGTGCTTGCTTCAAAAGATGAAGGTTTCAGAATTTGTTTTTGATAATTTATCATATTTGAAAGTACAGTAGCCATTATATTTTTGGATTTTGTTACTTTAGTGAGTTAACTCCTTTTTACAGATAGGAAGGTACTCATGAAGTTAACAGAAGCATTCGAGTCACAAGAAAATGTGTTTAAATCATTGAGTGAGACCTTAAATCGTATCAGGGAGAATCAGCTTTCACAACACAGCCTATTGGAAGAGCATGTTCAGCCTTCATCATGGAACGGTCAGCATCATACTTAATAATTGACACATCATACTGAACTGTAGAGATAGTTTCCTTATATTAGAAACTTAGGGCAGTTTGGGATGTGAATTTTGATCTAGCGGTTATTTTCATCTCGATCGCTTGTAGTTTTGAACCATCTACATATAAAATATTTAAAGCTCTAGGTTTAGCAATGAGGTAATAAGTAACAACTATTTGCATTAGCATGGCTCTCACCACATTGCTATTATTTTTATTTCTCTGTGTAGGGCCAATTGACTATCAAGGGAGAGCTTTTCAGGTATGACTTGCAGTTTCTGGTCCTTCCAGTCAGTATTTACAAATTAAATTATTTTCTTATCTCTCATGCTGTGTTTCTATTTGTAGCAAACTAATATGTATGCAACACCACCAAACAACAGTTTTGACACAGGTAAGGAACTGTTGAGCCACCAAACTCGCTGCAATCCTGCCAAAGATATTTCTTTTAGCTCCCGAAACCAAATGTTCTTGCCTGTCACAGCAGTTACTTCACTCATAGACTCATGGTTTATCTTGAACAGGGAGGAACTCATTCATGCCATTAGCTGCTGAATCTTCTTATGGACCATTTCCAGGATCCTACTCTGAGGTAGGCAATCATGTGGGCCATGCTATAGTAGTTAATTTTGATTATCACATTTGTGTTTGAGTATCATACATCATCTTGTCTACCATAAGCTATAATTTGCTTGTTGTCCTACAGCAGCACTGAATGAACTAATCTGGTGGCAAGTTACACTGAATCATGTGAGTTGTGACATTTTTGTGATTCCAGCAGCGGGTGCAGAGGCCTGGTGGATACGGATTCCAGCAACAGACAAGCAGCGACCGATTGAATGTTGTTGGCCCACGGAGCAGCTACCAAGGGGGTTCTTCTAATCACCATGCTGGTAGTAATGCCATGGATGACCCGGCAGCGGTTGCAGCAGAATTGCAGCGCCGCTGGGTTCCCCCACAGCCACCAGGCGTCATCATGCCAGAGGCTGCGGCCGCCATCCGACAGGCCAGGTCGGTTCCGAGGCAGCTGCCAAGCGGCGATGGGCGCCTGGGCGCTGATGTCCCGAGACAGCCTGAGCCTGCCATTGCCATGGCGACAACAGAGCACGTGAACGTTGCCCCTGAAGCACCTGGCGGGGAGTTGCCAAGCGATGGTGGTGGTGCCATGACTGCTGATGCCAGCAACGGTGGTGGGAGTGGAGAGCAGCAGGAGCAGGAAGCCTCTTGAGTGAAGCTTTTTGGACGCCCTTTGATTTGGTTCTTTGAGAGGATCTAGCTTGCACCTGTACCTGTGTGTGTAGCATATGCATCTGCATAGGTTTGTGACATAATGTGCCTCGTGTTCGAAACTGCAGCTGTATTGTAGATATATAAACTGATCAACTTTACACGTGTGTTACCTGTGTGTTCTGTCATAAGTGTATCAGCTATGAGGACGTATTTGCTTCGGCCCATGCTAAAATATTGTAACGCCCTAAATCTATCAATTAAAGGAAACCTAGTTTAATCATTTAGTTTCTAATAAATCTATCAATTAAAGGAAACCTAGTTTAATCATTTAGTTTCTATTAGAAAGGAAATATTTGTGTTTTCAAATAATGAAATGGGATATAATTAAACCGCACAATTTCTTGAATAGATAAATTTTACCAAGTGTTTGATGCATTCATGTCGATGCATGTATTTTGCTTGATTTGAATTTCAAATCTAATTTTTGGATTATGTTTTGTGATAAAAAAACTCATTTTATAAAATAAGAATGAACTATTAAAATAAGTGTTTTTGGAACATGCATTTTGATATGCTAATATTTTTTTGTTTGTAGGTATTTGTGAAAGTTTCATTTTATTGAATTCCTTTTTAGAGCTCAGTTTATTTAAATAATAGAAATTACGTAAAGATTATTCATTATAAATTTTAATTATTAAAATATTATCTTTGAATTTATTATAATTTTGAAATATTTAAATATATATATTCATATTTATATATATTTTATTAAAAAAAGAAAAAAAAAACAAACGCATGCACACTCGTTCCTAGCCCTGCAAGCCAAACCACGTTCTCTCTAAGGGCCTGTTTGGCACAGCTCCAGCTCCTGATTCTAAGCGAGGATCTGGAGGAGCCGTGCCAAACGGGTATTTTTTTAAACTAATTCTCGTGTGGAGCCGAAAGATCGGGAGTCGTTTTTGTGAAGAAAGGTGAGATCTAAAAAAACCTGCTCCACCCTCCCTTAAAACAGCTCCTCAACCAACTAAATATGGACCTCCCCTTAAAGTTTGATTGAAATCACCTGCAATTGCCATTGGACAAAAACATAATGAGCCAATTTATGGATTAAACATTTGAGACCATTTTATGCACTACTATGATGGGAATATTTTATATGTTATTGTTTCATATTTTTTTCCGTATATACATCTTACTTATTGGTTCGTAACAAAGTTGAACTGCAAAGGGTAAAACAGACAATCGCCACTGACCACCAACTCTCAGAAGACAAGAATCAGTTTACTTGCCAAACGGTTTTAAAAAATGATTCTGATTTTCTAGGAGAATTAGGAGGATCAGCTCCTCACGAGGATCAGGATCTGGAGCTAAAGAAGCAGGAGCTCGAGCTTTGCCAAACGGGCCCTAATTCTATATTATCCTATGGCATATGGGCCCACGTTGTCAGGTGCTTTCTTCACCAAATCGTTTCGTTTCCAGCCAACGCACTGCTCGCTTGTCCTTCACGCCGCCGCTGGACAACACAACCGTGCTCAGATCGACCTGACCCAGGTCGCGCAGCCGAAGCCCCGCGCCCAGTCGAGCGCGCCCTGCCCGACCGCGACCCCAGACGTTCCGTCACCGTTCGCCAGCGCGTTAATACTTCCGTTTCCTTCTTTCTCTCTCTCTAATTTCTCTCTGGTAATGTCGCCATTAATGGCGCTTGAAGACGCCGTCGCGCCCTTCTCTCTCCCAGCGCCCTCTATCTTCCTCCCTCCCTCTATAGGCTGTGTTCGCTGCGGCTTGCTGCGGCTTTAATCCGGCTGCGGCTGCGGCTTCTACAGTATTTTGTCTCTACTGATTGCAGCTGCAGCAGTACAAACAGCCGTAACAGTACGGCTTTAAGCCGCAGCGAACACAGCCATAAATGCCGAGGCCACGCCCTTTAGTCCTGCCCAGACTCCTAGCCTCTCGCGCGCTCCTATCTTGCCGTGCGTCGCCCGTAGAGCTGGCCACCGTGTCCTTCATCGCCGGAGCAACCGTGCCCGTCGCCGTCGAACGCCGTCGCTGGAGCCTCGTCATCCACGCAGCACCTCGTCAAGAACCCCTGCCTACGCGCGCAGCAGCACCACCGTCGTCGTCGACTCCTCGTTTGTGACTCTACGCCGCGTAAGCTGTTGCCCGCCATTGCTGCGTACCTCTGCTTGCCACCGTGCTGCGCAGTACCTCGTCGAAACTCCTGCTGCATGCGTCGAGAAGTCAGCCACCTGGTTTGTTGTCGCTTGACACTGTTGTAACTGCTCGCCCAACGTCATCGCCATTCGTCGTTCAACGGATTTCATCACCGCGCAACGACCACGCCCTTCGTGCTGCTGTTCGCTGCAACTTGACCACATCGTCGACTTCCCTGTTGGTGCCCTCCTTATTGCCGCTATAAATCCATCCCCGTCGCCGAACCAAGGTAGAAAAAGACGAACATTTTACCAGCTACCCTCTTCATATGTATGTTTAATTGCGTATAGACACGTGTGATAGGTTCCATATTTTAAATACGTATTTAAAATCCAAATAAAGTAAATATTGATTTGTCAGCTTCATAAATTTATGATACACATTTAAAATTAGTGTTTGCAACATTTTACATGTTTCGTTAATATTTGAATTATGATTGTTATATTTTTTAAACAAGAAATAATAAGAATTATAGCTTTATGTTTTCAACAAAAAAATAAGAGATAATTATTTATAATGATATTTGTATAAAAATATAAATTTACCAGCTACCCCTTCTAGTCTATCTTTAATTATGTTTTAGTCCTTGTTACAGTTTTTGTTAATAACATGTATATTTGGAACCTAAATAGAAATAGTGTCGTTAGTTTCACGATTATATGATAAGCATTTTTAGTAGGTGTTTCCAACTGTTCATAATTTAAATATGATTTGTGACGGTTATAATTAATTTATGCATAGTTTTCTAATTATAAAATTAAAAAAAATTATAGATCATATTTTCTAATCAATGGTACTAAATAAACAACTATATAATTACTTTTTTTATAATTTAGATTTATATTCAAGTATTTTATATTTAAATACGTATACGTCAAATTGGGGTTTCCAATAATATTAATATAGCTTAATGCACCCACATAACTAAAATGATAAAATTAGTGTTCATGTCTTTAAAACCTACCGGGTTCAATGTAGTTTTCTCAACAAATATAGATTTAGTGTTTTCCTAATAGAATGATAATTATTTATTATCCCTTCACATAAAACTCATTTAGTCTCATATTTAAGTATCCATAATTATATGCTTTACAATAGTAATATGTCATATAACTTTTCTAATAATGATATAATGGCTTAATTAAGTGCTCACACCGTCATAACTAAAATAATAATTTATACATAATTTCCTTTCTAATGAATTAGATCATTTGTTCCTACAATAGAATTAAAGATAATTAATAGATTAATTATCCTTTATCATAATTTATTAATCAAACATATAGTCAATTTGTTCTTAACTAGATTTATGGCATGATTAATGATTTCATAGAATTTAGTGCACACTATATATGAATCACTTAGTTTTTTCCTAAAGGATAAAATAAAGTAATAAGAGTTTAAGTTCTTTTATAACTTAAAATGTTACTTTATATATTGACTTCGAATATAATAATATAGGCTATGTGTTTTCTAATGAAATTAAAAGATAGTTATTTGTCCATTATCTTTTGCATGAAAATCCACTTAAGGGCTTATAACCTAGCTCTTCATAAAATAGGTGTTTAATAATAATGATCTTTTCATATAAAACCCATTTAGACTTATATCTTAGTTTATCATAAGTGGATATTTAACAATGATTTATAAGACGTTCCATAACGCTTCTAAAATTAATAATGTATTTCATAACGCATTAACCTTAGATAAATAACTTATATCTTTTCTAAAAGGTTAAAAAGGTTTAATATCGTTATAACATGTTTTATCGTCTTATAAACCCTTTATCTTAGAAGTATCACGTAAGACGTTTTATAAAAGATTAAAATTGATGAACCCAATATTTGTAAATTTTAATTAAGATATTTTTAAGCTCATGTCTTGTTTTATAAAGTATAGATCACACATTTTTGAAAAGAATACCCTCTTATTATAACCATTACTTGCGATGTTCTTTAAAAGCGAACGCTCTTTTCGTTAGGCTTTCTTTTAGCTTTATGTATGGTGAATGTTGTATGTTATTGAGTGGTGTTTGTTTCTTCTTGTTTGTTTGTGTGATATTCAGTGGTTGATCTAATAGTTGAGAATCAAGTGCTATTCCGTGGAAGAACCTCAAATTTTCAGTAAGCAAGGCAAGTGGACTTCTCCCTCTGCATACTCTGTTTGATCCCAAACAATACATTTAATAAAGTTTATTCTTTTGGATATATATGCATAATTTGATGGGTTACCTATTTAGATAACCTTTCTAACCTTATTCCTTGATCAAACCTGGGAATTATACTTTACCTTCGTAGCTATGCTATTGCTACAACTTTAACTTTATGCTGGTACTCCTACTGATGATATCAATGTTCCAAATGGTAAGTTTATACTATTGTTGTTAATCCGATGATTAAACAAGATCATATTGTGATAATTGGAACATGGAGTGACCACCCGGGAAAACAGTGCAACCACAAGTGCTATCATGGCTCTAGCTTTGGTAATTAGCTTTATATGCTTAGTTCCTAGCAACCTTACCTGAAATATGGGGCAAGAGGGGGAGCGGTAGGTGTTGGCAGCCCACGTTAACATGGGGACGTATTCTTGGCTAAGGTACCTCACCCAGGGGGCCACCACCATCGTCTTTAGAAACCTTAGCGGGTTGCTTCGTATTAAGTGTATTTTGTGAAAGCCTCATAGTGGATCCCTAGCCACTCACCTCGGAAGTGTTTACGGGTTTTGGCCGACCCAGGCTAGAGGGGATACACGGCTTGTGGGTAAAGTTGTACCACCTCTGCAGAGTGTAAAACTGATATATCAGCCGTGCTCACGGTTATGAGCAGCCTGGACTCCTCACATGATAATTGAACTTGAAGATGGAAATAAATCGAGATCCGATGATCTGCTAATGGTTTGCTTAAGTGGTTTCACTTAAGTGTTTTTGATATACTCTTATACCTTTGTTTAACGGGAATACTTGGGATTCACACTTATTAGTAAGACAGGTGTTGTTAATAAAATGTTGACCAACTAAAATGCTTACTGCTCAACCTTAGCCTCACCTTGTTAAACCTGCATTAGATTTTTCCCCCACTTGCTGAGCCCCGACCATAAGTGAGCTCACCCTTGCTTAATTTTGATCAGAAGTTTGCAGATGAAGATATGATGCTGAACTCCATGGATGCTTGTCTAGTGATACCCTCGGTCATCTTACTGTGGATGGATGTCCTTGTTTCGCTGTACTTTGATGAATAAAGGTTAAGACATATTATCTGTTCGAAGTGTAATATGTTAATATAATCGTTATTTATGCTTTTATGCATTGTCCTTTTGATATATTACACTTGTGATGTCAACATATGTGTGGAAATAGATCCTGGCACACATATGCGATGCACCCGACTCTGCCCATTGGAAACGGGTGTGACAGAAGTGGTATCAAAGCAATGTGACCGTAGGTCGCTAGATTAGTTAGAAATGGAAAGCCCAATCAGTCGTTCAAAACTTGACTTATTTGTCTCAATAAATACTTATTTATATCAAAACTCGTCTCTTTTATTTTCAACCCTTCTTGTCTGATTTTAGTCTCTCAGAAGACTCTGCTCAGAAGCACTACAAGATGATCAATTTAGGATTGCAGAACTTGAAGCGAAGTTTGCCTGAAGGAACCTTTTAGAAGCTATTGAAGATGCCTCATTCTCTGTCTTATCCCTGCCCCTCAAGAAGTTTTCGTTATAGATCTCTTGGATCTATTGCCAATCTTCTTGGTTAGGTTGATAGGATAGTTCTATAGTGTTAAGTTTTCGACTAGATCGGTAAAGACGACATTATATTGTGGTTGTTTTCTAACTCATAATATTGCTATATAACCCTTGATTTCTTCTACTCTTGTTTTCATGCCATTGTATTGCCATCCTTAGGCAATATCTACCTTGATATATTAAACTTTTGCCTCTTTACTTTTCTCCTTGATAATGCTTTCTCCCTATTGAATTCTTATACTTTTGCTTTCGTGCCATTGTATTGCCACTCTTGCGCAATATCTACCTTGACATATTAAACCTATGCCTCTCTATTTTGTCTCCTTGATAAAGTTTTCTCCCTAACTCACTTCATATCCTTGGTTGTATCATTTATCCTCACTTTAATTGTTCATGCTTAGCTTATTTCACTCTTGGCCACCAACAAATATGTCTTGTCTAACTCCTTGATAATTCTTACCCAACTCCTTGATGTTATAATATTTTTTTATTCCAAACCTTGTCTCACCGTTTGTTTTGATTGAATGAATAACATCGAGTTATATTGTGCTGATATGTTTGAGTTCATGTTAGTTATCTTTGTGACTATGTTTGATTTGCTTCTTTGAAATGATTGTTGGTGTATTGTGTGACTTTTGTCCACAATGACATCAGTTAGCTAGAACAAAAAAACCTTAGATAGATGGGTTTTCTCTGCTCTCTATAATCTGTCTTTGCTCAACCCTTTCGTCCCTTCCATTCTTCCATACCCATACAGATGTCAGACCTTGGAATGTCAACTGCAAGTGATGTCACTAAGTACAAAGAATACATTATGTTGGCAACTCCTCCAGCTAAGGATCAGATGGAACAGTTCAAGAAGGCACATGCACACTTTCTGCAAGCAACATCTCAAGTGGTAGCTAGACTCCAACAAGTTGATTTAGCAGAATTTATAGCACCTGAGCAGACTACCGGTAACCATATGACATCAACATCACCCTCGATAGTTGACATAGAAAAGCTGTTACAGGCACAAGCTCTGATAATACAGAAAGCATCTTAACTCACCTCCTCATACCAACAAGTGTTGGCAAGTCGAAAAGTCACTAGAAATGAAACAACTGATGAACAAAAGGATGCACATCAACAGACAAATAATCTTGGAACATGTTGTTGTTGTGAGTACTATGGAATCCCTTGTCGCCAGATTAGTGCGAACGAAAGTGAAACTACAAAACAGAAGAACCGGATTTTATTTTCTGGTATAAAAAGTCAATGGTCTTCCCAAGAACAACTAATAGCAGATGCACTGTCAGACGATGAATTGCCAGGTTTTCCAAAAAGGAAACATCACAAGGATGCCCAGCTCCAAAAAGAAGCAAATGAGTGTTACATTGATGGATGGACTATCACCTGCACACAGTTTCAGCCCCGTCGCTGCATCAGGTCCAAGAGACAAAAAGAGAAACATGGAAAAAGTCAAGAAATAACTCTAAGAAAAGCTTGTTATCAATGTGGACGTGAAGGTCATTACTTCCGTAACTGTCCTGAGAAGAGTTCACTACCAGATACCTCCGAGATAAAGCTATCTCAGTCTCCAGACATGGAATATGAACAAAAATGTACAGAAACTTCTATCAACATCGTGAAGAACAACAAAAGGAATAGAAAAATGTTTGGATATATGAGTAGTCCACCTCAACCACAAGCAAAAGCTCCAAAACACATGGATACCCAAACAGAAGAATCAAGTCAGACTCAGCTATATGAGATACAGACACCCAATCATCCCTCATCACCCGTTGGTCAAGCAAAGTTGACTCGCAAAGAACTCAAAGCAAGAGGTGCTTGTTTGTACTGCAAGAATGAAGAACATAATATTTGTGAATGCCCCAAGAAGCGTCTAGACCGACTAAAGAAGAAGACGGTGAAGCAAGACCCAAGCAATAACCCAGAAGACCAACTAGCTATAAGTACGATGATGAAGATCGCTTGATTAGTAGTCACTGCGGAGCGAAGAAATGAAGAAGTTCCTTAAGTTTAGAAGAGTTCAATGAGAACTAAGAACCTACAAATAACCATATATCTCCTTTGCTTTTCGTGCTAGCCTTCCCTAATCTCGAGGACGAGATTCTTTTTAAGAGGGGTAGATTTTGTAACGCCCTAAATCCATCAATTAAAGGAAACCTAGTTTAATCATTTAGTTTCTATTAGAAAGGAAATATTTGTGTTTTCAAATAATGAAATGGGATATAATTAAACCACACAATTTCTTGAATAGATAAATTTTACCAAGTGTTTGATGCATTCATGTCGATGCATGTATTTTGCTTGATTTGAATTTCAAATCCAATTTTTGGATTATGTTTTGTGATAAAAAACTCATTTTATAAAATAAGAATGAACTATTAAAATAAGTGTTTTTGGAACATGCATTTTGATATGCTAATATTTTTTTGTTTGTAGGTATTTGTGAAAGTTTCATTTTATTGAATTCCTTTTTAGAGCTCAGTTTATTTAAATAATAGAAATTACGTAAAGATTATTCATTATAAATTTTAGTTATTAAAATATTATCTTTGAATTTATTATAATTTTGAAATATTTAAATATATATATTCATATTTATATATATTTTATTAAAAAAAGAAAATAAAAAAAACAAACACACGCACACTCGTTCCTAGCCCTGCAAGCCAAACCATGTTCTCTCTAATTCTATATTACCCTATGGCATATGGGCCCACGTTGTCAGGTGCTTTCTTCACCAAATCGTTTCGTTTCCAGCCAACGCACTGCTCGCTTGTCCTTCACGCCGCCGCTGGACAACACAACCGTGCTCAGATCGACCTGACCCAGGCCGCGCAGCCGAAGCCCCGCGCCCAGTCGAGCGCGCCCTGCCCGACCGCGACCCCAGACATTCCGTCACCGTTCGCCAGCGCGTTAATACTTCCGTTTCCTTCTTTCTCTCTCTCTAATTTCTCTCTGGTAATGTTGCCATTAATGGCGCTTGAAGACGCCGTCGCGCCCTTCTCTCTCCCAGCGCCCTCTATCTTCCTCCCTCCCTCTATAAATGTCAAGGCCACGCCCTTTAGTCCTGCCCAGACTCCTAGCCTCTCGCGCTCTCCTATCTTGTCGTGCGTCGCCCGTAGAGCTGGCCAGTGTGTCCTTCATCGCCGGAGCAACCGTGCCCGTCGCCGTCGAACGCCGTCGCTGGAGCCTCGTCATCCACGCAGCACCTCGTCAAGAACCCCTGCCTACACGCGCAGCAGCACTACCGTCGTCGTCGACTCCTCGTTTGTGACTCTACGCCGCGTAAGCTGTTGCCTGCCATTGCTGCGTACCTCTGCTTGCCACCGTGCTGCGCAGTACCTCGTCGAAACTCCTGCTGCATGCGTCGAGAAGTCAGCCACCTGGTTTGTTGTCGCTTGACACTGTTGTAACTGCTCGCCCAACGTCATCGCCATTCGTCGTTCAACGGATTTCATCACCGCGCAACGACCACGCCCTTCGTGCTGCTATTCGCTGCAACTTGACCACATCGTCGACTTCCCTGTTGGTGCCCTCCTTATTGCCGCTATAAATCCATCCCCGTCGCCGAACCAAGGTAGAAAAAGACGAACATTTTACCAGCTACCCTCTTCATATGTATGTTTAATTGCGTATAGACACGTGCGATAGGTTCCATATTTTAAATACGTATTTAAAATCCAAATAAAGTAAATATTGATTTGTCAGCTTCATAAATTTATGATACACATTTAAAATTAGTGTTTGCAACATTTTACATGTTTCGTTAATATTTGAATTATGATTGTTATATTTTTTAAACAAGAAATAATAAGAATTATAGCTTTATGTTTTCAACAAAAAAATAAGAGATAATTATTTATAATGATATTTGTATAAAAATATAAATTTACCAGCTACCCCTTCTAGTCTACCTTTAATTATGTTTTAGTCCTTGTTACAGTTTTTGTTAATAACATGTATATTTGGAACCTAAATAGAAATAGTGTCGTTAGTTTCACGATTATATGATAAGCATTTTTAGTAGGTGTTTCCAACTGTTCATAATTTAAATATGATTTGTGACGGTTATAATTAATTTATGCATAGTTTTCTAATTATAAAATTAAAAAAATTATAGATCATATTTTCTAATCAATGGTACTAAATAAACAACTATATAATTACTTTTTTTATAATTTAGATTTATATTCAAGTATTTTATATTTAAATACGTATACGTCAAATTGGGGTTTCCAATAATATTAATATAGCTTAATGCACCCACATAACTAAAATGATAAAATTAGTGTTCATGTCTTTAAAACCTACCGGGTTCAATGTAGTTTTCTCAACAAATATAGATTTAGTTTTTTCCTAATAGAATGATAATTATTTATTATCCCTTCACATAAAACTCATTTAGTCTCATATTTAAGTATCCATAATTATATGCTTTACAATAGTAATATGTCATATAACTTTTCTAATAATGATATAATGGCTTAATTAAGTGCTCACACCGTCGTAACTAAAATAATAATTTATACATAATTTCCTTTCTAATGAATTAGATCATTTGTTCCTACAATAGAATTAAAGATAATTAATAGATTAATTATCCTTTATCATAATTTATTAATCAAACATATAGTCAATTTGTTCTTAACTAGATTTATGGCATGATTAATGATTTCATAGAATTTAGTGCACACTATATATGAATCACTTAGTTTTTTCCTAAAGGATAAAATAAAGTAATAAGAGTTTAAGTTCTTTTATAACTTAAAATGTTACTTTATATATTGACTTCGAATATAATAATATAGGCTATGTGTTTTCTAATGAAATTAAAAGATAGTTATTTGTCCATTATCTTTTGCATGAAAATCCACTTAAGGGCTTATAACCTAGCTCTTCATAAAATAGGTGTTTAATAATAATGATCTTTTCATATAAAACCCATTTAGACTTATATCTTAGTTTATCATAAGTGGATATTTAACAATGATTTATAAGACGTTCCATAACGCTTCTAAAATTAATAATGTATTTCATAACGCATTAACCTTAGATAAATAACTTATATCTTTTCTAAAAGGTTAAAAAGGTTTAATATCGTTATAACATGTTTTATCGTCTTATAAACCCTTTATCTTAGAAGTATCACGTAAGACGTTTTATAAAAGATTAAAATTGATGAACCCAATATTTGTAAATTTTAATTAAGATATTTTTAAGCTCATGTCTTGTTTTATAAAGTATAGATCACACATTTTTGAAAAGAATACCCTCTTATTATAACCATTACTTGCGATGTTCTTTAAAAGCGAACGCTCTTTTCGTTAGGCTTTCTTTTAGCTTTATGTATGGTGAATGTTGTATGTTATTGAGTGGTGTTTGTTTCTTCTTGTTTGTTTGTGTGATATTCAGTGGTTGATCTAATAGTTGAGAATCAAGTGCTATTCCGTGGAAGAACCTCAAATTTTCAGTAAGCAAGGCAAGTGGACTTCTCCCTCTGCATACTCTGTTTGATCCCAAACAATACATTTAATAAAGTTTATTCTTTTGGATATATATGCATAATTTGACGGGTTACCTATTTAGATAACCTTTCTAACCTTATTCCTTGATCAAACCTGGGAATTATACTTTACCTTCGTAGCTATGCTATTGCTACAACTTTAACTTTATGCTGGTACTCCTACTGATGATATCAATGTTCCAAATGGTAAGTTTATACTATTGTTGTTAATCCGATGATTAAACAAGATCATATTGTGATAATTGGAACATGGAGTGACCACCCGGGAAAACAGTGCAACCACAAGTGCTATCATGGCTCTGGCTTTGGTAATTAGCTTTATATGCTTAGTGCCTGGCAACCTTACCTGAAATATGGGCAAGAGGGGGAGCGGTAGGTGTTGGCAGCCCACGTTAACATGGGGACGTATTCTTGGCTAAGGTACCTCACCCAGGGGGCCACCACCATCGTCTTTAGAAACCTTAGCGGGTTGCTTCATATTAAGTGTATTTTGTGAAAGCCTCATAGTGGATCCCTAGCCACTCACCTCGGAAGTGTTTACGGGTTTTGGCCGACCCAGGCTAGAGGGGATACACGGCTTGTGGGTAAAGTTGTACCACCTCTGCAGAGTGTAAAACTGATATATCAGCCGTGCTCACGGTTATGAACAGCCTGGACTCCTCACATGATAATTGAACTTGAAGATGGAAATAAATCGAGATCCGATGATCTGCCAATGGTTTGCTTAAGTGGTTTCACTTAAGTGTTTTTGATATACTCTTATACCTTTGTTTAATGGGAATACTTGGGATTCACACTTATTAGTAAGACAGGTGTTGTTAATAAAATGTTGACCAACTAAAATGCTTACTGCTCAACCTTAGCCTCACCTTGTTAAACCTGCATTAGATTTTTCCCCCACTTGCTGAGCCCCGACCATAAGTGAGCTCACCCTTGCTTAATTTTGATCAGAAGTTTGCAGATGAAGATATGATGCTGAACTCCATGGATGCTAGTCTAGTGATACCCTCGGTCATCTTCCTGTGGATGGATGTCCTTGTTTCGCTGTACTTTGATGAATAAAGGTTAAGACATATTATCTGTTCGAAGTGTAATATGTTAATATAATCGTTATTTACGCTTTTATGCATTGTCCTTTTGATATATTACACTTGTGATGTCAACATATGTGTGGAAATAGATCCTGGCACACATATGCGATGCACCCGACTCTGCCCATTGGAAACGGGTGTGACAAATATTCGCAAAGTTTGGGCCAAGCATGGGCTGAACTGAGCATCCTAATCAGCAATGGCCCAATTTTGAGCCATGTGCTTTCAGATAGTTTATATATTTTGAGCCATATGCTTCCAAATAGTGATCGAAACTCGAAAGCTCTGACCCAACGGTCCCTTTTGTTTCAGCCGCACAACGGTCCCTTTTGTTTCAGCCGCACCACCTCAACAGACGAGGCTTTGAGCTGTCTATAAAAGCTACATGAGACCATGAATTAGGGTTTCAGCGACGGCGGCAGCTGTGTGATGACGGGACCAACGCGTGTGGGCGGGTCAGGCGCGGCAATGGCCGACGTGTGAACACACAGTTAGGCGGGTCCGCCGCGGACGAGCACGACGCTGGCCGACGCGCGGCCGAGCGGGTCCTGCGTGGACAGAAGGTGTTTGTGGCAGGCGGACGGACGTGGCACCGGTGGTCCGCCGCGGACGGATAGACGACGAGGACCATCAGTCGGGACATTGTTGTCCTCGAGATCGACTCATCACAGGCAACACATTTGAGGTGGGAGCGATCGCGACAGTGGATCCCGGCGGCACACGTGCGACGGGGGTCCCTGAGACGCGCACGATACGACCCATTCGAGGTGGGAGTGGCGGCGACAGACTTCTCTAGGCGCGAGCGGCGACGGATCCCAAAGGCGCGCGTGGTGACAACTACTCCCCTAGGTGCGAGCGATGGCCCTGTTTTTATGCTACTCTGTATACATATTTATGTCAACGTCAATAGGTAATTACGACATATATATTTAGTTCATGGCTCCCCTTCCTATCTGTTGTATGTTTATGTTTGTTCTATTCACATTTTACACAAACGTTACCTAACCCAGTGTCTATATGGGGTTCATACCATTTGCGCCATATATATAAGATATTTACGACATACACATTTACACAACAAAACAAAATTTCAAAAAAGGTAACCTATAAAATCTCGAGTATGCAATCCCTTGATTTTATGGTGCCTGTTACTGCCATAAAAAATTTAAATTCCCTAATCAACCCACCTTATTAAATCTCCTAACCAACTCATCTAATATAATCATTTGATTTATGGGGGACGTATAGATATGGGGGATGTTGATTCGGAGTAAACCATCATTCCACGTCCAGATTATGCCATGCTTAATTCAAAGTTGCCTAGAGGGGGGTGAATAGGCAAAACCTGAAAATTATAAACTTTGAACACGCACTATATCTGGGATTAGTGTTAGAAATAATTCGGAGTGCGAAAGATAGTTTCTCTTGCAATGAGTTGCTCAATCGATACGGATAACTTTTGGGAGCAAACTCAAAACGATGTGAGCAAGAGAACTTTAGAGAGAGAGGGGAGGGGAGAAACAAATCGAATGGTGAAGATGAATACAAGTGGACATGGCGATTTGTTTCCCGAGGTTCGGTTCCAAAGAACCTACTCCGCATTGAGGAGGCCACAAAGGCTGGGTCTATTTTAACCCTTTCCCTCTCTCAATCAGTCACTTAGACCGGTCAAGTGCTTTTTCTCGATCTCACGGATCACTAAGACCCCGCAAGGATCACCACAAAATTAAGTGTCTCTTGCAACCTTTACAAAACACTTATAGAGTTTAGAGAGTGAAGAAGAAAGCACGATTATGAAAACCAAGCAACAAGAGCAACAAATGAAACACAGATCACACTCTCTCAAGTCACTAATCACTAATGATCACTTGTCTCAATTGAGAAACTTGGAGAGATTGGAAGCTTTGAATGTGTCTTGGAATGGATTGCTAGCTCTTGTATTGAATGTGGATGAGTCGAGTGCTTGGATTTGTTGAATGGAGGTGGTTGGGGTTGAATTTATAGTCTCCAACCACTTCCTAGCCGTTGCTCCTTTTCTGCCAACCACGGATGGTCTGTGCCCCTGGTCCGGACGGTCCGCCCCTGCACATCAACGACTGAAATCACAACGGTCAGCAGTAACGGCTATATCAACGGCTATAATGCACTTAATGCGTTGTCAGATGTCAGATAAAGCAGTCGCGGACGGTCCAGTCATGCACTCCGGACGGTCCGTGAGGACGCTAAAAATGAATTTTACCGAACCCGTCACCTTCGGGTTTTTCTGGTTTTACAACGACCGAATGGTCCGCACCTGAGGCTGGACAGTCCACGCTTGGTCTCGGACGGTGCTCGCTTCTTCTTCAGACGGTCTGTAGTGTTATCGTATGTTTTTGCAGAGTTCCTGTCTAATTCTCACCCTCGTGTCGCGGACGGTCCGCCGCAAGGGTCCGGACGGTCTGCGCATAGGTGTTTTTCCAAAAAGCTTCTCTTGTCCGGAATAATCTATGGTATTCCGGATAGTCGACTTAGAGTACTTGTAGATGAACTTACGCACCTGAGGAATGATCAACTAGGCAAACTAGTTAGTCCATATGGTTTGTGATGGTTGTCAAACACCAAAATCGATTATAGGAAATGTTTAAGTCCATTTCCCTTTCAATCTCCCCCTTTTTGGTGATTGATGCCAACACAAACCAAATATAAAGTGTAGGAATGTAACTAGTTTGCAATTTTGACAGATGTGCAAAAGTTACTTGAATTTAAACCAACTGAAAGTAATTTTAAGTATATATGATTGCTTTCTTCTTTTTTTTAACATTTTGGACCACATTCGCACCACTTAGTTTTTTTTTGCAAATCTTTTGAAAAAGTCTTTGAAGTTCTTTTGCAATTAGCCAATGGTTTAAGAATATGATTTCAAAAAGCATTTTCAAGTTTTTGAAAATTCTCCCCCTTTTTCAAATGCTTTTCCATTGGCTAAATGAAAGCTCCCCTGAAGAAATTCTCCTCTTAGCTGTCAAGAGGCTTTTTGTAATTTGAATAAATTTCTCCCCTTTGTAAAATAGTTTTTGAAAATGGGTGGTGGTGCGATCCTTTTACTTTGGGCCTTATTACTTTCTCTCCCTTTGGCATTAAGCCAAAACGAAGAAACTTGAGAGGCCTTTTAATTCTCCCCCTTTGGGCCTATTTTCTCCCCTTTTGGTAAAAGGATATGAGTGAAAGTTTATGAGGTGGGCAAAGGATAAGTGATACCTACAGAGTTGTAGTGAAAGCCTTGCCTTTGCCGAATACTCCATTTCCCTTTCAATCTAAGACTAATCACAGAAATACTCATGGAAGCACATTAGTCTTAGCTTTGCCACAAGAAGAATAAGAAATATGAATTTGTACCAAATGAAAGAGACATGATCAAAGGTATATAAATGAGCAATATGTACAAGATTTCAATCAAAGTTCCGAGAATCAAGGATATTGAGTTCATTCCTAAGCTTGCTAAAAGTCTTTTCATCAAGGGGCTTGGTAAAGATATCGGCTAATTGGTTGTGGGTGCTAACATAAGTAATTTCGATATCCCCTTTTGTTAGTGATCTCTCAAAAAGTGATACCGGATGTCTATGTATTTAGTGCGGCTGTGTTCAACGGGATTATCCACCATGCAGATTGCACTCTCATTATCTCATAGGAGAGGGACTTTGCTCTATTTGTAGCCATAGTCCCTAAGTGTTTGCCTCATCCAGAGTAATTGTGCACAGCAATGGCCTGCAGCAATATACTCGGCTTCGGCGGTGGGTAGAGCTACTGAATTTTGTTTCTTTGAAGCCCAAGACACCAGAGATCGTACCAGAAACTAACAAGTCCTTGATGTTCTCTTCCTGTCAATTTTACATCCAGCATAATCAGCATTGGAATACCCAATTAGATCAAAGGTAGATCCCTTGGGGTACCATAGCCCAAACTTAGAAGTGTAAACTAAATATCTCATTATTCTTTTCACGGCCCTAAGGTGAACTTCCTTAGGATTTGCCTAGAACCTTGCACACATGCATACTAAAAGCATAATATCCGGACGAGAAGCATATAAATAGAGTAAAGAACCTATCATCGATCGGTATACCTTTTGATCTACGAATTTACCTCCCGCGTCGAGGTCGAGATGCCCATTTGTTCCCATGGGTGTCTTGATGGGTTTGGCATTCCTCATCCCAAACTTCTTGAGAATGTCTTGAATGTACTTAGTTTGGAAGATGAAGGTGCCCTCTTGGAGTTGCTTGATTTGAAACCCAAGGAAATACTTCAACTCCCTCATCATTAACATCTCGAATTTCTGTATCATAATTCTACTAAACTCTTCACAAGATAACTCGTTAGTAGACCCAAATATAATATCATCAACATAAATTTGGCATATAAACAAGTCTTTAGCAATCATTTTAGTGAAGAGAGTAGGGTCAGCTTTTCCAACTTTAAAGCCATTAGTGATAAGAAAGTCTCTCAGGCATTCATACCATGCTCTTGGGGCTTGCTTGAGCCCTGAAAGGGAAATGTGCCCTTGGGCCATTTCTAAGTATTTTGGTGTTCGAATGCCAACACAAGTGCTTAAGTGTTAATCTATGCCAATTGATGGACAAAGTGCAAATCAAGAGTAAAGGTATGTTTCTAAGACTTAGTATATTATTTTAGAGACTAATGTATTGCGTCTAAGTGCTGGAAACAGGAGAAATCACTTTGGAATAGAGATGGCTTTGTTCAGCCAAAGTCTGCGCAGTCTGGGTGCACCGGACAGTGTCCGGTGCGCCAGGCTGTCGACTGTCAACTGGCTGCTCTCGGGAAGCGATCAACGACGTACGGCTATAAATCACCGGACTGTCCGGTGGTGCACCGGACTGTCCGGTGAGCCATTCACAGGCGAAGTCATCGCTCTCGGGAAGCGATTAACGGCGTACGACTATAAGTCACCGGACTGTCCGGTGAGCCAACGGTCGGCCGGGCCAACGGTCGGCCACGTAATCCGCGCGCGATGCGTGGCCGAGCCAACGGTCAGAAGGGGGCACTGGACTGTCCGGTGTGCACCGGACAGTGTCCGGTGCGCCAACGGCTCTGAATCTGCAACGGTCGGCTTCGCCAAATAAGGAAAGAGATCCGCACCGGACTGTCCGGTGCGCCAGGCGACAGAAGGCAAGAATTGCCTTCCTAAAATGCTCTCAACGGCTCCTAGCTGCCTTGGAGCTATAAAAGGGACCCCTAGGCGCATGGAGGAGGACATCAAGCATTGTCTAAGCATTCCTAAGCACTAAGACTTCAATTCCGCGCATTCGATTCTTTGTGATAGCAACTAGAGCTCCGTTTGAGTAGAGAACTCTTTGAGTTGTGTTGAGAGCTCGTGTTGTGACTTGTGTGCGTGTGTTGCTCTGATTTTGTGTCTTGTGTGCGTTGCTCATCCCATCCTTACTTCCGTGCTTCTTTGTGAACATCTTTGTAAGGGCGAGACGCTCCAAGTTGTGGAGATTCCTCGCAACCGGGATACAGTAAAGTGAAAGCAAAACACCGTGGTATTCAAGTGGGTCTTTGGACCGCTTGAGAGGGGTTGAGTGCAACCCTTGTCCGTTGGGACGCCACAACGTGGAGTAGGCAAGTATTGGACTTGGCCGAACCACGGGATAAACCACTGCGCCATCTCTGTGTTGATCTCTTTGTGGTTATTGTGTTTTGCTAAGACTCCTCTCTAGCCACTTGGCCTTATTGTGCTAACTCCTTATCAAGTTTTTGTGACACTAAGTTTCAAGTTTTACAGGATCACCTATTCACCTCCCCTCTAGGTGCTCTCAATTGGTATCAGAGCCGTTCTCTTCAAGGAAGGGACTAATCGCCCGAAGAGATGGATCCTAAGGGCAAGGGGATGGTGGTCAATGATAAGGAGAAGGAGTCCTTCATCAATGACCCAAAGGATGACAAGCCTACTGACTCGGGGTCGGGCTACAAAAGAAAAGACGGGAAGAACAAGAAAACGAGGCGCATCAAGGAGATCATCTACTACGACGACAGCGACGAGTCCTCTTCTTCCCAAAAGGACAACGACGACAACGACTACGAGAAAAAGAAAACGGTCAATTCGAACTTTTCTTTTGATTACTCTCGTATTCCGCAAAGTACCAATGCTCATTTACTCTCCATTCCACTTGGTAAACCTCCTCACTTTGATGGAGAGGACTATGGATTTTGGAGTCACAAAATGTGTAGTCACTTGTTCTCTCTCCATCCAAGCATATGGGAGACAGTAGAGAGTGGAATGAAATTTGATAGTACTGATAGTCCCATGTTCATTAATGAGCAAATTCACAATAATGCACAAGCTACTACTGTTCTCTAGCTTCATTGTGCAGGGACGAATACCATAAGGTGAGCGGCTTGGATAATGCCAAGCAGATTTGGGACACCCTCAGGATCTCACATGAGGGGAACGACGTCACCATGCTCACCAAGATGGAGTTGGTGGAGGGCAAACTTGGGAGATTCGCAATGATCAGGGGCGAGGAGCCAACCCAAACGTACAACCGGCTCAAGACCCTCGTTAACAAAATAAGGAGCTATGGAAGCACACGATGGACGGACCACGACGTCGTCCGCCTAATGCTAAGGTCTTTTACCGTCCTTGATCCATATCTTGTGAACAATATTCGTGAGAATCCTAGGTACACCAAGATGTCGCTCGAGGAGATACTTGGAAAGTTCGTAAGCGGGCGGATGATGATCAAGGAGGCTAGATACATTGATGATGTGTTGAATGGCCCAATCCAAGAGCCTCAAACCATTGCTCTCAAAGCAACGAGGAGCAAGGAGGCGCTACCTAGCAAGGTGGCGCAAGTTGAGGCGGCCGGGCTTAATGATGAAGAAATGGCCCTCATCATCAAGCGTTTCAAGACGGCGCTAAAGGGTCGCAAGGGGCATCCCAACAAGAACAAGACAAAGGGGAAGCGCTCATGCTTCAAATGTGGTAAGATTGGTCATTTTATCGCTAATTGTCCCGATAATGATAGTGACCAGGAACAAGGGAACAAGAGGGAAAAGAAAAAGGCGTACAAGAAGGCTAAGGGCGAGGCACACCTTGGCAAGGAGTGGGACTCGGATTGTTCGTCGTCCGACTCCGACAATGAAGGACTCGCCGCCACCGCCTTCAACAAGTCATCCCTCTTCCCCAACGAGCATCACACTTGCCTCATGGCAAGGGAAAAGAAGGTAAGCACTCGTAATACTAGTACTTATGCTTCCTCAAGTGATGAAGAATCTAGCGATGATGAAATAGACTATTCATGTTTATTCAAGGGCTTAGATAGAACTAAGGTTGATAAGATTAATGAATTGATTGATGCTTTGAATGATAAGAATAGATTATTAGAAATGCAAGAGGATCTTTTGTATGAAGAACATGATAAGTTTGTAGAGGCTCAAAAATCCCTTGCTTTAGAAATTAAAAGAAATGAAATGCTTTCTTGTGAATTGTCCACATGCCATGACTCTATTTCTAGCTTAAAGAGTATAAATGATGATTTGTATGCTAAGTTAGAAATAGCTAATAAATCAACATCTTGTGTAGAACATGTTACAATTTGCAATAGGTGTAAAGATTTTGATGTTGATACTTGTAGTGAACACCTAGTTTCAATTTCTAAATTGAATGATGAGGTGGCTAGTCTTAATGCCCAACTTAAGACTAGCAAGAGTGAATTTGACAAAATAAAATTTGCAAGGGATGCCTACACGATTGGTAGACACCCCTCAATTAAGGATGGTCTTGGCTTCAAGAGGGAAGTCAAGAACTTAACAAGCCATAAGGCTTCCATCTCCACCAAGGAGAAAGGGAAGGCCCCTATGGCTAGTAGTACTCAAAAGAACCATGCTTTCATGTATCATGATAGGAGACATTCTAGGAATGCTTATAGAAGTTATGATGCTTTTGATTCTCAAGCCATGTTTGCTTCTAGTTCTTCTATTATGCTTGATAGAAATTTGGCTAGGAAAAATGCTATGCCTAGAAGAAATGTTGTTCATGTTCCTAGAAAAGTAAACAATGAACCTTCTACAATTTTTCATACTTGCAATGCTTCCTTTGCTATTTGTAGAAAGGATATGAAGGTGATTGCTAGGAGGTTAGGGGCAAGATGCAAGGGAGATAAAACTTGCATTTGGGTCCCTAAGACCATTGTGACTAACCTTGTAGGACCCAACAAGAGTTGGGTACCTAAAACCCAAGCCTAAATTTGCCTTGCAGGTTTATGCATCCAGGGATTCAAGCTGGATTATCGACAGCGGATGCACAAACCACATGACGGAGGAAAAGAAGATGTTCACCTCCTACGTCAAGAACAAAGATTCCCAAGACTCAATTATATTCGGTGACGGGAATCAAGGCAAGGTGAAAGGGTTAGGAAAAATAGCTATTTCATCCGAGCACTCCATTTCCAATGTGTTTTTAGTTGAGTCGCTTGGATATAACTTGTTGTCTGTGAGTCAGCTTTGTAATATGGGATATAACTGCTTATTCACAAATGTAGATGTGTCTGTCTTTAGAAGGAGTGATGGTTCATTAGCTTTTAAGGGTGTATTAGATGGCAAAATCTATTTAGTTGATTTTGCAAAAGAGGAGGCCAGTCTAGATGCATGCTTAATTGCTAAGACTAGCATGGGCTGGCTGTGGCATCGCCGCTTAGCACATGTAGGGATGAAGAACCTTCACAAACTTCTAAAGGGAGAACACGTGATAGGTCTAACTAATGTAACTTTCGAAAAAGATAGACCTTGTGCAGCTTGTCAAGCAGGTAAACAGGTGGGAAGCTCTCATCATACCAAAAATGTGATGACCACATCAAGACCTTTGGAGTTGCTTCATATGGACCTCTTCGGACCCGTCGCCTATCTAAGCTCAGGAGGAAGTAAGTATGGTCTTGTTATAGTTGATGATTTTTCCCGCTTCACTTGGGTATTCTTTTTGCAGGATAAATCTGAAACCCAAGGGACCCTCAAGCGCTTCCTAAGAAGAGCTCAAAATGAGTTTGAGCTCAAGGTGAAGAAGATAAGGAGCGACAACGGGTCTGAGTTCAAGAACCTTCAAGTGGAGGAGTACCTTGAGGAGGAAGGGATCAAGCACGAGTTCTCCGCTCCCTACACACCTCAGCAAAATGGTGTGGTAGAGAGGAAGAACAGGACGCTCATAGACATGGCGAGGATGATGCTTGGAGAGTTCAAGACCCCCGAGCATTTTTGGTCGGAAGCCGTGAATACGGCTTGCCACGCCATCAATCGGGTCTGCCTTCACCGCCTCCTCAAGAAGACTTCGTATGAGCTTCTAACCGGTAACAAACACAATGTGTCTTACTTTCGTGTATTTGGGAGCAAATGCTATATTCTAGTGAAGAAAGGTAGAAATTCTAAGTTTGCTCCCAAAGCTGTAGAAGGGTTTTTGTTAGGTTATGACTCAAATACAAAGGCGTATAGAGTCTTCAACAAATCATCGGGTTTGGTTGAAGTCTCTAGCGACGTTGTATTTGATGAGACTAATGGCTCTCCAAGAGAGCAAGTTGTTGATCTTGATGATGTAGATGAAGAAGACGTTCCAACGGCCGCAATACGCACCATGGCGATTGGAGATGTGCGGCCACAAGAACAAAAGGAGCAAGATCAACCTTCTTCCTCAACAATGGTGCATCCCCCAACTCAAGACGATGAACAGGTTCATCAAGAAGAGGCGTGTGATCAAGGGGGAGCAGAAGGTGATCATGTGATGGAGGAAGAAGCACAACCGGCACCTCCAACCCAAGTTCGAGCGACGATTCAAAGGAATCATCCCGTCGACCAAATTTTGGGTGATATTAGCAAGGGAGTAACTCCTCGCTCTAGATTAGTTAATTTTTGTGAGCATTACTCGTTTGTCTCTTCTATTGAGCCTTTCAGGGTAGAAGAGGCCTTGCTAGATCCGGACTGGGTGTTGGCCATACAGGAAGAGCTCAATAATTTCAAGAGAAATGAAGTTTGGACACTGGTGCCTCGTCCCAAGCAGAATGTTGTGGGAACCAAGTGGGTGTTTCGCAACAAACAAGACGAGCACGGGGTGGTGACAAGGAACAAGGCTCGACTTGTGGCAAAAGGTTATGCCCAAGTCGCAGGTTTGGACTTTGAGGAGACTTTTGCTCCTGTGGCTAGGCTAGAGTCCATTCGTATTTTGCTAGCATATGCCGCTCACCATTCTTTCAGGTTGTTCCAAATGGATGTGAAGAGCGCTTTCCTCAACAGGCCAATCAAGGAGGAGGTGTACGTAGAGCAACCCCCTGGCTTCGAGGATGAACGGTACCCCGACCATGTATGTAAGCTCTCTAAGGCGCTCTATGGACTTAAGCAAGCCCCAAGAGCATGGTATGAATGCCTTAGAGACTTTTTAATTGCTAATGCTTTCAAGGTTGGGAAAGCCGATCTAACTTTATTCACTAAGACTTGTGATGGTGACTTATTTGTGTGCCAAATTTATGTCGATGACATAATATTTGGTTCGACTAACCAAAAGTCTTGTGAAGAGTTTAGCAGGGTGATGACTCAAAAGTTTGAGATGTCGATGATGGGCGAGTTGAACTACTTCCTTGGGTTCCAAGTGAAGCAACTCAAGGACGACACCTTCATCTCCCAAACGAAGTACACACAAGACTTGCTAAAGCGGTTTGGGATGAAGGACGCCAAGCCCGCAAAGACTCCGATGGGAACTGACGGACACGTCGACCTCAACAAAGGAGCTAAGTCCGTTGATCAAAAAGCATACCGGTCTATGATAGGTTCCTTGCTTTATCTATGTGCTAGTAGACCGGATATTATGCTTAGTGTATGCATGTGTGCTAGATTTCAATCCGATCCAAGGGAGTGTCACTTAGTGGCCGTGAAGCGAATTCTTAGATACTTAGTCGATACGCATTGCTTCGGGATCTGGTATCCAAAGGGGTCTACCTTTGACTTAATTGGATATTCAGACTCCGATTATGCAGGATGTAAGGTCGATAGGAAGAGTACATCAGGGATGTGCCAATTCTTAGGAAGGTCCCTGGTGTCATGGAGTTCTAAGAAACAAACTTCCGTTGCCCTATCCACCGCTGAGGCCGATTATGTTGCCGCAGGACAGTGTTGTGCGCAACTACTTTGGATGAGGCAAACCCTCCGGGACTTTGGCTACAATCTGAGCAAAGTCCCACTCCTATGTGACAATGAGAGTGCTATCCGCATAGCGCACAATCCTGTTGAGCACAGCCGCACAGAGCACATTGACATCCGGCATCACTTTTTGAGAGACCACCAGCAAAAGGGAGATATCGAAGTGTTTTATATTAGCACCGAGAACCAGCTAGCCGATATCTTTACCAAGCCTTTAGACGAGAAGACCTTTTGCAGGCTGCGTAGTGAGCTAAATGTCTTAGATTCGCGGAACTTGGATTGATTTATAGCATACATGTGTTCATGCCTTTGATCATGTTCCTCATGCATTTTGTTGTTTATTTATGGTGCTCAAGTTGTACAAACACTCCCCGGACCTCAAAAGTCCATGTGTGAGTGATGCACATATTTAGGGGGAGATGTGCTACAACTTGACCCCTTGAGACTAACCGTGTGCTTGAGTTTGCTTGATTTAGTCTCAAAGGTGGATTGAAAGGGAAAGGTAGACTTGGACCATGCAAGACTTCCACTGCACTCCGATGAGAGGGTAACTTACTCCAAGTCCATCTCAATATCCTTATTGCCTTGGTACTCTTATTTGAAGATTTTGGTGAGGCAATGGGGTTTATGGGCCAAGATTGATCCTGTTTCGGTGCTTGATGCCAAAGGGGGAGAAAATAAGGCCAAAGCAATCAATGGATCAGCTACCACTTGAGAACTTTGAAAATAGTAGAATAGAGTTTTTGGTTTTTCAAAACTCTCTTGTTGTCTCTTTTGTCAAAAGTTGGCTTCTTGTGGGGAGAATAGTTGATTATGGGAAAAAGGGGGAGTTTTTGAAATCTTTGATCAATTTCTCTTGGAACAACTCTCTTTATGTCTCAACAAGTGTGTTTGACTTAGAGATAGGAAATTGAGGTTGATTTGCAAAAACAAAACCAAGTGGTGGCAAAGAATGATCCAAATATGCCAAATTTGAATCAAAACAAATTTGTGTTCTCATTTGCATTGATGTCGCACTTCTTTAGTTGTTTTTTTATTGTATTGGCATAAATCACAAAAAAGGGGAGATTGAAAGGGAAATGTGCCCTTGGGCCATTTCTAAGTATTTTGGTGTTTGAATGCCAACACAAGTGCTTAAGTGTTAATCTATGCCAATTGATGGACAAAGTGCAAATCAAGAGTAAAGGTATGTTTCTAAGACTTAGTACATTATTTTAGAGACTAATGTATTGTGTCTAAGTGCTGGAAACAAGAGAAATCACTTTGGAATAGAGATGGCTTTGTTCAACCAAAGTCTGCGCAGTCTGGGTGCACCGGACTGTCCGGTGGTGCACCGGACAGTGTCCGGTGCGCCAGGCTGGCGACTGTCAACTGGCTGCTCTCGGGAAGCGATCAACGGCGTACGGCTATAAATCACTGGACTGTCCGGTGGTGCACCGTACTGTCCGGTGAGCCATTCACAGGCGAAGTCGTCGCTATCGGGAAGCGATTAACGGCGTACGGCTATAAGTCACCGGACTGTTCGATGAGGCACCGGACTGTCCGGTGAGCCAACGGTCGGCCGGCCAACGGTCGGCCGCGTAATCCACACGCGACGCGTGGCCGAGCCAACGGTCAGAAGGGGGCACTGGACTGTCCGGTGTGCACCGAACAGTGTCCGGTGCGCCAACGGCTCTGAATCTGCAATGGTCGGCTTCGCCAAATAAGGAAAGAGATCCGCACCGGACAGTGTCCGGTGGTGCACCGGACTGTCCGGTGCGCCAGGCGACAGAAGGCAAGAATTGCCTTCCTGGAATGCTCTCAACGGCTCCTAGCTACCTTGGGGCTATAAAAGGGACCCCTAGGCGCATGGAGGAGGACATCAAACATTCTCTAAGCATTCCTAAGCACCAAGACTTCAATTCCGCGCATTCAATTCTTTGTGATAGCAACTAGAGCTCCGTTTGAGTAGAGAACTCTTTGAGTTGTGTTGAGAGCTCGTGTTGTGACTTGTGTGTGTGTTGCTCTGATTTTGTGTCTTGTGTGCGTTGCTCATCCCATCCTTACTTCCATGCTTCTTTATGAACATCTTTGTAAGGGCGAGAGGCTCCAAGTTGTGGAGATTCCTCGCAACCGGGATATAGTAAAGTGAAAGCAAAACACCGTGGTATTCAAGTGGGTCTTTGGACCGCTTGAGAGGGGTTGAGTGCAACCCTCGTCCGTTGGGACGCCACAACGTGGAGTAGGCAAGTATTGGACTTGGCCGAACCACGGGATAAACCATTGTGCCATCTCTGTGTTGATCTCTTTGTGGTTATTGTGTTTTGCTAAGACTCCTCCCTAGCCACTTGGCCTTATTGTGCTAACACTTAATCAAGTTTTTGTGACACTAAGTTTCAAGTTTTACAGGATCACCTATTCACCCCCCCTCTAGGTGCTCTCAAGCCCATAAAGCGCCTTTGAGAGCTTATAAACATGGTTAGGATACTCACTATCTTCAAAGTCGGGAGGTTGCTCAACATATACCTCTTCCTTGATAGGGCCATTGAGGAAGGCACTCTTCACGTCCATTTGATATAACTTAAAGCCATGGTAAGTAGCAAAGGCAAGTAATATACGAATTGACTCAAGCCTAGCTACGGGTGCATAGGTTTCAACAAAATCCAAACCTTCAACTTGTGAATAACCTTTTGCAACAAGTCGGGCTTTGTTCCTAGTCACCACACCATGCTCATCTTGTTTGTTGCGGAATACCCATTTGGTACCTACAACATTTTGGTTAGGACGTAGAACTAAATGCCATACCTCATTCCTTGTGAAGTTGTTGAGCTCCTCTTGCATTGCCATCACCTAATCCGGATCTCTAAGTGCATCCCTATCCTGTATGGCTCAATAGAAGACACAAAAGAGTAATGTTCACAAAAATGAGCAACTCGAGATCTAGTGGTTATCCCCTTGTGAATGTCACCAAGTATGGAGTTGACGGGGTGATCTCTTTGAATTGCTTGGTGGACTCTTGGGTGTGGTGGTCTTTGGTCTTGAATTTCTTGATCATCTTCATCTCCCCCTTGATCAATGTCCTCCTCTTGAGGTGACTCATCATCTTGATCTTCATCCTCTTCTTCTTGAGCCTTATCCTCATCTTGAGTTGGTGGAGATGCTTGTATGGATGATGATGGTTGATCTTGTTCTTGTGGAGGCTCTTCGGATTCTTTTGGACACACATCCCCAATGGACATGTTCCTTAATGCGACTCATGGAGGCTCTTCATCATCTAGTTCATCAAGATCAACTTGCTCTACTTGAGAGCCATTAGTCTCATCAAACACAATATCACAAGAAACTTCAACTACTCCAATGGACTTGTTGAAGACTCTATATGCCCTTGTGTTTGAGTCATAACAAAGTAAAAAGCCTTCTACTGCTTTAGGAGTAAATTTAGAATTTCTGCCTCTCTTGATAAAAATAAAGCATTTGCTCCCAAAAACTCTAAAATAAGAAACATTAGGCTTTTTACTGGTGAGGAGTTCATATGATGTTTTCTTGAGGATTCGGTGAAGGTAGAGTCAGTTGATGGAGTAGCAAGCAGTGTTAATCACCTCTGCCCAAAACCGATCCGGTGTCTTGTACTCATCAAGCATGGTCCTTGCCATGTCCAATAGAGTTCTATTCATCCTCTCCACTACACCATTTTATTAAGGTGTGTAGGGAGAAGAGAACTCATGCTTGATGCCCTCCTCCTCAAGAAATCCTTCAATTTGAGAGTTCTTGAACTCCGTTCCATTGTCGCTTCTAATATTTTTATTCTTAATCCAAACTCATTTTGAGCTCGTCTCAAGAACCTCTTTAAGGTCTCTTGGGTTTGAGATTTTTCCTATAAAAAGAATACCCAAGTGAAGCGAGAATAATCATCCACAATAACAAGACAATACTTACTCCTGCCAATGCTTATGTAAACGATCGGGCCGAATAGGTCCATGTGGAGTAGCTCCAGCGGCCTATCGATCGTCATGATGTTCTTGTGTGGATGACAAATTCCAACTTGCTTCCCTGCTTGACATGCGCTACAAATCTTGTCTTTCTCAAAATGAACATTTGTTAGTCCTAAAATGTGCTCTCCCTTTAGAAGTTTGTGAAGATTCTTCATCCCAACATGGGCAAGTCAGTGATGTCAGAGCCAGCCCATATTAGTCTTAGCAATTAAGCAAGTGTCTAGTTCAACATTGTTATCATTAAAATCAACTAAATATAGCTGACCATCCAACAGTCCCTTAAAAGCTATTGAGTCATCACTTCTTCTAAAGACAGTAACAACAACATCAGTAAAGAGACAATTGTAGCCCATTTTACACAATTGAGAAACTAAAAGCAGCAAGTTGTAGTCTAAAGAATCTACAAGAAAACATTGGAAATGGAATGGTTAGGAGATATAGCAATTTTAACCAAACCTTGATTTCCATCCCCGAATGTAATCGCTCTTTGGGGATCATCATTTTTCTTATATGAGGAGAACATCATTTTCTCCCTTGTCATGTGGTTTGTGCACCCGCTATCGATTATCCAACTTGTCCCACCGAATGTATAAACCTACAAAACAAATTTAGGCCTTGTTTTTAGGTACCCAAACGGTCTTAGGTCCTTTCACATTAGAAACAAGTACCTTGGGTACCCAAACACATGTCGTGGGACTCTTGTGTTTGCCCCCAACATATTTGACAACTACTTTGCCTGATTTGTTAGTCAGCACAAAAGATGCATCAAAAGTCTTAAATGAAATGCAATGTTCATTTGATGCATTAGCACTTTTCTTTTTAGGCATATTGATATGAGTTGAATGCCTAGAGCTAGAAGCCTCATTACTATACATGTAAGCATGATGAGAAATATTATGAGATTTTCTAGCATGAATTTTCCTAATTTTGTGCTCAGGATAGTTCTCATGATATAAAATCTAACCCTCTCTATCCTGAACCATGGGAGCCTTACCCTTAACGAAATTAGAGAGTCTGTTCTTGGGGGCATTAAGCTTGATGTTGCTTTGGCTCCCTTGTTGGAAGCCAATGCCATCCTTAATGCCAGGACGTCTCCCATTATAGAGCATGCTATGAGCAAATTTAAAATTTTCATTCTCAAGCTCATGCTCGGCAATTTTAGCATTTAATTTAGCTATGCGATTATTTTGTTCTTTAATCATAGTAAGGTGATCATTCATAGCATCAATATTAACATCTCTACATCTAGTGCAAATGATGACATGTTCAACAGTAGATGTAGAAACATTGCAAGCATTCAATTCTTCTATCTTAGCATTTAAACTAGCATTTTTGGTTCTAAGATAGGCAATTGAATCATTGCAAACATCAAGCTCTTTTGATAAATTTTCACACTTTTCTACCTATAGAGCATAAGCATTTTTTTAGTTTGACAAACTTCCTATTTTCCTTAACGAGCGAGTCCTCTTGGCATTCCAAGAGATCATCCTTCTCGTTAATGGTTTCTATCAATTCATTTATCTTTTTCTTTTGATCTTTGGTAAGGTTAGCAAAAAGAGAAGTTAAATCATCATTATCATCACTAGAGCTACCCTCATCATCGGAAGTAGTGTATTTGGGGGGTATCTCTAGAATGTACCTTATTCTTCTTACTGTCCGTAGCCATTAGGCATTTTTGGCTGACGTTGGGAAGAGAAGGCCCTTGTTGATGGCGATGTTGGCGGCGTACTCGTCGGAGGAGGAGTCGATGGAGCTCTCATCGGAGTCCCATTCCCGCCCCATGTGTGCCTCACCACCCTTCCTCTTGTAGTATCTTTTCTTCTCCATTTTCTTCTTCCCTTTCTTGTCGTCGTCCCTGTCACTGTCACTTGTATACTGACATTTTGCAATAAAGTGACCGGACTTACCACACCTATAGCACACCCTCTTGGAACGAGGTTTGTAGTCCTTCCCCTTCCTTTGCTTGAGGATTTACCGAAAGCTCTTGATGATAAGAGCCATTTCCTCGTTGTCGAGCTTAGAGGCATCGATTGGGAGTCTACTTGGTGTAGACTCTTCCTTCTTCTCTTTTGTTGCTTTGAATGCAACGGGTTGCACCTCAGGTGTAGAGGTGGCGCCTTGCTCCAAGTTGACAATGTGTTTGAAGTCTTTGATCATTAGTTCAAAACTCACAAACTTGCCAATAACCTCCTCGAGGGACATCTATTTGTATCTAGGATCTCCATGAATTAATTGAACTTGAGTAGGATTACGAAAAACAAGAGATCTTAGAATAACCTTAACCATTTCATGGTCATCCCACTTGGTGCTCCCGAGGTTGCGCACTTAGTTAACCATTGTCTTGAGCCAGTTGTACATTGCTTATGGCTCCTCTCCTTTGTTGAGAACGAATCGATCGAGCTCTCCCTCGATCGTCTCACGCTTGGTGATTTTGGTCACCTCGTCCCCTTCATGTGCCGTCTTGAGGACATCCCAAATTTCTTTGGCAATTTTCAACCCTTGCACCTTATTATACTCCTCTCGACACAAGGAGGCGAGGAGTATAGAAGTTTCTTGGGAATTAAAATGCCTTATTTGGGCAGCCTCATCGGAGTCATAATCCTCGTCGCCCACCTATGGTGCCTACGCTCCAAACTCAACAATATCCCATATGCTTTCGTGGAGTGAGGTTAGATGGTATCTCATTTTATCACTCCACATACAATAATCTTCACCATCAAAATATGGTGGTTTGCATAGGGGTACCAAAAGTAAAGGAGCATGTTTTGGAATACGAGGATAGCGTAGAGGCATCTTACTATACTTCTTGCGCTCTTGGCACTTCGAAGTTGTAGACTCGGCGCCGGATAAGGAAGGTGATGAAGAGTCGGTCTCGTAGTAGACCACCTTCTTCATTTTCTTTTTCTTCATGTCACCCTTCTTATGTGACTTGATGGAGGAATTGGATTCTTCCTTGTGCTTGTCGCCGGTCTCCTTCGATGGAGTCTATTACTCATTCTTCCTTCCCAAGCCTTCGGGCTTTTCGCTGGTGACCATCTCTCTCTTGCCGTGTTCTCTCGACATCACTTCGAGTTGTTAGACTCTAATGAAGCACCGAGCTTTGATACCAATTGAAAGTCGCCTAGTGGGGGGTGAATAGGCGAAACCTAAAAATTATAAACTTTGAACAAGCACTATACCTGGGATTAGTGTTAGAAATAATTCCGAGTGCGAAAGATAGTTTCTCTTGCAATGAGTTGCTCAATAGGTGCAGATAACTTTTGGGAGCAAACTCAAAATGATGTGAGCAAGAGAACTTTAGAGAGAGAGGAGAGGGGAGAAACAAATCGAATGGTGAAGATGAATACAAGTGGACATAGTGATTTGTTTCTTGAGGTTCAGTTCCAAAGAACCTACTCCCCGTTGAGGAGGACACAAAGGTCAGGTCTATTTCAACCCTTTCCCTCTCTCAATCGGTCACTTAGACCGGTCGAGTGCTTTTTCTCAATCTCACGGATCACTAAGACCCTGCAAGGATCACCACACAATTAGGTGTCTCTTGCAACCTTTACAAAACACTTATAGAGTTTAGAGAGTGAAGAAGAAAACACGATTACGAAAACCAAGCAACAAGAGCAACAAATGAAACACATATCACACTCTCTCAAGTCCCTAATCACTAATGGTCACTTGTCTCAATTGGGAAACTTGGAGAGATTGGAAGCTTTGAATGTGTCTTGGAATGGATTGCTAGCTCTGTATTGAATGTGGATGAGTGGAGTGCTTGGATATGTTGAATGGAGGTGGTTGGAGTTGTATTTATAGCCTCCAACCACTTCCTAGCCGTTGCTCCTTTTCTGCCAACCGCGGACGGTCCGTGCCCTTGGTCCGGACGGTCCGCCCCTGCACATCAACGACTGAAATCACAACGGTCAGCAGTAACGGCTATAATGCACTTAATGTGTTGTCAAATGTCAGATAAAGCAGTCTAGGATGGTCCGATCGTGCACTCCGGACGGTCCGTGAGGACGCTAAAAATGAATTTTACCGAACCCGTCACCTTTGGGTTTTTCTGGTTTTACAACGACGGACGGTCCGTGTTTGGTCTTGGACGGTTCGTAGTGTTATCGTATGTTTTTGTAGAGTTCCCATCCGATGCTCAAACTCGTGTCATGGACGGTCCGCCGCAAGGGCCCGGACGGTTCGCGCATAGGTGTTTTCCCAAAAAGCTTCTCCTGTCCGGAATAATCTACGGTATTCCGGACAGTCGACTTAGAGTACTTGTAGATGAACTTATGCACTTGAGAAATGATCAACTAGGCAAACTAGTTAGTCCATAAGGTTTGTGATGGTTGTCAAACACCAAAATTGATTATAGGAAATGTTTAAGTCCATTTCCCTTTCATTAATTCTATGGATCTGTTTTTTGGCAGTTATGGACGCGATGCTAGTGCGAGTGTAAAAATCCTACCATTTGAGCGTAAAATAGTGTTAGGCATAGCATAAAATTCTGTTTGCCATCACCTTCCTTGCTGGGTCCTATTTTATGGAAGGTACAATCATCATCCACCAGGCGTGCATGCGGTTTTCGATTTTTATGGCAGGTGTGGTTTTAGATCCGAAAAATATGCATGCAAGACGTTGTGTGCGCGCTTCCTAGGTTTTTGTGTAAATTTCTCAAGTTCGAGCATAAATAATGTCAAATATGACGTAAATGTTGTTACAATGGTCAACAAGATGAGTTTTTATTATAGTTATGGATATCATAAATCACGGGATGCGAGACGCTGGTGGCCGTACTTCAGGTTTGAGCGTAAATAGCTAGCCAACATAAGAGACATTGATAACTCTAATGTGTTGATTGTAAAAATTCTCAAGTTTGAGTATAAAATAGTGTTAAATATAGCGTAAATGTTGATTCACTACCAACGAACAACCCCCACATCCATGCATCCGTCATAAATCAAGGGATTTGATTAGGGGAGTTGATTAGAGGATTTAATTAGGTGAGTTGATTACGGGATTTTATTTTTTATGACAATTATGGACATCATAAGTCACGGGATTCCTTTTTGATCTGCACACGAAAAATATGGCATGTGTTTCGCTGGTGCGCGCAGTCCAGGTTTGAGCATAAAAATCTTCAGTTATAAGCGTAAAAATCCTAAGCTTTTACCGTAAAAAGAGCGAAAGTGAGATTTGTTGATAAAAATCATAAAGTTTGCGCATAAAATAATGACAGATGTAGCGTAAATGTTATTCCCGTAAAAATACCAAAGCCACACGAGAGACGACATATTCATTATCATAAAATACTCAAATGGAATGTATAAAAATTGTAGTGGTCGGCATAAAAATATCATGTAATGCATAACACATGGATCAGATAAGGTCCTCGTTAGAGGATGTGTAACACCCTGAATTTGGGGGTATAAAATTTCTTTCTTATGATCATCCAAATTCAGGTGTTACTCTTCTCTATCTCACTCTAGTCTCTCTCTCTAGTTTTCTCCCTCTCTTTTTCTTTTAATTAGGGTAAGTTGAATTAGTGAATGATTATTTAATTTATTTTGCCCAAAACATATGAGTCATGGAATGTTGCATCATATTGAGCCTAAATATTCTTTGAATTGTTGCACATATTTGATTTGGTTTGAATTTGAAACTTGATTTTAATTTGAATTGAAAACCCAAGAGAAATTAAATAGAAAAGCAATTAGAAAATCCCTGGAAAAAGGAAAACCCAATTCAGCCCAAGTCAGCCCACTTAGCCTAGCCCCCGAGCCCCCTATGCCTGACAGGCGGGCCCCGCCTGTCGGTGCAAACCTGAGCGCGCTCGCTTCCCCTCTCTCTCTCTCGCTGCACCGTGGGCCGACCTGTCGACGCTGTTTCCCTCGCGTGCACCCGCTCTCCCTCTCTCTACCCCGCCATTCCCACCTGTCAGTCGTCCCTAACCTCTCGCCCACGATCTCCCCGCCGTGGCCGCGCCCACGTCCGCGCTTTCTCCGGCCATGTCCACACCCCTTTTGAGCCACGTGCCCTGCTCGCCCACCTCCCCGCGCTCATTTGCACCCTCTGCCAAACCCTCTTGCCCTCTCTCTCGCTCTGCCCACGCGTGCAGGGAGCTCTGCCATCGCCCGCCGTCGACTGTTGCTTGTTCTGTGGCTACCGTCGTGTCCGCGCCCCGTCCAGTGCCACGGTGAGCTCCGCCTTACTGTCAGCTGCTCGGGACACCCTTCGGTGTGCCCTTTCCCTCTCTGCTGCGTCCGGTCCACGCTCACTGGAGTAATCTTCGCACAGCCAGAGTCCCGCCGTCGTCGCCCCATCGAGTCTCTGCGCCTCCATCGTTGCTTCGTGACACCAGTGCTTCCCCTCAAGGTGAGCAACCCGCCTGTGCCCTTAATTTGGTCATCCCCGCTCTGTTGCTAGCGTGATTGCTCGCTGGAGCAATCCAGCGCCGTCGTTAGTCCGCCTTGCCATGGTCTGCGCTCTCTGGTGCCCCTGTGCCGGTGTGAAGGCCATGGCCGAGTCCGCCAAACCACCCTGATTGCGCCCAGGCTAGTCCCCGAGCCTCTAGTGCCCCGCCGTGGCCGGCCTTCTCGTCTCCAGCGAGTTATCACCGCGGGACCGAGCGCCGCCGTCGCGCCCATGCCCACCCTTGGTCTTAGATCCTGGCCGTTCGTCCGAGATCGGACAACTTAGATTTAACCCGAGCAGGTCTAATCCTAGCCCTCCGATCTGAATCCAACTGCCTCTCTCTCTTCCCCCTTCCGCGCGTCTCTGCCTCTAGGCCCAGCTGGTCGGTCCGCCCTGGCTCGCTAATGGACTAGCCCCGCTTGTCAGCCACGGCCGCGCGCCCGCCCGTGCGATCTAATCTGGGCCGCTGATCTTTGATTTGATGGCTGAGATTACCCTGTACCCTTTCGCGTGTAAGTTTTGCTTAAGAACCCCCTGGTTTTAGGAAATCAACCCGTCGTCCTCTGTTTTAGCGCATAGGTCCCTGGTTTCTTTTGAATAGCCCCCTGGACTTTTATTTAATCACAGATTTGCCCTAATTTCATATTTCAAACTTTAAAACTTGTTTATTTCATATCTTTTTCATATGAACTCCAAATTTAGTGGTTCAAATTGCAAAATGTTCACAAAACTATTCTCTGTTCAAATAAAATATGACCAACTGTAATTTGTATCCTTTATTTTTTACAATTAGAATATAGGATTAATGTATATGTTAATTTATTTATTTAATGAAATAAATAAAAGGAGAATCCTAGGAGTTAAAGTATATTTAAACTTGTGAGATTAGTGTTATGCATGACATGGATTCATTGTTGGTTTAACCTTTTGGTCTTAATGACATAAATAGAATTAGGTATGTAATTATGGAAAACACTTAAAGGATAATCAAATTCCTAAATAAGAGTAGTTCATCCGATAATTTAATCTTTTCTTGTTTAATTACTACTTAACCTTTTTGAACTATGTTCCAGACACTTAGGGAGTAATCAACCCCCTAATTAGGATTAGTCCATTTTATAACTTGATCTCATTCCCCTATACTTAATACTATACATTTTTGAGTTGTGTGCCAATGTTTGTACATGTGTGATGTGATGTTCATTTTTACCTTCAAAATGTATTGAATGTATGCTCGCTTTATTTAGACAACGAGCAGCACGTGGTTCCTGAGTGTGTTGCCGAAGATCCCTCTGAGCAACAACCTGGTGAAGGCAAGTGTCCTCAGTCCTATCTTGTCCTATTTTACTTTATAATTCACCGTCCCGCATTACATTATTGAAACTTAAGGATTGACTAGTCTGTATTTACCTTACCCTTGTTTACCTTTTTGGGTTAATCATGGTTAGCTTATGCTACTGCTTTCAACTTAATCAATGAACATGATGTGATAATTTATGATACGATGATGTTATCCCGATGAGGTTCTTGTGATTACTTTTGGGGGCTTAGGCTGTTTCCTGAGTACCTCTCCGTAACGACCTATTTGGGGAGTGACAACCCGGTATAACAGTGCAACCATGAGGGTGGAATGGGACGCCCTTAGCTGATTAATTAGAGGAACCAGAGGAGTAGTTGGCTTCGCCATAGGGTCGTCAATGGGGTCCGGGCACAGTACTTACTCTGCCAAGGCTGGTTGTAGAGGTTCTTTGATTTGGTTTTTGTTAGTCACCCTTTCTTTGGGAAGATGTACTGTGTTTATCAAACTAGAGAAACCTAACGGACGACTATGTCCTCTAGGGAATCTTTGTAAAGGCTACGTAGTGAGACCCTGCTAGGTCACCTTGGTAGTGATCAATGGGGAGGCTAGAACCCCGGGCAGAATGGGAATCATTACTTGTGGGTAAAGTGTGCGACCTCTACAGAGTGTTAGAAACTGGTATATTAGTCGTGCTCACTGTTACGAGCAGCCTTGGGATCCTCTTCGATTAGAAGAACTTTGGTTACTTTTATGATGATGGTTAATAATGTTTTTTTATAACTCTGATCTCTGGTATTTCCTCTTGGAGGGAGTACTTCTGGGTAATAACTGGGTTTATTACTAAAACTTGGCTCTACTTTTAGTAACAAAACTTGACCAACTAAAAGCAACTGCTTAACCTTAACTCCACAAATAGCTAGTCCACTTTAGCCAAAAGGGACATTTGCTGAGTACGTTGATGTGTACTCACCCTTGCTCTACAAACCACCCGACCCCAGGTTATCCCCACTATACTCAGTGCTTAGGAGGAGATGTTGGCAATATAGAGGACTTTGAGGAGTTCCAGGACTACGACGAGTTCTAGTTTACTTTAGTGGCAAACCCCCAGTCAGCTGCCTGTGTAGGCTTATCTTCTACATTTCATTTCTCCGCACTTGATATTATTGTTGATGTAATTAAGTACCTTTTCATTATTTAATTCGAGCATTGTGTGATGATGTCCAATTATGTAATCACTGTGTACGTGAGTTTTGATCCTGGCACGTACATGGTTCGCATTAGGTTTACCTTCCAAAACCGGGTGTGACATAAGTGGTATCAAAGCCTTACTGACTGTAGGACCGTTAACCTAGACTAGAATGGTCGACCTAAGGACTATAGACCTCTACCCTTACCTTGACCTTAGTGCCTTTTCAAAAGTTGGTCATCTTGATCAACTCTATGTTATTTACTTATCTCAAAAAGTTTCGTCTCACTTTTCTTTTTGTTTACTTTCTGGTCTCATAGTTCTACTCTTACTCTTGTGCTTACGATGTCTTTTGTAGATGGCCCATATCAGGTGCACCGCACGTAAGTCTGTGATCCCTTTTTGCCTTCTCGCCTGGTGGAGTGTCCACCGTGCCGCACGGTGTCAGGTCAGTCCAGTCACCTGAAGAGACTGCATCGTCGCCTGCATGAGGAGCAGGAGCGCCGATGCCAGGAGCAGGAGCAGGAGCAACAGGACTCTTCCCCCTTGCCTCAGCGGGAGGTGGAGTCTGAGAGGCTGCCTTCCCCTGCACCTTAGCCAGAGATGCCCCCTGCACCACCATAGGGCATCTTGGCTGCTGGAGGAGACCCTAACGGAGACCGAGACAACGACGACGCTGGTGGCAGTTCGAGCCACGGCACGGAGCGCTCGGAGGAGCCGGAGCCGAAGGGGTGGATCGCCAGACCCATCACTCGTGACGCTGCTCGCGGGTGTCACTTCCACGACGCTCTCGATACCCTGTTGCGTCAGGCCTTTGACCGACACACTTGGTCCATTGAGTACCGTTGTGTAGTCTACCAGCATCGTCGTGGGTTATACCCGGACCAGTGGGAGGCTACTTGCTTGGTGCACCGTCCGGACGATGATCTACAGGGTGCAGAGGCCTTCTCAGAGCACTATTCTATCACTGAGAGGGATACTGCCGAGGCAGCCATGCAAGATGTAGCACGACATGCACTTTCTCAGTATTGCTCGTTCAGTGGGGTAGCTGCTGGTCTTGACCTGAAGTACTACCCTCGTCGTTCGACCGATAGTGCTGGAGGTGTGATTGTCTCGCCAGTTGGTGAGGGCAATCCTAGGCTGAACATCATGGTCAACCTGGCCGTCATGCTCAACACCGAGCTGGACCACGCCCTTGACGAGTTGGGCAAGGTTCGGGCGGAGGTTGCGGAACTGCGTGCTGAATGCGCGGCACGCCACTATCTTGATGGTGGTTCTCCCGCCCCTGTCGGGATTCAGCACCCTTACCGTTCACTGCCCCGTGGTCGCTTCAACTATGGTAGCCCAGACTGCAGGACCCGGATAGATTTAGATCCATATATCGATGGAGTCGAAGTCTGTAATAATGCTTAATTCGGTGTCTCAGTCTAGTTAGTCTTAGTTAGAGTTAGTTTGTTTATCTTATGTTGGATGCTTGTTATGATGGACATGTAATGAAGTCGGATCTTTGTAATGATTGTCATCAAGCTATGGGTATCCCCTACAACTTGGTGTAGTTATTAATAAAGACAGTTATTTAGTTGGGTAATCCATTTATTTCCACATTTCTCTTTATCTGAGAAGTTGTCAGTGAAGATGGTCATTTGTTCAATGCTGTGAAGATTTCCGTATATCTTTTCTTATGCTGAAAGACTGCAGAGTCAGACTTGACATATGTGTGTGGTTTCTACAGATGTCTGAGAACAGGCACAGAGGTGCGAGGCGTGATCAACCAGAACAGCAGGCACCCCAGGAGGATGTAGCCCAGCAGTAGCAGTTGCCACCGCCACCCTCGATGACAGTCGAGCAGATGTTCATGATGCAGACTTAGACAGTTCAAGCAATTGGTCAGACCTTAGCAGCGATGTAGCAGTTGCATCAGCAGCCACCCCCACCTTAGCCTCCAGTGCAAGTTCAGATGCCTCAGGTGCCCAGAGACAAGTGGGCAGAGTTCATGAGGGGCCATCCCTCTGTCTTTGCCCACTCTGCTGATCCCATAGACGTGGAAGATTGGCTGCGTACCGTGGAGCGTGAGTTGCACACTGCCCAGTGCAACAACCATGAAAAGTTGTTGTATGGTCCCGACAGCTGAGGGGAGCAGCATAGTCTTGGTGGGAGTCTTACCTCGCCACCCATGCCAACCCTGAAGCCATTACTTGGGAGGAGTTCAGGGACAACTTCCGTCGCTACCATGTGCCGGAGGGACTAATGATAGTGAGGAAGGAGGAATTTCTTGCCCTAAAGCAAGGTCCCCTGTCCATTAGTGAGTACAGGGATAAGTTTCTGCAGCTGTCACGCTATGCCCCAGAAGACGTCAACATGGATGCTAAGAGGCAGTACCACTTTCTGAGAGGATTGGTTGATCCCCTCCATTACTAGCTCATGAACCACACTTTCCCCACCTTCCAGCACTTGATAGACAGAGCAATCATGACTGAAAGGAAGCGTCAGGAGATGGAGGATTGGAAGCGCAAGATTGGTGGACCTCAGGCCAGGAGTAGCAGTCGTCCCTGCTACTCAGGAAACTCGCCCCAGCAATTCAAGCAAGGTCACCAGCACCAGCATCAGCGTCAGCATTAGCACCATTACTAGAGGCAGTTTCCGCAGCAGCAGCAGTACCATCAAAACACCCAATCTGGAGGAAATCAGTACCAACGTTAGAACAACCAGGAAGCTCATCTTCCTGCCCCAGCAACCAACCAGAATGTCCAAGTAGCCCTAGCGCAAGTGGGAGGCCGCGCATGTTTCTACTGTGGAGAACAAAACCACAGGGTGAAGAACTGCCCCAAGAAAGCAGCTCAACAGCCGCCAGTAGTCAATGCCCCAGCAAGACAAGGAGCACCACAGTAAGCAACAGGAGTCCGTGGTCAGGCCTACAACCATGGAAAGGTGAATCACCTAGAGGCCGAAACAATCTAGGATGCTCAGGACGTGGCAGTAGGTATGTTTCCAGTCGAATCCTACCCAACAAAAGTTCTATTTGATACTGGTGCCACACATTCTTTTGTTTCTACATCTTGGGTAGAATCACATAACATCCCCATAGAACCAATGATCCCACCTTTGAGAGTTAATTCAGTTGGGGGAAAATTTTAGTCCGATAGAATTTGTCTGAATCTAAGGATTGAAATAAGGGGATAGATTTTCCCGCTAGCCTAGTAGTAATGGGAACTCAAGGGTTAGATGTCATCCTAGGGATGAATTAGCTACACAGAAATCAAGCCACTGTCAGTTGCGACAAGAGAACAGTTAAATTGGTGTCCCCATCCGGAAAGGAAGTAGTAACCAAGCTGTACTTACCTGAACTAGAAGAAGGAGCCTGTCACCATTTATCAGTAGACGACAGAAAGTCCAATCCGATTGAGGCAATTAGAACTGTGTCAGAATTCCCCGATGTATTCCCAGAGGAGTTACCAGGCATGCCACCTGAAAGGAAAGTTGAATTTGCCATAGAGCTTATCCCGGGCACCGCCCCTATTTCCAAGAGAGCCTATCGAGTGTCTGGACCAGAGTTGGTGGAACTCAAGAAGCAAATCAATGAGTTGTTGGAGAAAGGCTACATAAAACCATGTACCTCCACCTTGGGCAACCCCAGTGTTATTTGTGGAGAAAAAGGATGGCACGAAGAGGATGTGCATCGATTACAGAGCTTTGAATGAAGTCACTGTCAAGAATAAGTACCCCTTGCCTCGAATTGAAGACCTATTTGATCAGTTGGGAGGAGCCAGTGTGTTCTCAAAGATAGATCTGAGGTCAGGTTACCATCAGCTCAGAATCTAACCCTCAGATATACCAAAGACAACATTCATCACCAAGTATGGACTATATGAGTTCATGGTTATGTCATTCGGATTGACGAACGCGCCAGCTTATTTCATGTACCTGATGAATAGTGTGTTCATGGACTACCTCGACAAGTTCGTAGTAGTGTTCATTGATGATATTCTCGTATATTCCTAGAATGAGCAAGAGCATGAAGAACATTTGAGGAAAGTACTTCAGAGGTTACGAGATTACCAGTTGTATGCCAAGCTTAGCAAGTGCGAGTTCTGGATCAGCGAAGTTCTATTCTTGGGTCATATAATAAACCGAGATGGACTAGCTGTGGATCCAAAGAAGGTAGCAGCGATTCTGGACTGGAAAGCACCAAAAGATGTTCGAGGAATCAAGAGTTTCATTGGAATGGCTGGTTACTATCGGCATTTCATTGAAGGTTTCTCCAAGATTGCTAGACCAATGACAACTTTGCTAGCAAAGAAGGTTGATTTCAAGTGGACCCCAGCGTGCCAAGAATCATTCGAGATGTTGAAGCAGAAGTTGACAACAACACCGGTGTTGATTCTGCCAGATGTTCACAAGCCAATCTCGGTATATTGTGATGCTTCGTACACCGGACTGGGATGTGTGTTAATGTAGGAAGGGAAAGTATTGGCATACTCGTCCGGACAATTGAAAGTTTATGAGAAGAACTACCCCACTCATGATTTGGAGCTAGCAGCAGTGGTTCATGCATTGAAGACCTGGAGACATTATCTTTATGGGCAGAAGTGTGATATCTACACGGATCACAAGAGCCTCAAGTACATATTCACTCAGTCAGAGTTAAACATGAGGCAGCGAAGATGGCTAGAGTTGATCAAAGACTATGAGCTGGAGATTCATTATCACCTAGGCAAAGAAAATGTGGTTGCAGATGCTCTTAGCAGGAAGAGTCAAGTGAATATGTTGGCCGCTCACCCGATGCCATTCGAGCTAGTGAAGGAATTTGACAGGTTAAGTCTCGGATTTCTGAACAACACTCAAGGAGTGACAGTCGAGCTAGAGCCCACCCTAGAGCAAGATATCAAGAAGGGCCAAAAGGATGATGAGAAGATTAATGAGATCCGACAGCTAATCATAGATGGGAAAGGTCTAGATTTCTGTGAAGATGCCGAAGGAGTGGTATGGTTCAAGGATAGGCTGTGCGTTCCCGACATCACATCAATCCGGGAACTGATTCTCAAGGAAGCTCATGAGACAGCATATTCTATACACCCTGGTAGCGAGAAAATGTACCAAGACTTGAAGACGAGATTCTGGTGGTACGGTATGAAAAGAGAGATAGCAGAGTATGTGGCTAGATGCGACAGTTGTCAGAGGATCAAGGTCGAACATCAGAGACCCGCAAGTTTGTTGCAGCCGTTGCAGATTCCACAATGGAAATGGGATGAGATTGCGATGGACTTTATAGTCAGTCTGCCCCGCACTTGAGCTGGTTATGACTCCATCTGGGTAGTAGTGGACCGTTTAACAAAGGCGGCCCATTTTATACCAGTGAAGACCACCTATAACAGTGCAGTGTTGGCGGAGTTATACATGTCTCGGATTGTGTGCTTGCATGGTATTCCAAAGAAGATAATATTGGATAGAGGCACCCAGTTCACCTCCCACTTTTGGCAGCAGCTACATGAAGCTTTGGGTACACACTTGAAATTCAGTTCAGCTTACCACCTGCAGACAGATGGTCAGACTGAGAGAACCAATCAGATTCTTGAGGATATGTTGAGAGCTTGTGCTTTGTAAGACAAGTTAGGTTGGGACAAGAGGCTACCTTATGCAGAATTCTCCTACAACAATAGTTACCATGCCAGTCTGAAGTTGTCACCATTTGAAGCGCTTTATGGGAGGAACTGTAGAACTCCATTGCATTGGGACCAACCCGGCGAAAGACAGGTATTCGGCCCGGAGATTTTGCTTGAAACTGAGGAGAATATCAGGATGGTCCAGAAAAATCTGAAGGCAGCACAGTCCAGACAGCGGAGCTATGCTGACACCAGAAGAAGGGAACTCAGTTTTGAAGTGGGAGACTATGTCTACTTGAAAGTGTCACCCATCAGAGGAATCAAAAGGTTTGGAGTCAAAGGCAAGCTAGCACCTCGCTATATCCGGCCGTATCAGATTCAGGCAAGACGTGGAGAAGTGGCTTATCAACTCAGCTTACCAGAGAACCTGTCCGTAGTGCATGATGTGTTTCACGTGTCTCAGTTGAAGAAATGCTTGCGGATACCAGAAGAGCAATTGCCAACGAAAGGCCTTGAAGTTCAAGAAGATCTGACGTACATTGAGAAGCCAACTCAAATTCTGGAGACAGCAGATCGGGTCACTCGGAGGAACACCATCAGAATGTGCAAAGTCAGATGGGGCCATCACTCAGAGGAAGAAGCAACCTCGGAAAGAGAAGATGATCTAAGAGCCAAGTACCCTGAACTCTTTGCTAGCCAGCCTTGAATCTCGAGGGCGAGATTCTTTTAAGGGGGATAGGTCTGTAACACCCTGAATTTGGGGGTATAAAATTTCTTTCTTATGATCATTCAAATTCAGGTGTTACTCTTCTCTATCTCACTCTAGTCTCTCTCTCTATTTTTCTCCCTCTCTTTTTCTTTTAATTAGGGTTAGTTGAGTTAGTGAAGGATTATTTAATTTATTTTGCCCAAAACATATGAGTCATGGAATGTTGCATCATATTGAGCCTAAATATTCTTTGAATTGTTGCACATATTTGATTTGGTTTGAATTTGACACTTGATTTGAATTTGAATTGAAAACCCTAGAGAAATTAAATAGCAAAGCAATTAGAAAATCCCTCGAAAAAGGAAAACCTAATTCAGCCCAAGTCAGCCCACTTAGCCTAGCCAGCGCGCGCCCGTGCCCGCGCGCCCCTATGCCTGACAGGCGGGCCCCGCCTGTCGGCGCAAACCTGAGCGCACTCGCTTCCTCTCTCTCTCTCTCGCTGCACTGTGGGGCCGACCAGTCGGCGCTGTTTCCCTCGCGTGCGCCCGCTCTCCCTCTCTCTGCCCCGTCGTCCCCACCTGTCAACCGTCCCTAACCTCTCGCCCACGATCTCCCCGCCGTGGACGTGCCCACGTCCGCGCGTTCTCCAGCCACATCCACGCCCTCACGCCCCTTTTGAGCCCCACGCCCTGCTTGCCCACATCCCCTCGCTCATTTGTGCCCTCTGCCAAACCCTCTCGCCCTCTCTCTCGCTCTGCCCAAGCGTGCAGGGAGCTCTGCCACCGCCCGTCGTCGACTGCTGCTTGTTCTGTGGCCACCGTCGCGTCCGCGCCCCGTCCAGTGCCACAGTGAGCTCCGCCTTACTGTAAGCTGCTTGGGACACCCTTCGGTGTGCCCTTTACCTCTCTGCTGCGTCTGGTCCACGCTCATCGGAGTAATCTTCGTGCAGCCGGAGTCCCGCCGCCGTCACCCCGTTGAGTCTCTGCGCCTCCGCCGTTGCTTCGCCACACTAGCACTTCCCCTCAAGGTGAGCAACCCGCCCGTGCCCATAATTTGGTCATCCCCGCTCTGTTGCTCGCACGATTGCTCGTCGGAGCAATCCAGCGCCGCCGTTAGCCTGCCTTGATGTGGTCTGCTCTCTCTGGTGCCCTGGCCGGTGTGAAGGCCATGGCCAAGTCCGCCAAACCACCATGATTGCGCCCAGGCTAGTCCCCGGGCCTCTAGTGCCCCGCCGTGGCCGACCTTCTCGTCTCCGGCGAGTTCTCGCCGCAGGACCGAGCGCCGCCGTCGCGCCCATGCCCACCCTTGGCCGTTAGATCCCGGTCGTTCATCCGAGACCGGACAGTTTAGATTTAACCTGAGCAGGTCTAATCCCAGCCCTCCGATCTGGATCCAACCACCTCTCTCTCTTGCCCCTTCCCCGCGTCTCTGCCTCTAGGCCTGGCTGGTCGGTCTGCCCTGGCCCGCTGACGCCCTGGCCCCGCTTGTCAGCCGCGTCCGTGCGCCCGTGCGATCTAATCTGGGCCGCTGATCTCTGATCTGATGGCTGAGATTACCCTGTACCCCTTCGCGTGTAAGTTTTGCTTAAGAACCCCCTCGTTTTAGGAAATCTACCCGCCATCCTCTATTTTGGTGCATAGGTCCCTGGTTTCTTTTGAATAGCCCCCTAGACTTTTAGATTTAGCCCTAATTTCATATTTCAAACTTTAAAACTTGTTTATTTCATATCTTTTTCATATGAACTCCAAATTTAGTGGTTGAAATTGCAAAATGTTCACAAGACTATTCTCTGTTCAAATAAAATATGACCAACTGTAATCTGTATCCTTTATTTTTTACACTTAGAATATAGGATTAACGTATATGTTAATTTATTTATTTAATGAAATAAATAAAAGGAGAATCCTAGGAGTTAAAGTATATTTAAACTTGTGAGATTAGTGTTATGCATGACATGGATTCATTGTTGGTTTGACCTTTAGGTCTTAATGACATAAATAGAATTAGGTATGTAATTATGGATAACACTTAAAGGATAATCAAATTCCTAAATAAGAGTAGTTCATTTGATAATTTAATCTTTTCCTATTTAATTACTACTTAACCTTTTTGAACTATGTTCCAGACACTTAGGGAGTAATCAACCCCCCAATTAGGATTAGTCCATTTTATAACTTGATCTCATTCCCCTGTACTTAATACTATATATTTTTGAGTTGTGTGCCAATGTTTGTACATGTGCGATGTGATGTTCATTTTTACCTTCCAAATGTATTGAATGTATGCTCGCTTTATTTAGACAACGAGCAGCCCGTGGTTTCTGAGTGTGTTGCCGAAGATCCCTCTGAGCAACAACCTGGTGAAGGCAAGTGTCCTCAGACCTATCTTGTCCTATTTTACTTTATAATTCACTGTCCCGCATTACATTATTAAAACTTAAGGATTGACTAGTCTGTATTTACCTTACCCTTGTTTACCTTTTTGGGTTAATCATGGTTAGCATATGCTACTGCTTTTAACTTAATCAATGAACATGATGTGATAATTTATGATACGATGATGTTATCCCGATGAGGTTCTTGTGATTACTTTAGGGGGCTCAGGCTGTTTCCTGAGTACCTCTCCGTAAGGACCTGTTTGGAGAGTGACAACCTGGGATAACAATGCAACCATGAGGGTGGAATGGGATGCCCTTAGCTGATTAATTAGAGGAACTAGAGGAGTAGTTGGCTTCACCGTAGGGTCGTCAATGGGGTCCGGGCATAGTACTTGCTCTGCCGAGGCTGGTTGTAGAGGTTCTTTGATTTGGTTTTTGTTAGTCACCCTTCCTTTGGGGAGATGTACTGTGTTTATCAAACTGGAGAAACCTAACGGGCGACTATGTCCTCTGGGGAATCTTTGTAAAGGCTACATAGTGAGACCCTGCTAGGTCACCTTGGTAGTGATCAATGGGGAGGCTAGATCCCCGGGCAGAATGGGAATCATGACTTGTGGGTAAAGTGTGCGACCTCTGCAGAGTGTTAGAAACTGGTATATTAGCCATGCTCACGGTTACGAGCAGCCTTGGGATCCTCTTCGATTAGAAGAACTTTGGTTACTTTTATGATGATGGTTAATAATGTTGTTTATAACTCTGATCTCTGGTATTTCCTCTTGGAGGGAGTACTTCTGGGTAATAACTGGGTTTATTACTAAAACTTGGCTCTACTTTTAGTAACAAAACTTGACCAACTAAAAGCAACTGCTTAACCTTAACTCCACATACAACTAGTCCACTTTAGCCAAATGAGACATTTGCTGAGTACGTTGATGTGTACTCACCCTTGCTTTACAAACCACCCCACCCCAGGTTGTCCCCACTGTACTCAGTGCTCAGGAGGAGATGTTGGCAATATGAGAGACTTTGAGGAGTTCCAGGACTACGACGAGTTCTAGTTTACTTTAGTGGCAAACCCCTAGTCAGCTGCCTGTGTAGGCTTATCTTCTACATTTCGTTTCTCCGCACTTTGATATTATTGCTGGACCCTATGGATATGTATTAGACTCTATGGATGTCTCAGACATATTGATGTAATTAAGTACCTTTTTGTTATTTAATTCGAGCATTGTGTGATGATGTCTAATTATGTAATCACTGTGTACGTGAGTTCTGATCCTGGCACGTATATGGTTTGCATTCGGTTTACCTTGCAAAACTGGGTGTGACAGGATGCCCCAAAGCCATCAGATCGGAGGAGGTTGTCTATCGCGGTGGCGTCCGGCTCATCAGAGCTCGAAGAATAGTTGGAGGTAGGAGGGCATTGTTGTCACGCGTAGATCAAGGAGGTGTCATTGACATGCACGCCTCTGGCCACCACTAAAGCTCACGCCTCCCATGGTCACCGACATCTCTCCCTCCTAAGAGGGCACCACAGCCGCGCGCACCCCTTGGGAACTGTTGTCGCTGCCGCCATGGGATGCCACCGCCGAGCACGCGTCCCTCGAGGAGCCGCCGCACGCGCGCCTTAGGCAGTAGTAGCCACCACCACGCCTCGAGAACAGCTACCGCTGCCATGAGCCCCTCAGGGACCACTGTCGCACGCGCTTCGGGGAGCAGCCGCGGTCACTGGCCCTTGCGCCCCTCGGGAACCGCCTCCGCTCGTGCGTTGAGGTGAGACGTCAAAACTGAACCCTAACGACCTGGGGATCCTTTTATAGACACCCGAGACCTAGTTCGGCTGAACCGGATGCAACATTGGGACAAAGCTTCCCCCAGCTATTGGAAGCCCAAGGCTTGTAATATACAATATATATACACACTCTAGTCAGTTGCCCGTGCTTTTGCTACGGCCCCTAAATATATCATATAAATAGGTATTGAGATATTTATTCAAATATAATTATTGTTTATTTCTAAACATTAAGGTACATGTAGTCTGTTGGTTAGCCCTAAATTTCTAGAGTAGGGGGTACTTAATAATCTATTAAGAACCTAATGTGGGCACCTGGTGATACCATGGCTTCACCCTCCGCGCTACCACATCGTGCAAAAAATAGTGCAAAGCGAGCACTAAAACCCACACCTCCTTGCTCCAAACATTTAGGGGTAACCACCAGACCACACATACCTTAGTGTTTATAAATAAACAGTAATTATATTTGAATAAATATCTCAATACCTATTTATCTATACTACTTTAAGAACTTAATGTGGGCACCTGGTGCTACCACGGTGTCGGTGTTTCGATTTGCGGACCTAACCAACTAGTGAAAATGATGTCGTGTGCCCCGAATCCAGATGGTAATGCGAGTTGACACAAGCGATTTATCCTGGTTCGGGCAATGCAAGGCCCTACTTCCAGCAGAGGGGGCTGAGGCTTATATTACTCGGGGCCGAGGTGCCTGTAGTAGGGGTTACAAGCTAAGCAGGAGAGAGAAAGTCCCCAAGTCCCTAGAACTGATTGAGGCAAGTGCCAATACCGAATGACAGGAGAAAACTACCAAGTGTTCCTTGCCCCCTGGAAGGGTCATGGACTACCCTATTTATACACCTAGGGGATACATGATTTTGTTACCAGGAGCTACCTTTGGGTCCTGTTGATGACATGGCCTTGTACGTTGATGTTGACTTGATCTTGCCGGTTTCCTACTGAGAGCCGAGACTGAGGCTGTGGATTCGGCTTCACGTCTGAGCCCCCACCTAGGGGTGTGTCGGGGACCATAATTAGGGGTACCCTCAAGGCTCCTAATTCTCAGCTGGTAACCCCCATCAGCACAAAGCTGCAAAGGCCTGATGGGTGCGATTAAGTCAGGGATCAGTCCATTCGAGGGACTCGATCACGCCTCGCCCGAGCCTAGCCTCGGACAAGGGCAGCCGACCCCAGAGGATTTCCGTCTCGCCCGAGGCCCCCCTTCAGCGGCGAACATATTTCCGGCTCGCCCGAGGCCCTGCCTTCGCCAAGAAGCAACCCTGACCAAATCGCCGCACCGACCGACCAAATCGCAGGAGCATTTAATGCAAAGGTGTCCTGACACCTTTATCCTGACGCACGCCCCCCAGCCGGCAGAGCCGAAGTGACCGCCGTCACTTCGCCACTCCACTGACTGGCCTGACAGAAGGACAGCGCCGCCTGCGCCACTCCGACTGCGGTGCCACTTGACAGAGTGAGACTGACAGGCAGTCAGGCCCCGCCGAAGGCACCATAGGAAGCTCCGCTTCGCCCGACCCCAAGGCTCGGACTCGGGCTAAGTCCCGGAAGACGGCGAACTCCGCTCCGCCCGACCCAGGGCTCGGACTCGGGCTAAGTCCCGGAAGACGGCGAACTCCGCCCGACCCAGGGCTCGGACTCGAGCTAAGTCCTAGAAGACGGCGAACTCCGCCCGACCCAGGGCTCGGACTCGGGCTAAGTCCCAGAAGACGATGATCTCCGCCTCGCCCGACCCAGGGCTCGGACTTGGGCTTGGCCCTAGAAGACGACGAACTCCGCTTCGCCCGACCCCAGGGCTCGGACTTCGCCTCGGCACCAGCCGGCGATCTCCGCCTCGCCTGAACCTGGGGCTCGGACCCGACCTCGGCCACGGAAGACAGACTCGACCTTGGCTTCGGAGGAGCTTCCACATCGCCCAACCTAGGGCGCAGACCAGCCACGTCAACAGGAGGCGCCATCATCACCCTACCCCGAGCTGACTCAGGCCACAGGGAACAAGACCGGCGTCCCATCTGGCTCGCTCCGCCAGATAGGCAATGATGGCGCCCTGCATACTCTGTGACGACGGCGGCTCTCAGCCCCCTTACGGAAGCAAGAGGACGTCAGCAAGGATTCAACCGCTCCGACAGCTGTCCCTCCGCCAGGCTCCATCGCTCCTCCGACGGCCACGACATCACACCAGCTGGGTGCCAAAATCTCTCCGGCTGCCACAACGGCATGTACTTAGGGCGCTAGCTCTCCTCCGCTAGACACGTAACACTCTGCTACACCCCCATTGTACACCTAGATCCTCTCCTTACGCCTATAGAAGGAAGGACTAGGGCCCTCTTAGAGAGGGTTGGCCGCGCGGGGACGAGGACGAGACACGCGCTCGCTGGAGGCCGCTCGCTCCCTCTCCCGCGTGGACGCTTGTAACCCCCTACTGCAAGCGCACCTGACCTGGGCGCGGGACGAACATGAAGGCCGCGGGATTCCCACCTCTCTCACGCCGGTCTCTGGCCGCCTCGCTCTCCCCCCTTCGCGCTCGGCCTCGCGCTCGACCCATCTGGGCTGGGGCACGCGGCGACATTCACTCGTCGGCCTAGGGACCCCCTGGTCTCAGAACGCCGACAGTTGGAGCGCCAGGTAGGGGCCTGCTGCGCGTTGACGAACAACTTCCCGTCAAGCTCCAGATGGGCAGTCTCCAGCAACCTCTCCAACCCGGGACGGTGCTCCGTTTCGGGAGTCTTGAGTTCATGTCCCTCGACGGCAGCTACGACATGATACTCCTTCCACCGCCGTGCGACAACGACAGTGGCGGCCGACAACCCGCCCGCCGGCGGCGGAATCGGCGACGTCTTCCCCGCATGGTCGAAGAACAACCTTCGAGCTCACCCCGTCCTCTTCCCCGCCGACGGAGGAGGAGGCAGGGCAACCAAGGCCAAGCAGGAGACAGCGCCTCGTCAGCTGTCGAGCGAGTCGACGGCCCCAGCGCCCCAACGGGGGGCGCACCGGGCGTCGACCTCGCGTTTGAGACGAAGGCGAGCGCCGTCTCTCCGCGACACGCCAATCCCGAGCAAGCGGACGACGCCAGCACGCTCGCGAAAAGCTTGCTGGACGTCACCCTCGTACCTAAGACGACGGCGCAGTCAGTCCCCGACGTGACCTTATCGCCGCCCGTCGACCAAAAGGTACCGACCGATTCCCATCCCACGTCTTTCGGATTCAACCTCGACCCGCCTAGCGGCCCCGCTTTGGCGGGCGCTCTTGTAGAGGCGAGTCCAAACCCTCTAGGGTTTCGTATGCGGTCACCTTGGGACCGGCTGACGGACGTCTCGACCTACGGGCCCTCTGGGTCCGAGGAAGACGACGAGCCTAGCATCTGTTGGGATTTCTCTGGACTTGGCAACCCCAGTGCCATGCGGGACTTCATGACCGCATGCGACTATTGCCTTTCCAACTATTCCGACGATAGCCGTAGCCTCGGCGACGAGGACTGCGGCCCAAGTCGCGAATGCTTCCACGTCGATCTAGGGGGTCCCTCCGAAGGCAACCATCTCGGCATGCCGGAGGACGGTGACCTCCCTAGGCCAGTGCCTCGCATTGACATCCCACAGGAGCTAGCTGTGGTCCCCGTTCAGGCGGGGGGCCATGACCCACAGCTCGAGCAAAACCGCGGGGTGCAGGCCAGGCTCGACGAGGGAGCTGGAGTGCTTGAGCCGATCCGTCGGGACGTCGGGCAGGCATGGGCGGGCCAACCTCCGGCCGGAGAAATACGTCATCTACCCCAGGGCTTCCAGCACCGCATCACCGACAACGTCAGGGTCAGGCCACCACCCGCATCCAGTGGGGTCGGCCAGAACCTGGCGGCAGCAGCAATGCTTCTTTGCGCGATGCTGGAGCCATCAACCACCGAGGGGCGGCGAATCCAGGGAGAGCTCAAGAATCTCCTAGAAGGCGCCGCGGTCCGACGGGCCGAGAGCTCCGCCTCCCGAAGGCAGGGGTACCCCTCGGAACCTCATGCCGCGACTTCCCAATTCATACGGGAAGCCTCGGTCTACACCGGGCGCACGCGCAACACCGCGCCTACGGCTCCGGGTCGCCTCGGCAACGAGCACCATCACCGCGACCGTCGGGCCCACCTCGATGAGAGGGTGCGCCGAGGCTACCACCCCAGGCGTGGGGGATGCTACGACAGTGGGGAGGATCGGAGTCCCTCGCCCGAACCACCCGGTCCGCAAGCCTTCAGCCGAGCCATCCGACGGGCGCCGTTCCCGACCCGATTCCGACCCCCGACTACTATCACAAAGTACTCGGGGGAGACGAGACCGGAACTGTGGCTCGCGGACTACCGTCTGGCCTGCCAGCTGGGTGGAACGGACGATGACAACCTCATCATCCGCAACCTCCCCCTGTTCCTCTCCGACACCGCTCGCGCCTGGTTGGAGCACCTGCCTGCAGGGCAGATCTCCAACTGGGACGACCTAGTCCAAGCTTTCGCCGGCAATTTCCAGGGCACATACGTGCGCCCCGGGAATTCCTGGGACCTCCGAAGCTGCCGACAGCAGGCGGGAGAGTCTCTCCGGGACTACATCCGGCGATTCTCGAAGCAGCGCACCGAGCTGCCCAACATCACCGACTCGGATGTCATCGGCGCGTTCCTCGCTGGCACCACCTGCCGCGACCTGGTGAGCAAGCTGGGTCGCAAGACCCCCACCAGGGCGAGCGAGCTGATGGACATCGCCACCAAGTTCGCCTCCGGCCAGGAGGCGGTCGAGGCTATCTTCCGAAAGGACAAGCAGCCCCAGGGCCGCCCATCGGAAGATACTCCCGAGGCGTCAACTCAGCGCGGCGCCAAGAAGAAGGGCAAGAAGAAGTCGCAAGCGAAACGCGACGCCACCGACGCGGACCTTGTCGCCGCCGCCGAGTACAAGAACCCTCGGAAACCCCCCGGAGGTGCCAACCTCTTCGACAAGATGCTCAAGGAGCCGAGCCCCTATCACTAGGGGCCCGTCAGGCACACCCTTGAGGAGTGCGTCATGCTTCGGTGCCACTTCCACAGGGTCGGGCCACCCACGGAGGGTGGCAAGGCCCGCGACGACGACAAAAAGGAAGATCACCAGGCAGGAGAGTTCCCCGAGGTCCGCGACTGCTTCATGATCTATGGTGGGCAAGCGGCGAACGCCTCGGCTCGGCACCGCAAGCAAGAGCGCCGGGAGGTCTGCTCGGTGAAGGTGGCGGCGCCAGTCTATCTAGACTGGTCCGACAAGCCCATCACCTTCGACCGAGACGATCACCCCGACCATGTGCCGAGCCCGGGGAAATACCCGCTCGTCGTTGACCCCATCATCGGCGACGTCAGGCTCACCAAGGTCCTCATGGACGAAGGCAGCAGCCTCAACATCATCTACGCCGACACCCTCAGGCTCCTGCGTGTCGATCTGTCCTCCATCCGGGCAGGCGCCGTGCCCTTCCATGGGATCATTCCCGGGAAGCGTGTCCAGCCCCTCGGACGGCTCGACCTTCCCGTCTGCTTCGGAACACCCTCCAACTTCCGAAGGGAGACCCTAACGTTCGAGGCAGTTGGGTTCCGAGGAACCTACCACGCGGTACTGGGGAGGCCATGCTACGAGAAGTTCATGACCGTCCCCAACTACACCTACCTGAAGCTCAAGATGCCGGGCCCCAACGGGGTCATCACCGTCGGCCCCACGTACAAACACGCGTTCGAATGCGACGTGGAGTACGCCGAGGCCCTCGCCGAGTCCGAGGCCCTCATCGTCGACCTGGAGAGCCTCTCTAAGGAGGTGCCAGACGTGAAGCGTCATGCCGGCAACTTTGAGCCAGCGGAGACGATTAAGTCCGTCCCCCTTGACCCTAGCGGCGACGCCTCCAAGCAGATCCGGATCGGCTCCGGGCTCGATCCCAAATAGGAAGCAGTGCTCGTCGACTTTCTCTGCGCGAACGCCGACGTCTTCGCGTGGAGTCCCTCGGACATGCCGGCATACCGAGGGATCGCCGAGCACTCGCTGGACATCCGAGCCGGAGCCCGACCTGTCAAGCAGCCACTGCGCCGATTCGACGAGGAGAAGCGCAGAGCCATAGGCGAGGAGATCCACAAGCTAATGGCGGCAGGGGTTCATCAAAGAGGCGAAAAGCGTCAAGCTCAATCCCGAAAAGTGGGTCTTTGGGGAGCCCCAGGGCATGTTCTTGGGGTTCATCGTCTCCAAGCAGGGCATCGAAGCCAACCCGAAGAAGATCGCAACCATCGCGCAGCACCCCGAGCCCTTGTTGGGGGCACCCGGGGGCTACACGCACCCCTGGGAAGGGCCGCTTGTCATCGCCAAAGTTCTGAAGCCCGGAACGTACAAGCTGGCCAACAGTCAAGGCGAGGTCTACGGCAACGCTTGGAACATCCAACAGCTACGTCGCTTCTACCCTTAAGATGTTTTCAAGTTGTTCGTATACCTCGCTCTCACGCAAGTCTTAGTCGTGAAGGAAGGGTCAGCCTCGCCTCGGCAGAGCCCGACCCTCCCTCGGGGGCTAGAAAGGAGGGAACCCCTCTGCGTCAAGATTGGGGAACCTCTTTGCGTCCAAAATTTTCAATCAAAAAGGCTTTTGCGTTCCCCCGGCTATGTCGGAAGCAAGGCCCCAAGGAGCGAACGCGGGTGCATGTAAGTGGCAAGGCCGACTGAGCCGAGGGACTCCTATGCCTCCGGGTTAGGGACACCTCACTCGTCACCCGCCGCGAAAAGTGACCCCTACTTGGGGAAGCCACCCTGTTACTAACAGGCGAAGCCGGACACGCAAAATAAAAAGGAAAGGAGTACGATTTCATGCAACGGTAACAAAATGTTCAAGCCTCAGCGGCCGTAGAAAGACACACGTGCATCCAACAGAAACTGTTCCAACAGAGTTAGGCGTCGCCTTGGGAAGGAGCCGCGCCTTCGGCTTCATCCCCACCATCGGCAAAGTCCGTCCCGGCTTCCGACGACGGCGCAGGTGGGAGGATCTCTGCCTCAAAGGTGGTCGCCAGCACTACGCTCGGACCCGCGGTGGCCGCATCGAGCCTCTGGACTTCTGCCAGGGCGGCTTCATCTTCGTCGGGAAGGCAATACCCCTCGCTAACCCGCTCCAGGTCCACAACGTAGTGGGAAGCGAGCACGGCGAAGGCCCGCCTGACGCCGTGGTGTAACGCCTCGCGGAGTCTGCCGCACACATGATCACCCAAGACTTGAAGGTGACTTTGAGGGGAGCTTCCTGAGGGGATGTCGCCGGAGCCAAGGACCCGGTAAACGTCCGAGACGGCCTCGGACATGACCGCGTGGTCGATCTCCCTCTGCTCGGCCGCCCCGGCAAGCGCCTCGGCAAGCGCCTTGGCGGACTCATCGAGGGCGGACTCGAGCTCTGCGAACAGCCAAAGGAAAGATCTCAAACACAAGCAGAGGAAACAAGCAGGAACGAAAGCCGAAGATGGCCAAGGCGTACCTCCGGCTCGGGCACGCTGCTCCAAGGCTGCGACCTGGGCTACGGCTAGGTCGGCTGCAAGGGTTTCGGCCCGGCTTTCAGCCTCGGCAGCCCGGCCCCGAGATTGGTCCCGCTCCTTGACGACCCGGTCGAACTCCGATTGTTGTCGTTGCGCTTCTGCGCGCACCGTGGCCGCCTCCGCGCGCGCCGCTGCCGCCTCGGCTCTCAGATCGGTACAGAGCAACCGAAGGTCCGCCACCTCAGCACCCTGCTGAGAGAGGCGCGCAGTAGCCCCGGCGAGCGAGGTCCTTAGGGATCGCAGCGAGCCCCAGATGTCGACCTCGCGGCGGATGAACGACGACTTGGCGGCGCTCCGATCCGTCAGATCCTGAGGGAAGGAAGCGGGGCGTCACGAAAGACGCCTTGGTCACGAAAGAAAGAAGGTATGCCTGAAACCATTACCTGGAGGATTTTGGGGACATCCCTGCAGAAAACCTCCAGCGACGACCGGAGTGACCCCACCGTTGCTTCGGCACACTCGCGGAGCTCGTCCCAGGACTGGTCCTCCCGTTCATCGTCGAGAACGAAGAAGGGCTCCGAGGCCTCACGGGTCCGGAACCAGAGCAACTGGCACCGGCCCTCGGAGCTCCACCGCACAGCGACGAGGCTGCCGCCCGGCGGGACGGATCGCGTCTCCACGCCCCCCTCTTCCGAGGCACCGAGCGCCGATGCCTCAGCCGTCTCAACGTCGGCAGCGACCGGTCGCTCCTCGACTGGGACGGCGGCGACTTCAGTAGCGACAGGTGTCGGCATCGCCAGCACGTCTGGTGGGCACGGGGCCACGCCCGCGTCAGCCGTCTCCCCTATCACAATGGCTGCCTCAGCAGAAGAGCCAGCCTCGGGAACCCGCTCCACGGCGACTGGTGCCGCCTGAGCCCCCTGCTGTGGAGCACCTTGCGAGGAGGTCAGCTGAACGGCAAGGCCCGGAGCGGCGCTGGCCGCGCAAGCCGGCGCCGTATTAAGGGCCTTCCGGGGTGCCAGGTCAGTCAGGCCATGGCTTCGCTTGCTGAGGGAAAAAGAAAAATCATGGCTGGGACATATGAATGAAACACCAGGATGAAGACATTCCAAGATACTTACCCGCTCCGGGCCATGATCAACCGTGCCTGGGGGAGGTCTCTTGGATCTCGACCCCCGGAACCGCCGCCGAGGTCCGCTTCGCCGGCAGCTTCGGCACCACCCTTGCTTTGGGCGCCCTGGACGCCCGGGGGGCGGACTGCCCAGGCACTGCCACAGCGACCTGAGGGTCGCTCCCCTGCGCTGCCGGTGCGGGCGGCGGCTCTCAGGGAGCAGACGCCTCGGCCTGGCTCCCCGGGGTCGCCTCAGCTCCTCCAGCCGAGGGGTCAAGTACCCTCTCGGATTGCCCCGCCCCTCGGGCCGGGACCCCGGCGTCCCGACTCCGGGGACTGACGGCATCAGCCCGCTCGGGGGCTGGCTTGGCGGCCCCTGTCCTAACCCCAAGCCGGGGCTGAGGCCAAGGCGGGTTGCCATGTCGTCTTCCTCATCATCATCTTCATCATCCTCGTCGTCGTCGGGCGTTTCCGGCGACGGCTCCCTCGGGAGCCCCTCCCTCTCCTGCCGGCAACGAAGCTTCTCCAAAGCGTCTCGAGCTCGCCTCCGCTCGCGGGCCCGGGCCTTCTCCGCATCCTTCTTTTTCTTTCTCTCCTCCGCGGCAACCCGCCGCGCTGCTCGGTCCACCGCATCCTGCGGGACCCGTGGCAGGGAAGGCTTGTGCCACCCCACCTCCTGAAGAAGGGGGGAAAATCCCAATCGTAAGAACTAGGAGCAACCCGATGCAAGAGAAAGGAAAAAGCGGCCACTCACCAGAGTCACGCACCCTTGGTCTGGGCGCATCAAAAGCTGGGAGAAGGCGCTGGGGTCCGGTTTCCCCAACGCGACGGACACCCGCCCATGGAGGACGTCGAAGGGAAGGGGATCAGAGGACATCCGCGAGCCCTCCAAGTCAGCCTCCGGTGTCATCTCCCAAAGCGACAGCCGTCGCTCCGCCAAGGGAAGCACCCTCCGACGGTGGATGGCGGCAACCACTCCCGCAGCGGTGAGTCCCCCCTTCCGCAACGCCTCCAAGGCCTTGAGAAGGGGTTCGAGGTTCTTTTGTCTTTCGTGCGAGGTCCCGTGGCGCCAAGCATCAGCGGCGGTAGTGACTACTCGCTGAGAGAACGGCGGGAGCAACTCGCCGTCATTCCGGAGGTAGAACCACCGGCGCTGCCACCCCTTGTTCGAGGACGCGAGGATGGCGGGAATATACAGCGACGCCCGCGACTGCCTCAGCAGGAGGGTGCAGCCGCCGGCCCGCACCGCTGCGCGGACCTTCCTCTCCCCCGTCGGCGAGGCAAAAAGCTCCGCGAAAAAGAGATGGGTCCACAAATCCCAATGGGGGGCAATCCCCAAGTACCCATCGCACACCGCTACGAAGATGGCGGCCTGCGAGATGGAGTTGGGGCTGAGGTTGTGCAACTCCACCCCGTAGTGGTGCAGGATCGCCCGCATGAAGCGGCTCGCCGGCACACCAAATCCCCGCTTGTGGAAGGAGACGAAGCTCACGATGTACCCCGGCGGTGGGGATGCAACGGCTCCGCCCACGGGGGGAATCCATTCCGGTCGCTGCTCATCGGTGAGAGGGCGAAGTAAACCCTCGCCATCAAGATCCTCCAGATCACTCGCCGTCACCATGGAAAAAGGCCATGGGTCGCGCGGCGAGATGATGGTCACCCAGTCAGCCATCACCGAGCGGAAGGGGTGGCGGCGCAAGGGGCAGGGAGGGCGGTTTCCTCTTCTCTGGCTAAGTCTCTCGGGTTGCGAAAACCCAAAAGGGAGGCAGGAAGCGGAGCAAAGAACCACCGCCAGACCCTCTCCCGAGTATATAAAGACCAAGGCGATATCGGTTCAAACGTTCCGCCCGGACCGGACGCGGGATTCGAAAACGCAAAGCGAAACAGCCGTTCCCCGAATGGCTCGCGCACGCGCAACGGCCGCCCCGCGAACCACTCGCCCCATCGCATTAACTCCGCGGTGGGACAGGCGGCGCCTCTGGCAGGAGAAGCGGGCGACGCTTCGCCTTCGCCATAATGACCGCGTCAAAAAAGGTACGCCGCGTCGTTCGATTTCGTATCCTTTTCCTTTTTTCCTCTTTCTCTCTCTTGCAACAGGGACCGGGAAAGGGGATACCCCGAAAAGGATCCTTCCCCGAGAAGGAACCAGGCTCCGAGCCCCCTACTGATCAGAGGTTCGAAGGCTAGCCCCCCGGAAGGGTTCGACAGCCGCCTCAGATCGCGTGGGCCCTACACCCACTACTGGTCAGAGGTTCGAAGGCCGGCCCCTCGAAAGGGTTCCACGGCCGCCTCAGGCTACTCGGGCTCCGCGCCCATTACTGATCAGGGGTTCGAAGGCTGTCCCCCGAAGGGTTCGCAGCCACCTCAGACGCCGAGCGAGGGATGACCATGGGTACATTCGATACATAACCAAGGCTCGGGCTGCGCTCCCGAGGTACCCTAGGACATTTCCGAGACCAGCGGTAACGATCTTGTAACGGAATCCCATCAGAGGGAGGCATCGAGCCCTCGGACCCCGTCGCCAGGGGACCGGGTCCGGCAGATCACCCGCAGGTACTTTTGGGCATGCCTCTGGGCCCCTAGCCGACCCCTAACGAACGGGGCACGGACGTCCACTCGGATTACCCGCTTGCAGCTCATCGGAGACACCATGTTCGGCGCCCATCGAGGGCAACATGGCGCTTTCCCCCCTCCTCCTTGCGGAAAGGCGACGCAAGGGCGTATGTAAAAAAACCGAGTCTACCCCTGACCGCCCTCTCGCTCTGTACAGAGGCTCGGGGGCTGCTCTCGCAAACCCGGCTCCGGCCGAACCATTGACAGCGTCAACATACCAGCCCAAGAACTTAGGACCCGACCGTACACCTGGGCTACGGCCAGCTCGCATGAGGGAACGACCAGACTAGCCGAAGCACTACGCGAGGCATTAAGACCTCGAAGGAGTGAAACCACTCCTCCGAGGCCTCGGGGGCTACACCTGGCGGGTGCGCTCGCGCGCACCCACCGGAACAAAACGCAACCGAGAAAGGCTGGTCCCCTTGCAAAAACGTGCGACGAAAGCCTCCAAGCGAGTGCAAACACTCCCTTTGAGGCTCGGGGGCTACTGTCGGGGACCATAATTAGGGGTACCCTCAAGGCTCCTAATTCTCAGCTGGTAACCCCCATCAGCACAAAGCTGCAAAGGCCTGATGGGTGCGATTAAGTCAGGGATCAGTCCATTCGAGGGACTCGATCACGCCTCGCCCGAGCCTAGCCTCGGACAAGGGCAGCCGACCCCGGAGGATTTTCGTCTCGCCCGAGGCCCCCCTTCAGCGGCGAACATATTTCCGGCTCGCCCGAGGCCCTGCCTTCGCCAAGAAGCAACCCTGACCAAATCGCCACACCGACCGACCAAATCGCAGGAGCATTTAATGCAAAGGTGGCCTGACACCTTTATCCTGACGCGCGCCCCCCAGCCGGCAGAGCCGAAGTGACCGCCGTCACTTCGCCGCTCCACTGACCGGCCTGACAGAAGGACAGCGCCGCCTGCGCCACTCCGACTGCGGTGCCACTTGACAAAGTGAGACTGACAGGCAGTCAGGCCCTGCCGAAGGCACCATAGGAAGCTCCGCTTCGCCCGACTCCAGGGCTCGGACTCGGGCTAAGTCCCGGAAGACGGCGAACTCCGCTCCGCCCGACCCAGGGCTCGGACTCGGGCTAAGTCCCGGAAGACGGCGAACTCCGCCCGACCCAGGGCTCGGACTCGAGCTAAGTCCCAGAAGACGGCGAACTCCGCCCGACCCAGGGCTCGGACTCGGGCTAAGTCCCAGAAGACGATGATCTCTGCCTCGCCCGACCTAGGGCTCGGACTTGGGCTCGGCCCCAGAAGACGACGAACTCCGCTTCGCCCGACCCCAGGGCTCGGACTCCGCCCCGGCACCAGCCGGTGATCTCCGCCTCGCCCGAACCTGGGGCTCGGACCCGACCTCGGCCACGGAAGACAGACTCGACCTCAGCTTCGGAGGAGCTTCCACATCGCCCAACCTAGGGCGCAGACCAGCCACGTCAATAGGAGGCGCCATCATCACCCTACCCCGAGCTGACTCAGGCCGCAGGGAACAAGACCGGCGTCCCATCTGGCTCGCTCCGCCAGATAGGCAATGATGGCGCCCTGCATACTCTGTGACGACGGCGGCTCTCAGCCCCCTTACGGAAGCAAGAGGACGTCAGCAAGGATTCAACCGCTCCGACAGCTGTCCCTCCGCCAGGCTCCATCGCTCCTCCGACGGCCACGACATCACACCAGCTGGGTGCCAAAATCTCTCTGGCTGCCACAACGGCATGTACTTAGGGCGCTAGCTCTCCTCCGCTAGACACGTAGCACTCTGCTACACCCCCCATCGTACACCTGGATCCTCTCCTTACGCCTATAAAAGGAAGGACCAGGGCCCTCTTAGAGAGGGTTGGCCGTGCGGGGACGAGGACGAGACACGCGCTCGCTGGAGGCCGCTCGCTCCCTCTCCCGCGTGGACGCTTGTAACCCCCTACTGCAAGCGCACCCGACCTGGGCGCGGGACGAACATGAAGGCCGCGGGATTCCCACCTCTCTCACGCCGGTCTCCGGCCGCCTCGCTCTCCCCCCTTCGCGCTCGGCCTCGCGCTCGACCCATCTGGGCTGGGGCACGCGGCGACATTCACTCGTCGACCTAGGGACCCCCTGGTCTCGGAACGCCGACAGGGTGTAAACGGATACTTATTCGGATATCAGTTTTTTGGTCTTTTTTCTTTGATTGTGAATTAATAGAATACAGAATCTGCTATGCAAATTTATATTCTTGTTTTTAGTATTGAGCTTGTAAAGATTCATGAAAGGTAAACCTTAAATCTATCATATATCTTCTCAAATAATAAATATAAATTTCGGATACAAATCGAATACGGATACGAATTTTTTTTACCTTTTTTGTTGTATGGAGTAAATAATGTATGAAATAATTTATACAAAATTTTATTCTTATTTATAATAATGTGTGTTGGCACTTGCTCTCCTGAGCGAGTGGATCCAACAGGGGAGCAAAAGTGGTGTCAACGGGGCTACAACACGAGATGGCAATAACTCTGTTAACCTAACCTCTCAAGGGCACTATGCGGGGGTATTTATAGGTATCTGAGTGCCCAGCGTCCGGTGTTAAAGATGCATGTGCCCTCAGGCACCTAGGTTATCCCCGGAATATTCCCATAAAGCAGGGTTACAAACCGTAATTACAGGGAGACCTTTACAAATTAGGCACGTAATGCGCAGCGGCCACGCAGGGCCTATTACAATGGGCCGGATCATACGTGGGCCTCCATGTTGAGCGAGGTCGCAAGATGAGACGACATCATCACAAGCCTCCAGCCGGCGACGTGTGGGACGAAGGGTAGGTTTGCCCGTCATCTTGTCTTCGTTGGTGCAGCGAGGTTGGCGAAGGCTTCGAGCGAAGGGTGGCGTCTTCGTCTTCGCCCCAATATTTGCCCTCCGAGGGACCAGTTCGACTAAGTCATCTGGTGCCGAAGACGTCGCTAGATGGTGGAGTCGCTGCCCTCGCTCGAAGTGGTTCCGCGGGGGTTTTTGACATGACCGTTGATTGACGCCGTACTGTTGGATTGCGGGTTTCCCGAAGCGCCGCGCTCTGTGTATAAAAGGGGGCGGGGGGCGGCGCGTTTTGAACTTTATCTTTCCGCGCTCCGCGAAAACCCTAGCCGCCTTTTCAAACTACTCGCTGCTCGTCTGCCCTCCTTGCTCTTGCTCGTCGGAGATCTAGCCCGTGTGAAGCAGACCGCCCGCCGCCGCCGACGGTACGTAGCGATGTCGTCCTCTTCTTCTTCTGCTGCCGCTACGCCGCCGGCTGGCGCGTCGTCCGGGGAGACACTGAGTGATGTGGCGGCGGAGGAGTTGCGCGCTGGTGATACAGTGGAGTTCGGCGTGTCGCGGATGTCCTCAGTCCACGTGCAAGACATGCAACAACTTGGTTATTTCGGCGGCGGAGTGGCACGTGTCCTGGGGACGGAGGAGGTCCCCGAGCCAGAAGGCGAATTGGTTGTGTTCGAGGCTTTTTTCACTGCTGGCCTTCGTCTGCCCGCACATCAATTTGTGGGAGAAGTCCTGCGTAGGTTCAACGTCTAGGTCCACCAGCTGACGCCAAATGTCGTGGTGGCTCTGGCGAAGTATGTCTGGGCGACGACCTCGTACGGCGGGCAGCCCTCGGTCGAAGTCTTCGCGAAGTATTATTGTCTGCACTGGCAGAAAAGGAAAATCGGAAATAAGATTGCCCAATTTGGATCTTCCACGTTTACGCCGAAGACGGGCAAGACTTCGATGGAAGTCGTTGAGTTGGTTCCCAGTGCCCGCAATAAATGGGGCAACTAGTGGGAATTTTGGTTCTATGTTGCCGAAGGGACAGTCGAAGACCATCCGGGGCTCCCTGTGGCCGAGATGTGCTCGCATTATTATTCAGCATACCTGCGGTTTGAAGTAGCGGAGGAGGATGCAGACGAAGGGGCCCTGCGGTGCGCGACCGGCCTGAGTAGCGGGCGCGATCTGGTTGAGGAGTTTGTCGCGTATGGGGTGTGGCCCTTGGCTCATGGCTGGGCGCTGGGTGAAGTATGCCCTCGCCAGATGCCTTCCCGTGGCGGGATGCTGGTGCGGAGTCCCGCCTTCGCACTGGATTTGCATGGACGAGATCCCGCCGCATTTGTGTGTGTGGCAGAGGATGGGGCGGCACGGATAATTGGTCGCTACGTGCCAAAGATGGAGGGCCAGCGTAGTTGGGATATACGCGGATCCAACGATCGCTTGAATAGGGTCTTCGAGTTGAACCGTCTGCCGTATGGCGGTTATCCCGGGCAAGATGATGTCGATCGCCGCGGGAAGAATCCGGCGACAGAGACTGAAGATGACCCCGCGCCGGCGGCCGCCCCATCCACTAAGAAGAGGAAGCTAGGTACTGTGATGGGAGGACTGGGGGTCTCCGATAGTTTTGCTATGGAGCTGATGGGGACATGCGCGGCCCCCGGGGGAAGGATGTCTTCGCCCGAGCTCCGAGAGTCTTTGGCGCGGATGCTGAAGGTTACCGGGGGTTGGTGGCCTAAGAACGTTCCTGTCCCCCGTGCGGCTGGCGAAGACTTTTTTACATCTCGCATGGTTCGTGACTTGAAAGTGTTTCCTTATGGATAGAATATTGCTGCTGTTGTGTCGGCAGTGATGGACAAGGATCGTCAGGAGGCTGCGCAAAAGTGTCGGGCGGTCATCAGGCTGCCCGAGGCTAGGCCAAAGAGGGTGCGGGGGACTACGAAGGCTGCCGCCTCTGGCGGTAGCCAGCCGACGCTGGCGGCGAAGTCGGCCGCCCCTAGGTCCAGCAAGGTGCCGGATGTGGTGAAGGCAGCTGGCGTCGGCGTAGCCAAGTCTGCCTCGGCCGGAGCCGCGAAGGCCCGAGACTTGTCTTCGTCGGCGAAGCGCGTTGCTGATTTCGGCACTGATATTAGTGTGGAAGATTATCTTATTGGTAAGTCGTTGGCCCGTTTTTTTTAGACTGTTGATACTTTGCAGGATCGGGCGAGGGGCAACTTGCTGTTGTTCCGCCTGCGGTGGCGACCACGGTGTCTGTCACGGTGCCTGGGGCGAAGGGTAGCGCTCTCAGCGCTGGCGGTGAGATTTCGGCGCTCACCGCCGTCAAAGACGAAGCGGGCGCTGTATCCCGCCGGCTGAGGGAGGCGTCGCAGCGGCTGAGCCAGGTAGTTGGGCTAGACTTCGGTTTTTACCGCTTTCGTTGGGATTGTGGACTTATGTTTGTCTTTTAGGCGGCTGACTTCACCGACCGCGTGGCGTCGGGGACCTTTACGGCAGTTGTGTCTGCCGAAGTCGAGAGACTTCGGGCGCAACATGCTGACGCTGTCCGGGAAAAGTCGGCCGCCGATAGCAAGTGCCGCAAGCTGACGGAGAAGGTGGCCGCGCTGGAGGGCGAGAGGACTGACCTCCGGCGCTAGCTGGCGGAGGAAAGGAGGGAGGCCAATCTGGCGCGAGTAGAGGGTAGCCTCGCCAGCCAGCGCGCCGACGAATGGGAGACGCGGTTCAACGCTCTGAAGGCCCGCATGGAGAGGGTCGAGGCCTCAATGCGCTCGGAAGTTGAGCGGACGCGCAAACAGCTCATGCACTCATACCACGAGCTGGGCACACGGACCGCTGACTTCGAAGTGCCCGACCGAGAATCAGGCCTTCGCTGCCTCGAGTGGCTGCAAGAGGAGTTGTTGGCGCTCCCGACCATTGTGGAGGGATTTATGTCCTTTGCCTCTCTGTTCACCTGCGAAGGGGCGATGAACGCGCTGTCCCGCGAAGGGTGCAGCCACTATGAGGTCTTCGACCGATCTGATGAGGATTTCGAGCACGAAATTTACAAGGTCGAGGACCCTGTGGTGAAGGAATCCGCGGGAGCCCTCTTTGACCGGATGTGGGGCCCCCACGGTCGGGAGGTGGTGAGGGAGCGATCTGACCGGGCGAGGGGTCGGGTAATGTTTATGTTTTGTTTGGTGTTGTTGGATGTGGGTTATACGTGGGCTTGCTGAATCGGTGTGCTGTGTTGCAGGCAGCGCGTAATGAGACAGTGGAGGACTTCGGAGCTTTGAACAGCGCGCAGCCTGAAGCGGAGTCGAGCCCGGTGGCCCTGCCCCCGGAAACCGCTGAAGGCTCCCTTGCTGCCCCTGCGGCTACTATGTCCGGTGGTGGCTCGTCGCCAACTGCAGTGCCGAGGGCTGAGGATCCCCCGAAGACGGCGACGGAGCCGACAGCGGAGGACCCCACGGCAGCTGGGCCTTCGCAGGTGGCTTAGTGGGTGTGGGTAGTTAGGGAATTTTGTATATGTTGCTGAACCTTGGTTGCTGCACAGGTTCAAGGTTTTGGGCCTGCGCACGCAACCGCCACTGCTAATTTTTTGGCAGCTTCGACCGTGGATGCTGGGAATGAATCGGATGAGCCTGCTTCTAAATTTTCTGATTTTGGTGGCTCTGGGAGTTCGGTTGAGTGGACGGAGGAGTCATCGGATGAGGACTTGGATTATTTTGTGGCCTTGGATGTGGCAGCGGCGGAGTCTTCGCCGCGCGCTGCGGATGCTGAAGTTGTGCCTGGTCCGAGCGCTAGGCGCAGGCGGCGAAGGGCGGTTGCGAAGCGTAGAGTGAGCGAGGTGGACGGCAGTCGGCTTTGTGTGGACAGGGCTGGCAAGCAGGAATTGTTGTCCTCGCTGGCCATTGCGAGTGTGGGTGAGGGGGAGTTGCGAAGTCTTTTTGAGGGTGAGGAGCTTAGGATAATGCTATTTAACTATAGGGAGATGGGGATCATTCCGAAGGTTGAACCGATGTAAGGTATGATGCCCTCGCTGTACATATGTAACTATAATTTGTATGATGAGGTTATGCGCCTGTGCTATGCTTGTAAAGGCGTTGTGCGCTTGGTCTAGTATGTTTATTATGTCGGTCCGGCATGCCTGTGGTCAGTCCTGGCGCGGACAGTTTGGTGTAGGGTTTAGCACGGGTAGTCTTTTGAGGAAGACTTCGAATTTGCGCACTTGTTGTGCTAGTTCGGCTGCACCCTTAGGCGACTTTCGCATGGATAGTCTTTTTGAGAAGACTTCGAATTTACGCACTTGTTGTGCTAGTCCGGCTGCACCCTTAGGCGACTTTCTCACGGATAGTCTTTTCGAGAAGACTTCGAATTTACACACTTGTTGTGCTAGTCCGGCTGCACCCTTAGGCGTCTTTTGCACGGATAGTCTTTTCGAGAAGACTTTGAATTTACGCACTTGTTGTGCTAGTCTGGCTGCACCCTTAGGCGACTTTTGCACGGATAGTCTTTTCGAGAAGACTTCGAATTTACGCACTCGTTGTGCTAGTCCGGCTGCACCCTTAGGCGACTTTTGCACGGATAGTCTTTTCGAGAAGACTTCGAATTTACGCACTTGTTGTGCTAGTCCGGCTGCACCCTTAGGCGACTTTCGCATGGATTGTCGCACGCGAGGGGTAGCCATCGCTGTCCCTCGCGGTGACTTTTGTGTTGGTCGAATGTCGAAGACCGTTTAGTCGGTCTTTTTCGACGTGGTTTTTGCGGGGGATTTTTCGCGTGTATATTACATGGCTCCGCCTCGTTAAAAACCTCACCCCCCGGGAGGAAAAGAGTGTGGGCTGGCTGAAAACTGTTCTGTGGATTACAAGGGCGAATTGGCCCTGAGGAGTTAAACAAAAAATTTGTGAAGATTATCAATGTTCCAAGAATATTCTAAGTCTTCGCCGGATGGAGTTGTGAGTCTGTACGCACTGGGGGACGCCTTCGTCTTGACGATGAAGGGGCCCTCCCACTTCGGCTCCAACTTGCCCCGGGACTCTGTCCGAGCTGTCCGGACGAGTACGAGGTCTCCTCCGTTGAACTCCCTCGGGATGACTGTGTGGTCACGCCATGCTTTTGTCTGGGCTTGGTATTTGTCCAGAGCCTGTAGGGCGAAGACGCGGTCTCTGTCGATGAGGTCCTTCGAAGTCGTCTCGTCTATGTCAGGCACGGCCGACGCGGCTGTCCGAGGTGACCCATGTTTTATTTCTTGCGGAGTCATAGCCTCCGATCCGTATAGTAGGCGGAAAGGGGTGAACCCAGTCGCCCTGCACTCAGTTGTGTTTAGCGCCCAGACCACTTCGGGTAACAGGTCGGGCCACTTGCCTTTTTTGTTGTCGAGGAGCATTTTCTTGACGGCTGTGAAAATTTTGCTGTTGGCGCGCTCCACGACTCCGTTGGACTGGGGGTGGTACACAGAGGCGAAGGCAAGCTTGGTGCCGATGGAGAAGCAGAAATCTTTGAAGTCTTGGTTGTCGAACTGCTTGCCGTTGTCGACCGTAAGTTCGGACGGGACTCCGAAGCGGCAAACAATATTTTGCCAGAAGAATTTCTGGGCTGTCTTCGATGGGATAGTGGATACTGCCCTCGCTTCAATCCATTTGGTGAAGTATTCAACGGCGACGAAGGTGAACTTGAGGTTCCCCTGAGCCGTGGGCAGGGGCCTGACAATGTCCAGGCCCCAGCGCTGAAGGGGCCACGTGTGGGCGATCAGCTTTGTGAACTGCGAAGGGCGTCCCGAGCGTGGGGAAAATTTCTGACAGGCTTCGCAGGATCTCACGACCTAATTTGCGGCGCAAATCATGGCGGGCCAGTAGAAACCTTGGCGAATCACCTTTGCCGCTAAGGCCCTAGGCCCTGCGTGGGAGCCACAGGTCCCGCTGTGGACTTCGCGCAGAATTTGGACGCCTTCGGTCTCGGTGACGCACTTAAGCATCGGTTGACTGACCCCCTTCTTGTAAAGTTGGCCCTCGATCAGTGCGAAGTCCTGGCTTCGGTGTTTGAGGCGCTTGGCCTCATTGTTGTCGGTTGGATGATAGTACCCCTGCAGGTACAGGGTTATTGGTGCCCGCCAGTCTTCGGTCATGATGAGGTTGACTATGCGGTGGCCCTCGCTGTCGTTGGTTATTTGGAGCCCTTCAGGGCTGCGGACGGCTGGCGTGCCGATGACGTGGTAGAACACGTCGGAGGGTAGGGCTTCGCCCCTGGCGGCTGCCTTGGCTAGAGCATCGGCCTCCTCATTCTTGGCTCGGTCCACGTGCTGCAGCGTGAAGCCCTTGAATTGCCTTTCGAGGCTGCGGATGGCCGCGAGGTACTGCATGAGTGCAGGGTCCTTCGCTGCATAGTCTTTCTTGACCTGGCCAGCGACTACCTTGGAGTCTGTTTTGATGATGCAGGTGGTGACACCGAGTGCCCTTAGCTTGCGAAGGCCGAGGATGACAGCCTCGTATTCTGCTATGTTATTGGTGCACTTATCAGACTCCAACGCAAAGCTGAGGCGCGCTGCGTATTTATGCTTGATCCTGATGGTCGAAGTAATGACTGCAGCGGCGCATGCCCCCGCATGGAACCATGCACCGTCACAATGGATTGTCCACACTTTTTCTGCGGACGGCTCCGGTTGCGTTGTTGGACCAGTCCAGTCTACGACGAAGTCTGCCAGGACTTGCGACTTGATGGCTGTCCTGGGTTCGAATGTGATGTGATAGCCGGAGAGTTCGGTTGCCCACTTTGCAATCCGTATTGACGCCTCCGGGTTTCTAAATAGCTCGCCGAGTCCTCTATCTGAGGTAACCCAGACCTTGAATGCCTCGAAATAATGGCGCAATTTGCGCGAGGCCATCACGACTGCATAGGCGATCTTTTCTAGCTCTGTCATGTTGCATTTTGATGTTGTGAGCACTTCAGAGACGTAATAAACTGGACGCTGCTTGGTTGTGCCCTCTCTGGTCTGCTCTTGAACCAGCGCTGTGCTGACCGCATGTGGCGAGGCCGCGACATAGAGCAATAGGGGTAGCAAAGGGTCGGGGCTCGTAAGAATCGCCAGCTCAGACAAGTACTGTTTTAGTGCGGTGAAGGCTGCCACCTGCTCTGGCCCCCATGCGAAGTCTTTTGCGCCGCGAAGTGTTTTGAGGAACGGGAGACTCCGCTCCGTGGACTTGGAGATAAATCTATTGAGGGCGGCCAATCTGCCTGTCAGTCGTTGCACTTCTCTGGCTGACTGCAGGGGCGTCATATTGATGATTGCCTGGATTTTGGTTGGATTGGCCTCAATTCCACGGTGTGATACCAGGTAGCCCAAGATCTTTCCCTGGCGGACCCTGAAAACGCACTTCTCAGGGTTGAGGCGAAGTCGTGCGGCTCGCATGCTTGCGAACGTTTCAGCGAGGTCGGCCAGGTGGTCTGCCTTGCTTCTGCTGGCAACGACGATGTCGTCCACATATGTGAAGATATTTCTGCCGATCTGGCTCTCGAGCACCGTTTTGGTGAGTCGAGAGAAAGTGGACCCGACATTCTTGAGTCCCTCCGGCATTCTGATGAAACAATACGTGCCGAAGGGTGTTATGAAGCTGGTGCTTGCCTTGTCCTCCTCCTTCATATATATTTGATGGTAGCCGGAGAAGCAGTCGAGGAGTGACATGACTTCGCACCCGGCTGTGCTATCGACGATTTTGTCGATCTAGGGCAGCGGGAAATTGTCCTTGGGGTAGGCCTTGTTAAGACTGGTGAAGTCTATGCACATCCGCCATTTGCCTCTCTTTTTCTGCACCATCACCACATTGGCGAGCCATGTGGGGTAGGCGATCGGCTCGATGAACTTGGCTTCGAGCAGGCGATGCACCTCGGCCTTGGCGGCTTCTGTCTTTTCGTCAGACATCTTGCGCAGCCGTTGTTTCTTCGGCCTCACCGAAGGGTCAATTCCTAGGCCGTGCTCGATGATGGAGCGACTGACTCCGACCAGGTCAAGGGCGGACCAGGCGAAGACGTCTTTATTCTTGGATAGACAGCAAAGGAGCCGCTCTTCGTCGTGCGAAGTGAGGTCTTCGCTGATGGTAACCATCTGCTGTGGCGTTGCCTGGTCGAGGGGGACAGTCTTGGTCCCGTCGTTGCTCTGTAGTTGTGCCTTTTCATGCCCCTTGGCGGTTGGATTGGCAGGCTCGGGGACTTCACGTTGGGCCGTGAGGCAACGCACGTTTCTTTGTCCGGGGACGAAGTCTCTTTCTATGTTACGCGCAACCTGCTGGTTGCCGTAAACTGTGATGGCACCTCCGGGACCCGGGATCTTCATGCACAGGTAAAGTCCGTGGATAGTTGCCTCAAACTTATTGATGGAGCCCCAGCCCATTATGGCATTGTACGGGTACACCATGTCGACGATGTCGAATGTGATCTGCTCACTTCGGGCATTGGGTGCTACACCGAAGGAGAGGGGCAACTCTATTTTGCTGACGGGAAAGGTGCCCTTGCCGCCGAAGCCGTACAGGGGGTTGTCCGAGGGCTTGAGCAGGCTGTGGCTTATGCCCATGCGATCGAAGGCATGGAGGAAGATGATGTCCGCCTGGCTGCCATTGTCGACCAAGACTTTGTGCAAGTCCCAGCCTGCCACGCTACAGTTGATGACCATGGCGTCGATATGGGGGGCGCTGCGCAGATCGATGTCTCGGGCGTCAAAGGTCAATGGCACGTGGGACCACTTTATCTGCACGACCGGGCCAGTGATGGCGACATGGTTGATGCTGCGGTAGTGGTCCCTCTTCTGCCGCTTTGTGTCGAAGTCGGCGCTGGACCCCCCGGTAATCATATGGATGACTCCGCGATACGGTTGATCGGCGAAGTCCTCTTGCTTTGGTGCTTGAGGGTGGTTGGGGTGGTGGATGTTTTGCTATTGATGGTGTGGGGGTGGGGGTGAGGGAGGTACGATTTGTACCTCCTAGTGGTGTTGGTATGCGTGGTGCGGCGGAGGCGGAGCGGGGCCATGGTTGTATGGTTGAGGGGGTTACTGGTATGCGTGCGCGACAATTCTAGGGTTGTCGGCTAGCTGTGCTCGTGCCATTCTGTCTCTGGTGGCCTTCGTCTCTGGGCAGTCCTTTGTGGGATGCGCGTAGTCTTCGCCGTGGAACAGGCAGTAAAATCTTCGTGGCTGCTGCGCACGCCCCCGTCCTCGACCGCGAGTTCCATTTCCTCGGCCCTGGGGGGATACTCCTGGCGGCGAGGGGCCTCACCAGCGGGGGGCTGGTTGGCGATGTTGTGCACCTGCTGCTGATTACGGCCGTCCCGGCTGGAGTCTGTCTGTGAGGGCCTCGTCCAAGTGCGGCTGGACTGTGGAGGGTCTTTGGGCTTCCTCTGAGGCTCGACTTTGCGCTGGTGGAGCTCTTCGGATCTAGCATATTTCTCGAATAGTTGATACAGCTCCTAGAGGTTCCTGGGCGGGTCCCTGATGCAGTGGCTGTAGAGGACGCCGGCCCGAAGGCCACTGATGGCGTACTGGATGGCGATCTGGTCATCGACCGAAGGCAGTTGTGACTTGAGGGTCAGGAACTTGCGGTAATATTCCCGCAGAGTCTCTCATTCCAGCTGCTTGTAGAGTGAGAGTTCAGCCAAGGCGTCGGTGTCTGGGCGGTACCCTTGGAAGTTGAGCAAGAATTTGTCCCGGAGACTTCTCCAGGAGTCGATGGACAATGGGGGCAACCTGGTGTACCAGGTGAGGGCTGGGCCTTCGAGGGCAATGATGAATGACTTGGCCATCGTGGCGTCGTCCCCTTCGGATGATGCAACAGCGACTTGATAGCTCATGATGTACTGCGCTGGATCAGTGTTGCCGTTGTATTTGGGGTAGGTCCCTGCCCTGAAGTTGGCGGGCCACGGTGTCACTTGCAGGTGAGGTGCCAGGGGACTTCGCTCGTCAAGGTAGTTGACGCCTTGGAAAGCTGTGGCGCGAGGGATGGTGTGTCCGTGCTGAGGGTTGAACAGGTCTTCGATTTGTGCGCGCTGTTGGTGGGGTGGGCCGTGATGCGGGTCGAGTTGGCCTTCGCTCTGCATGAGCGCGATCTCTTGCTCGAGCTCCTGTGCCTTCTGCTCTTCGTCGCGTATCATCTGTCGCACCTTGGCTTGTGCAGACACACGTTGGCGCTTGGCCTCAAGGATCTCTTTTTGCTTTTGGAGGTTGCGGTTCTTGATGCGCAGGGCGCGCAGCTGTAGTTGCTCTTCGGCCGAGACGCCGATGACTTCGCCGTCCTCGGTGGCGTCCGCGCCCTCTGGTGGGGCGAAGCCTGGGGGAGGCTGCTGTGGTCCTCTGGAGCTGCAGGTGCGGAGGCTGCCTTCGGTGGTGGGTTGTTCATTGTGTTGCTTCTTGTTGTTTGCGTCGTCTTCACAGGGCTCTTGGAGAGTGTTGTCGACGAGGGCCTTGCCCTTTTTCTCGGCTAGCAGTGCCGCCTTTGCGGCTTCGTCAGCCTTCGACGAGGTTCTCTTGGGTGCCATCGCGGGTGGAGTTTTCGTAGCACGAACGGTGGGCGCCAAATGTTGGCACTTGCTCTCCTGAGCGAGTGGATCCAACAGGGGAGCAAAAGTGGTGTCAACGGGGCTACAACACGAGATGGCAATAGCTCTGTTAACCTAACCTCTCAAGGGCACTGTGCGGGGGTATTTATAGGTATCTGAGTGCCCAGCGTCCGGTGTTAAGGACGCATGTGCCCTCAGGCACCTAGGTTATCCCGGAATATTCCCATAAAGCAGGGTTACAGACCGTAATTACAGGGAGACCTTTACAAATTAGGCCCGTAATGCGCAGCGGCCACGCATGGCCTGTTACAATGGGCCGGATCATACGTGGGCCTCCATGTTGAGCGAGGTCGCAAGATGAGACGACCTCGTCACAAGCCTCCAGCCGGCGACGTGTGGGACAAAGGGTAGGTCTGCCCGTCGTCTTGCCTTCGTTGGTGCAGCGAGGTCGGTGAAGGCTTCGAGCGAAGGGTAGCTCTTCGCCTTCACCCCAACAATGTGCTTCATAACATAAAAAAGATTAGCATCAAATTTCATACATATCTATTTTAAAATATTAAATTTGTCCTAACAGTTCGGATATCCGTTTAAACCCCTACCCCCACCCCCGGGGGGCTGCCCATACCAATGGTTGTAACTAGAGATGGCAATGGGTACCCGAAACTCGAATACCTGACGGGTTTTACCCGATATGAAGATGGGTACGGGATGATTTCTCTACCCGCGGATGTGTTAATGGGCAAGAACCAATACCTGTCGGGTAGACGGGTACAGTATGGGTTGGTACCACCCATATCTGTCTACCCATGGATAAAATATACCTGCATCAATACCACTATAACCATCTAATAGAGCCCATCTTAGCTAAAATAAAAACCCTTCTCTAGCTATCCTTTGTCTAGCTACCAAGTTATGTAATCATATGATTTGTTATATGTGAAGTTAAACTTGTTTTTATATGTTTATTTAATATTTTGAGCGATTAGTATATTGGAATTTAAGACTTTCCTAGCGGGTACGGATTACCCTACGGGTAAAATTACCCGTGCGGGTATGGGTATGGGTAAGATTGTATACCTGCGAGCATATATGGGTAACCCGATGGGTAGACTTTTTTTGATGGGTACGAGTATGGAATGATACTACCCGACGGGTATGTACCCATTGCCATCCCTAGTTGTAACATGGCTTCGGTATGGGGAAAAGTCTGCTTACGGGATGCGTCAGCGCTCCTGTGTTGGGTGACGTAGGGATGCCCTTCGTTGTAGACGTCGAGGTCGGAGCCGAGCTCGGGTGAGGCAGAAGTCTTCCCGAGGTGATGGACGAGTCCTTCCTGACATGCGCCATAGTTAACTGAGTGGCCTTCTGTGGGATTCGCGGTGGAGCAGGTAGCCGAGGATAAGTTCGAGCAAGGCGCAAACGGTACCCGTGGTCGTGCTCAGCGTCGGGCGAGGCAGAGTTTTGTGCCCGAGGGTAGGTCTGTTCTTCTGTCGTATTAGATGTCTCGTCAGGGGATGCCAGGCGGCGTGCGTGCAAAGCGGCGTATGTGTAATCATGCTGTTGGGCTTAGACAAGACCGTGGTCTTGTTGCCGCTGTACACCTGTAGCGCTGTGCGGGGTAGGTATGTGCATTGAATGCGGTTGTCCCCTGTTGGCCTTCAGACACGCCTTGTCTTTGTTGCCTGAGGCGGGTTCAGGCAGAACGGAGTTTGCGGTCCTAGAGCGAGGTAGCCTCGGGCGAGGCGGAGACGGAGGTCCTGAGGCGCGAGAGGTTCGGGCGAGGCGGAGACCTGCCCGAGTATATGATTTCTTCGGGATTTAAGGTTCCTCCGGGAGGGGGCTCAGTCGGGGCGGTGTTTTTGTGGGGAAGATCCCCGAAGTGGTCCTCGGGAGAGGCGGAGACCTGGTTCCTTGCTCTCAGGATACATGCCCTGGCAGAGAATCTTCCTCAGCGTGTATTAAAGGTATAATCCAGGTACCCCTAATTATCATGTCCGACAGTAGCTCCCGAGCCTTCCAAGGAAGTGCTTTGATACTTGCTTGGAGGCTCTGCCACTTTTTGTGTGGGTGTGTTGTATTTTTGAGGAGTGGAAGGTTCAGTTTCCGATGGATGCGCGCGAGCGCACCCGTTTGGTGTAGCCCCCGAGGCCCCGAAGGAGTGGTTGACTCCTTCGGGGGCTTAATTCTCTATTGCTGTTGGTGTGATGGGTTTAATTTGATCTTAGGCCGATCTGTTGGAACCTCCAACAAATTTGTTGTAGCGCAGTTTGTAAGGGCAGCCCCCGAGCCTTCGTAGGGTGAAAGGACGATCGATGGATACCTTGACTTCTTAGCCTATACGTCTCTTCGTCGCCTCTCTGTGAGGAGGAAGAGGGGGAGCGCGCCATGCCACCCTTGATGGGCAACTAGCACGGCGTTTTCATTAGGCTATTATCGGGTAATCCGAGCGAGGTCCGAGCTTCGTTCGATGGGGGTCGGCTAACGGTTTGGAGACATGCCCAAAAAGTAGATGCGGGAGAGAGAGAATACAAGTATTTACAACAAAGTGTTTGACAAAAAAAAGTGTTTCATCTCTAAAACAAAGTGTTTTAGTTTCATCTCTTTTCACACATAGAGCTACTTTTTAAAAAAAACAAAGTGCTTGACAAAAAAAACTATTTACAACAGCTCGTAAAGTTGTTGATGAAACTGTACCACCGAAAGACGACCAAACAGTACATCCTGCAGGGAGAGAGAGAATACAGCAGCGCCGGGGAAGAGCTTCGCTATCTCGTTTTCCATGCGGGTTGCCGTGCGCGCGACAAGACCGTGAGTATCGGTCGTCACAAGCACCGCGACGGACGCTCTGATGAATCGGTGGTCACATCATACATGATCGCTGGCCGCTGTCTGCCCATCTCGCTTTTGGACTGGGATAGGACAGGAAGAGCGAAGCCGAGCGAGACAGACAGACGGCCAAGGAAGCGTGGGGACGACAGCACACTTGCATTGGTCAACCGCAGATGTCGAGACTTCAAACCACATGCTGTTGCACATGTTTCTTACTTGTCCTCGGGCGTTGTGCTAAGAATTAAGATTGCAGCAGCGTTTGTTTCTTTCCAGTCGTCTAATACTAACAGCTGACCGGATGCTATCTATGTTCACGGTCATGCGGTAGCAAGCAGGTCCAACATGTGCTGGGAATCGAAGGACACACATGCGCCCAGTCCAAACTCGTGGGTACGAAAAAAACGTACGTGTCAGCTGGGTACGAAAAAATGTTTCCTTTAATTTGTCCTTAACGACTTTGATTGAATATACGACACTTCTTCTTCCGTTTTTTCATTGAACACGTGTATTTTATGCCGTTATATAAAACTTTTAATCGAGTGACCAATTCACTGGGCGTCGATATATGGTTTTGTTATTGTTTAGCAAGAGATACGATCTTCAATTCCCTGCAACACTATTTTATTCGACGTTAGAAGCCTGAGGCATGACATGCAAGGGAGTATGTACGTGTTCATATACTAGTGTGTAATGGCTGCTAAGGCTTCTAATAAATAACCTTTTTTTATTATTATTATTGTTGTTGTTGTTGTTTTTATTGAAGTCTGGAAGATACCTAACGACGTTCGTCCAGTGGCCAAGGTATAGACTCTTTCCTTCCATCGATCTAAAAGGGCGTATCTTTATTGTTGACTGAACGTGCACACATGGTGACACGTTGACTCTTTATTAGAATGGCATGACGATGTTACATTTTGTTCTGGGGGAGGCAGCAATCGGAGGAGGCCTACCAAATTGGTATTGCTTATGACATAGATCCACAGTGAGACGGGAATTTAATTAACGGAGGCCTACCAAACTGTAAAATGATTGATAGTTAGTGGTTTGGATCTTATTAGCTGCAGGTCAGGCTGAGCAGTCAGTCAGAGGGAGATATATAGGCAGACATCAACTAACGCCTAGAAGAAGCCAAAAACTAACAGGCTCAAGAGAGGTATAGGTAGATAGATAGGCAGACACCAATCAACGGTTTAATTAGATTACTGTGCTGGCGTGGATAGAGATTTAGAGGATTTAATTATGAAGCGTTTGGTTCGGTGTCAATAAGGGATGGGACGGGATGGTTCGGTGTCAATAACGGTTTTCCGAGTGGGCACTCCATCTCTACTGTAACTGTAGTAGTAATACATTAATTGCTCTCCCTAGCTAATACTACCATTATTCTGGCTTGGCCACTGCTCGTCCGATGATCCTGAGACGCACACCCAACTTTTTTGCAATTTGGTCCTTTTCGAGTTTTTTTCCCACAAATACGCCCCTGGCAGTTTCATTTCAAAAAATGGACCCTTATCTCGGCGCCGTCATCATTGGCGCCGAGCTTCCATGTGCCGGCGCCAATACTATTGGCGCTCATACGTCAGACGTGGCGGTTGGCTGGCAGTGACGTGTCAGGGGGTCGGCGCCAAGATCTACGGCGCCGACCCCCGTGTCGGCGGCGCAACACGTGTCCGGGGGTTCGGCGCCATAGATCTTGGCGCCGAACCCCTGTATTCAACATCTGTCAATCTTCTGTGCAAAAAAAATTGAACTCACGCCGCCCCCAAGACCCCGCGCCGGCGCTACTCCTTCCCCGGCCCGCGCTACTCCCCGGCGGCGCTCCACCACCGGCCGCCGCCGCCCCGCCCGCCCCCGGCCGGCGCCGCTCCTCCACCGGCCGGCGACGCCAAGCCCGTCCCCGCCCGGCGCCGCTCCTCCCCGGCCGGCGACGCCCCGCCCACACCCGGCCGGCGCCGCTCCTCCCCGGCCGGCGAGGCCCTGCCACGCACGCCCCCGCCCCTCAAGCGTCCCCGCCGCCCCGCCCCTCAAGCACCCCCGCCGCCCCGCCCGGCGCCGCTCCTCCCCCGACCGGCGCCGCGCCCGCCCCCCGGCAGCCCCGCCACGCCCGCCCCCCAGCAGCCCCGCCAGCCCTGACCGCGCCGCCGCCCCGACACGGCCGGACGCCTCCCACCGCCGCCGCACGGCCGTCGTCCCGTTCCGAGCGCGCTCCTCGGTCGCGCTCGCTCCTCGCCCGCGTCGTCGACGTTCATCCCCGACCGTTTAGGTAAATTTTATATGGTTTTTGTTTATTGTGCAAGCATTTTGTGTTAATTATGTTAAATTGTTTTGCTATAATTTGTGGTTTTTTGAATGTGATGAATGTTAGTTATTGTGATAAATGCTAATTTGATTGAATATTATGAATGTGAGTCAAATGTGCATGTTTTTTATCCTCCCCGTGCAGGGGAGGTGCTGTCAAAATTTGCAATTATTATATATGAGTATTTTATAATGTGGTTAGTATAGTAGTGGGTGGTGGTTATATTTGTACTTATTTAGGTACTAATTAGTGGTTTGTGGTTAGGTAATAACCATCCACAGTTTATATTGAATGTTTAATTGGTGTTTCAAATAGATGGACAATTTTTTGAGCTTGTATCATGGAGGCAATGTGGAACAAGATCCGTATGGAAATGCCAAGTTCATTGACATGCGACACGTGCCGGTACTATTCGATGGTAGACCCTCCTTGAGAGATGTGTTTACAAAGGCTAAACAAAAGTTAGGTTTCCATGAAGCTGATGACATTGCGGTTGACGGAGTGCTTAATATCGGTCATCCACCAAATGTCATAAGACGAGTCATCCCAATTGATTGTCAACTGGATTGGGATAATTATATTACTTCGGCTATGAAGACCCATTTGCAACTCATGGAGGTTGTGGTGCGTCCGGTTGTAGTAGACCGTCCCCCTGAAGACTTTGATCGTGCTATCGATGACGTGCCAACTGTTCCTGATGCTCAATCTGGCCCCAATTTGATCCCATTAAGTCAGCCAGGAGATGGTCTGCAGACAGATTTAGCTGCGTGTATCCCTTTGGCACAAACCAATTGCAGTAAGTCTTATTGGCATTACATCTTCATTTTGGACCATGAGCACTTTGCTCATTCCATTTGACGTGGGACTGATCATCTTGTACATGTTGCAGGAGAGACTCCTACTCTTGTGGTTGATCCTCATACTGAGGCACGTGGCTGCTTCGGTGATGGTTTTATTGCCTCCAACAGTCCTGAGTTTAGGAATGAAGAGGAGCCATATGCCTTTGCTATGGCTGCCGATTCAGATGATGATCGCCCGGTTGGTGAACTCACAGAGAGTGACATTGAGATGTTGCAACGTGTTTTTCCAGACGGTCGGGATCGTAGAGTGCATGAGTTCAGCGATCTTAGTCTTTCTCATCAGGCAAATGCAGAGGGCAGGGATGATGAGCTGCTTGACGCTCCTGAGGCCGGTCCTAGCATGATGATTGAAAAGGGTAGGGTCTTCAAGGACCTAACTGCCTTGAAGAGGTGGTTGCAGCATTATGCAGTCTTACGTAAGAGGCCGTATAGAGTACTTCATTCGTACGAGAAACGTCGTTACACGGTTGTATGCGACAAGGATAACTGTTCATGGAGGGTTTGTGCTAGGATACAAAAGATCACCGCAAAGTGGAAGATAACAAAAGTAGTGGGGCCACACACATGTGCTGAACATGAGTTAACGATGAAACATCGCCAATTGACATCAACCCTCATTGGGAAGCGACTTATGGGAATACTGCAGTCGGAACCAAATATGAAGGTTAGGACAATCATGAGGATCGTGGAGAATGTGTTTGATGGGTACAAGATAACATATGGTAAAGCTTGGAGGGCTAAGCAGTGTGCGTGGAAGATGATATATGGGGACTGGGAGTCTGGGTACGAGCAGCTACCTGTTCTTTTAAATGCAATGAAGGCGGTCAATCCAGGCATGCATTATGAGTACATCCCTAAACCAAATGCATGGATTGATGGGAGACAGATATTCTTCCGTGCGTTCTGGTGCTTTCCCCAGTGTGTGGATGCCTTCCGGCATTGTCGTCCTGTCTTTTCAATTGACGGCACGTTTCTTCTCGGCAAGTACCAGGGCACTCTTCTAATTGCCATATCCGTTGATGCAAACAACAAGCTAGTTCCCCTAGCATTTGCTCTGGTAGAGAAAGAGAACAAAGACAGTTGGGGCTGGTTCCTGCGACTGGTCCGGATACATGTGGTTGGCCCAGGACGGGAAGTTGGTGTAATATCAGATCGGCACCAGGGAATACTCAACGCGGTCCGTGAGCAGATCGATGGGTACCCTCCTTTGCATCACAGGTGGTGTACTCGACACCTTGCTGAGAATCTTCTGCGTAAGGATGGTGTCAAGGATAACTTTGAGCTTTTCCAGGAGACATGTCGACAGCTGGAAGACAAGTTCTTTAGAGAAAAGTTAGAAAAGCTCAAAGTCGCAACAAATGCCGAAGGTAGAGATTGGTTGAATGGATTGATGCCGGATTTGGAGAAGTGGACGAGAGCTCACGACTTAGGTGGATGGAGATATGAGTTCCAGTGTAGTAACATGGCCGAGTCATTCAACAAATTATTGTTGGGCATACGTGGTATGTCGGTCACTGCTATAGTGACATTTACCTTTTACAAGCTTGTGGCATGGTTTAATGATAGACACACCCACGCAGTTGGATTGCAGAATGAGGGAGAGAGATGGGCTCCAAAGCCTAAGACCTTTCTAGAGAAGGCAAAGGAAAGGGCAAACACACACACTGTTGATTGTTTTGACTTACAGTCAGGGACATATGAGGTATTCCTTCAAGCTGGTACTACTTCTGACGGCGAGTCACAAGAGTCGAGGAAGCATGTGGTTGTCCTTAATGACTTGTCATGTACTTGTGGCGCACCCAGGCAATACCATTTTCCATGTTCTCATCTAATCGCAGCTGCTCGAGCTCGTAACTTTGACTTAGAGAGGAGGATACCTCAAGAGTTTACTATTGATAAACTAGTGTTGACTTGGAGTCCAAGATTTATTCCTTATCGTGACGCGGGTGAGTGGCCTCCGTACGATGGCCCAAAGTATGTCGCTGATCCAAGCAGTCGTTGGACCAAGCGTGGATCCAGGAAGAGGACGAGGCACAAGATGGTTATGGATCAGGTTGGTGGTAGGAGTAGAAGGGGAAGGAGAACACCATTTCTTACCGACCCCGAGCAGTATGAGTGTGGCAAGTGCGGTAGACTTGGTCATAATTCACGCACTTGTCGTTGGCAGATTAGCGAGGTTTGTATTTTTAGTTTAATGATACTACCTTAATTTTATTTAATAAGGCTATATTACTTACTAACATTAATTTCATTTTGTAGGATGGCACAGTTCCACCTCCTCGACCCGTTCTACGACGAGAGCCACCGGGGGCGCCTTCTGTCGGAAGGCCAGGTATTTAATTGTAATTATCTGTTGTAGATTTGTTGTTGTACAAATGGTGTTGCTTATATAATATTTTTCCGTGTAGGACCTAGCAACACTTCGTTCTAGGACACACAATGGGTTCCTAGACATGGTGTTCGACGACAGGTACACTAATTACCTCAGACGAGCAGGTCTAGATGTAATATCGTACCAGTTACGACGCGGGTTGCCTACTATTGATTCGGCGGCCATTACTGCACTTGTGGACAGGTATTGTTAGGATTTTGTAAAAATATTCTTGAATCATTGAGCTCGTTTACACTAATTTTTTTTAATTATGTAGGTGGCGGCCTGAGACACATAGTTTTCATCTTCCTTTTGGTGAGATGATAGTCACATTAGAGGATACACAGAAGATACTTGGACTCGATGTTGGTGGCAGAGCAAGTGACAGGCCAATGTGACTCTGACGGTTGGAGGGCTAGAGTTGAGGCCTTTCTTGGTAGAGAGCTTCCTGCTGAGGGCGTTGAAAGGACTGCTGGAGTAGGCATCACATGGCTCCGTCAGTCTTTTGGTGTGTGCCCTGCTGATGCTGATGAGGCTACAGTCCAGTTCTATTGTCGAGCTTGGATCCTGCACATGTTTGGTTGTGTCCTCTTCCCAGACGCCACAGGAGACTGTGCGTCCTGGATGTACATCCCGTGTCTCACCGACTGGGATACAGCTGGACACTACAGTTGGGGCTCCGCTGTGCTTTCTTTTTTGTACCGGCAGCTTTGTGAGGCTTGCCGTCGTACGTCCTCCTCTTCGTCTATAGGCGGTTGCGTCTACCTCCTACAGATATGGATGTGGTACGTCTTCGACCGACGTCTTCAAAATTTTATTTAATAAGGCTATATTACTTACTAACATAAATTTCATTTTGCAGGTTTCGCATACCAGTTGGTCGACCACGTGTTTTCCAGCCTAGACCCTGGCCATGGATGATTTATGGAAATGCACGTCTTCGACCGACGTATGCTTATATTTGGGACCAGGTGGCAGCTCCTTTTGCGAGAGCTAAGAGGGCATACATGGAGTATGTTAACGAGTTTGACACCCTTTCGGCCTCTAGCGTAAGTACTCAACATGTATATCTTATCGTTATGAAATTTGTTTTACTATACTTAACATAGATTGCTTCATTTTTGTTTTAGGTCACATGGCAGCCATACAACGCACCTGAGTATGCTGGGATGATCTTTAGTGTAGTATGCAGCAGTGAAGATGAACTCTATATGATGCAATGTCCTTTGGTCTGTTTCTGGTGTGTTGAGTGGCACCTACCTCACAGGGTTCAGAGACAGTTTGGTAGGAACCAGCTATGGCCGGTTGAAGATGTTCCTACTTCAAAGGAGCTACACAAGTAAGTTCGCAATCTATAAATCCAGTTTGCAATTTATAACATCAATCATTCTTAACTTTGTGTTCTTTATATGATATGATTTGTGTGTAGATTTGACCGGCGGAAGCAAAAGAAGATAACGGACTTTCGTCAACATCATCTGATATTAGTAAATGATTGGGAATCGGGTGCTGAGAATGTATATTCCAACGATGAGTTGCACAACAACAGTGATTACAGGAGGTACCAAGCTTGGTACCAGGGTGCGACTCGTTGTAAGCTTCGCCAGCAGTGGACAGCGGAAGACTACGCCGACATTGATTCTTCTGACGATGAAGAAACGGAGTATGACCTGTCCACTAGACTGGGAACCCAAGTGGAGGCGGCACCCATATTAGATCGAGTGGTAAGTTTTACTCGATTTTAATACTCGACATGTATAAATTGTATGTGTGATGCAAATTGTGTTGTACAGGGTAACACATTGCGACGGTCGGTAGAGGACATTGATCGCCAACTTTTGACTACGGGCGACAGCAGCATGCGCAGCTTCTTGCAGGTAAGCCCACATGCATCGTTTATAGCCTTTAGCGTGTTATGAATATGTTGTAAACTAATATGTCTTTGGCATGCAGCGTTTATCTAGGCGCCTACGTGGAGCTGCTGCTCGCTGTGGCTGCAGGACTACTGTTGCACATGACGTCCATGTACCATCGTGTACCGACACAGCAACGCCCTCCACAGGTCTTGGTGCTGGCTTCGACTACGATCACGACGAGATAGGACCTTCACAGCTTGAGGGGGCTCCTTCGACACAGCCATTACAACCACAAGATCGTAGGCGACACTGCTCTCCACAACGTTACACTCCAGGCACCGACGCTTTAGGCAAGGGTAAGACTAGGAGACGTTGAATTGGTTTGGACTCTATGGACTTGTTATGTAACGTATGAATTATATAGACTTGTAATGGACTCATTTGGCCTCTACGGGCTTGTATGACATTTTAATGGACTTGTATGAATTCTATGGACTTGTAATGAACTTGTTTAGACTTTTATGAGCTTGCTTGGAATTGTTTACAATTGTATGCACTTGTATGTTATGCTTATCTATGAGTATATCTTGGATTGACAAAAAACAGAGAAAACTCTGCCGAAATTTTGTGAAATTGTTGGTTATGTCATGTAGCCTTTACATAACTATTACATAGCCTTTTCAGAAGCGTTAATTTTTGGACTAGCATCTATACTTTTCAGATCCATTTCGTAGCCTTTTCAGGAGTGCTTATATAGTGATAGTCGCCTAGAGGGGGGGTGAATAGGGCGAAACTGAAATTTACAAAAATAATCACAACTACAAGCCGGGTTAGCGTTAGTAGTAAAGAAACGAGTCCGCGAGAGAGGGCGCAAAACAAATCGCAAGCAAATAAGAGTGTGACACGAGGATTTGTTTTACCGAGGTTCGGTTCTCGCAAACCTACTCCCCGTTGAGGAGGCCACAAAGGCCGGGTCTTTTTCAACCCTTCCCTCTCTCAAACGATCCCACGGATCGAGTGAGCTTTCTCTTCTTCTCAATCAACCGGGAACAAAACTTCCCCGCAAGGGCCACCACACAATTGGTGCCTCTTGCCTTGGTTACAATTGAGTGATGATCTCAAGAACAAGTGAGAAAGAAAGAATGCGATCCAAGCGCAAGAGCTCGAAAGAACACGAGCAAATCACTCTCTCTAGTCACTATGGAGTTGTGTGGGATTTGGAGAGGACTTGATCTATTTGGTGTGTCTACAATTGAATGCTAGAGCTCTTGTAGAGGTTGAGAAGTGGAAAACTTGGATTGCAATGAATGTGGGGTGGTTGGGGTATTTATAGCCCCAACCACCAAAAGTGACCGTTGCTGGAACTCCTCTGTTCGATGGCGCACCGGACAGTCCGGTGCACACCGGACAGTCCGGTGCCCCTGCCACGTCACCATTGCCGTTGGATTCTGACCGTTGGAGCTTCTGACTTCTGGGCCCTCCTGGGTGTCCGGTGCACACCGGACATGTACTGTTTGATGTCCGGTGCACCGGTATGGGCGAGCCTGACGTCTGCGCGCGCTGCGCGCGCATTTAATGCACCGCAGGGAGCCGTTGGCGCCGCAGAGAGCCGTTGCTCCGCTGGCACACCGGACAGTCCGGTGCACACCGGACAGTCCGGTGAATTTTAGCGGAGCGGCTGCCGAGCGAACCCGAGGCTGGCGAGTTCCGGAGGCCGCGTTTCCTTGGAGCACCGGACATGTCCGGTGCACACCGGACAGTCCGGTGAATTTTAGCGCGCCGGCTTCCGAGAATTCCCGAGGGCGAAGAGTTTGAGTCGAAGTCCTCTGGCCGCACCGGACATGTCCGGTGCACACCGGACAGTCCGGTGCCTCCAGCCAGAGGTGCCCTCGGTTGCCTTGCTGCTCCTTTGTTGAATCCAACACTTGGTCTTTTTATTGGCTAAATGTGAACCTTTTGCACCTGTATAACTTATGCACTAGAGCAAACTAGTTAGTCCAATGTTTGTGTTGGGCAATTCAACCACCAAAATTATTTAGGAACTAGCTCTAAGCCTAATTCCCTTTCAATCTCCCCCTTTTTGGTGATTGATGCCAACACAAACCAAAGCAAATATAGAAGTGCATAATTGAACTAGTTTACATAATGTAAGTGCAAAGGTTGCTTGGAATTGAGCCAATATAAACTTATATGATGCGCATGGATGGTTTCTTTGTTTTTGACATATTGGACCATATTTGCACCACGAGTTTTGTTTTTGCAAATTCTTTTGTAAATTCTTTTCAAAGTACTTTTGCAAGATAGTCAAAGGTAAATGAAAAAGATTTTGCAAAGCATTTTCAAGATATGGAATTTTCTCCCCCTATTTCCAATGTTTTTCCTTTGACTAAGCAAAACTCCCTCTAAATGAGATCCTCCTCTTAGTGTTCAAGAGGGTTTTTGATTTATCATTTTGAAATACTATTTCCTCCCCCTTTAGAACATAAAGAGATACCAATTTTGAAATTTACCAATGAAAATCATTAAATTTAAAAAATTAGGTGGTGGTGCGGTCCTTTTGCTTTGGGCTCACGCTTTCTCCCCCTTTGGCATGAATCGCCAAAAACGGAATCATTAGAGCCCAATGAAGTATTATCTCCCCCTTTGGTCATGAAATGAATGAGTGAAGATTATACCAAAGTTGGAGAGTGATGTGGAGCGACGGCGAAGAATGAGTAGTGAAGTGGAGTGGAAGCCTTGTCTTCGCCGAAGACTCCAATTCCCTTTCAATATACCTATGACTCGGTTTGAAATACACTTGAAAACACATTAGTCATAGCATATATAAAAGAGACATGATCAAAGGTATATTCATGTGCTATGTGTGCAAGTTTAGCAAAAGAAATTCCTAGAATCAAGAATATTGAGCTCATGCCTAAGTCGGGTAAAAGATTGTTCATCAAGCGGCTTGGTAAAGATATCGGCTAATTGATCTTTAGTGTTAATGTAAGAAATCTCGATATCCCCCTTTTGTTGGTGATCCCGAAGAAAATGATACCGAATGGCTATGTGCTTAGTGCGGCTGTGCTCGACGGGATTGTCGGCCATTTTGATTGCACTCTCATTGTCACATAGCAAAGGGACTTTGGTTAATTTGTAACCATAGTCCCGCAGGGTTTGCCTCATCCAAAGCAATTGCGCGCAACAATGGCCTGCGGCAATATACTCGGCTTCGGCGGTAGAAAGAGCGACCGAATTTTGCTTCTTTGAAGCCCATGACACCAAGGATCTTCCCAAGAACTGGCAAGTCCCCGATGTGCTCTTCCTATTAATCCTACACCCCGCCCAATCGGCATCCGAATAACCAATCAAATCAAATGTGGATCCCCGAGGGTACCAAAGCCCAAACTTAGGAGTAAAAGCCAAATATCTCAAGATTCGTTTTACGGCCGTAAGGTGTGATTCCTTAGGGTCGGCTTGAAATCTTGCACACATGCAAACGGAAAGCATAATGTCCGGTCGAGATGCACATAAGTAAAGCAATGAACCAATCATCGACCGGTATACCTTTTGATCCACGGACTTACCTCCCGTGTCGAGGTCGAGATGTCCATTAGTTCCCATGGGTGTCTTGATGGGCTTGGCATCCTTCATTCCAAATTTGCTTAGAATGTCTTGAGTATACTTCGTTTGGCTAATGAAGGTGCCCTCTTGGAGTTGTTTGACTTGAAATCCTAAGAAATATTTCAACTCCCCCATCATCGACATCTCGAATTTCTGTGTCATGATCCTACTAAATTCTTCACATGTAGATTTGTTAGTAGACCCAAATATAATATCATCAACATAAATTTGGCATACGAACAAATCGTTGTCAAGAGTTTTAGTGAATAAAGTAGGATCGGCCTTGCCGACTTTGAAGCCATTTGCAATAAGGAAATCTCTAAGGCATTCATACCATGCTCTCGGGGCTTGCTTGAGCCCATAAAGCGCCTTAGAGAGCCTATAAACATGGTTAGGATACTCACTGTCTTCAAAGCCGGGAGGTTGCTCAACATAGACCTCCTCCTTGATTGGTCCATTGAGGAAGGCACTCTTCACGTCCATTTGGTAGAGCTTGAAGCCATGGTAAGTAGCATAGGCTAATAATATACGAATTGACTCAAGCCTGGCTACGGGTGCATAGGTTTCACCAAAATCCAAACCTTCGACTTGTGAATACCCCTTGGCCACGAGTCGAGCTTTGTTCCTAGTCACCACACCATGCTCGTCTTGCTTGTTGCGGAAGACCCACTTGGTTCCTACAACATTTTGATTAGGACGTGGAACTAAGTGCCATACCTCGTTCCTTGTGAAATTGTTGAGCTCCTCTTGCATCGCCATCACCCAATCCGAATCTTGTAGTGCTTCCTCTACCTTGGTTGGCTCAATAGAGGAAACAAACGAGTAATGTTCACAAAAATGAGCAACACGAGATCGAGTAGTTACCCCCTTATGAATATCGCCAAGGATAGTGTCGACGGGGTGATCTCGTTGTATCGCTTGGTGGACTCTTGGATGTGGCGGCCTTGGTTGTTCATCCTCCTTGTCTTCATCATTTGAATCTCCCCCTTGATCGTTGCCGTCATTTTGAGGTGGCTCATCTTCTTGATTTTCTTGTTCAACATCTTGAGCCTCATCCTCAACTTGAGTTGGTGGAGATGCTTGCATGGAGGAGGATGGTTGATCTTGTGCATTTGGAGGCTCTTCGGATTCCTTAGGACACACATCCCCGATGGACATGTTCCTTAGCGCTATGCATGGAGCCTGTTCTTCACCTACATCATCAAGATCAACTTGCTCTACTTGAGAGCCGTTAGTCTCATCAAACACAACGTCACAAGAAACTTCAACAAGTCCTGAGGACTTGTTAAAGACTCTATATGCCCTTGTGTTTGAGTCATATCCTAGTAAAAAGCCTTCTACAGTTTTAGGAGCAAATTTAGATTTTCTACCTCTTTTAACAAGTATAAAACATTTGCTACCAAAAACTCTAAAATATGAAATATTGGGCTTTTTACCGGTTAGGAGTTCATAAGATGTCTTCTTGAGGATTCGATGAAGATATAATCGGTTGATGGCGTAGCAGGCGGTGTTGACCGCCTCGGCCCAAAACCGATCCGGTGTCTTGTACTCATCAAGCATGGTTCTTGCCATGTCCAATAGAGTTCGATTCTTCCTCTCCACTACACCATTTTGTTGTGGAGTGTAGGGAGAAGAGAACTCATGCTTGATGCCCTCCTCCTCAAGAAAGTCTTCAATTTGGGAATTTTTGAACTCCGTCCCATTGTCGCTTCTAATTTTCTTGATCCTTAAGCCGAACTCATTTTGAGCCCGTCTCAAGAATCCCTTTAAGGTCTCTTGGGTTTGTGATTTTTCCTGCAAAAAGAATACCCAAGTGAAGCGAGAATAATCATCCACAATTACAAGACAATACTTACTACCGCCGATGCTTATGTAAGCGATCGGGCCGAATAGATCCATATGTAGGAGCTCCAGTGGCCTGTCGGTAGTCATGATATTTTTATGTGGATGATGTATCCCAACTTGCTTCCCAGCTTGGCATGCGCTACAAATCCTGTCTTTCTCAAAATGAACATCGGTTAGTCCCAAAATGTGTTCTCCCTTTAGAAGCTTGTGAAGATTCTTCATTCCAACATGGGCTAGTCGGCGGTGCCAGAGCCAACCCAAGTTAGTCTTAGCAATCAAGCAAGTGTCGAGTTCAGCTCTATTAAAATCTACTAAGTATAGCTGACCCTCTAACACTCCCTTAAAAGCTATTGAATCATCACTTCTTCTAAAGACAGTAACACCTGTATCAGTAAAAAGACAGTTGTAGCCCATTTGACATAATTGGGATACGGAAAGCAAATTGTAATCTAATGAATCTACAAGAAAAACATTGGAAATAGAATGGTCAGGAGATATAGCAATTTTACCCAAACCTTTGACCAAACCTTGATTTCCATCCCCGAATGTGATAGCTCGTTGGGGATCTTGGTTTTTCTCATATGAGGAGAACATCCTTTTCTCCCCGGTCATGTGGTTTGTGCACCCGCTGTCGAGTATCCAACTTGTGCCCCCGGATGCATAAACCTACAAAACAAGTTTAGTTCTTTGTTTTAGGTACCCAAACGGTTTTGGGTCCTTTGGCATTAGATACAAGAACTTTGGGTACCCAAACACAAGTCTTGGAGCCCTTGTGTTTGCCCCCAACAATTTTGGCAACTACCTTGCCAGATTTGCTAGTCAACACATAAGATGCATCAAAAGTTTTAAATGAAATGGCATGATCATTTGATGCATTAATAGTTTTCTTTCTAGGCAACTTGGCATGGGTTGGTTGCCTAGATCTAGATGTCTCACCCTTATACATAAAAGCATAATTAGGGCCAGAGTGAGACTTCCTAGAATGAATTTTCTTAATTTTACTCTCAGGATACCCGGCAGGGTACAAAATGTAACCCTCGTTATCCTGAGGCATGGGAGCCTTGCCCTTAACAAAGTTAGACAAGTTCTTAGGAGGGGCATTAATTTTGACATTGTCTCCCCTTTGAAAGCCAATGCCGTCCTTAATGCCCGGGCGTCTCCCATTATAGAGCATGCTTCTAGCAAGTTTAAATTTTTCATTTTCTAAGTCATGCTCTCTAATCTTAGCATTAAGTTGTGCTATATGATCATTTTGTTTCTTAATTAAAGCTAGGTGATCATGGATAGCATCAACATTAATATCTCTACATCTAGTACAAATGGAAATATGCTCAACATTAGATGTAGAGGGTTTGCAAGATTTTAGTTCAACAACCTTAGCATGCAACAAATCATTTTTAGCTCTAAGGTCGGAAATAGTAGCATTGCAAACATCAAAATCCTTAGCCTTAGCAATTAATTTCTCATTCTCATTTCTAAGGCTAGCGATGGAAGCATTCAATTCATCAATCCTAGCAAGCAAATCAACATCATCATTTCTAGGATCAATGCAAACATGAGAATCAACCTTAGCTAACAAATTTGCATTTTCATTTCTAAGGTTGTCTAAAGTCTCATGGCAAATACTTAGCTCACTAGACAATTTTTCACATTTTTCTCTTTCTAGAGCATAAGCATTTTTAACCTTAACATGTTTTTTGTTTTCCTTGATTAGGAAGTCCTCTTGGGAGTCCAAGAGATCATCCTTTTCATGGATGGCACTAATCAATTCATTTAATTTTTCTTTTTGTTCCATGTTAAGGTTGGCAAAAAGAATACGCAAATTATCCTCTTCATTTTTATCATTATCCTCATCACTAGATGTTTCATATTTAGTGGAGGACTTTGATTTTACCTTCTTTTTGCCGTCCTTGGCCATGAGGCACTTGTGGCCGACGTTGGGGAAGAGGAGGCCCTTGGTGACGGCGATGTTGGCGGCGTCCTCGTCGTCGGAGGAGTCGCTTGAGCTTTCGTCGGAGTCCCACTCCCGACAAACATGGGCATCGCCGCCCTTCTTCTTGTAGTACTTCTTCTTCTCCTTCCTCTTGCCCTTCTTGTCGTTGTCCCTGTCACTATCACTTGATAATGGACATTTAGCAATAAAGTGACCGGGCTTACCACATTTGTAGCAAACCTTCTTGGAACGGGATTTGTAATCCTTCCCCTTCCGTTGCTTGAGGATTTGCCGAAAACTCTTGATGATTAGGGCCATCTCCTCGTTGTCGAGCTTGGAGGCGTCAATTGGTTGTCTACTTGGTGTAGACTCCTCCTTCTTCTCCTCCGTTGCCTTGAAGGCCACGGGTTGCGCCTCGGATGTGGAAGGCTCGTCAAGCTCGTTGATCTTCTTGGAGCCCTTAATCATGCATTCAAAACTCACAAAATTCCCGATGACTTCCTCGGGGGTCATTTGTGTATATCTAGGATTGCCACGAATTAATTGTATTTGAGTAGGGTTAAGGAAAATAAGGGCTCTTAGAATAACCTTAACCACTTCGTGGTCATCCCATTTTGCGCTCCCGAGGTTGCGCACTTGGTTCACCAAGGTCTTGAGCCGGTTGTACATGTCTTGTGGCTCCTCCCCTTGGCGAAGACGGAAGCGACCGAGCTCCCCCTCGATCGTTTCCCGTTTGGTGATCTTGGTGAGTTCATCACCCTCGTGCGCCGTCTTGAGTAGGTCCCAAATTTCCTTGGCGTTCTTCAACCCTTGTACTTTGTTGTATTCCTCCTTGCTTAGAGAGGCAAGAAGGATTGTTGTGGCTTGAGAGTTGAAGTGCTCGATTTGGGCCACTTCGTCCGTGTCATAGTCCTCATCCCCTACTGATGGTACCTGTACACCATACTCAACAACATCCCATAATCTTTTGTGGAGAGAGGTTAGATGAAATCGCATCAAATTACTCCACATAGCATAATCTTCACCATTAAAAGTTGGTGGTTTGCCTAATGGGACGGAAAGTAAAGGTGTATGTTTAGGAACGCGAGGGTAGCGTAGGGGGATCTTACTATACTTCTTATGCTCTTGGCGTTTAGAAGTGACGGACGCCGCGTCGGAGCCAGAGGTGGAGGTCGATGAAGTGTCGGTCTCGTAGAAGACCACCTTCCTCATCCTTTTGTGCTTGTCCCCACTCCGATGCGGCTTGTGAGAAGATTTTTCTTTCTTCTCCTTATGGTGAGAAGAGGAAGATCTTTTCTCCTTCCGCTTGGAGGAGCTCTTCTTCTTCTCCCTTCTCTTGGTGCGGGACTCTTCCGATGAAGATGAGGTGCTCCCTTGGCTTGTAGTGGGCTTGTCATCGCCGGTCTCCATCTCCCTCTTGGCGTGATCTCCCGACATCACTTCGAGCGGTTAGGCTCTAATGAAGTACCGGGCTCTGATACCAATTGATAGTCGCCTAGAGGGGGGGTGAATAGGGCGAAACTGAAATTTACAAAAATAATCACAACTACAAGCCGGGTTAGCGTTAGTAGTAAAGAAACGAGTCCGCGAGAGAGGGCGCAAAACAAATCGCAAGCAAATAAGAGTGTGACACGAGGATTTGTTTTACCGAGGTTCGGTTCTTGCAAACCTACTCCCCGTTGAGGAGGCCACAAAGGCCGGGTCTTTTTCAACCCTTCCCTCTCTCAAACGATCCCACGGATCGAGTGAGCTTTCTCTTCTTCTCAATCAACCGGGAACAAAACTTCCCCGCAAGGGCCACCACACAATTGGTGCCTCTTGCCTTGGTTACAATTGAGTGATGATCTCAAGAACAAGTGAGAAAGAAAGAATGCGATCCAAGCGCAAGAGCTCGAAAGAACACGAGCAAATCACTCTCTCTAGTCACTATGGAGTTGTGTGGGATTTGGAGAGGACTTGATCTATTTGGTGTGTCTACAATTGAATGCTAGAGCTCTTGTAGAGGTTGAGAAGTGGAAAACTTGGATTGCAATGAATGTGGGGTGGTTGGGGTATTTATAGCCCCAACCACCAAAAGTGACCGTTGCTGGAACTCCTCTGTTCGATGGCGCACCGGACAGTCCGGTGCACACCGGACAGTCCGGTGCCCCTGCCACGTCACCATTGCCGTTGGATTCTGACCGTTGGAGCTTCTGACTTCTGGGCCCTCCTGGGTATCCGGTGCACACCGGACATGTACTGTTTGATGTCCGGTGCACCGGTATGGGCGAGCCTGACGTCTGCGCGCGCTGCGCGCGCATTTAATGCACCGCAGGGAGCCGTTGGCGCCGCAGAGAGCCGTTGCTCCGCTGGCACACCGGACAGTCCGGTGCACACCGGACAGTCCGGTGAATTTTAGCGGAGCGGCTGCCGAGCGAACCCGAGGCTGGCGAGTTCCGGAGGCCGCGTTTCCTTGGAGCACCGGACATGTCCGGTGCACACCGGACAGTCCGGTGAATTTTAGCGCGCCGGCTTCCGAGAATTCCCGAGGGCGAAGAGTTTGAGTCGAAGTCCTCTGGCCGCACCGGACATGTCCGGTGCACACCGGACAGTCCGGTGCCTCCAGCCAGAGGTGCCCTCGGTTGCCTTGCTGCTCCTTTGTTGAATCCAACACTTGGTCTTTTTATTGGCTAAATGTGAACCTTTTGCACCTGTATAACTTATGCACTAGAGCAAACTAGTTAGTCCAATGTTTGTGTTGGGCAATTCAACCACCAAAATTATTTAGGAACTAGCTCTAAGCCTAATTCCCTTTCATATAGCCTTTTCAGAGTGTAAAAAATAGCCTTTTCAGGATTGTATATATAGCCTTTTCAGAAAAAGAACATAGCGTAGGACATGTAGCCTTTTCAGAACAAGAACATAGCCTTTTCAGAGTTTTTGTACATATCTGATGTTTATAATCTATTACACTATCTATCCTTTAGCCTATATATACACGATCCTTTGTACATTTGCTTCATTGTGCAATAGAATGGCTTCAGGGTCTTCTAGGGGCAAGGGTGCGGTAAATGAGAGACGAAAGGATGGAGGGAAGTTAACTCCAATGTCTTTTGATGGCCCTCTTGGTCCAGATTTTTTTGAAGAGGCGGTTTTTAACTTTCCAGTTCAAAGTAAAAAAGATTTCAACAAAGAGGTTAGACTTAGGTCCTACGATAATAGGAGAGAAGATTGGCCGAAGTGCATGCATGGCGAGGATTGCTTGGTGCAGATGTTCGTTGAGGGTGGAATTGATGGAGGCCGGCGTTTCTTCAGATGTCCTTATGCATATGTACAAATTAATTTCTAGTCCTTTTTCTAAATACTTTTGTTGTTCAGTGAAACTAACTATAAACATTTATGCAGCATTCATTGGTCAAGGAGAATTGTGGGTTCACTCGTTGGGTAGATCCTCGTCCAATTTTTCCTCATGCGGAATACATATCCTACCTACAGAATAGGATATTTGATCTAGAGAGAGAAGTAAGCAACAAAAATGATGAGGAAGAAAGAGACACAAACAATGGTGGTGCTTCAAAGGTGCAAGTATGCCTAGATCCATATTGTTGCTGCCCTTGTCACAACAAGAATGTTGGTCCTCCGTCGTCTCCACCGCACCCACAGCAGACACCAACAATGGGAGGATACTATGGGGAAGGGTCAACTCAATTTGGAATGTGGGAGCACTACTAGAAAACTCTTATGTATCAATTGCTTTTAGCGTGTTGGTTATCTATTTCAATTGCTTCAAGTCGCCTTCAAGAATTGCTTTAAATCTACTTTTCATCAATTATGTATTTATGTAATTTTTCATCAATTTGAAGGTAATTCATTACGAAATATCATTGTTCGACAATACATATTACCGAATAATAAGTTCATTATTACATAACTTCAAATAAAACACCAATACTACTGAGTACAACGGGGGCATTTGCCTTTGCGAAATGCATCAGGGTTCTCCTCCATTGCTTCCTTTGCACGACGTGCACGCTCAAGCTTCTTCTCCTTATCTTCCCTGCATTCAGCAACACGCCTCATTTTCTCTTCGTCTTCACGTTGTTGCTCGGCAGCAAGCTCCTCTCGTCTTTTTTTCATCCTCTCTTTGTCCTCTGCATCCCACTTTTGAAGATTCTCCAGCCACTTCTTATCTTTCTCTGATATTTCTGTGTCAATCCACTGCTCAAAATCACATAGCGGTGGAGGAGTCTACAAAATGTGCAATTATTAGTACGCAAAAAAACATTTACAAAAACATTCACAAATGTAAACATATTACAAGACTATTCTCACCATTAAATTCATCCGACGTTGAACAATAGTTGGCTCAAATGCAAAGTTAGCACACATCCAATACCTCTGTCGATAGGTGTCATGATCTTCAGACTTATCGACCTTACAAGGATCACCACAAAAACACATAGGCACTGGAACACCACTTGGCAAAGGCAGCGGGTCGAAGGCAGTTCCGGTCAAAGGACCCTTCCTAAATTTCCATAAACTCTATAACAATCAGAAATATAATAGACTCACAAAATAAGAGGCAGATCCAAAACTTACCTTTGTTTAGCATATTTACCACGCCTAGACATCTCTAGTTTAGAGGAATTGAAATGAGCACAGCAACAAGCCAGACGTAGGGTAGTATTTATAGGAACGTACCTCGGCGCCATAGATCTTGGCGCCGAGGTAGGCGTCGTTGACCGGGCGCCTACCTCGGCGCCAAGATCTATGGCGCCGAGGTACGTGCCACGTAGATCCAGGTCACACCGGGGTCTGACGTATAAGCACCAATAGTATTGGCGCCGGCACACACATGCTCGGCGCCAATGATGATGGCGCCGAGCATAGGGTCCATTTTTTGAAATGAAACTGCCAGGGGCATAAATGTGGGAAAAAAACTCGAAAAGGGCCAAATTGCAAAAAAGTTGGAGACGCACACTGCCTGGACTCCAAATCAATCTCGTCACCCCCATCGAAGCGAGTCAAAAAGGCACCGTGCTTTCGGTTCATGCGAAGCCACTGTCTGCACGCACGCAGTGGATCGGATCCACGGCATGCCCTGGCCCTGGCTAGTTAAATCCTCTGCTCTAATCACGCTTGCTGGGATGGGAGCACTAACGTAGCACACGTGTCCACGGAGACGGAGGGTAGTGAGTGGCAGAAGGGAGTTGGCATTTGCTCCGGATCAGCCACTTGTTAGGTAGCCGGCCGTCTCCTGTGGCCGACCACGCCTTTCGCCTGCCTAGTGCCTGCTATCAAAATCCAATCATATCAGACAGGGGTGGAATGGCTGAATATTCCTATTTAACCTTGTCTAGTGCACTGCTGCCCCCCATTTTCATCGCCCCCGCTAGCGTGTTGCTGTGGCCCGTGTCGGTTATGTGCGGAGTCCGCTATATGTGCGTGAGAATAGTAAATTTTACCCCACCCCCTACCCTTATTTTTTTCTTCGCCTTCATGATTTTACATTAAACCTTTTGTTTACCCCTTCGGCGAGGCGTGCAGTGTACGTCCCTGTCTCGGCAACCTAACCCCGTCGATTTGGGCACCCCACTCGCCATAGTTATGCCATCCTCCATCCTCCAACACCACCGGCAATTAGCAGCAGGTAAAATACTCAATAGGCACATAAAGCCATTCTCATATCTACTATAAAAAAATGTCTCATACTTATATCCACTTTCTATCATGGGTACAAAATTACGTCATACTCATATCCACCACAGGTAACAGATACCCATACTCACTAACATTACAATATACATGATCATTTGAATTGTAAAAGTAAGTACCAAATACAAAATGTTGATAACCTATACCTCATCAGTATTGAAAGATGCTAACATAACATGAGAGAGAGAGAGAGAGAGCAATTCCCTTAATCTGGACCACATGTCATATGTTAGCGGGTTTCCTATTGTATAGCAGGTATGGGGCAATTGAGAATATACCCACGTCCACCATACCTGATGGATATAACAAATGACCCAATAAAATACTGGTATCAAAATTCGCCTTACCATGCCCTAATAGGGTTTTACTCATCGGGTATCAGGTTTCGAGTACCCAATGCCATCCCTACCGACAATGACAATAGCATTGAGAGAATGCCTTCAAGATTGGTTTCCTCCAGCATCTGGACACAACTGTGGCTATTTGTCCTAGGCGTTTTCGACCAAGAAAGGACCATGGTTTTGGGCATGCTTAGGCTATTGGGGTGCTGATGGTTACAATATCATCAAAGTGTCTTCGATGGCTCTTGATGGGCAGGGGTGCTAAGATAGTGACGACAATGGCATTGTCTTCAATCCGAATTGTGCCTACATAGCCTTCGGGTCTAGGCTTCGGAGTCCTGTGTTCCTCTCTCCTCTAGGGTAGCAAGGGATGCAAGTACAAGTTTTGTAAGTTGCTTTCTCATACTTGCTTTCAAGTTCTTCTATCACATCCCAAAAATTTTAATTTAGGGCTATGAATAAAAACACTAAATAAAATGGTTTTAATATTTGTATAAAACTTTCCAATATTAATTTAGAGTTTGTTTTAATATTTGTATAAAACTTTCCAATATTAATTTAGAGTTTGCGCATATTTACTTGTAAAAACTATGATTATCTAACCTTTCTAAATTAATTTGATGATCTCTTTGATGGTGTGATGCTTTCATTTGGTTGTTATGTGTTGAGAGTGTGTGAAGTTTTGAAAACGTGTTCAGTACAACGACCCTCTCTCTATTTGACGTCCCTGCCTGTTTACATAATAAAATTAGACTTTCATGATCTTAATTGTTTCTTGTAAAGCTTCTCAAAATCTTTTTATTATGCTCTAAAGCATTTTCTTATGTCCATGCATATGCATCAAGTCTAGTGAAGAAATAAAACTCTACCTTAGATATGTTTATGAAAATGATAACTCATATACACAAGTGTAAGAGACACATTAAAGTTAGCACACGTGAAAATGATGGAAGAAAGAGGCTAGAGGGAACCTCTAACAAGTGTTAGAGCCTAACAAATAGAACATCAGACTGACATGGTGCCAGTATAATAGGTAATTGTAGGCTTGTGAGAAGCAGGATCATCGGACCTGATCTTTGGTCCAACGATGTGTATCATACTAGTTTGATGCCCTCTATTCCCGTATTTGTTAAGATTCGTAGAATGTGTTGATTCCATTGGTTGTTTGTAAGGACCTTGTGTAGTGCTATTCTTTTTTATCGCATTTGTGTATACATTGGGGGTAATGTTTCTCAACGCTTTGACGCGCAACCATGATGAGAGCCAGAAATTTGCCAGTCTTTATCTGTCTTGTTGCACGTGATATCTTACTCTCAATGCTCTCGCTAAGCATTCTAGATTAGTTTACTCTTAGTGGGACAACATCTGGTTACTTAGAGCATGTTTGTTCCCTTACAGAATTATATAATCTAGCTTATTTTGTATAGATTATATAAGCCAAATTATATAATCTTGTTAGAGATGTTATTACACAAATTATTAGTTGGTAAAAAGCCAAATAATAATCTAAAATAAGCACCTAATGACTTGCTTATGGATTATTGTAGTCTGGGTATCTAAATTATATAGTCCATTTCAATCTGTGATGTTTGTTCGGCTCTTAACTTATTTAAGCTAGATTATATAATCTAAAGGGTAAACAAACAATGCCTTAGGCTCTGTTTCTTCTAGGATTATATAATCCAACTTATATATATATATATATATATATATGTTTCTTCTAGGATTATATAATCCAACTTATAGATTATATAATAACCTAATTTAGATATCTAGATTATACAATTCACCTAATAATATGTGTTGTTTGTTTGCCATTTAACTTATTTAAGCTGGATTATATAATCTAGAGGGTAAACAAACATGGCTTTAGTTTGTATTTTGATTTCTAAAAAGTTTGTGAACTATGAGCTTGGTGAAAGTCGCCTAGAGGGGGGGTGAATAGACGGAATCTGAAATTTACAAACTTAAGCACACACTACAAGCCAAGGTTAGCGTTAGAATTAAAACCGAGTCCGAAAGAGAGGGTGAAAACAAATCAACCAAGAAATAAGGCGGATGACACGGTGATTTGTTTTACCGAGGTTCGGTTCTTGAGAACCTAGTCCCCGTTGAGGAGGTCACAAAGACTGGGTCTCTTTCAACCCTTTCCCTCTCTCAAACGATCACCTAGACCGAGTGAGCTTTCTCCTTAATCAAACGGATCACTTAGACCCCGCAAGGACCACTACAAACTTAGTGTATCTTACTTTGATTACAAGTCACTTAGAGAACAAGAATGAGAAAGAAGAAAGCCAACCAAGCAACAAGAGCAACAAAGAAACACAAGTGATCCTCTCACAAGTCCTAGAGTACTAGAATTTAATTTGGGGACTTTGATTGGATCGGAGGCTTTGATTTGTGTCTTGGAGTGTTGCACTTTGCTCTTGTATTGAATGCACTGTTGTGAATGCTTGGATGGTTGGAGTGGAGGTGGTTGGGGTATTTATAGCCCTCAACCACCAATTCAACCATTAGGGAAGGCTGTTGTCGATGAACGCACCGGACAGTCCGGTGCGCCACCGGACACTGTCCGGTACGCCAGCCACGTCACCCAACCGTTAGGGTTATGAAGATTCTAACCGTTGGAGCGCTGACTTCATGTTGCACCGGACAGTCCGGTGCTGCACCGGACAGGTACTGTTCACTGTCCGGTGCGCCTCTGACGCCTGCTCTGACTTCTGCGCGCACTGTTCACGCACTGTTCACACTTTTGCAAATGACCGTTGCGCTGCATAGCCGTTGTTCCGCTGGTGCTCCGGAAAGTCCCGTGTCACACCGGACAGTCCGGTGAATTATAGCGGAGTGCGCCCTGAGAAACCCGAAGGTGGCGAGTTCGAAGTGTACGGCCCCTGGTGCACCGGACACTGTCCGGTGCGCCAGACCAGGGTTCTCTTTAGTTTCTTTTGCTCCTTTCTTTTGAACCCTAACTTGATCTTTTTATTGGTTTGTGTTGAACCTTTATGCACCTGTAGAATACATAATCTAGAGTAAACTAGTTAGTCCAATATTTGTGTTGGACATTCAACCACCAAAATTATTTATAGAAAAAGGTTTGACCCTATTTCCCTTTCAATCTCCCCCTTTTTGGTGATTGATGCCAACACAAACCAAAGCAAATGTATAAGTGCATAATTGAACTAGTTTGCATAAGGTAAGTGCATAGGTTACTTAGAATTAAACCAATTTGTAGTTTTACTAGATATGCATGGTTGCTTTCCTTTTAATATTTTGGACCACGCTTGCACCACTTGTTTTGTTTTTGCAAATTCTTTTGCAAATTCTTTTGGAAATTCTTTTCAAAGTCTTTTTGCAAATGGTCAAAGGTATATGAATAAGATTGCAAGAAGCATTCAAGTTTTTGAAATTTCTCCCCTGTTTGAAATGCTTTTCCTTTGACTACAACAAAACTCCCCCTGAATGAAATTCTCCCCTTAGTGTTCAAGAGGGGTTTTCAAATTTTTGAAAACATTAAAAACTTTAATAACTTTCTCCCCCCTTTTGAAAATACGTTAAGATACTAATTTGAAAATTTCTTGTAAAATTTGGTGGTGGTGCGGTCCTTTTGCTTTGGGCTAGATCCTTTCTCCCCCTTTGGCATTAATCGCCAAAAACGGAGACTTTGAGAGCCCTTTAGTTTCTCCCCCATTGGTATAAGTAAATATGAGTGAAAAGATTATACCAATATGAAGTGTGGTGGAGTAACGACGAAGTGTAAATGATACTGGTAGAGTGGAGTGGAAGCCTTGTCTTCGTCGAGTACTCCATTTCCCTTTCAATCTACGACTTTAGCATATAAACACACTTGGAAACACATTAGTCGTAGCAAATGAAAGAGATAAGATCAAAGGTATATAAATGAGCAATGTGTGCAATGTTTCAATCAAAATTTCGAGAATCAAGAATATTTAGCTCATTCCTAAGTTTGCTAAAGGTTTTCTCATCTAAAGGTGAGAGCACCTAGAGGGGGGTGAATAGATGATCCTGTAAAATCAAATACTAAATAGCCACAAAACTTAGTTATGAAAGAGTTAGTGCGACTAAGTAGCTTTGAGGCGAGTTCTTGTGAACAAAACAATCACAGAGAAAGCAACACAAGAGACACGCGATTTTTATCCCGTGGTTCGGCCAAGTAACACTTGCCTACTTCCACGTTGTGGTGTCCCAATGGACGAGGGTCGCACTTAACCCCTTTCAAGTGATCCAATGATCAACTTGAATACCACGGCTTACTTCCTTATAGTCTTCTTCCCGTTTACGAAGAATCTCCACAAGTTGGAGCCTCTCGCCCTTACAATATTGATCACAAAGAATGCACAAGAGTAAGGTTGGGGAGAGCAACACACACAAGACTCAAAATCACAGCACAACCACGCACACAACTAAGAAGGTGAGCACACACACACAACGCGAGAAGTTTACAACTCAAATAGTGCTCAAATCTCAAGAACGATGATCCGATTGCGTGAAAGTGAAGTCTAGAAGTCTTAGGATGCTTAGAGTGTGCTTAGGTAACTCCTCCATGCGCCTAGGGGCCCCTTTTATAGCCCCAAGGCAGCTAGGAGTCGTTGGAGACAATCTTGGAAGGCAATTTCTGCCTTCTGTCGTGTGGCGCACCGGACAGTCCGGTGCGCCACCGGACAGTTACTGTAGCCTGTGCGGTGCGCAATTTCCTTCCAAATCGAGCACAGTCGACCGTTGCAGCTCCGGGCCCATTGGCGCACCGGACACTGTCCGGTGCACACCGAACAGTCTGGTGCCTCCTTCCGACCGTTGGAGCTGCCACGCGTCGCCCATAGATTTCGCGGCCGACTGTTGGCGCTGGCGACTGTTGGCTCACCGGACAGTCCGGTGCACCACCGGACAGTCCGGTGCACCACCGGACAGTCCGGTCAATTATAGCCACGTCGCCTTTCTTCATTCCCGAGAGCAACGAGTTCATCGCAGATGTCTCACCGGACAGTCCGGTGCACCACTGGATAGTCCGATGATTTTTAGCCGTACGCTGTCGTTGAGTCACGAGAGCGGCGAGTTCACCGCGGACCAGCCTGGCGCACCGGACACTGTCCGGTGCACCACCGGACCGTCCGGTGTGCCAGGCCGAGCTGGACTTTGGCTGCACACAGCCAATTCTTTTGCAATCCTTTTCTTCTCTTTTCTTACTGTTTCTAGCACTTAGAAAAACACATTAGCGTTCAATAAACAATGTACTAAGTCTAGAAACATACCTTGTGCCTTGATTTTCGCTTCTCACTTTATTTGACCCATAAGAACTTATTCAAACATGTTGGGCACTTAATCACCAAAACATTTTAGAATTTCAATCTCCCCCTTTTTGGTAATTTATGCCAACACATCAAAAAGCAACAAAAGAAGTGCAAAATCAATGCAATTGAAGACCAAATTGTTTTTCTTATGATTTGACATATTTGGATCATTCTTTGCCATCACTTGGTTTGTTTTTGCAAATCAAATTCATTTTCCTATCTCTAAGTCAAACACACTTGTTTGGGCACATAGAGAGTTATTCCAAGAGAAAAATTAATCAAGTGCCAAAAACTCCCCCTTTTCCCATAATCAATATTCTCCCCCACAAGAGACCAAATTTTGCAATAAGAGTATTTTGGACAAATCAAGAGTTCTAACTCTATTGTTTTCAAAATTCACAAGTGGTTGGCTGATCCATTTGCTTTGGCCGTAATTTCTCCCCCTTTGGCATTAAGCACCAACGAGATCATTTTTGGCCCTTGAACCCCATTGCCTCACCAAAAATATCAATTAAGAGCAAAATGGCAATAAGATTGCAAGTATGAACTTGGAAGTAAGTACACTAATACCGGAGTGCAGTGAAAGTCTTTTCATCGTCCAAGTCCATTTTCCCTTTCAATGCACCTTTGAGACTACAACAAGAGTACTCAAACAACCAGGTTAGTCTCAAAGGGTCAAGTTGTAGCACATCTCCCCCTTAGGGCTTGTTCGGTTCTACCCCAATCCATATGGATTGAGGGGGTTTCAATCCCTAGTAAGTCAAAATCCCCTCCAATCCATATCAATCCCCTCCAATCCATATGGATTGAAAATAACCGAACAAACCCTTAATATGTGCATCATTCGCATATGGACTTGTGAGGTCCGGGGATCACTTGTACAACTTGAGCACCAAAAAGAACAATAATTGATTGAAATGCACAAAGTAACATGATCAAAGGCATAGAACACATATATGCTATAGATCAATCCAAGTTACGCGAATCTAAGACATTTAGCTCACTACGCAAACTGCAAAACCTTTTCTCATCTAAAGGCTTAGTGAAGATATCGGCTAGCTGGTTCTCGGTGTTAATATGGTACACCTCGATATCTCCCTTTTGCTGGTGCTCTCTCAGGAAGTGATGCCGGATGTCTATGTGCTTAGTGCGGTTGTGTTCAACAGGATTATCCACCATGCGGATTGCACTCTCATTGTCACATAGGAGTGGGACTTTACTCAGATTGTAGCCAAAGTCCCGGAGGGTTTGCCTCATCCAAAGTAGTTGCGCGCAACACTGATGTGCTCTTCCTATCAACCTTGCACCCGGCATAATCGGAGTCTGAGTATCCAATTAAGTCAAAGGTAGACCCCTTTGGATACCAGATCCCGAAGCAAGGCGTAGAAACTAAATATCTAAGAATTCGCTTAACGGCCACAAGGTGACATTCCTTGGGGTCGGATTGATATCTAGCACACATGCATACACTTAGCACAATGTCTGGTCTACTAGCACATAAATAAAGCAATGAACCTATCATGGACCAGTATGCCTTTTGATCAACGGACTTACCTCCTTTGTTGAGGTCAACATGCCCGTCGGTTCCCATAGGTGTCTTCGCAGGCTTGGCGTCCTTCATTCGAAACCGCTTGAGAAGATCTTGTGTGTACTTCGTTTGGGAGATGAAGGTGCCGTCCTTGAGTTGCTTCACTTGGAACCCAAGGAAGTAGGTCAACTCGCCCATCATCGACATCTCAAACTTTTGTGTCATCACCCTGCTAAACTCCTCACAAGACTTTTGATTAGTAGAACCAAATATTATGTCATCGACATAAATTTGGCACACAAAGAGATCACCATCACAAGTCTTTATAAAAAGAGTTAGATCAGCTTTCCCAACCTTGAAAGCATTAGCAATTAAGAAATCTCAAAGGCATTCATACCATGCTCTTGGGGCTTGTTAAGTCCATAGAGCGCCTTAGAGAGCTTAAACACGTGGTCGGGATACCTGTCATCCTCAAAGCTAGGGGGTTGTTCCACGTTACCTCCTCCTTGATTGGCCCGTTGAGCAAAGCGCTCTTTACGTCCATTTAAAACAGCCTGAAAGAGTGGTGAGCGGCATAGGCTAATAATATTCGTATAGACTCTAGCCTAGCCACAGGAGCAAAAGTCTCCTCGAAGTCCAAACCTGCGACTTGGGCATAACCTTTTGCCACAAGTCGAGCCTTGTTTCTTGTCACCACCCCGTGCTCGTCTTGCTTGTTGCAGAACACCCACTTGGTTCCCACAACATTTTGCTTTGGACGTGGCACCAGGCTCCAAACTTCATTTCTCTTGAAGTTGTTGAGCTCTTCCTGCATGGCCAACATCCAATCCGGATCCTTCAAGGCCTCTTCTACCCTAAAAGGCTCAATAGAAGAGACAAACTAGTAATGTTCACAAAAGTTAGTTAATCTTGAGCGAGTAGTTACTCCCTTGTTGATGTCACCCAAAATCTGGTCGACGGGGTGATTTCTTTGGATCATAGCTCGGACTTGGGTTGTAGGAGCCTGTGGTGCTTCTTCCTCCATCACTTGTTCTTCCTGTGCTCCCCCTTGATCCTGCCCTTCTTCTTTAGATACCTGTTCATCATCTTGAGTTGGGGGATGCACCACTGTCGAGGAAGATGGTTTATCTTGTTCCTGTTGTTCCTGCGGTCGCACATCACCTATCGCCATTGTGCGTATTGCAGCCATCGGAACATCTTCTTCATCTACATCATCAAGATCAACTTGCTCTCTTGGAGAGCCATTAGTCTCATCAAATACAACGTCGCTAGAGACTTCAACCAAACCCGAAGATTTGTTGAAGACCCTATACGCCTTTGTATTTGAGTCATACCCTAGTAAAAACCCATGGGAGCAAACTTAGAATGTCTACCTTTCTTCACCAAAATGTAGCATTTGCTCCCAAATACTCGAAAGTTGGGTTTGTTACCGATAAGGAGTTCATAGGAGGTCTTCTTGAGAAGGCGACGTAGATAGATCCGGTTTATGGCGTGGCAAGCTGTGTTCACAGCTTCCGACCAAAACCGCTCGGGCGTCTTGAACTCTCCAAGCATCGTTCTTGCCATGTCGGTAAGTGTCCTGTTCTTCCTCTCTACCACACCATTTTGCTGTGGTGTATAGGGAGCAGAGAACTCGTGCTTGATGCCCTCCTCCTCAAGATACTCCTCCACTTGTAGATTCTTGAACTCAGACCCGTTGTCGCTTCTTATCTTTTTCACTTTGAGCTCAAATTCATTTTGAGCCCTCCTTAAAAAAGCGCTTTAGGGTCCCTTGGGTTTCTAATTTGTCCTGTAAAAAGAACACCCAAGTGAAGCGGGAAAAATCATCAACAATAACAAGACCATACTTACTTCCCCCGATGATAAGGTAGGCAATGGGTCCAAAAAGATCCATGTGAAGAAGCTCCAGTGGTCTTGATGTTGTCATCACATTCTTGCTGTGATGAGTGCTTCCCACCTATTTTCCTGCCTGACATGCTGCACAAGGTCTATCTTTCTCAAAATAGACATCGGTTAGTCCTAACACATGATCTCCCTTTAGAAGCTTATGAAGGTTCTTCATCCCAACATGTGCTAGACGGCGATGCCAGAGCCAGCCCATACTAGTCTTAGCCATTAAGCATGCATCTAGATCGGCATTCTCTTTCGAAAAATCAACTAAATAGAGCTTGCCGTCTAATACACCCTTAAATGCTAATGAACCATCACTCCTAAAGACAGATACATCAACATTTGTAAACAAACAATTGTAGCCTATGTGGCACAATTGACTTACAGACAGGAGATTATATCCTAATGACTCTACTAAAAATACATTTGAAATAGAGTGTTCGCTTGTGATAGCTATCTTTCCCAAACCTTTGACCTTGACTTTATTCCCATCTCCAAATATGATTGTATCCTGGGAATCCTTGTTCTTGACATAGGAGGTGAACATCTTCTTCTCCCCCGCCATGTGGTTTGTGCATCCGCTGTCGATAATCCAGCTTGAGCCCCCGGATGCATAAACCTGCAAGGCAATTTAAGCTTGGGTTTTAGGTACCCAACTCTTGTTGGGTCCTATCAGGTTAGTCACAATAGTTTTTGGAACCCATATGCAAGTTTTATCACCCTTGCATTTGGATCCCAACTTCTTGGCAACTACTTTTACATTCTTACATGAAAGAACAAAAGAAGCATTACAAGCATGGTAAATGGTAGAAGGTCCATTACACATTTTTCTAGGAGCATGAGATACAACATGATTTCTCCTAGGCCTACTTCTACCATGAACAAAAGTAGAGCTAGAGGCAAACATAGCATGTGAATCATTATAAGCAGTATGAACATAACTCTTATTATAATGAGAACGACTAGCAACTTTTCTATCATAGATAAATGCATGGTTCCTTTGAGGACTTCTAGCCATAGGTGCCTTCCCTTTCTCCTTGTTGGGAACGGGAGTCCTTTGGCTTGTTAAGTTCTTGGTTTCTGAAAGGAAAATAGGCTTTAAACCTTTTCCTAAATGATTTTGGTGGTTGAAATGTCCAACACAAATAATTGAACTAACTAGTTTGCTCTAGAGTATATGTTCTACAGGTGCCAAAGGTTCAACTCAAAGCTAATACAAAGATTAAAAAGGGTTCAATAAGAAAGGAGCAAAGGGAACCGAAGTGCTCCCTGGTCTAGCGCACCGGACAGTGTCCGGTGCACCAGGGAGGATCGACCTCAAACTCTTCAGCTTCGGGTTTCTCAGGCGCAGCCCCGCTATAATTCACCGGACTGTCTGGTGTGTCATCGGACTGTCCGGTGAGCCAGCGAAGCAACGGTCATCTGCGCGCAACGGTCGACTCTGACAGTAAACAGTGCAGCACAGTGAATGCGGCAGAAGTCAGAGCAGTTGGTCAGAGGGGCACCATACTATCCGGTGTCGCACCGGACTGTCCGGTGCCACATGAGGACAAAGCCTCCAACGGTCGACCAGCTCCAAGCCCTAACATCTGGATGACGTGGCAGCACACCGGACACTGTCCGGTGGCGCACCGAGCACTGTCCGGTGCACCCATCGCCAGCACACTTCTCCAACGGCTACAATTTGGATGGTGGCTATAATACCACCCCAACCGGCCACTTCAAAGTGTGGGAGCTCAAGCAACATTCCAAGTCATCTAGTTGACATACTCAAGCCCTCCCAACCACTTCTATCCATTGATCCATCCTATACACAAGATTTAGACCACTACAACCAACACAAGTGCCACAAAAGATAGAGCAAGCAAGAGAGAGCTACTCATTTGAGTTTAGCACTAGTGCCTTGTGAGATTCATTGAGAGATAGTGTGTGTTACTTCCTTGTGTTCATTTGCGCGTGGAGTTTTGACTCCCATTGAACTTCCTCCAAAGTTTTGGAGGCTTGTAAAGCTAGCAAGAGACACCAAAGTGTGTGGTGGTCCTTGCGGGGTCTTAAGTGATTCTTGAGAAGAAGAAGAGCTCGCCGGTCTTGAGTGATCGGTGGAGAGAGGGAAAGGGTTGAAAGAGACCCGTCCTCAGTGGACTCCTCAACGGGGACTAGGCCTTCGAGGGCCGAACCTCGGTAAAACAAATCACCCGTGTCTCGTGTGCTTATTGCTTGTGATTTGTTTGTTCTTTCCCTTTCTAAGTTTCTTCTTGAACTATTCATTGCTAATACAATTTGGTGTTGCTTTAAGTTAAATTCTCATATAGTGAAGCAACACATTGCAAGAAAGAACTTGTATTATTACTCTTCTTATCTAAGCCCCCTTGCTTTATTCTCATAGACCTATTAGTTGTATTGTTTTATCAATTCCGCATTATTTGAAAGCAATACTCTTTACAAGCAAGGACTTAGTTTTTATACTCCGATAATTGTGTATCTTGTTCTAACCACTAATCAAGGGATCTAGTTGGGGTATAAAGTTTTAATTTTCAGGTTTCGCCTATTCACCCCCCTCTAGGCGACTTTTAATTGGTATCAAAGCTAGGCACTTCATCTTGAGTCTAACAACTCGAAGTGATGGCTCGTAGAAGATCCCAAAAGAACAAGAAAACCCAGGAGAACAAGGAGGTAACTCTTGAGATATTGCTTCCCGATTGTTCTAATTATGTTTCATGGTCTACTAGGGTGATAAATGCTTTTAGAACCATTGATCCACAATTAGAACAAATTTTAGACAAGAGTATTATTCCTCCTAACTATGCTAGGGAAAATGCCTCCGAAGAAGATTTAAGATGTATACGCTTAAACTATCTAGCTTATGACATCTTAAGTAAATCCCTTAGCAAAGAAGATTATCATGCCTTCATAATAAAATGTGATAAACCTATTTGTGATGTGTATGATATTTGGACTAGTATTAAAAGCAAATTTGATGAGTCCAAACATGATAGTTCATTTTGTGCTTCTACTTCCTTTGGTCTTTGTGATACTAACCCTTGCAAGGAAGAAGAAGAAAATGACCGATGGAGACCAAACGATGAATCCACCTCTCCAAGAGGTTTGTCTTCCCATTTTGATTCCCACATATGTTGTGTGGCTAATGAAAATGATAGCGGAAGCACAAACGAGGATGAGAAGGAAGAAAGAAGCTTCATGCAACTCTACGCTTGCCTAAGCCAAGAAGATAAGGCGGTCATGCTCAAACTTCTAGAAAGAGCGAGAGAGCAAAGCGAAGCTCGTCAAAGGCTAGAAATTGTTCTCTCCATGAAAATGCTACACTTTGACGAGTTGACTAAAGAACATGAGGAGCTAAAGTGCTCTCATGTTGATTTGGTCCAAAGGTATGAAACTATTTCAGTTGAGCAAGATAACGCTTTACATTGTATCGCTCAATTAGTAAATAGGAATGCCTTGCTTAAGGACCAAGTAGAAAAGCTAAAAGATGAAAATCTAGCTTTTCAAGAAAAAAATGATATGCTCCTATGTTCTCATGAAAATATTATGGATGATCATATCATATTAAATATTACTCATGAGGTTGTGATAGAAAACTTAAAATCCCAACAACCTCACTCATGCACATGTATTCAAATTGAAACTACATTACCATGTGCTAATGCTTGTTGTCCGTCGACAAGCAAATCTTCTTTTAAGCTAGAATTTGCAGGAACAAACAATGATACATATCAAAAGCTCAAAGAAGAAAATGAGAGGCTAAAATTGAGCTTGACACAACTAAAAGGGAAGTGCATTGCTCAACCTTCTCAAGATAACCGTGATCACATGGTGAAGAAGCTTGAGACGGGAACAACTGTGGCATGCACTAAATCCCTTGAAGAAAATGTCAAGGACTTGAGGATTGTCAAGAGGAAGGAACAAAAGAAGAAAATCAATACCTCCTCCAAAAGCCTCAACCACGCCTCCATAAAAGGTAACATCCAAGATAATAATCAAGTCACACTTCACACTAAGAGAAGTAAGAAGTGTAGTGAATGCTTTGAAAAGGGGCACTCTATTAGGTCATGTCCCTATATTAAAAATGACTTGATTATTAACAAGGATAATAAACTTTGTTTTAAATGCTCCAAGAAGGGACACTTATTTAGAACTTGTCCCCATTTAAAACAAAAAGGCATAATGTTAGAAAAGAAAATATTCACTAACCATGTAGCAAGCAAGAAACAAGGAAGGAAGAAATCTTCAAGACTTGAAGATCGTCTATGCTACATATGTCGAAAGAAGGGACATCAATGCAAGGATTGTCCCATTGGTAACACTTCCACTCCTATCTTGTCAATTAATTCTCTTGTAACTAGGCAACCCAAAATTGCAACTTGTGCTAGAAAGGTAATGAGTTTACCAAGTGCTAACACAAAGGACTTTTGGGTTCCTAGATCTTTGTTGACTAATCGTGATGGACCCATCAAGCGATGGGTACCAAAATATGCTTGACAAGCTTTGCAGGAGAAGGAGATGATATGAAGCTTTGGGGTGCTTGAGAAAGTCAATTCAATTCTTATTAACTCAAGCTATCAATCTTCAATGATCTACATATTCAAGATTGACCCAAGGTTATTTCAAATTATTATGTCTAAACTTCATATCATCTCGGGGAAGATATTGATGTTGTAGTAAATCAAGAATTATTCTGTGCGGAAAGATCAAGATCTACAACATGGAGGAAAGCCAAAGGATGGTAACAATTATGTTTTAAGTGCACGTATTTTAAATTATGATTTCTCATGTGTCTTGAAAAATGAAGCACTTCAAATATCTTTAAATAATGTCACCATTCTTTGAAGAAATTTCTCTCATATGGTAGATTGCATATTTATCATTTCTATACTTTGGCAATCTACATGCTTTTAGTTATTGTAAGTTCCTCATGGCATGTCTTTCGCTAGTCATTCTATTATTGCCATGCTTCTAGATATAGAGAGATATTTCATGTTCTTAAAAGAATAAGGTGTCATGTAAGGAATTCAAATCCTTAGGACACTTATAAAAGGAAAACTCTCTCTATAACTAGAATAATGAGACTAATGCTTTTATCTAAGTAACCCAAGTAGTCTCACTTGTAGAGAATAAGTTTCTCTTTGGAAATGCGTAATCTAACATGAAAAGAAAAATCAATCCAATGATTTATGATGTATTTCTACTTGCTTAAATTGGATATGATTCTTTCACATTTATCGCTTTCAATATCATGAATTAGATTTATTCCCATAATCTTAAAGGATTATTTATGCTTGTTTTATGAGTTAAAATTAAGCATAACATCATCTATGGATAATCTAGTTCATGCTATGAAGTCTCCATGTTTTAGTAATCTATGTTTTCATTCATTCCCTATCAAAATGATTACAAAAATGAAAACTAGTGCTTGTGTTACTAGCAACAAATCTCTTGAGCCTACTTATGAATATCTACAAAAGAGAAAGTGCACAAGCCTCAAGGGTTGCTCTTCACCCAAAGGAAGAAAGGTAAAAGCAAAGGTATGAGAACTCATCTTCTTAATCAAATTTAGTTCCCATCTCAATGGCTATTTAATCTAAATTATCATATTCTACCCATATGAGGAATAGATTCTTTATTGGACTTAAGTCAGCTTGATGTGCATTCAATCTCATTCTCATAAATGTACTTGTCCATTAAAATCTAATTCATGCCTTTGCTATAACTATGTTCATATTGATATGCTTTTAAGTTATGATAATAAAATTCAATATGAAGAAGTAAAATTCCAATGAGTAATCAAAGTGCTTAAAAGGTGCATATTCCTCCTTTCTAATGATGTGCACTAAGGATAAGGATTTTACTTCATGTGACTTATGGATGATGAATTGTTTTTATTTCTTATCCAAAGATGTCATCCTTCGTCATATACTCCCTTGTGCTATTAACATCTTTCTTGAGTATTTTCAATAAGTTTGAAAGGAAAAAGAAACAACTACAAAGGGAGGACACTCACATGAAAGAGAAGGACACCAAGAACAACAACATCCACTTGGATAATAAGATCCTCAAAACAATCAATGGTGTGGTTGTAAGCATTCTAAACCTTTTTCATTGTGAGAATACCAGGCCTAAGTTGTTTATCGCAAATTTCATGAGCCTTGATCAAGATGTATAAATGCTTCTCCCTATTTGTCTTTAAAGTAAATTCATCCATTCAATTCATTCAAATACTTGATGCATATCTTTAGGGGGAGCCTCTTTCTATATCTTGATTAAGTTGAGACTATCACTTTATCTTAGTTATTTCATATAGTCTCTTGCATGAGAATGAGTTTCTCATGAAGTATGCTACTATTTTTCAATTCTTATCTTTCACTCTAAAGTAGCATATTTGCCGGATTCTCCTACTCTAAGCTTAATTGATATTCTAATGCGTATGTTGTTCTTTTGATCACATCTATTATTTGTTTGATCATTGAATGACTTCAATTAACAATCATGCTTCTTAGTGCCGTATATACTATCAATCGATATCTCCCTTGATATGCACTAAGTTAAAAGGAGAATTCATGATACATTTATGCAATTTGTGATCCATGTGATATATGCTAACAATAACTTGGAAAAGGATCACTAGTTGTAGAACTCTTTCTTGTGCAAAACATTTCCATATATTGTCTTAAGTATAGGTCTTAAGCAACTAAGACAAAGGACAAAGCACAATGAAGAGAGCGCCTCTATGTGAAGGTACAAAAGGGTAAAATTTCTTCCTTTCATTTAAACTTGTACCTAAATCTTCCTTTTCTGTACTTTCTTTGCATATATTGTATAAAAGGAAGAGAAAGCATGTCCATGCATTAGCCCTGCTTTAACTTCTCAAACATTTCATTCATGCATTTATGCATCTTTGTTAAAACTGGGTGGAGTGATTTTATTGCCAAAGAGCTTAAAGCTTAACCTTGTAACGAGGATAAGCTGCCTTTGTTTCAAAGGTTGATGGTCCTTAAGCCTCTTTGAAATCCTTAAGGGAAAATTTTTAAGATGTTTATAACATGCTTTCATAAGTGCATAAAACTGTCATGAGCATCACACTTATACTATGACACAATGCACTTCACATTATGTATGATATAGCTATGTTCTCATTAACCTAATTATGTGCATTTGGCATTTTAGGCCAAAATTTGTATTATATAGAACTATGATTATGCACATATTTAGGGGGAGCAATCTATGTTACATAGAACTATGATCATGCTTAATTTGATATATCCTTTGATCATATCTCTTTTATGTCTATGGCTAATGTATTTTCAAGTATATTCTCATGCTTAGTCATAGAATTGAAAGGGAAATGGAGTATTTGGCAAAGACAACGCTTCCACTCAACTCCTTCGGTATTATCCACTCTTTGTCGGTATTCCGCATGATTCTTCACTTTGGTATAATCTTCACTCACATACTCTTTACCAAAGGAGGAGAAAGTATTAAAAGGGCTTATATCTCACTCACAATTATCCGTTTTTGGCGATTCATGCCAAAGGGGGAGAAAGTATGAGCCCAAAACAAAAGGACCGCACCACCACCAAATTTAAAAAAATGAAGTTTTCAATTATTGTCTTCAAAAGGGGGAGAAAGTAGTATCTTCAAAAATTGCAAAACCCTCTTGAACACTAAGAGGAGAATTTTATTTAGGGGGAGTTTTGTTTAAGTCAAAGGAAAAGCATTTGAAACAGGGGGAGAAATTTTCAAATCTTGAAAATGCTTCTTTCAATCTTATTCATGTACCTTTGACCATTTGCAAAAAGCTTTTGAAAAGAATTTTACAAAGCATTTACAAAAACAAAACTAGTGGTGCAAGCATGGTCCAAAGTTTTAAATAACAAGAAGAAAAACATTCATGCATATCTAGTAAAAAATAATATATTGGTTTAATTCCAAGCAACCTTTGCACTTACATTATGCAAACTAGTTCAATTCTATACTTATATATTTGCTTTGGTTTGTGTTGGCATCAATCACCAAAAAGGGGGAGATTGAAAGGGAAATAGGCTTTAAACCTTTTCCTAAATGATTTTGGTGGTTGAAATGCCCAACACAAATAATTGAACTAACTAATTTGCTCTAGAGTATATGTTCTACAGGTGCCAAAGGTTCAACTCAAAGCCAATACAAAGATTAAAAAGGGTTCAAGAAGAAAGGAGCAAAGGGAACCGAAGTGCTCCCTGGTCTGGTGCACCGGACTGTCCGGTGCACCACCGGACAGTGTCCGGTGCACCAGGGAGGATCGGCCTCAAACTCTTCAGCTTCGGGTTTCTCAGGCGTAGCCCCGCTATAATTCACCGGACTGTTCGGTGAGCCAGCAAAGCAACGGTCATCTGCGCGCAACGGTCGACTCTGACAGTAAACAGTGCAGCACAGTGAACGCGGCAGAAGTCAGAGCAGTTGGTCAGAGGGGCATCGGACTGTCCGGTGTCGCACCGGACTGTCCGGTGCCACATGAGGACAAAGCCTCCAACGGTCGACCAGCTCCAAACCCTAACGTCTGGATGACGTGGCAGCACACCGGACACTGTCCGGTGGCGCACCGGACTGTCCGGTGCGCCCATCGCCAGCAGACTTCTCCAACGGCTACAATTTGGATGGTGGCTATAAATACCACCCCAACCGGCCACTTCAAAGTGTGGGAGCTCAAGCAACATTCCAAGTCATCTAGTTGACATACTCAAGCCCTCCCAACCACTTCTATTCATTGATCCATCCTATACACAAGATTTAGACCACTACAACCAACACAAGTGCCACAAAAGATAGAGCAAGCAAGAGAGAGCTACTCATTTGAGTTTAGCACTAGTGCCTTGTGAGATTCATTGAGAGATAGTGTGTGTTACTTCCTTGTGTTCATTTGCGCATGGAGTTTTGACTCCCATTGAACTTCCTCCAAAGTTTTGGAGGCTTGTAAAGCTAGCAAGAGACACCAAAGTGTGTGGTGGTCCTTGCGGGGTCTTAAGTGATCCTTGAGAAGAAGAAGAGCTCGCCGGTCTTGAGTGATCGGTGGAGAGAGGGAAAGGGTTGAAAGAGACCCGTCCTTAGTGGACTCCTCAACGGGGACTAGGCCTTCGAGGGCCGAACCTCGGTAAAACAAATCACCCGTGTCTCATGTGCTTATTGTTTGTGATTTGTTTATTCTTTTCGTTTCTAAGTTTCTTCTTGCACTATTCATTGCTAATACAATTTGGTGTTGCTTTAAGTTAAATTCTCATATAGTGAAGCAACACATTGCAAGAAAGAACTTGTATTATTACTCTTCTTATCTAAGCCCCCTTGCTTTATTCTCATAGACCTATTAGTTGTATTGTTTTATCAATTCCGCATTATTTAAAAGCAATACTCTTTACAAGCAAGGACTTAGTTTTTATACTCCGATAATTGTGTACCTTGTTCTAATGACTAATCAAGGGATCTAGTTGGGGTATAAAGTTTTAATTTTCAGGTTTCGCCTATTCACCCCCCCCCCCTCTAGGCGACTTTCAGTTTCCTTTCGAAAACCAAGCCCATCCTTAATTGAGGGGTGTCTACCAACAGTATAGGCATCCCTAACAAATTTTAGTTTATCAAAATCTATTTTACAAGTCTTAAGTTTAGCATTAAGACTTGCCACCTCATCATTTAATTTAGTAATAGAAATTAGGTGTTCATCACATGCATCAACATCGAAGTCCTTACATCTATTGCAAATACTAACATGCTCTACACACGAACTTGTTTTACTAACTTCCTCTAGCTTAGCATTTAATTCCTCATTTAAACTCTTTAAACTAGAGATAGATTCATGGCAAGCAGATAACTCAAAAGATAGCATTTCATTTCTCTTAGTTTCTAGAGCAAGAGATTTTTGTGCACTAACAAATTTGTCATGTTCTTCATACAAAATGTCCTCTTGCTTTTCTAAAAGTCTATCTTTTTCATTTAGTGCTTCAATTAATTCATTAATTTTCTCTACCTTAGCTCTATCTAATCCTTTAAAGAATTCTGAGTAGTCTATTTCATCATCGGAAGATTCTTCATCACTAGATGAAGTGTACTTGGGCGTGTCCCGAATATGTACCTTCTTCTCCTTAGCCATAATACAAGTATGGCATTCGTTGGGGAAGAGCGAGGATTTGTTGAAGGCCGAGGCAACTAGTCCTTCATCCTCAGAGTCAGAGGAGGAGCAGTCGGAGTCCCATTCCTTCCCGATGTGTGCCTCGCCCTTGGCCTTCTTGTAGTTCTTCTTTTTCTCTCTTTTCCCATGCTTTTCTTGTGCCTGGTCATTATTATTATCGGGACATTGTGCTATAAAATGACCAATCTTACCGCATTTAAAGCAGGAGTGCTTCCCTTTTGTCTTGTTCTTGTTGGGGTACTCCTTATGTCCTTTAAGTGCGGTCTTGAAGCGCTTGATGATAAGCGCCATCTCATCTTCATTGAGTCCGGTAGCCTCCACTTGAGCTACCCTGCTTAGTAGCGCCTCTTTGCTGCTTGTTGCTTTGAGAGCAACGGGCTGCAGCTCATAGATAGGTAGTGGACCGTTCAAGGCGTCATCCACGTATCGTGCCTCCTTTACCACATGCACCCGCTCACGAATTTTCCGAGTATCTCCTCGGGCATCATCTTTGTGTACCTGGGGTTTTCATGGATAAGATTCACAAGATGGGGGTCAATAACTGTAAAGAACCTGAGCATGAATCGAATGACGTCATGGTCCATCCATCTTGTGCTTCCATAGCTTCGAATCTTGTTGACCAGGGTCTTGAGCCTGTTGTAGGTTTGTGTTGGCTCTTCTCCCCTGATCATGGCGAATCTCCCTAGCTCGCCTTCCACCAGTTCCATTTTGGTGATCATTGTAGCATCATTTCCCTCATGTGAGATCTTGAGGGTGCCCCAGATTTTCTTGGCGTTGTCCAAGCCACTCACTTTATTGTATTCATCCCTGCAAAGCGAAGCTAACAAGACAGTAGTAGCTTGGGCATTCTTATGAATTTGTTCATTAATGAATACAGGATTATCTGTACTATTAAATGCATCCCATTTTCCATAATTTACCAAATGCTAGGATGGAGAGAAAACAGATGACTACGCATTATATGACTCCAAAATGAGTAATCCTCTCCATCAAAGTGTGGGGATTTTCCAAGAGGAATAGAAAGCAAATGGGCATTTGAGTTGTATGGAATATGGGAATAATCAAAGGAATAGTTTTGATTGACCGTCTTTTTCTTTGACGAGGAGTCGTCGTCGTCGTCCCTTGGTGAAGAGGAAGATGCATCACTGTCGTAGTATATGATCTTCTTGATGCGCCTATTCTTCTTCCCGTCCCTCTTCTTGTGACTTGAGCCTGAGTCGGTGGGCTTGTTGTCCCTTGGCTCGTTGAAGAGGGACTCCTTCTCCTTGTCATTGACCACCATCCCCTTTCCCTTAGGATCCATCTCTTCGGGCGGTTAGTCCCTTGAATGAAGAGTACGCACGCGATTTTTATCCCGTGGTTCAGCCAAGTAACACTTGCCTACTTCCACGTTGTGGCGTCCTAATGGACGAGGGTTGCACTCAACCCCTTTCAAGTGATCCAATGATCAACTTGAATACCACGGCTTTCTTCCTTATAGTCTTCTTCCCGTTTGCGAGGAATCTCCACAAGTTGGAGCCTCTCGCCCTTACAATATCGATCACAAAGAACGCACAAGAGTAAGGTTGGGGAGAGCAACACACACAAGACTCAAAATCACAGCACAACCACACACACAAGTGAGAAGGTGAGCACACACACAGCGCGAGGAGTTTACAACTCAAATAGTGCTCAAATCTCAAGAACGATGATCCGATTGCGTGAAAGTGAAGTCTAGAAGTCTTAGCATGCTTAGAGTGTGCTTAGGTAACTCCTCCATGCGTCTAGGGGCCCCTTTTATAGCCCCAAGGCAGCTAGGAACCGTTGGAGACAATCTTGGAAGGCAATTCCTGCCTTCTGTCGCGTGGCGCACCGGACAGCTACTGTAGCCTGTCCAGTGCGCGATTTCCATCCAAATCGAGCATAGTCGACCGTTGCAGCTCCGGGCCCGTTGGCGCACCGGACACTGTCCGGTGCACACCGAACAGTCCGGTGCCTCCTTCCGACCGTTGGAGCTGCCACGCATCACCCACAGATTTCGCGGCCGACCGTTGGCGCTGGCGACCGTTGCACCACCGGACAGTCCGGTGCACCACCGGACAGTCCGGTGCACCACCGGACAGTCCGATGAATTATAGCCATGTTGCCTTTCTTCATTCCCGAGAGCAACGAGTTCGTCGCAGATGTCTCATCGGACAGTCCGGTGCACCACCGGACAGTCCGATGATTTTTAGCCGTACGCCGTCGTTGAGTCCCAAGAGCGGCGAGTTCACCGCGGACCAGTCTGGCGCACCGGATACTGTTCGGTGCACCACCGGACCGTACGGTGTGCCAGGCCGAGCTGGACTTTGGCTGCACACAGCCAATTCTTTTGCAATCCTTTTCTTCTCTTTTCTCACTATTTCTAACACTTAGAAAAACACATTAGCATTCAATAAATAATGTACTAAGTCTAGAAACATACCTTGTGCCTTGATTTTCGCTTCTCACTTTATTTGGCCCATAAGAACTTATTCAAACATGTTGGGCACTTAATCACCAAAACATTTTAGAAATGGCCCAAGGGCACATTTCCCTTTCAAAAGGCTTGGTGAAGATATCGGCTAATTGATCTTTGGTGTTTATGTAGGCTATGTCGATATCCCCCTTTGTTGGTGATCCCTCAAAAAGTGATACTGAATGTCTATGTGCTTAGTGCGGCTGTGTTCAATGGGATTCTCCGCCATGCGGATAGCACTCTCATTGTCACATAGGAGAGGGACTTTGCTCAATTTGTAGTCGTAGTCCCTAAGGGTTTGCCTCATCCAAAGCAATTGCGCACAACAATGGCCTACGGCAATATACTCGGCTTCGGCGGTAGAAAGAGCTACTGAGTTTTGTTTCTTTGAAGCCCAAGACACTAGGGATCTCTCTAGAAACTTACAAGTCCCTGATGTGCTCTTTCTATCAATTTTACACCCTGCCCAATCGACATCGGAATATCCTATCAAATCAAAGGTTGATCCCCTAGGGTACCAAAGCCCAAACTTAGGAGTGTAAACCAAATATCTCATGATTTGCTTCACGGCCCTAAGGTGAACTTCCTTAGGATCGGCTTGAAACCTTGCACACATGCATACTGAAAGCATAATATCCGGTCGAGATGCACATAAATAGAGTAAAGATCCTATCATCGACCGGTATACCTTTTGATCTACGGATTTACCTCCCATGTCGAGGTCGAGATGCCCATTGGTTCCCATGGGTGTCTTGATAGGCTCGGCATCCTTCATTCCAAACTTCTTAAGAATGTCTTGAATATACTTCGTTTGGCTGATGACGGTGCCCTCTTGGAGTTGCTTGATTTGGAATCCTAAGAAATATCTCAACTCTCCCATCATTGACATCTCAAATTTCTTTACCATGATCCTACTAAACTCTTCACAAGTAGATTTGTTAGTAGACCCAAATATAATATCATCAACATAAATTTGGCATACAAACAAATCATTTGCAATAGTTTTAGTAAAGAGTGTAGGATCAGCTTTTCCGACTTTGAAGCCATTAGTGATAAGAAAATCTCGCAGGCATTCATACCATGCTCTTGGGGCTTGTTTGAGCCCATAAAGCGCCTTTAAGAGTTTATAGACATGGTTAGGGTACTCACTATCTTCAAAGCTGGGAGGTTGCTCAACATAGACCTCTTCCTTGATTGGTCCATTGAGGAAGGCACTCTTCACGTCCATTTGATAAAGCTTGAAGCCATGGTAAGTAGCATAGGCAAGTAATATGCGAATTGACTCAAGCCTAGCTACGGGTGCATAAGTTTCATTGAAATCCAAAACTTCGACTTGTGAATAACCCTTGGCCACAAGTCGAGCTTTGTTCCTTATCACCACACCATACTCATCTTGCTTGTTGCGGAATACCCATTTGGTACCTACAACATTTTGATTAGGATGTGGAACTAAATGCCATACCTCATTCCTCATGAAGTTGTTGAGCTTCTCTTGCATTGCCAGCACCCAATCTGAATCTCTTAGTGCATCCTCAATCCTGTAAGGCTCAATAGAGGACACAAAAGAGTAATGTTCACAAAAATGAGCAACACGAGATCTAGTGGTTACCCCCTTATGAATGTCACCGAGGATGGAGTTCACGGGGTGATCTCGTTGGATTGCTTGGTGGACTCTTGGGTGTGGCGGTCTTTGACCTTGTATTTCTTGATCATCTTCCTTGTCTTGAACATCATCATCTCCCCCTTGATCATTGTCCTCCTCTTGAGGTGGCTCATCTTCTTGATCTTCTTCCTCGATATCTTGATCCTGATCCTTATCTTGAGTTGGTGGAGATGCTTGATTTGAAGATGACGGTTGATCTTGTGTTTGTGTAGGCTCTTCGGATTCCTTAGGGCACACATCCCCAATGGACATGTTCCTTAGCGCCACGCATGGAGCCTCTTCATCATCTAATTCATCAAGATCAACTTGCTCCACTTGGGAGCCATTAGTCTCATCAAACACAATGTCACAAGAAACTTCAACTAGTCCAGTGGATTTGTTGAAGACTCTATATGCCCTTGTGTTTGAGTCATATCCTAGTAAAAAGCCTTCTACAACCTTATGAGCAAATTTAGATTTTCTACCTCTTTTAACAAGAATAAAGCATTTGCTACCAAAGACTCTAAAATATGAAACGTTGGGCTTTTTACCGGTGAGGAGTTCATATGATGTCTTCTTGAGGATTCGGCAAAGATATAACCGGTTGATGGAGTAGCAGGCGGTGTTAATCGCCTCGGCCCAAAATCGGTCTGGAGTTTTGTACTCATCAAGCATGGTCCTTGCCATGTCCAGTAGAGTTCTATTCTTCCTCTCCACTACACCATTTTGTTGAGGTGTGTAGGGAGAAGAGAACTCATGCTTGATGCCCTCCTCCTCAAGAAAACCTTCTATTTGTGAATTCTTGAACTCCGTCCCATTATCGCTTCTTATTTTCTTGATCCTCGATCTAAGCTCATTTTGAGCCCGTCTCAAGAGTCCCTTTAAAGTCTCTTGGGTTTGTGATTTTTCCAGCAAAAAGAATACCCAAGTGAAGCGAGAATAATCATCCACAATTACTAGACAGTACTTACTCCCGCCGATGCTTATGTAAGCTATCGGGCCGAATAGATCCATGTGGAGTAGCTTCAGTGGCCTGTCCGTTGTCATGATGTTTTTGTGTGGATGATGGGCGCCAACTTGCTTTCCTGCTTGACATGCGCTACAAACCCTGTCTTTCTCAAAATGAACATTCGTTAGTCCCAAAATGTGCTCTCCCTTTAGAAGCTTGTGAAGATTCTTCATCCTAACATGGTCTAGTCGGCGATGCCAGAGCCAACCCATATTAGTCTTAGCAATTAAGCAAGTGTCAAGTTCAGCTCTATTGAAATCAACTAAGTATAGCTGACCCTCTAACACTCCCTTAAATGCTACTGAATCATCATTTCTTCTAAAGACAGTAACACCTACATCTGTAAAAAGACAGTTGTAGCCCATATTGCATAATTGAGAAATAGAAAACAAATTGTAATCTAAAGAATCTACAAGAAAACATTGGAAATAGAATGGTCAGGTGATATTGCAATTTTACCAAGTCCTTTGACCAAACCTTGATTTCCATCCCCGAATGTGATAGTTTTTTGGGGACCTTCGTTTTTATCATAGGAGGAGAACATCCTTTTCTCCCTAGTCATATGGTTTGTGCATCTGCTATCAATGATCCAACTTGAGCTCCCGGATGCATAAACCTGCAAAACAATTTAGGCCTTGTTCTTAGGTACCCAAACAGTCTTAGGTCCTTTGACATTAGAAACAAGCACCTTGGGCACCCAAACACTGTGACTAACCTAGATTAGGCGAGATAATGGCCCCCTCGGGTACTGTAGCATATATATAGGCAAACAATAATATATGGGCCTTAACACCCCCTGTCAAACTCAAGGCGAAAGTGGAGGATTTGAAGCATTGAGTTTGATTAGATGAAACTGATGTTGTGCCCTAGTTTGTGCTTTTGTGAAGAAATCTGCAAGCTGTAATTCTGAGGGCACATGTTGAAGATGAATGGTCTTTTGATGACAATGAGATCTAGTGAATGAGACATCTACACCAATGTGTTTTGTGAGTTCACGCTTCACTGGATCATGACAAATTTGTACAGCTCCAGTGTTGTCACAGCGAAGAAGTGTAGGCGAGTCACAAGAAACGCCTAGATCAGCCAAGAGCCAACGAATCCAGATAATCTCAGCAGTAGTAGTAGCCAGGGCTCGAAGTTCTGCTTTAGTACTAGATCTAGATACAGCAGCTTGCTTCTTGGATTTCCAAGCAACAGGGGATGATCCAAGAAGAATATAGTAACCAGTGATGGAGCTACGATCTGTAGGATCACTGGCCCAGGTAGCATCAGAGTAAGCATGAAGCTGAAGTGGGGAATTTGAGTCATAAAATAAACATTGTGTTTTTGTCCCTCATAAATATCTAAGCACACGAAGTAAGTGCCCATAATGAACTGATGTAGGAGCAGAGACAAACTGACTCAAGATCTGAACCGCATGAGCAATATCTGGCCTAGTGACAGTAAGGTAAACTAAGCTACCAACAAGATGTCTATATCGAGTTGGATCCTCCAAAGGTGTCCCATCAGTCGGACGAAGAGATAAGTGAAGATCCATAGGCGTGGCAACAGTGCGAGTATCACTAAGACCAGAACGATCAAGAAGGTCTTCTATGTACTTGGCCTGAGAAAGATAAATACCATTTTGAGTCTGCAAAATTTCAATGCCCAAAAAATAACTAAGTGTCCCCAAGTCAGACATTTGAAATTTCATACTCAGATACGCCTTTACATTAGCAATATGGTCTGGATCATCGCCTGTAATCAACATGTCATCAACATATAGTAATAGCAACATGCGTCCTCGTGAAGAAACATGAATGAACAATGCAGGATCATGGTCACTAGAATAGAAACCACAAGCCTTGATGACAGATACAAATCTCTCAAACCAAGCACGAGGAGCTTGTTTGAGACCATACAAGGCTCGATGGAGACGACATACATGCCCTAAGGAAACCTCTATCCTAGGAGGTGGATGCATATAGACTTCCTCATGTAGATCACCATGAAGAAAAGCATTTTTGACATCCATCTAAGAGATAGTCCAAGAAGATGAGGCTGCAACAGCAAGTAAAGCTCGGACAGTAGTCAGATGGGCCATAGCTGCAAAAGTCTCATCGTAGTCAATACCCTAAGTCTGTTGAAAACCTCTGGCCATAAGACAAGTTTTATATCACTCAATAGACCCATCAGATTTGGTTTTAACTTTGAAGACCCATTTGCACGTGATAGGTACAGCACCAGCAGGTAACGGAACAACATCCCATGTACATGTGCGATGAAGGGCATTTAATTCATTAGTTATAGCAAGCTGCCATTCAGGTATACCAGAAGCCTCTTTATAAGATGATGGTTCAGCAATGATTGCACCGGCATGGGAAAACCCATAATGTTTTGGAGCTGCAATAGTGCCACGGTCACAAAGATGATACCCCTGATTAAAAACAACATGAGAGTCATCATTGTTAGTACAAGTATCAGCAACAGGATCATCATCAGGACTGGCCGTGGGAGTAGAGCGAGGACGACGAATGTAAGTCTGAGTAATAGGTGGTTTGGAAGAGTAAGACTGAGATGGTGTGGAAGTGGAAGGTGGTGTGATGGGAATGAGAACATCTGGGGCAGAAACAGTAGGTGGTAATACTGATGAAGTTTCAGAAATGGGAGGAAGGCTCATGAAGGAGGTAGATTCTGTGGAATTAAAAGAAGAATGAGTGGAAGAGTTGTAAAAGAAGGGTCGGTTTTCATTAAAGCTCACATCTCGAGAAATACACATGCGACGAGAAGATGAATCATAACACCGATAACCTTTATGTTCAGGGCTATATCCAAGAAAAACACACTCAACAGATTGAGCAGTCAATTTAGTACGTTCACGAGGTGATAATAGTACATAACATGTACATCCAAAAACTCAAAGGTGGTCATATCGTGGAGGAGTTCCGAAAAGGACTTCACCAGGTGTTTTGCTAGAGAGTTTGGATGACGGTTGTCTATTGATGAGGTAAACCACAGTAGAAACTGCTTCACTCTAGAAATGTGAAGGGACAAAAGAAGATATTAACAAAGTGCAAGCAGTTTCTATAATGTGACGGTTTGCATTCAGTCACACCGTTCTATGCATGAGCACCAGGGCAAGAAAGCTGAGCAAGAGTACCCTCTGAAGTCAAAAACTGGCAAAAATTATCAGATAAATATTCACCACCAGAATTAGAACAAAAAGTTTTAATATGAGTGGAAAATTGAGTGTGAATCATGCGAGCAAAGGTTTTATAAATAGAAATCAGCTTAGAGCGGCGTTTCATGAAATAAATCCAAGTGTAGCGAGAATGATCATCAATAAAAATGACATAGTATTTATATCCACCTTTTGACACAAAAGGTGCAGGACCCCAAATATCAGAGTGAACCAAATCAAAGGGTTCAACAAAATGAGAATTACTAGTAAAATATGGAAGTTGTATTTGTTTTCCAAGATGACAACCCTTACAATGAAAATCAGACTCAACCAAAGTATGACCTAAGCAACCTGACTTTATTAGAGTGGACAATCTAGAGCCACACAAATGACCTAGACGATGATGCCACTGGGCAAAAGACGCAACAAAAGCAAGGGTAGCTGAAAGCACATGCGCTGGAGATGTGGCCAAGGAAGGAAGCCGCAAAGAGTCCAAGATGTGGAGGCGAGGAGCGGCTCTATGGCGACGGCCAGTCCCAATCACTTCCCCTGTGTGAAGGTCCTGTACAAAACAAGATGAGTCATCAAATCCGACAAAGCAATTATGATCCGTAATTTGACCTACTGAAAGAAGATCCATAGATAGCTCAGGGACAAAGAAAATATTAGGTACTGTAAAGTGAGGATCGAAAAGAGAACCCTTATGAGTAATGTGGCATACAGTACCATCAGTTGTCTGCACTGAAGCACCATTTGTGACAGGTGTAGTAGAAGCCAACTTGGACTGATCAGATGTGACATGAAAGGAGGCTCCTGAATCAAGTACCCAGGCCGACTCTGAAGTACAAGCGGACGAAGTGGCAGCAACAGCAACTGAGCCTCTAGTAGATGGTCCTGGACCACGACCACGAGCAGCATGTCGTGCATGGAAATCAGTCAACTTCTCAGGAAACTTGACAAAGCAAAGATCAGATCGATGATTGGTCTTGCCACAATGATCACAAGGCTTAAAAATATTCTTAGATTTCTGAGCAGCAGCCAACACACTGTGAGGATTACCACCAGTAGAGGAAAGAGAATTAAGACGAGTCTCTTCAGCAAGTAAATCAGACAATGCCTTAGCCATTGTGAGAGTGTCAGAACCCTAAAGTAAACGAGCACGAAGAGAATCAAACTCGACCTGAACACCCATAACAAATCTGTAAGTGAAGAACTTCTCAATAAACTTATGAGCTGGACAAGGATCAACAGTACAAGCAGGCACCATTGATGTCAAAGCACTCATCAGGCGATCAAAGGATGAGTAGTACTCATCAATACTCATATCATTTTGCTCAATAACATGTGTCTACTGCATGAGGGTGTGTAATAGAGCACCACTGTCTTGAACAAAACACTCCTTCAAATGAGACCAAATGGCTTTAGCAGTTTTGAATTTAGACAAACTCATAATCATAGACGGTTTGACGTTGTTCACCATAGCAGCCATCACTTTACCATCATTAAGCTGCCATGTTTTGATATCAGCAGCATTGCGACGATCGTTAGCAAGAACATGTGCCGCATCAGTCAAATGGGAGAGTAATCCATGTCCCTGGAGTGCAGTCTCAACATAGAAAGCCCACTCCAGATAATTTTGACCATCGAGAGTGATATTGACCACAATAGCATTTGTCGCCATATTGAATTCAATGGAAAACAGTGAAATCAAACAAACCAGAGGAGCCGCAGCTGACAGTAGCCCGACTTGGATGAGTTGATGAAGATCCTAGGCAGCAGAAGCCAAGATGGACAGTGGCTGTCGCCCTGCTGCAGATAATCAAGACCACCGCGACTCTGCCCGCAATGGCAGCCACCTGTGCAAGAACAGTACGGCAGCGACGGTGCAGATCTGCAGCGCAGGCGGACGACGCGAAAGTGGCGAGGGCATAGATCCGGCGGACAGCGTAGAAATGGTGACGACGCAGAGCAGAGCCGCAGGCAGACAACATAGATCTGAGGCGGACAGCACAGATTCGGTGACGGCGCAAAGCAGAAATCCGGCGAACCTTGTCCGTGGCAGCGGACGGCACAGGAAGATGGCGACGGACGGCGCAGGGCGAGATCCGACCGAGATCCACTCTTGCCGGGCACGGGAAGAGGGCGGCGGACGACGCAGGCGCGGCGGACGTCCCCTAGCGGTGGACGGCGCAGTGCAGGCGAGATCCGCCCCGCGCGATGGACGGGGGAGTCCCTGGCGGCGGACGGGGGAGCGGCGGACGGGGGAGAGAGATCCGCGTGCTCCTGGCAGCGGAAGGCATAGTGGGACAAGATCCACGCGGACAGGCAGCGGACGGCACAGTGGGAGAGAGATCTGCATGCCCCTGGCGGCGGACGGGACGCAGACCGAGGTCCCCCCTGGCGGCGGACATTGCAGGCAAGGGGGAAGGCCGCGCGATGGAGAGACGGCACGACCAGAGGGTTGGCCGCGATGGCAGCACAGCGACGGCACGACAGCGCCAAAAAATTGGATCAGGGTCAGGTTTAGACGTAAACCCTAACCCTAACCTGGCTCTGATACCATGTGACTAACCTGGATTAGGCGAGATAATGGCCCCCTCGGGTACTGTAGCATATATATAGGAAGACAATAATATATGGGCCTTAACAAACACAAGTCTTTGAGCCCTTGTGTTTGGACCCAACATATTTGGCAACTACTTTGCCTGATTTGTTAGTTAAAACAAAAGATGCATCAAAAGTTTTGAATGAAATAATTGGCTCATTTGATGCAGTAGGAGTTTTCTTTTTAGGCAATTTAACATGAGTTGATTGCCTAGAGCTAGATGCCTCATTTTTATACATAAAAGCATGATGTGAAACAGTATAAGGTTTTCTAGCATGAATTCTCCTAATCTTATACTCAGGATAACCAGCAGGATATAAAATGTAACCCTCGTTATCCTAAACCATGGGAGCCTTGCCCTTAACAGAGTTAGACAATTTCTTAGGGGCATTAATTTTCACATTGCTTCCCTGTTGGAAACCAATGTCATCCTTAATGCCAGGGCGTCTTCCATTATAGAGCATGCTTCTAGTAAATTTAAATTTTTCATTTTCTATCTCATGCTCATTATTTTAGCAGTTAGTTGAGCTATATGATCATTTTATTGTTTAATTAAAGCAAGGTGATCATGGATAGCATCAACATCAATATCTCTACATTCAGTACAAATAGAAACATGATCAACAACAGATGTAGAGGGTTTGTAAGTATTTAATTCATCAATCTTAGCATGTAAAATAGCATTCTCATTTCTAAGATTGGAAATAAAAACGTTGCAAATATTTAAATCTTTAGCCTTGGAAATTAACTTATCATTCTCAGTTTTAAGGCTAGCAATTGATTCATTCAATTTATTAGTCTTAACAATTAAACTAGCATTATCATTTTTAAGATTGGTAATTGAACCATCACAATCATTTAACTTCTCAACCTTAGCAAATAAATTAGCGTTCTCAGTTCTAAGGTTGGAAATAGTGTCATGCCATATGCTAAGCTCATTGGTCAATTTTTTATTTTTCTCTACTTCCCGAGCATAAGCATTTTTTACTTTAACATGCTTTTTGTTTTCCTTAATAAGGAATTCCTCTTGGCTATCCAAGAGTTCATCCTTCTCATGAATAGCACCTATCAATTCATTCAATTTTTCTTTTTGTTGCATGTTAAGGTTGGCAAAAAGGGTAAGCAAGTTATCTTCATCTTCACTAGAGCTACCTTCATCACTAGATGTAGTATATTTAGTGGAGGCTCTAGATTTTACCTCCTTCTTCTTGTCGTCCTTTGCCATAAAGCACTTGTAGCCAACGTTGGGGAAGAGGAGGCCCTTGTTGATGGCGATGTTGGCGGCATCCTCGTCGGAGGAGGAGTCGGTGGAGCTCTCGTCGGAGTCCCATTCCCGACATACGTGGGCATCGCCGCCCTTCTTCTTGTAGTACTTCTTCTCCTTCCTCTTTCCCTTCTTGTCATCACCCCTGTCACTATCACTAGACATAGGACATTTAGCGATAAAATGACTGGGCTTACTATATTTGTAGCACACCCTTTTGGAACGGGGCTTGTAGTCTTTCCCCTTCCTTTGCTTGAGGATTTGGCGAAAGCTCTTGATGATGAGCGCCATTTCCTCGTTGTCAAGCTTGGAGGCGTCGATGAGGAGCCTACTTGGTGTAGACTCTTCTTTTTTCTCCTCCGTCGCTTTGAATGCCGCGGTTGCACCTCGGGTGTGGTGGTGCCGCCTTGCTCCAAGTTGATGATTTGTTTGGAGCCTTTGATCATCAATTCAAAGCTCACAAACTTTCCTATCACTTCCTCGGGAGACATTAGCTTGTATCTAGGATCACCACGTATTAATTGAACTTGAGTAGGACTGCGAAATATGAGTGATCTAAGAATAACCTTGACCATTCATGGTCATCCCATTTTGTGCTCCCGAGGTTGCGCACTTGATTCACCAAGGTCTTTAGCCGGTTGTACATAGCTTGTGGCTCCTCTCCTTGGTTGAGGATGAAACGACCGAGCTCCCCCTTGATCGTCTCCCGTTTGGTGATCTTGGTCACCTCATCTCCCTCGTGCGCGGTCTTGAGTACGTCCCAAATCTCCTTGGCACTCTTCAACCCTTGCACTTTGTTATACTCCTCTCGACATACAGAGGCGAGGAGTATAGTAGTGGCTTGGGAGTTGAAGTGTCGGATTTGGGCAACCTCGTCCGAGTCGTAGCCTTCGTCCCCTACCGATGGTACCTGCGCTCCAAACTCAACAATGTCCCAAATGCTTGCATGGAGTGAGGTTAGGTGGTGCCTCATTTTATCACTCCACATACAATAATCCTTGCCATCAAAAAATGGAGGTTTGCCTAATGGAACAGAAAGTAAAGGAGCACGTTTAGAAATGCGGGGATATCGAAGTGGCATCTTACTATACTTCTTGCGCTCATGGCGCTTAGAAGTGACAGACGGCGCGTCGGAGCCGGATGTAGAAGGTGATGATGAATCGGTCTCATAGTAGACCACCTTCTTCATCTTCTTTTTCTTGTCGCCACTCTGATGCGACTTGTGAGGAGGTGATCCCTCCTTGAGCTTGTTGCTGGACTCCCTTGATGGAGCCTTCCCGTGGCTTGTGGACTTCTCGCCGGTCACGATCTCCCTCTTAGCGTGATCTCCCGATATCACTTCGAGTGGTTAGACTCTAATGAAGTACCGAGCTCCAATACCAATTGAAAGTCGCCTAGAGGGGGGTGAATAGGTGGAATCTGAAATTTACAAACTTAAGCATACACTACAAGCCGGGGTTAGCATTAGAATTAAAACCGAGTCCGAAAGAGAGGGCGAAAACAAATCAACCAAGAAATAAGGCGGATGACACGGTGATTTGTTTTACCGAGGTTCGGTTCTTGAGAACCTAGTCCCCGTTGAGGTGGTCACAAAGACCGGGTCTCTTTCAACCCTTTCCCTCTCTCAAACGGTCACCTAGACCGAGTGAGCTTTCTCCTTAATCAAACGGGTCACTTAGACCCCGCAAGGACCACTACAAACTTAGTGTCCCTTGCTTTGATTACAAGTCACTTAGAGAACAAGAATGAGGAAGAAGAAAGCCAACCAAGCAACAAGAGCAACAAAGAAACACAAGTGATCCTCTCACAAGTCCTAGAGTACTAGAATTGAATTTGAGGGACTTTGATTGGATCGGAGGCTTTGATTTGTGTCTTGGAGTGTTGCACTTCGCTCTTGTATTGAATGCACTGTTGTGAATGCTTGGATGGTTGGAGTGGAGGTGGTTGGGGGGTATTTATAGCCCTCAACCACCAATTCAACCGTTGGGGAAGGCTGCTGTCGATGGGCGCACCGGACAGTCCGGTGCACCACCGGACACTATCCGGTGCGCCAGCCACGTCACCCAACCGTTAAGGTTCTGAAGATTCTGACCGTTGGAGCGCTGACTTCATTTCGCACCGGACAGTCCGGTGCTGTACCGGACAGGACTATTCACTGTCCGGTGCGCCTCTGACGCCTGCTCTGACTTCTGCGCGCACTGTTCATGCACTGTTCACGCTTTTGCAGACGACCGTTACGCTGGATAGTCGTTGCTCCGCTGGTGCACCGGACAGTCCGGTGTCACACCGGACAGCCCGGTGAATTATAGCGGAGTGCGTCCTGAAAAACCCGAAGGTGGCGAGTTCGAAGTGTATGGCCCCTGGTGCACCGGACAGTCCGGTGCGTCAGACTAGGGTTCTCTTCGGTTTCTTTTGCTCCTTTCTTTTGAACACTAATTTGATCTTTTTATTGGTTTGTGTTGAACCTTTATGCACGTGTAGAATACATAATCTAGAGTAAACTAGTTAGTCCAATATTTGTGTTGGGCATTCAACCACCAAAATTATTTATAGAAAAAGGTTTGACCCTATTTCCCAATCACTTGGAAAACTATAATAAATTATGGGATATAAAAACGTTTGTTTCAAAAAATATAACTTATTTTATACCGCTATTTTGTTTGAAACAACTACCCACTCCGTCCCAAATTAAAAATTGTTTTTGTTTTTTAATGAATTCATACAATAATTAATGTGCGTGTTTGTGTTTGTATATGTGTCTAGATTTATCGTCATCTATTTAAAGATATACATAAAATCTAAAAGTTAAAGCGAATACTAATTTGAAACGAAGGGAGTAAAATAACTCTTAATTTTACCATTTCAAAAAACAACAAAACAAAAGCTAAAGCTACTATTTAATGTGCTTTTAAAACTGTTCTATTTAAAATAGCTTCTTTAAAAAACAACTTCCTTTTGTTCAGTTTTGATTTTTTTAAAAAGAAATCCAATTTGACTGGCGGAGTTATCCCAGTCCATGAGTGGTGACTCTGTGACTGACTGGTCAGACGTCACCCTAGCCAGTATCACCAGCCGAGCCGACTGTCTGTGGGTCTGTCCACGCTCCTGAGTCGCAACTCACACAAGTCACCAAGCGAGAAATACAAAATCAGCGAGCAGGCGGGCTGGCATCGGCCGGTTGCGGTGGCATCCATAGGACTCTCAGATTCCCATCTCGTCTTCTTATCTCCACTTCTCCCTCCACACACATCCCCTCCTCTCTCTCCTCTGTTTATAAAACTCGCCAGGCGCAATCTCTCTCGCTCCGTCCATCTCCGTCGCCAGCATCGCTTCCACTTCGGCCTCAGCGACGGTCGCCACCACCGCTCCCCTCCCTCTCCCCCTCCTCGCCCAGCGGCAATTACCACATCCTCCCCAGCAAGCCGGGATGGCTGCACTCAAGGCATCGTTCCGGGGTGAGCTCAGCGCCGCTTCCTTCCTCGACTCCAGCAGGGGACCTCTCGTCCAGCACAAAGGTTGGATCTTTTCCTCTTTCGGTGCCTCCTTTTTTTTCCCCGATCGGTGCATGAACTTATCTTCTTGCTTTTCCGGCCTGATGCACTCGAGACTTTGCCGCCCCCTATGTTTTCTAGCCACTTTGATGATGCTTCTTGACCCATTCCCATCAATTTAGTTTGATATTTCTGGGTTCCATTCCAAGCGTCCTGCGATGTGTGTCACCGTGCGAATTTGTGCCGTCCTCATGTTCATCGTTCTTCATCCCACTTGCCGGCTATGCCTCGTTTACCGTTATAGGAAACGCTAATAGTATGGTTGGGTCCCGTCTCCGTGTAGAGTGAGTGCATGGGAACTGCGAGCCTCGGAGGGTATAGTCATTGTAAAGTTGCATACTCTGATTCTAATAACTGTTATGATTTTGACATCCTAAAAGGCAGAATTTTTCAGGTTCTCTGGAGAAAAAGTCACACTGTAGTTCCTTTACTACTCTGATTTAAAACATAGAATTTTCTGCTAACGCTGGTTACAGGGCCGGAATTTCCAGAATGTTATGCGGCCTTTTCTGTGTCTGGAATCGCCTCTTACGTGTGTCTGGAATCGCTTCGTTTGTCATCAGTCATCACCTGGATGAATTAAATTCCGAAATATATGGGCCTCAACTTGCTGTTTGCTACTTCAGACGTTGGAATATGTATTGTTCTTCGAATATATTCCCCACAGGTTCCAATTCAGTTTACACTTTCTAGTGATTTGATATGATCCAGAGGTGGTAGCACCGTTATCCTGTGACGCTCGGTTAAGTTAACTGGTCGGTGCACAGGGTATTGCAGTTTACATGAATGTTTACAGAATTTGTCAAATGAGGTCAATAATTCAGGGTTTAAACTCGTCCACTTTATGAACCATATTGCAGTCGGGGCACGGTTGCCGTGGTCTTTCTTACCTATATAGACTTATTTCTAGTGTAAATTCTGGTTACTAATGTTGTTTTCTAATCTTACTTTGATTTTTCATTGCAGTGGATTTTACGTTTCAAAGGAAGGGCAAACGAGCTATTTCACTGAGAAGGACATGCTGTTCCATGCAACAGGCTCCACCTCCAGCATGGCCTGGGCGAGCTGTTGCTGAGCCTGGCCGGAGGTCATGGGATGGCCCAAAGCCTATCTCGATTGTTGGTTCAACTGGTTCCATAGGAACACAGGTAAAGGGATTTATCGATACTCATGTATGAAATTTGTCAGTTCATAACGTTGCTCTGTTAGCTGTTAGTTGATAGATCAAACTATAGCGAATTGGTGCTTATGCATCTGTTTGGAACCAATAGAATTGGTATATTTTGCATGCGGATCATTCATAGTAGTTCGATGTAATAATATTCTCATCCTTCTGGAACTTGTGGGCAAGTCTAATCAACATGTTGCTCATAACAGTTTGTTTGATGTTAATCAACATCTCTTACCTTATGATAAGTATTAAACTAGAGACACTGATATTCTGCAGCACTAATATTCCATCTTTTACATAATGCAAAGACATTGGACATTGTTGCGGAGAATCCTGATAAGTTCAGAGTTGTTGCTCTTGCTGCTGGATCCAATGTCACGCTTCTAGCTGATCAGGTACAGTGATGTTTTGAGTATATTCTTTTCTTTATGTCTTTTTTTCAAGCTCGAAAGAGATTTATACACTTGTTTGAACATTAAACAAGTAAGATAAAAACTATGCACTCATTTGAGAGTTTTGGATGCAATTGACTACAGGTCAAAACATTCAAACCTAAGTTGGTTGCTGTAAGAAATGAATCATTAGTTGATGAACTGAAAGAAGCCTTGGCTGATTGCGAAGAGAAGCCAGAAATTATTCCTGGGGAGCAAGGTGTCATAGAAGTAAGACATTTCTTATGATCCTATGTATGTGAATAACTATAGGTTTTCTCTGAAAATTTCTCAAATATTCAACCCTTATTAGGTTGCTCGCCATCCAGATGCAGTTACAGTTGTCACAGGGATAGTAGGTTGTGCAGGGCTGAAGGTAATGCCCTTTCTGTTTAGCATATTGCTCTTTGTGCTTTCTTTTATGTTGGGTGTTCCAAGAATCTAATGTTGCAATAATACTTGCTAAGAATTTATATAATATTTGTGTATAAATGGTATTTATGTGCCTGTATGTAATATTTTCCTGTTGTTAGGTCAATAAATTTATCTGCACTCCACTAAGCTGTGGTCATAGGAAACTTAAAAAAAGGCTATCGTTCTGAATTCTGATCTCATTTAGCTGCATAAATCTTTCCTTGTGAACATGCTTGTATTTCAGAATCCTGGAAAATATATAGTAAGAAAAAATATTCACGAATTTTAGCTATTTTGAGTTGCTATATTTATACAGTTAGGTGTTAAAAATGAGTACGGGTAATTTTACCACAGTATAATGTATAGGATGAAGATAAAGTTTTACTTCATTACCAGACATAGATAGGCATCTTTGGCATCTCTAATTTGATGGGAAAAACAATTGGTAGTGGTACATATGTCATTGTTCTATTGTCTGCCATAGTGCCATATTTGTATCTTCTGAGAACCAAGTTCCATGGCCCCCTATTTTTATTATAGTGCAGTATCAACCTATCAGGATAAGTGGAGGACCATCATAACTAGGTGGTGTTACTTTTGGATTGCCGAGTATCTTAATATAATCTCGTTTGTTTATATATAATTTGAACATTATGTAAATGGTTGCTTTGTGCTGCACCAAATAAATGAGCAATTTTATCAGTGAATATAGCTGACTTGGTTACTTGTATTGTTTGTTCTGTTAGCCTACAGTTGCTGCAATTGAAGCTGGTAAAGACATAGCATTGGCAAACAAAGAGACACTTATTGCAGGTGGTCCTTTTGTGCTTCCCCTTGCACACAAACACAAAGTGAAAATTCTTCCAGCTGATTCTGAGCACTCTGCAATATTTCAGGTATCTCACAAAATGTTTACTTGTTTCTGCAGCTATCTTTTAAATTTTTTATTGTTAGGCATATTTGGTGTAAAGTTGGGAAAGTACATGCTGGCTTTCGGTGTTTAGACGAACTTACAATACTCCCTCCTCCCAAAAAAGGATGCGATTGTGGGATTTATGAAGTCCAACTAACCTAACTTTGACCAATTTTATAGTGAATATTAACATTTATGTCTTCAACTAGTTCTACTATAAAAATGTATTTCATATTTAATTTAATGGTACTTATTTTATATGATAGTATTAATGTTTTATACAACTTTGATCAAACTTTAAATCCTTTGACTCCTCGAGAAGTGAGAATTGCATCCTTTTGTGGTCGAGGGAGTACAACATTCGTGTCATCCCTGAACTTGAAATAAGAAATGCACTTTATAGTTTATGACATTCTTTGCTTATTAGAGTCTGCTTCTCTTGTACCAGTGTATACAAGGCTTGTCCGAAGGTGCACTTCGTCGCATTATTCTAACTGCATCAGGTGGTGCTTTCAGGCAAGTCCATCCCTTATGTGTTATATGTACTTCTGGAAAGATAAAAACCCATCTCATGTAAATTGATCATGACAGGGACTGGCCAGTTGACAGGCTGAAAGATGTAAAAGTTGCTGACGCTTTAAAGCATCCAAACTGGAATATGGGAAGGAAGATCACAGTAGATTCTGCTACTTTATTCAACAAGGTGTCATAGAGCTCCATCTTTTTTTGAAAAAAATCTTTAATCCATATTTATTATTAAACACTAAATTGACGACTTGGTCTTGTAGGGTTTAGAAGTTATTGAAGCACATTATTTATTTGGTGCTGAATATGATGACATTGAGATTGTGATTCACCCACAGTCTATCATACACTCTATGGTTGAAACCCAGGTGAGCCCTAAACCATGGTTATATGTTTTACTAAAAAGCACATGTTGAGGTATTCTGCCCAGATGTAGTGCTTCGTACACTGAAACATATCCAAACTTAATCCTCCCATGCTGCATATTTTTATTTCCACCTCATTCTCTTGTTTTAGTGCATGCCAGCATCTGAGCAGAATCTCAAGTTTATGATTGTTTTAGATCATTTATGGTTCATACATAATTGTTTCTGTAATTGATTTATATATGGTTTAGTATTGTCTTTAGTATTCATGTTCTTCTGTTCTACTAGGATTCATCTGTCCTAGCTCAGTTGGGATGGCCAGATATGCGGTTACCAATCTTATACACCTTATCATGGCCAGATAGAATCTATTGCTCTGAGGTCACCTGGCCCCGTCTGGATCTTTGCAAGTATGACATCTTCAAACTCCTGTGCTACTTGTGCAGTACAATTGATGCTTTTATTTGGAAATGACCTTCAAGAATTCAAGTCTTATTTTTCTTGATTACAGTATGGGATCGTTCTAATAAGCTACCTCTATATGATGGCAGCACCTGAGTCAGCTGTTGGTGTGTCAATTTGTAAATGCATTTGACTTAGGTTTTAACCAGCAAATATTATTACGGTCACCTCATATTTTTTAGGAAACAAATATGTGACTGGACTTAAAACTGAATTTTCCAAACAACTCATCAATCTTGGACCTTCACCTGAACTCTTGCAATTCTGGTGTCCTTCCTTTTGAATAGGTATATGTCTAAGTTGAGCTGGTTGACTAACCCACGTCTGGTTTAGTAATAACCAAGTAGTAACCATGGCATGGTAACAGTTTTTGAGCAAATATTAAAGATGTTAAGAAAAACATAAACGAGTTCTGAAATTAAACTTCGCCCAGTCTTAAATAGTAGGAATTGCATGGTAACAGTTTTTGAGCATTCAGATTAAGTTCCAGTTGGTTAATGCAGGTTGGGTTCACTGACATTCAAAGCTCCCGACAACGTAAAATACCCATCAATGGACCTAGCCTATGCAGCTGGCCGGGCTGGGGGCACCATGACAGGAGTTCTGAGCGCTGCTAATGAGAAGGCCGTGGAGTTGTTCATTGACGAGAAGTATGATCCTTTTTTTGCATATCGACTTTTGCCTGCTTTGTTCTAGATAAATCGTTGCATATTTTTCATGTCATCCTTTGATTTGGTTTGCCAAATATTCTGCAAATTCTAAGGCCAGATACGCTATGCTAATTTGCTGCAATGAAAAGAAAACTTTGGACCAACCAAAGCCCCATGGACAATCTACTGTGCTTTGCTTTAGAAAAGCGAGCTGGAACGAGAATGTATGTCCTTAAAGATAATATATTCTCAAGCACCTTTTGGGCCTACGTTACGGATTAGAGCAGCTATATAATCTTGATTTAGACTACCTTTTCCTGATTTAAATACAAGTTAAATACACCGACCGAGGGTCCTGAAGCTTTTCTTGGATTCTCAACTAGGTCCGTAGACTCTCCAAGAGTAAAGAGAGAACCTAGAGTGAACCTGGTGTGAACCCGATCCTGACTTCGTGAACTAGGTCCGTAGGCCCCGGTGCATTTCACTCTTTAAGGGCTTCGTGCTGTTGCTTTTGCAATATAATGGTTTGGTTGTTGGGATAGTGTCGGCCACAGAGACGGGGTTTTCTCTGCATGACGAGATAATGGATTTATACACGCTCAACTATTGAGGGTGTGTTTTGTTTGTCTATTGACTTTGCCTTTTGCCCCTCAAAAGCCAAAAGCCAAATCAAAGGGCTGGATCTAGAAATCAGCTTTTTTAAAAAAAATTTTACTTTCTCACGGTTCAAAATTGAAATAACCTCTGGACCTGTTTTTAGTGGCTTTCGGATGGAACTATGAAAACATATATCGAAGAACTTTTAACGGTTTTTAGTGGTTTCCAACAAATGGTTTTTAGCTTTTTAATAGCTCACAACCCATAGCAACTTTTTCCATAGCTCACAGCGCACAACAGCCTTTTTCACAGTCACATTCCAACCAAACAGACCCGAAGTAAAGCGCCATGCTCCAGAATTTAATAGAGGAGAAAACTTGATCATGGTATAAGCAGACAGTTTTAGAAAAAAAAAATTAGTTCTGTGACTACGGACTGTTGTTCATCTGAGGAAAAAAAAGAAGTTATTTGCAATAATCTGTTGCCTTTAAATATTCATAGACAGGAAGTAGGTTGCCCTTTTTCTAAAAAGTTGGTCTTTTCGTTTGGTTTTGCAGGATTAGCTACCTGGACATATTCAAGGTGGTGGAGCTTACATGTAACGCGCATCGGAACGAGCTGGTAACAAGCCCGTCACTGGAGGAGATCGTCCATTACGATCTGTGGGCGAGGAGATATGCAGCCAGTCTACAACCATCTTCTGGCCTGAGCCCTGTCCCTGCATAATAGGTCGTCACGACAACGTTGTACAGCAGGAGTTCTAAGATATGATGTGTTTGTGGCTCCTGTTTCCATGTTCAATTTTCAGGCCTCCACATGAATAAAATGCATCTATTCCATGTGATTTCTTTTATGGATGAAGTGTGCGAAGTCGGGTGGGAATCAGATGCATCCCTTTTCGGTGGAGTTCTTACGTAGGGTTGAGCAGCATTTTTTAAACGGTTTTTCAACTCTGCACCTTTGTCTCCTCCGTGAGCCCAGTAAGGATTTGTTTGGTTAGCTCTCAGTTCATGTGAATTGAGTGGGATTGGATGGGTTTAAATTCCAAATAAGTCAAACTTCTTTTTAATTTTTTTCAATCTCATACAATCCATATGTATTGGGAATAAATCTTAGATAGGAATCATACCATTCCAAAAAAGAATGAAAATTTTCTCTACCTAATAATAATTAAACAATTTAAATTTCACTAGATTACTATTATGTTATGTAAATCTAGACAAACGTGAAAAGGCTAGGGCTAAGCCTCTAGCTGAGTTGACTAGATGGTATAAGAAACACTCTTGAGTTGGTTAAGGTCCCAGGCACAACTTCTAGAGGTGAGAGAAAGGAGAACAAAAAAAAGATATTGACATGTGGACCCTCTACCAATCTGGTAGCTAATCATATTTTTGATGTCTCCGAAACCAAACAAAAAACAGGTCAGTTTCATCCATCTTCAACCACACAAAACCTTGTCTTCCAACCAAATACAAAATGTATGCAATGTGGTACATATGGTAACTGAACCAAACCAGGTTATCATTAGCAAGACAGGACAGGGTGCTGGGTGTCCCGCATAACTTCAGAATATCGTAAGTAACATTCAGTAACCTATCATTGTATACAATTATATAGGCTGACTAGAAGCCGATACGGATTAAAGCCAAGCGAAGAGGCTAGAAGCCGATACAGATTAAAGCCAAGCGAAGAGGCTATACATGCAGGCAAAAAACACAACCACTTTGTTCAATTATTCCTATTCCATGTAGATTGAATAAAATTAAAATAAATTAACAAGATTTCTGACTTGCTATGGATTTAAACTCACCCAATACTGTCTAATCCACATGGATTGAGATTAAAACGAACAGACTCTCATTAAGTCAAGATCAAGACAAGACCACACCAGCCTTTAGACATGGTACCACATCACAATTCAAGCTCACTTATGAAAATCCACATAGCATTTATAAAATGGAACTACTATCCTCTCAACGAACAATCCAAATACAGTCCCAGGTGGACGTACTACTAGTGATAATTGACCTGTGATACATGCAAGCATCCAAAGCAGTAAAAGATGGAGCTGTTTGGCAGAAAAAAAACACTCGAGTGATAGCAGTGACCAGAAGTAAGGCCCAACATCACATGAGGGTGCCCAGGAACTAGTGGCCATATTTCTGAAACTCCCACTCACTGTTATCTGCAAGATAAAAAGTTGATCATCAGTAATGCAATGCCCAAAAGAATGAACTATAGGATAAAATCAACACAGAACCGCAGCTACCTAATGGGCACACTTGACGAGTCTTAAGCCACCTGCTGATGCAGTGGAAGTGAAAAGCATGATTACAGACTCCTGCAGTATGCAAAAGCACACCTTGTTAGACCCAGTGAAGCTGGGGTTTGTATAGGCAAATATAAAGAAGCTTCAATACAAAAAAAAAGTACATGTTTGAGCTAAGCAGCATTTTTTCATCATTTCCAACTGTAAACATGGGTGAGCTTATTTTCTACTGTCAACACCACAATATGGTGAAGAGTTCACTGGCCTCTGCTACACAAGAGGCTGAGAAGAGAAGAGCACACAGCACAAAAAGATAGGAATGCAGTACACATCTGCAGAGACTGACACATTATGTGTATATGTTTAATTTGGTATCCCAGGATGTGCTGCAGAAAATTACTGATATAGGTTCCACTTTTATTTGTCAAGCACGCTGTGATTCATATAGATAAAAAGACTGGCAATGTTAAGTTATTCAACACACATCTATCACTTATCTAGTTACTCCCTCCGTCCCAGTATAAAGGCGTAACCACCTCTGGTTCAAAGACCAAGAAATGCATTTAATTGTCTCTATACCACTGCATCGATATGCGTATGCATAGAGAGAGCACGCCTTATATTGTGGGACAAGAATAAAAAGTGGTTACGCCTTATATCCTGAGACGGAGAGAGTAAATCTAGGAGTTCACTGAAAATGTTTTTTTTTCAAAAGATAATCTGAGCTTCATATGTAATCAGTAGAATTAGTTTCATCTTTAGAGGCAGTGTGCAGTTGTTTCATATTCAGTTCACCAGTCATATCAAATTTTGGAGATAGGGAAGAGCTATTCGATTTCGAGTCCACAAAGTACTATAACCATAACAGCTCAAGAGTCATTGTATATATGAAACAAATTGTTCAAATTGCACAGTTCACCAGACTAAAGTTAAAAAAACTCGATCTGCAGGGGGGTAAGACAACCCCGGGCATTGTGTTAAAAAGACCTTACACAGGTCGAGAAAACCCGTGCCCCACCCATAGCAGCATCGTAACCCATGTGAGAATGACCGCGACCAAGACCAGGCCTGAAATTCACTCCCATGGGGAGTTCGACTCATGAGGATTGATGACCACAAAGACCACCTAACCAACTCAGGTGACCTCAGGTGACCAGACTAAGGGGGTGTTTGGTTTATAGGGACTATTTTTTAGTCCCTCAATTTTATTCCATTTTAGTCCCTAAATTCCGTATTTGGCAATTTAGGGACTAAAATGGAATAAAAGAAACCAAACACCCTCCTAAAGTGTTAGATGTATTGTCTGTGTACTGATGTATTGTGTGTGATTGTCCCTGTATTGAGCCTAGGCCCACATACCTCTATTATTAATAGTTAATACATCACCAAACCCTGGTTTAGGGTTAGGGTTTCCACTTCTATCATGGTATCTCGCTAGGTTTTCTCCTCTTCCTCCTTCCCAACTTCCCTCCCTCGTCGGCGCGCCCACCTCTCCCTTCCCATGGCTGGCCACGCGGGAGCGGTCCTCCTCCCTGACAGCACGAACGTCGGTAGCGCAGACCCTCCTCCCCAATCCAATGTCACCACCGCCCCTCCCACGCGGACTCCACACGCGCCCAACGCGGCGCTCGATGCGGCCCCTCCTCCCCACGCCAGTTTCAGGATATCTCAATGTCTCGCACCTTCTTTCTCTCCCACGGCGTGCAGCTGCGGATGTCGTGCCCTCATACCTCCCCTCAGAATGGCCGAGCCGAGCGCATGATTCGCATCACCACCACCATGTTATGTTGCCTCCTCTTCCAGGCTTCTATTCCCGCCTGCTACTGGGCTGAGGCTCTGAACACAGCCACCTACCTCCTCAATCGCCTTCCCTCCAAGACGGTTTCCCATCCCACTCCGTTCTTCGCCCTCTTCGGCACCACCCCCTCCTATGAGCACCTTCAGGACTTCAAGTGTGCCTGCTATCCCACCGCCTCCGCCACCGCTCCTCACAAACTTGCCCCTCGCTCTTCTTGTTGTTTTTTCCTCGGGTACTCCCCTGATCACAAGGGGTACTGGTACCTCGATCTTCTCACCCACCGCATTATCATCTCTCGTCATGTTGTATTTGATGAGGATGTTTACTCCCTTGCTGACTCCTCCCCACCTTCCGACCTTGATTCCCTCTTCCATGACTCTTGTGTCGATGTTCCTCTTCCACTGCCCTCTTTCACGATGCATGGCGCCACGTCGCCTGCGCCCCACGCGATCGTGTCACGTTTGCATGTGCCACATGTAGCCCCGTCGCCACATCTCACCGCTATGAAGTGGATCCTGCGGTACCTGCGAGGCACTACCGACTTTGGCCGCCTTCTTCAACGATCTGCGAACACCGAACTCACTGTCTACACTAACGCCGACTGGGGTGGCTATCCTGACACGCGTTGGCCCACCTCCAGTTTCACAGTGTTCCCTGGCGACAGTCTCGTCTCTTGGTCCTCAAAGCGATAACCGATCGTCTCCTGCCCCAGCGCCGAGGCCGAGTACCGCTTTGTGGCTAACGGCGTCGCCGAGGCTATGTGGCTACGTCAACTACTTCAGGAGCTGCATAGTCCATTGACGCGGAGCACACTTGTCTACTGTGACAACGTCAGTGCCATGTACCTCTCCACCAACCACATCCAACACCAGCACACGAAGCATGTTGAGCTCAACCTCCACTTCATCCACAAGTGTGTCGCCGTCGGAGATTGCGTGTTCTTCATGTTCCAACTACTTCTCAGTACGCCGACATCTTTACCAAGGGCCTCCCTACATCGGTGTTTGAGGAGTTTCGGTCCTGTCTCAACATCTATCGTAACCAAAGTTTCAACCGTCGGGGGTGTTATATGTATTGTGTGTGATTCTCTCTGTATTAGTCCTAGGCCCACATACCTCTACTATTAATACATCATCCAACCCTAGTTTAGGGTTAGGGTTTTCACTTCTATCATAATGTAATCAAGACCACATAATGAAATCTTTGGGAAGAGCATAGGAAATCTATATATTGCGATCTTTGTGTGTCATACCCTAACCATAGTTTCCACTTACATATAGTACCATCCACAGCTGCCTGAGACAAATGGAGGGCATTGATTTCAGGTTCTCAAACAGTCCCTCGTTTCTGCTCCAGTATTGGTCCTACCAGATTTTTCCAAAACCTTTACGGTTGAAACTGATGCTTCTGGTAAAGGTATAGGTGCAGTTTTATTGCAGGGCGGTCATCCACTAGCATTTGTTAGTAAGGCCTTGGGTGTTAAAAATCAGGGACTGTCCACATATGAAAAAGAGTATCTGGCAATATTGTTGGCAGTAGACAAATGGCGTCAGTATCTCCAACACTCTGAGTTTGTGATCTGTTCTGACCATAGAAGCCTTTCTCATCTGACTGAGCAAAAATTGACTACACCGTGGCAGCAACGAGTATTTTCTAAACTTTTGGGGCTCCAATATTGTATTGTCTATAAGAAAGGAGCTGACAATGGAGCAGCTGATGCCCTTTCTCGACGTCCACATCCTCAACCAACATGCTTCAGCATTACTTCAGTTGTACCTCAGTGGATGCATCAGGTCATTGACAGTTATGTTGATGATGCCTATTCACAGAAACTTCTTGCTGCCTTGACTGTGGATGTTTCGGGTTCAGCCCCTTTTACCTTACATTCAGGCATTATCAAATACAAAGGCAGGGTGTGGATTGGAGCTACTGGGAATCTTAAACTTCAAATAGTTACTGCTTTACATGACAGCCCCATTGGAGGTCATTCAGGGTTTCCTGTGACTTATAGAAGAATTAAACAATTGTTTGCATGGAAGGGTATGAAATCCCACATAAAAGAGTTTGTGGCTGCTTGCTCGGTCTGCCAGCAGTCTAAACCTGATAGAAGCAAATATCCAGGATTGCTTCAACCATTACCTGTTCCTGAAACTGCATGGCAGATAATCAGTTTGGACTTCATCGAGGGTCTTCCCAAATCCATCAATGCTGATACTATTTTGGTGGTAGTCGACATGTTCTCTAAATATGCTCATTTTGTGCCACTTCTTCATCCATTTTCAGCATTGAAAGTAGCTCAGTTATTTCTGGATTCGGTTTACAAGTTGCATGGTTTGCCGCAATCCATTGTCTCAGACCGTGATAAGATTTTCACAAGTCGGCTGTGGCAGGAACTCTTCAGATTATCAGGCACCACATTGAAGTCTCCCTTTGAGGTACTATATGGCAGGTCTCCACGACACTTTGGGCTCTCTACGGCTGATACGACGACACAACTCGATCTGCAGACTTGGTTAGATCAGCGTGAGCTTATGGTGAATTTGGTACGACAACACCTTCACAGAGCCCAACAAAGGATGAAGTTTCAAGCTGATAAGAATCGGACTGAACGGGAGTTCAAAGTAGGCGATATGGTGTATCTCAAGCTCCAGCCTTATGTGCAAACATCGGTGGCCACTCGAGCAAACCATAAACTCAGTTTTAAATACTTTGGTCCGTATCCCATTATCCAACGCATTGGAGCTGTTGCTTACAAACTTCAACTGCCCCCTTCAGCTACCATTCATCCGGTGGTCCATGTGTCTCAGCTCAAGCGTTCGGTGGGTCCTCAGGCAGTAAGTGCAACCCTTCCCGATGCTACCACTCATCTTCAGGTTCCTCTGCACATTTTCGACCGTAGGGTGGTGCTTCGCGGAGGCAAATCTGTTCGGCAGGTGCTGATTGGGTGGTCAGACTCCGATGCAGCACTTTCGACTTGGGAAGATGAGGAGGCTTTACGTGTCCGATTTCCATCAGCGCCAACTTGGGGTCAAGCGGCTTCTCAAGGGGAGGAGAATGTCAGCATACCATCGGCTTCAGTACACTTTGAACACCAATCGGCAAGCACAGGAACAAATGAAGCTGTTGTTGGAAGGATGGGCCGCCGCGTGCGCAGGCCTAATAAGCGGGTGACGGGAGCCGAATGGATGACTTGACTAATGGGCCGTGGGCCGTGTCCAGTATATTGTTGTACAAATACTCGATGGGATGCTGCTAATAGAGTTGTCGATTAACAGAACAATATTCGTCCATTCCTTCCGTTCTTCTTCCTCGGACCTCTCCTGCTCTCTTCCTCATATCCGGTGACATTCACGACGAAGGTGCGTGACAAATAATTAATAGAGAATTCTTTCATTCCATATAAAGAGACATACCCATAACATAAAATTAGTGGCAACTGGCAACAGACACAAGATACAACAAAGAAGATAGATAAGAAAACCCTAAGTGATTGGATTCGTACCCCAAGCAACAGTGCACTCCTCGCTGGTCGCGCTAGCTTGGTTCGCCTGGCACTCGATGCCTGCACCCAACGAATTAAGAAGGTCAAACCCCTAACCATAGATCTCAAACCCTAACGCCCTCTGAACCTATCGGACTCGGAACTTACATAGATCCATGATGTGGTTGCGGCAGATAGCGCAGTTGTCGACGACGATATCTGCACCGGCGCAAAGGAGACAAACAGATCAGACATGATCCAAATTCCAATCTACGAGAAGGAAAATCTAGAGCGGAAGGACGGGCGCGCGGACGTACCCCATGCCCAGAGCGCGACGGCGTTCCACTTCTTGATCTCGAAGCGCTTGTTGGGCTTACGGGAGGAGGACGGACCGGCCGCAGAGGATCCCTCGCCAGCTGGGGCGGGCGGCGGCGGCGCGTTGATGTCGGTCTCCATGGCGGACATCGCGGTGGTCACGAGAGCCTTCCGTTTGCGGAGGGAGGGAAGGCGCTAGCGAGAGGCAGGGAATATGTGTACAATTCCTCTAGAAGGCCATGGGGGAGGAATCCCAAATAGCAAGGGGAGTTGGATCCTCTAGGGATGGCTGAAAAAAAAAACTTGAACTCGATAAGGCTCTGTTCGTTTTTTATGGATCGGAGGTCCGAAACTGTTTCTCGCCGAATTATTTCTTTAATTTATATAAATTTGATAAGTTGGAATAAATTCTGGTTCAATTCTAGACAAATGAACAGACCCTAAACCGGCTCGGAGTCATGACGACTCCGCTCGGATCAACGTTTAAAACAAGCCGGAGTTAGACTTTTTTTTTGCTCAAAAAAAGAGCGAGCCAACTTGACTCGGCTCGTTGTGGCTCGAGAATTACTTCGTGGCTCGATTCAACAACAATTTGTTATATAAAATCATAATTAGCATATAGTGTTAGTATCAAATAGACAATTAGTTTATTTTATTTTAGATTACTTTACAAAATTAATCTATTTGCTATATTATACTAGTAATATAATTATTTTACTAATTTAAAATATGTTACTTAAATTTTTTTGCGATTTTATATTATATTTTGGAGAGCGAATTCACGCTTATGACTAGGTTCGTTGACTCGGCGAGCCGACAGCGAGCTGAATCGAGCCAACTTTTTAGGCTCGATAGAAAAACGAGCTAATCCAGGCTCGGCTCGTTACTTTATCGAACCGCAGCGAGCCGAATCGAGCTTGACTCGTTTCCACTCCTACTCGTCTCACGAGATTTTTTATAAATTAGTTCTCTAGCAGCGACCTTTGTAAAAATACCACCGAAACTTCCTATCTCTAGAAAATATCAATTAGGGCTTGCCTTGGTATCCTTGCTCCCAAACAAAATCTAAAAATTACATCTTTCTTTGATGTTCACCATTACCAGTAAAAGTTACATCATTCTTTGATGTTTACCGTTCTGTTCATTTCTTCGCTAGCACCGTTAAATGAGACCAAAATAACTCTTTCTTTTACAGTTTGGACCCAATGTGTGGAACACCTACTAGGGTCGATCCCACACCAGTCAGATCCCTAGGTTTCGCTCAAACTACTCATTTGTAGTTCGACGGACACAAAGTTCACACCTACTAGGTAGTGTTAGTGTATCCCCCTCAGCTAGGAATATATAAGAAATATGCTCATGAGGGATCGATGGGAACAACAAAAGAAGATAAAAGACCCAATCCTATCATAAGGATTGAGAACATCCACTGGACAACTAGATATAAAGGTCCAACCAAAAGGCTGCCCCGACTCTTGAAGCCGCTAATAAAACTGCTTAGGACCTAGGGGTCTGCATCCTCCCAGCTAGGAGTGGATATCGAGCTAGCACGGCTCGTTATGGCTCGTTACTGTAATAAGCTAGCTTGGCTCGACTCGTTATACTAACGAGCTAAACATCTAGCTCGGCTCGGCTCGTTAGGAAGCTCGAGTCAGCTCATTAGGCTCGCGAGCCGCACAACTAAATACAAATATCTATGTACATAAATATATATATATAACCGAAAAATCATATTTGAAGTGTTTAACACTACAAACCCAAAACCTTTATAATATTATTATCATATCATCATACTAGCTTCTAACTTTTGATATTAAATTAAATAACCAAATATGTATTAACTTACAGTTTTACAAACTCTTATTATAATAAGATAGCAACAAGCATCATTATAAAGCAATTCATCATCCATTCTACAAACATGTAATATTTCATTGCACAACATTAACATCATATGCTGCTAGAAGCAAAGTTCATAAAACCATAACCAATAATAAAATATTAAATATGCAATGTAGGTATGTAGCCATACAATAATGCAAATATTTAAGCACATGGCACATCCACACATGTCCATATCACAGATCATAACTATGAGAAAACAAGACTATGAGAGATAAGATGACACCAACGACTAGAAAACTTGTGTTGTGGCTTGGCTCGTTTGGCTCGCGAGCTAGCTCACGAGCTAACCCAAGCTGGCTCATTAGAGAACCGAGCTAGAATGCTAGCTTGGCTCGCTACAAAATTAAAACGAGTCGAGTTGAGCCGAACTACTAACGAGCCGAGTTGAGTGAGTTATCGAGCCACGAGTATTTCGTCCAGCCCTACTCCCAGCAAGCGAGGTGCGCTCGGCCAACCAGACAAACAAATATAAAGGTCCAACCAAAAGGACCCCCTATCGAAAGAAGCTTAGGTCATCTCATTTGATATTGAAAGTTCCCTTTGACCCAGGAACAGGATCTGGATGTCGCCTAGAGGGGGGGTGAATAGGCGAATAAAACTTATTACTTTAAAACTTAAATTCTTACTCTACTCGAAGACTTAGTACGCAGTGGAATGAGAAGACTCTTCGAGTAGGTCGCAGCGGAATGGAAGATCCTGTCTCAAAATGTCCTGCACTTCAAATCAAGCTTATACCACAGATAAGTATTGAAGTGCAGATATAAAGGCGAGTAAGACAGAGAGTCAGGATACAATACAGAATAGAGCACACAGACGCAAGGATTTATCCCGAGGTTCGGCCAAGCCTGAAATGCTTGCCTAGTCCTCGTTGGAGTTAGCCACACCTGGGCTTGGAGTCTATTTCAACTCCTTCCTCCGTTTGCTCAGATCTGTCAGTATGACAGATAGAGCCTTTCACTATTGAGTGGGGTTACAACAGAACCGCAGCTGCTTACAAACTTCTTGGCAGCACCCCGGCAGAGTAACGATACGCTCAAGACCTTGCTCTAGCTCTTAGCAGCACTACTCCTCTCTCTAAAGGCTTATAGTTGTGCCTTCTACACAAACTAGAGAGTTACACACAAGAGGGAGAGCGAGAATTGATTCCAATGAAGTCTACACTTGTTGGCTGCACCTATGCATTGCTTGAGGCGCCTAGGGGTCCCTTTTATAGGCACAAGGGGCCTAGGAGACGTTGGAAGCAATCCAGGAAGGCAAATCTTGCCTTCTGTCGGGTGGCGCACCGGACAGTCCGGTGCACACCGGACACTGTCCGATGCCCGATTTCTTTCCTTCTATTGCGAAGCCGACCGTTGGCAGTCTTGGAGCCGTTGGCGCACCGGACATGTCCGGTGCACACCGGACAGTCCGGTGCCTCCATCTAGCCGTTGGCTCGGCCACGTGTCCCGCGCAGATCGCGCGGCCGACCGTTGGCCCGGCCGACCGTTGGCTCACCGGACAGTCCGGTGCACACCGGACAGTCCGGTGAATTTTAGCCGTACGCCGTCGGCGAATTCCCGAGAGCGGCTACTTCACGCCGAGCCAGCCTGGCGCACCGGACACTGTCCGGTGCACCACCGGACAGTCCGGTGTGCCAGACTGAGCTGAGTCTTGGCTGCACTCAGCCAAGTCTTTTTCTCCTCTTTTCTTTTCTTCTTCTTTCTGTTTCTAACACTTAGACAAGTATATTAGTACACAAAACCAATATACTAAGGCCTAGAAACATACCTTTACTCTTGATCATTAAATCTATAGCATTTCACATGCTTGAGCTTTGATGTTGGACTCATAAATCATCAAGTCGGCTTGACTTGATCTAGATTGACATTACTTGGCTCCAACATCCTGCAAAGGTCACATAGAACATCTCCAAACATAGGAACAACCCAAACTAAAGATTAAGGTGAACTTAGCTCTTTTGGGCTGCTTCCAGTTCTGGTTTTGACACTTGTTCTCCTTCTAGTGACCTTGATCTCCTTTTTAGAGCTTGATCTTGAGCCTTATGACTTACACCACATAACTGTAGCTGTTTCCTCATTGGCTGTAAGTCACGTTCTTATGTAGTGATCCTTGATGTGCCGTAGCTGTTCTCAACTCGATCACCCTTGACTTTGCAAGCCTTCTTCTTCACCCTTGGCTTTGGGTTCCTCAGCCTCCTTGACCTTCTCCCGTGCACTTGGTACCTCGAAGCTTTTCTTGCCTCCGTCCTTGGCTTGATCAGTTGTCTCCGAGCTACGCACCCGAGTCTCACTTATGCAATGTCCATCTTACTTGTGATGTCCATCATGTATCCATAATCCAGTTCTTGGACCATCACATTTGTTCACTTGTGTTGAACCCTGTAGGCTTTACCTTAAGCACCTGTTCAACACTTAGTACACTTGTTAGTCCTTTAATTGAGTTGTCATCCAAACACCAAAACTCACAAGAGAGCTTTCAATCTCCCCCTTTTTGGTGATTGATGGCAACACAATTAAAGCTTACATAAGAATAAGATTTGAAGCACAAATTTTGAATTAGAATGCTCCCCCTAAATATGTGCTTACTTCAAGAACCTAATTTTGGCCTCAGACGCCAATTTGCACATACTTAGGCAATTCGAAACATTTCTACACCTTAGCACCTTTTAGGAAGCATTGAGACAATATTCAAACCATGATGCTATAATACACAAATGCACATAATCAGAGTTAAACACCATTCAAAATAGTGGATATATCACAGGAATATCAACATACCACTATTCATCATTAAGATACCAATTCAAACTAATACCAATTTAAACTAAGACACTAATTTAAGACAATCTTAAAGCACCATTAACCATATGGCTATCTATTACACTATAGAAGCCAAATAATTCATCGCAGCGGAAACACTAGTCCATATGAGCAACATTGCAAGAAACATATGAATATCACACTTCGCAAAGCTCAAACTAACACATCACCCATTAGGCACATCACCCATTAGGATAAGCTTTCCTCTCAGGTTGAGATAAGCTTTAATACACAAATTCTCCCCCTTTGACATCAAACACCAAAAACCATACTCAAGCAAGAACATATGATGATGTCAAGGGACAGCAGGGTGTTAAGGAGGAACACGACTATCAAAACTCCCCCTTACTTATTGAGCATATGCCCGACCAACATTTAGGCAAGATACATATATGCAAAAAAAAGATTAATACTCCCTTTTGTATTGAAAGTTTCCCTTTGTACCTTTACCATGTTGTAGTGTACTTCCCATCTTGAAAGTATCTAATCTCTCAAGAGCTTCTTCACACTTGTGCCTGATTCTTTATCCTTACTTTTTCTTGTTGCTAAGACATCAAACTTAGAACAAGTTATAGTATTGGGCACAAGAAGAAACTTCTATTCTCATGATTATCAAAAGATGTCAATTGAAGCGAACTATTACGGCTACCAATTGAAAGATACCGATTGCAAAGTTCATTTATTATCATGGCTCCATGATATTTAAGCATCTATTATCACCAGATATTAAAGAGCATGAGCAATCTAAAGATATGCACTTACTCACAACTTGAGATACCAATTTCTTGACTTACAGAGGTACCCAAGTCCAGATTGCTCCATTTCTAGCTTATCTTCTCTTTTCCACCTAGAGACTATACAAGATCACTCAAGAAACAGTTAGTCTCAAAAGACACAAGTTATGTGTGCTCCCCCTCAAGTTGTGCATCAAGTATTTGAATGACTTGCACATTGCACATTCTAGCTTCCTTAGAACTAGAGGGGATCACAACATACCTTGGTCAAGGCATACTCTATCACTTTCATCACACAAGGATGCCAATTTGAATATCAATTGTAAAACCACTTAACACCAATTTAAGGCTAAATGAAAGGTTGACTAAATTCAACAATGCATGCCTCAGTGGCACCTAAGCCAATTCAATACTCAAGGAAGTCTAACATTTACTCAACCTGTACATGCTTCATATTTAACTATCATTGCATATACCAATTGAAGATCAACACAATCATGTATATAAAGCGAAATATCTAAGCATGTCATGATTAAGAAGTTTCTTAGGTGCACAAAAGAAACAACATTTTAAAGGCATAAATTACCTAAACCAAGATATTACCAATTGAAAGACAAGAACATAGCTATGATCACAATGAATGGAATTTCAAGAATATTTAATGAAATTGCATAGCTTCATTTTCCATACCTTTGCCTTTATGAGAGCATTTGTTATCACCAATTCAGGACTCCTTTTGCTCTCACACCTCATAGCTCAAAAGGGCATGACATGGATTTGACATTCACACAATACTAAACTAGGGTAATCATGTGAACATGCACTAAACAAAATGTCGTATTTGCACATAGCATGACTTACAAAAAGTTATAGGTTTATCCATATACACCAAGAGAGTTAATCGTTGTGGATATAACAAATGAAATAGCTACCCATGAATGATTCAAAAGATATATCCTATATAGCACCAGTCTTGATTAAGCAAACATCATTATGATTCATTTAACACAGACAATCATAAAGTATAACTACTCCAAAGATAGGTAGCACAACAAGCCAACTTAAGAGCAATACTAAATTGTAATTATGTACTTAAAATACACGGGGTACCGTCCTTTGGAGAGCATGTTGTAGATTCTCATCAAGGTCCTTTACTTGATTCACCAATAATGATTCAGGACCTATACACCTTATTTCACTTGAGATGAACATGGGATTAGTGTTTCACAATAATTCAACCTTGGGTCAATAAACACCAAAACAATTAACAGCTTAGGCATAGAGTTTTAGATAACCGTCTTAATCTCTCCCATGGTCTCCAGTCCATCTCAAGGCACCTGCATGGTCTAGTTAGCACAGTTTGGTACCCATCTCGGGATGGGTCCATAATGATCATCTAAATGTGCCTTTGGTACCCAAATGGCCTTTGTGCTAGTTCTAGGTGATCTCATTATAGATCTAGCACAAGTGTATGATTTGGGTCTCCTAAGTGAATGAGATTGACACACATTCACTTCTTTAGGAATCTTACCTTTATAACATACCTTTGATATATGACCCTGCTCACCACACTTGTAGCAGAAGCGTCGCTCAACCTGACATGACGCTTGCTGTTTGTCATTTTCCTTGATGAGGGTCATCTTGGAGGATGCACATCCTTGATTCTTCATGACCGGACATGAAGTGATAATGTGGTCCTTATTTTTGCATCCAAAGCAACTTCTTGTCCCTTCATCCTTGTCCTTGTACGGACAGGATGCGATGAGGTGGCCTATCTCCTTGCATTTGAAACACCTCCTTTTTCCTCTTCCCTTTTTGTGCTTGAAGGTCATGGAGAGATGATTAGTACAAACAACATGACTAATTGAATTTTTACCTTTTTCCTCGTTCATGTTGATTTCTTCATTTATAGCTTTGGGAACATTCTTCTTATTGAGCTTAACACTTGCTGCAGTTTTTCCTTTCTCAAGCTTCTTCACCACGCGCCCGTGGATATCTTGAGAGAGTTGAGCTAAGCGTCTTCTCCTCAGTTGTCGTTGCTTCTTATTCCCATAGAATTTCTTTTGTGACCCTAAAACTTGTTGCTCAATCAATGATTGGCTTTCTTTTGAGCAACAGGGGTTAGCACATGATGATATACAATTCAAATGCGCACACGTGCGAGAATGGGGTTCACATGAATTTAAGTTTGAAATTACAACCTCATGAGCAATATTAAGCATGATATGGTCATCAACTAATTCATTATGAGAATAAGATAGCATATCATATTTTTCACTTAGAGCAAGTTTTTCTAAATTTATCATTTCTACTTGACTCTTAAGCATAGAATTTTCAGTTTTAAGTTGAGCAACATCAGATAATACATCATGATTATTTCTTTGCTCAAATAAAATAGATTCATACCGTTGGACCAAATTATCATGAGAGCACTTTAGCTCCTCATGTTCTTTGGTCATCTTCTCCAGGCTGTCGTTGGTTTTGATGAGAGTCTCATCTAGCCTGAGAAGCGTCTCGCCTTGTTCCTTGTTCCTCCTCAACAATTTAACCAAGAGCACTTTGTCTTCTTTGTTGAGATGGGTGTAGAACCGGCGAATCTCCTCTTCTTCCACATCACCGGTCTTATTTTCCCTGTCATTATTATTAGTGGAAGCAGTACAGGAAAATGTACCTTGTGGTGATGAAGACTCATCCTCGCTATCATCCTCATATTCCTCCTCATCATCGCTTTCGTCTCCATCATCATTGTTAGCAATAAGACACTTATAACTAGTGGAAGACAAACCTGTCGACGAGGTGGATTCATCGTTGGGTGCCCATCGTTCTTGATCTTCTCCTTTTGAAAGGTTAGTATCACAAGCAATATGGGGAGTAGAAGCAGTACAATTTGCCACACAATATGTTACTTTAATTCTATTCCATAAATCATGAGCATTAACAATTAAATCATTACCACTACTCATGATGGCAAAATAAGCACCTCTAGAAAGAGAATCAACTAAGATGCTGCAAGCACGGTGATTGAGAGAAAAACATCTTAGTTCATCATTAGAGGAATTTTTACTAATATCAGATGGAAAAATACTTCTCCTAAAGATCTGTCTCAAATCAGGATCAACACTCATGAAAGCATTATAAATAGAGACAGACCAAGATTTATAATTAGAGCCATCGCCTAAAAGAAGTTCTACAGTTACCTCTTGTGACGACATCGTTATCTCCGGACGGCTAAGCCCACACTGGAGAGGCCTAGCTCCGATACCAATTGAAAGTTCCCTTTGACCCGGGAACAGGATCTGGATGTCGCCTAGAGGAGGGGGGGGTGAATAGGCGAATAAAACTTATTACTTTAAAACTTAAATTCTTACTCTACTCGAAGACTTAGTACGCAGTGGAATGAGAAGACTCTTCGAGTAGGTCGCAGCGGAATGGAAGATCCTGTCTCAAAATGTCCTGCACTTCAAATCAAGCTTATACCACAGATAAGTATTGAAGTGCAGATATAAAGGCGAGTAAGACAGAGAGTCAGGATACAATACAGAATAGAGCACACAGACGCAAGGATTTATCCCGAGGTTCGGCCAAGCCTGAAATGCTTGCCTAGTCCTCGTTGGAGTTAGCCACACCTGGGCTTGGAGTCTATTTCAACTCCTTCCTCCGTTTGCTCAGATCTGTCAGTATGACAGATAGAGCCTTTCACTATTGAGTGGGGTTACAACAGAACCGCAGCTGCTTACAAACTTCTTGGCAGCACCCCGGCAGAGTAACGATACGCTCAAGACCTTGCTCTAGCTCTTAGCAGCACTACTCCTCTCTCTAAAGGCTTATAGTTGTGCCTTCTACACAAACTAGAGAGTTACACACAAGAGGGAGAGCGAGAATTGATTCCAATGAAGTCTACACTTGTTGGCTGCACCTCTGCATTGCTTGAGGCGCCTAGGGGTCCCTTTTATAGGCACAAGGGGCCTAGGAGCCGTTGGAAGCAATCCAGGAAGGCAAATCTTGCCTTCTGTCGGGTGGCGCACCAGACAGTCCGGTGCACACCGGACACTGTCCGGTGCCCGATTTCTTTCCTTCTATTGCGAAGCCGACCGTTGGCAGTCTTGGAGCCGTTGGCGCACCGGACATGTCCGGTGCACACCGGACAGTCCGGTGCCTCCATCTAGCCGTTGGCTCGGCCACGTGTCCCGCGCAGATCGCGCGGCCGACCGTTGGCCCGGCCGACCGTTGGCTCACCGGACAGTCCGGTGCACACCGGACAGTCCGGTGAATTTTAGCCGTACGCCGTCGGCGAATTCCCGAGAGCGGCTACTTCACGCCGAGCCAGCCTGGCGCACCGGACACTGTCCGGTGCACCACCGGACAGTCCGGTGTGCCAGACTGAGCTGAGTCTTGGCTGCACTCAGCCAAGTCTTTTTCTCCTCTTTTCTTTTCTTCTTCTTTCTGTTTCTAACACTTAGACAAGTATATTAGTACACAAAACCAATATACTAAGGCCTAGAAACATACCTTTACTCTTGATCATTAAATCTATAACATTTCACATGCTTGAGCTTTGATGTTGGACTCATAAATCATCAAGTCGGCTTGACTTGATCTAGATTGACATTACTTGGCTCCAACATCCTGCAAAGGTCACATAGAACATCTCCAAACATAGGAACAACCCAAACTAAAGATTAAGGTGAACTTAGCTCTTTTGGGCTGCTTCCAGTTCTGGTTTTGACACTTGTTCTCCTTCTAGTGACCTTGATCTCCTTTTTAGAGCTTGATCTTGAGCCTTATGACTTACACCACATAACTGTAGCTGTTTCCTCATTGGCTGTAAGTCACGTTCTTATGTAGTGATCCTTGATGTGCCGTAGCTGTTCTCAACTCGATCACCCTTGACTTTGCAAGCCTTCTTCTTCACCCTTGGCTTTGGGTTCCTCAGCCTCCTTGACCTTCTCCCGTGCACTTGGTACCTCGAAGCTTTTCTTGCCTCCGTCCTTGGCTTGATCAGTTGTCTCCGAGCTACGCACCCGAGTCTCACTTATGCAATGTCCATCTTACTTGTGATGTCCATCATGTATCCATAATCCAGTTCTTGGACCATCACATTTGTTCACTTGTGTTGAACCCTGTAGGCTTTACCTTAAGCACCTGTTCAACACTTAGTACACTTGTTAGTCCTTTAATTGAGTTGTCATCCAAACACCAAAACTCACAAGAGAGCTTTCAGATATATCCCGACCAATTTTTACAAAATCATCGAGGGGCTATGTCCGTTGGATGCGTCATGCTCGCCCAAAAAACCCTCTATTGAAAAAGCCTTAGGTCATCTCATTCGATAAACTCCCACTCACATAGGGCTTGGGGCTACATCCATTAGGTGTGTTGCACGCCCTCTAAAAATCCTCTATTGAGAAAACCTTAGGTCATCTCATTCGATAAACCATGGCCATTTTTTACAAAAATCACGTAGGGACTTTAGGTCTACGTCCTCCGGATGCGCTGTATTGAAAGGGAAATGAGCTTTAAGACATTGCTACATTGGTTTTTGGTGATGACCAACACAACTTCATGTACTAACTAGTTTGCTAAATGAATGATTGCAGGTTCATAAGAATGGGTGTTCAATATGAAAAATAGCTCAAAACTCAGATAGAAAGGGCATAATTTGGAAGAGAAGAACCTTGAGTGGTTCAATTATTTGGATAAGTCCTAAAAGGCCCTAGGAACATTTTGGAATGCTCAAGGATGACCAGGATGATCAGATATGCAAAATGGCATCTTGGGAGCTAAGTCTAAAAGAAAATGAGTAGAAATGAGGGTATGGACTTAGAGGGATCAAAACAATGAATACATATGACTTAGAGTATTTAGATAGACTAATGATATGTTTGTCTAAGTCATAGAAGTGCTCAAGAGTATAGCCAAATGAAGACAAGAGAAAAGAGCCCAAAATTGGTAAAGTCAGACTATTTTTGGGTGCAGCGGGCCTAAGTTCCAGAGAAGGATGCAAACGACCTAGGCGGCTAGAGCACCGAATTGGAGTTCAGTGTGCATCGGACCAAACTTCTAGAGATTCTATTTTCGATCATGGGACTTTGGCACATACCGAGTCTGGTGGTGCACCAGATCAGTTTACTAGAGAGTCTGTTTCGGAAGAAGTCATCAGTGCACCGAACCGAGGTATGGTGAACACTAGACCAGTTGTACACCAACAGTCAAATGGGATAGACCAACGTTTAGTTGTGGCACCGACATGGCGTAGTCTGATAGCGCACCGGGCGATCCGGTGAGTGCTGATAGCTGACAACTTTTTCATAATGGCTACTAATAAGATAGGAGGGTCAGAGCTCCGATGTGCACTGTGCCAAAACACTGTTTGAGGTCCAGTGCATATGAATTCTATGCAGTTTTGTAGTGGATCACCATTGACTATATGAGTGGTTGGGGGCTATAAGTACCACCGCAACCAGTGCATTAAAGATCTAAGAGCTGAGCAACAATTCCTATACAAAAGTGCAACATCCCTAAGTGACTAAAGAGTTGTGATAAAGTGAGAGCACCTAGAGGGGGGTAATAGGTGATCCTGTAAAATTCAACAACTAATAGCCACAAAACTTGGTTAAGTGTTAGTACGGCTAAGTAGCGAGCTCTTGCGAACACACACGTAATCACAGAAAAGCAATCACAAGAGACACAGTGTTTTATCTCGTGGTTCGGCCAAGTACAAAACTTGCCTACTTCCACGTTGTGGCGTCCCAATGGACGAGGGTTTCAATCAACCCCTTTCAAGTGATCTAATGATCAACTTGAATACCATGGTGTTCTTCTTTCTTATACTTTCTCCTGTTTGCGAGGAATCTCCACAACTTGGAGCCTCTCGCCCTTACAATTGATGATCACAAAGAAGCACGGAAGTAAGGGAGGGGAAGCAACACACACAAATCCGCAGCAACACACACACACACAAGCCAAGACTTGAGCTCAAAATGAAGCACAACGACTTCACAACTAGAACGGAGCTCAAATCACTAACACAGTCGATCAAGTGCGCGGAGACGGAGTGTGGAAGACTTAGAATGCTTAGAGTATGCTTGGGTGACTCCTCCATGCGCCTAGGGGGTCCCTTTTATAGCCCCAAGGCAGCTAGGAGCTGTTGGAGACCAACAAGGAAGGCTAAGATTGCCTTCTATCGGATGGCGCCACCGGACAGTCACTGTAGACAGTCCGGTGCGGATCTCCTTCCTATTTTGGCGCAATCGACCGTTGCAGCGACATGGCAGTTGGCACACCGGACAGTCCGGTGCACACCGGACAGTCCGGTGCCCTTGCCGACCGTTGGACCGGGCCACGCGTCGCTCGCCGATTGCGCGGCCGACCGTTGTCCAGTCGACCGTTGGCTCACCGGACAGTCCGGTGAGCCACCGGACAGTCCGGTGAATTTTAGCCGTACGCCGTTGAACTTTTCCCGAGAGCGACGACTTCGCCGCGGACGACTCACCGGACAGTTGAAGCGCCCCAATCCTCTGGGACTCAAATGTGATACAATTACTAGTCCCAGGAGGCTAGTAAACACATTTATACAACAGATGATTTCAGATCTGCTTAAATGAGACAAACCTATAAAGGTGGCGATCAACTTTAAGAGTTGGTCCATAACTCGGGACATATCATCAGAGTGGGGCTAAAGCAGCCCGATATACGCAGCGAAGCAAATCAGCGGTCTAACAGCCACAGGCAAGGTTGGGAACAGCCGTAACTCTTACCCGATCTCCTTTTTCTGAAAAACAACAAATAAGCAAGGGTGAGTACAAACGTACTCAGCAGCCCACCTTCACCCGCGGAATGGGGAAATCAGATATAATGCATGGAATATGTGGAGCTCAGGATATTTGCAGAAACAGCAATATTTTATGCAGGGTTGTTTTGAAAAACATTTTGTATTTTGCAAAGCGCATCCTCTCCAAAAGGAGCAGGAAGTTTTTCAGTATAGAACGAAATCCCCTGGACTAAACCATCTAGGTATCTTAGCAGTTTCCCACTGGTTTTTCATTTTTAAAAACAGCTACTGGACTTCCCGTCCACCATAGCTCATGGCTAAACTGCCGGACCTTTTAAAAACATCTTTTCTCAAACGCATCCCTTTTTTTGAAAACAAATCACTAATTGCCATACCACACCAGACTCGTCCATACCAGTGGACACAGACTATTCGAATAGGTTTTCAAACTCTGCGCAGAGGGGTACACTTTACCCACTAATCCGGTTTCTGCGATCTCATGGCCAATGAGATCCGAATCTGAATCTCTTTCTTTCCTCGCACGTCCTAACCTTAACAGTTATACCGGAAGGAGTCAGGCCACCGCCATGCCCAAACCAGACAAAACATTCCCCCTCCTTATCCTCCCGGTGCTCCCCAGCCTTCATAACCCTGGGGTTGGACCGTACGAGCTCAGATTGAGTGACTGCCCACACAGCCTCGAGTGGTTGTACTTATCATGAGTACAGGTAGTGAAGGATGACAAACCGGTCCTTATACGAGGGGACAATCCTTCTGCTCACGCCTAAACCAGCTGAGCCATCACCTTAGGCCCTCCCCTAAACCAGGGAGTCCCTGATTATCCTGCTCACCAGGTGATGAGGGTGAATGCCCTTCATCGCACACATTTTGGAAACATGATACTCACACCCCTGTTCTTATCCCATATCTTGTAATCAAATGGTATTAGTCAATGCGGGCACTCTCATGCTCACCATGCAAATTGATTCCGCCCCGAATCCCCGCTTAGGTGGTGGTAGAGAGAAATAGGTAAATAATGCATCAAGGGAAGGATGCACTTGCAGATCTGGCCTCCACAAGATGGCACGAACGCTCCGATAACTATGCAACATGAACAAGCATACAACAAACTAGCAAGTATACCAACAAATATTTAGTATAGTGGTCAAAGTAGCGATATATGGATGGGCAGAGTCTTGAGTAGAATCTGTGTCATGTGGTGTTGAGGTACTACTAGTGGTGGAGCGGAGGTGCTTACCAGGAGGGTGGACTGGAGGCGAAGCGACATTGTGCGTGTAGCCGGCAGAGCGGAGTAACTGAGTGGGTGGGGTGTTTGCCTTGGCTGAGGGTGTTGAGTGTGTGTGGAGAGGAAGAGGGTAGCTGGGTGTATTTATAGCTGGGTGTATGTGGTGTAGCACAGTGAAGTTCACTGTTGGTGAGAATAGTGACGAATGAATCGTCTGACCTAGTATGAACAGGAGAGTTATAGGCAGAATATGGGACAAGAGTAGTTTGAGAGTTTTCTGGAACATGAACCATGCTTAAGGGATGACATGGTTGGATAGGGAATAGTTTGACAAGAATTTTAGAAACAAGAATGACTGAAATCTGAGTTTGGATGGAGGAGTTTTGGATTTTATAATCATAGGGAGAAAAAGAAAAAGGAAAGGAATATTCTAGAATTTGAATATTTAGAGATATTTGGAAAATCAAAAATACAAATGAGTGGGTGCGAGGAATTATTTTTGGGCTTTTCTTGGGCAGAGGTTTATGTTGGTGGAACTGTTCCTACCTACTATGTCTCATCAGACAACCGTAAGGCGGGACCCAAATAGCTGGAATGTTGTGGTATTCTGGTCCGAGTGGGCTATGGTATCTTGGGCCAGGTTTTATAGGATTGAAGATGTATCCATACAAACATGGTTCGCCTTTCTTTTTGGAAGCCTGGCTTGAAAGAATCCCAAAGTTAAGCGTGCTCAACTTGGAGAAATCTGGGATGGGTGACCAGATGGGAAGTTCCCTACTGGAAGGAAAATCACAGTCACCGGAGTTCGTATGACTAGAATATGGGTCTGGCTGGTCTTAGGTGGACTGGACAGCATGACGGATGAGTAGTTGAAATTTGGGGTAATCAGATGATTGATGAATAGTAACGATGAATAGTGACGGTGAATAGTGATGGTGAATAGTTCGTATGAATGAACGATGAATAGTGACGATGAACGAACGATGAACGATGAATAGGAACTATAAACGAACGATGAACGATCGAATGCTCGAACGAACGAACGATCAAAATTTCAGAAGCATAACGGCAGGAAAAATATTATTTTGACGAACAAACGGACGAACGATCGGACGAACGGACGAACGAACCATGAATGACTGGACGAACGATCGGACGAACGAACGAACAAACTAAGAACAGGTGGACGAACGATCGAAGAACGACCGAACGATCCTTGTGCTAGTGTGTGCTTGAGTGGGAAGTGGAGTGGGAGTGGGCATGTGGGGGGGAGGGAGTTGCCATGAAATGGCTTGGGGTGGGATGAGAGGAGGCCCTTGCCCCTCTATTTATAGCCATGGTGGGGGGATTAGGGGGAGGGATGAGGGGATTAATGGGAGGATGAGAGGATTAGTGGGAGATTAGCATGGATTTGTCTTATATGAGTGTAATTAGCTTGTAGAGCTCACCGTATGACACCGGAGGCATACGTATACGTATGAGCATGAGGAAAGTTATAGAGAAAATATTTGTAGGGACTTGAAAAATGATTCTGAAGGTATTTCTCAGGAAGAAAATACTTGGACATATATCGGTGGAATATTTGGGCAGTATTTCTGAAAGAGTTTGAGGGTGGTCACTGGGGAAATATTTGTAGGATATTTGAGGAGGATTTTGGAGAATATAGACCACTATATTTTATTTGCTGATATCAACTCGCAAACAAACATTTTGAAATGAAAATTGAAATTCATTTTGAATTTAGAGCAAGTTTGAGAAAATTTCAGGATTTGAATTTTTGGGATGCTACAAATCTACCCCACTTAAAAGGAATCTCGTCCTCGAGATTCGGCTTAGAAGGGTTATGGGTATAGCTTTACTTCAGCTACATATCTTCACTTTGCAACTCTTCGAGGAGATGGAACTTCAACAAGATCTGGCCTTGAGGAGCATCTGGTTGCCGATTGCAAACGCTGATTCTGGCTACTCAAGGATCATCTTCAGGCTTCTAGGTTTCCCTTGACAGCTAGCTTATTGAAGAAGCAACGATGCCAACCCGCAAACCTTCCTCTTGCGAACTCCCACATTGATTCCTTCCTTGATTGGTCTTCTGGTGCTTCATCAACAAAACTTGGGTGACCACTTCTCATCTAGAAACTTATATGCTTCGATGATCTGGTCCTCCACAAGCTTGCTATAGGCCTTCTTCTTTTTCTCCATAGCAAGAACCTTACTGGAACACTACCCCACTTAAAATGAATGAGGGTAGAACTCTTGAATCTTAGGGATTTGAACTCCTTGAAGTACCTCATAACAAGGGTGTTACGGGGCCTTCTTCTGCTGTTGCTGCTTGAGCGGGCTGCGGAGAGATGACTGACACAAGGTTGATTCTGGGAGAACCTTCTTCTTATCTTCTCTTCACTTTCTTCTTCTCACTGACCCTTTCTTTCTCTTTGCTCTTCCCACTGGTGGATTCTATCAAAGAGTATTACCATCATACAGAGGAGGAAACCGAAGATGTTGAACCATGTACAACAGTCTTCAACCCAAGAATCACCAAGCATTGTGATCTTAGGGGCGAGTGAGTGGAAAAATGGAGTTGCTTGCGATTCGGCAGAGGGGATTTTATCGGGACTGTTTTGCTTTGAGTGAGATGGGGATTGAGGGAGCTGGTGGGGGGATTTTATAGGCGAGCGGTATGCAAGGGTGTAGAGTGGTGGTGATGGAGCAGGTGCTATGCGGCAGCGGGTGCGATGGAGGGGGCCTGTTGCCGGCGACAATGGCAGCGGTGGGTGTGCTGCAAAGGGGTGTGGGGAGGTGGTAGTGCACATGGAGGCGGGCACGCGTGCGGGGGGCACGGGTGGGTGATGGGGTCGATGACCCTGATGTTTGTGGACTCTTGTTCCAAGAATCTTTGCCTCTATGTATGGTAATAACTTCTTCTGTCCTCTTTTTCTGTTTACTTTGACTCAGGGGCAGTGCTTTGATTCTCACAGCCGGTCCTTTTGACTAAGCGGCTGGACTGGTTGCTTCTATAGCTTATTCCAGGGTAAGCTTCTCGGTATCTTCTTGGGTAAGACACTTTTCTCTTCAGATGGGTTAAGATGAGAATGGAAGAATAAGGTGAGGATTTGATCTAATTTGTGATCTATGTTTTTAGAGAAAACCTTTCTTAAAAGAAAGAAAACACACAAGCTCAGCAATGATAAGCACAAACAAATCAAATATTTTGAATGGGGAAAGAATATAGTTTTTTCAAAGCACGGACTACTCAGACTCTGGGGCTAAGCATAACTACTATTGCTTGGCTCCTGAATTGAGAACTATGCTAAATGCAACTTATGAGCACTAACGTCAAAGCATCACATATGCACTCAAAAGGGGAGAAAACATCAAGCGAAATTCATTTTGAAATGCTCTAGGGGCCACATAATTAGAGTTTTGCAAAACACGAGTCTACACGATTACCTCTCATACATGCAGGGCTCTAGCCAAAGTGAAGAAAAACTTCACTACCCAATGCATGCAGAGGACTGGGCATAACTAACTTCAGACCAGATAACTTCTCTTCTGGCAAGGCTGGCGCATAACTTCAATCTGAGGCATCTCCTAGATGGGTTAAGAGGGAGCTGATGTTGATGACTTCTTATGGCGGCGACTGAGATGGCAACACGGGGTCGAACTCTTCTTGAAGCGAGACAGGCTCTTGTAGCTCCTCAGAGGGCGGTGTTGCTGGCGGGGTGCTTGCAGGTTCTTCCATGATCTCACGGGATGGTGCTAGAATCTTCTTCATGGTGAGGGGCTCAAACAACTCTGATGGGGGATCTTGGGAGGATTCAGGGTGCTCTTGCTTATCCATAGCCTAAGGGAAGACTGGAATTCCTTCCAAGACTATGGCTCCTTCCGGTAGTTCCCAAGCCTTCTTCTCTCCTCTGATAGAGACCGGGTGACCTTCAAGAATCTGGGGGTCTTCAGCTCTGATGGGTTGAACTGGGTTGGATGAAGCGGGCTCTTGGATCCGCAGGGCTCTACGTTGGTTATGGGTTACCAAGTAGGCCTCCATCAACTTCTGTACGTGCTCATCCTTGGCTTGCTTCAGGGCTTCAACAGCAATGACTTCACGACTTTCCAAGGCAGCTACACGGGCTTGAGCTGTGGTGAGATCCACATGGAGCTTACGGTTGAGCTTCTCTGCATCTTCTGCTCGAGCAATCATCTGACGGTGGTGCCGAGCCAAGAAATCATACTGTGCATCTAGGGTGAGCAGGTAGGCAGTGAGGTACACGACTGAGGGTCATCCTCAAGCAGTTGCTGCCCTTCCAATGCACGCATCCTAGCCATCCAGACTGGACGATCTCTCTGAAAGGGCGAAAAGAATCTGAGTAGGGTGTCGGCCACTTCTTCTTCATAGATCTGACACAGGACCCTCAATGCCTTGCGAGCGACGACTTGGCAGGTGTCTTTGAATCTGTGCCCAGCAGCAGTGACACTCCATTCCACATGGTGCGGACTGGATCCAATGTATATAGTCACGACACACTTCTCCGTGCCATGCTCGATGAATTCATGACCATCATACTCTGGCTGGCTCCTGATTCTGAGGCGGACTGTGCATGCTCTCAGCAACTTGGGGAAACCATCTTCATTCTGGCAAAAGCTGGTTTGGCAGCAAAACTCCATCTGACTTCTGAGAGAAGGAAAGGAGGAAACCATTTTTGAAATGAAGGGATAAGAGCAAGAATTTTTTTAAGAAAATAGTTTAGACTCAAAAACTTTTGGATCAGGCTAAGGGTTACGTCCTGCGGCCAACCTAACAGCTCTGGTACCACCTGAAGCGCCCCAATCCTCTGGGACTCAAATGTGATACAATTACTAGTCCCAGGAGGCTCGTAAACACATTTATACAACAGATGATTTCAGATCTGCTTAAATGAGACAAACCTATAAAGGTGGCGATCAACTTTAAGAGTTGGTCCATAACTCGGGACATATCATCAGAGTGGGGCTGAAGCAGCCCGATATACGCAGCGAAGCAAATCAGCGGTCCAACAGCCACAGGCAAGGTTGGGAACAGCCGTAACTCTTACCCGATCTCCTTTTTCTGAAAAACAACAAATAAGCAAGGGTGAGTACAAACGTACTCAGCAGCCCACCTTCACCCGCGGAATGGGGAAATCAGATATAATGCATGGAATATGTGGAGCTCAGGATATTTGCAGAAACAACAATATTTTATGCAGGGTTGTTTTGAAAAACATTTTATATTTTGCAAAGCGCATCCTCTCCAAAAGGAGCAGGAAGTTTTTCAGTATAGAACGAAATCCCCTGGACTAAACCATCTAGGTATCTTAGCAGTTTCCCACTGGTTTTTCATTTTCAAAAACAGCTACTGGACTTCCCGTCCACCATAGCTCATGGCTAAACCGCCGGACCTTTTAAAAACATCTTTTCTCAAACGCATCCCTTTTTTTGAAAACAAATCACTAATTTCCATACCACACCAGACTCGTCCATACCAGTGGACACGGACTATTCGAATAGGTTTTCAAACTCTGCGCAGAGGGGTACACTTTACCCACTAGTCCGGTTTCTGCGATCTCATGGCCAATGAGATCCGAATCCGAATCTCTTTCTTTCCTCGCACGTCCTAACCTTAACAGTTATACCGGAAGGAGTCAGCCACCGCCATGCCCAAACTGGACAAAACATTCCCCCTCCTTATCCTCCCGGTGCTCCCCAGCCTTCATAACCCTGGGGTTGGACCGTACGAGTTCAGATTGAGTGACTACCCACACAGCCTCGAGTGGTTGTACTTATCATGAGTACAGGTAGTGAAGGATGACAAACCGGTCCTTATATGAGGGGACAATCCTTCTGCTCACGCCTAAACCAGCTGAGCCATCACCTTAGGCCCTCCCCTAAACCAGGGAGTCCCTGATTATCCTGCTCACCAGGTGATGAGGATGAATGCCCTTCATCGCACACATTTTGGAAACATGATACTCACACCCCTGTTCTTATCCCGTATCTTGTAATCAAATGGTATTAGTCAATGCGGGCACTCTCATGCTCACCATGCAAATTGATTCCGCCCCGAATCCCGGCTTAGGTGGTGGTAGAGAGAAATAGGTAAATAATGCATCAAGGGAAGGATGGACTTGCAGATCTGGCCTCCACGAGATGGCACGAACGCTCCGATAACTATGCAACATGAACAAGCATACAACAAACCAGCAAGTATACCAACAAATATTTAGTATAGTGGTCAGAGTAGCGATATATGGATGGGCAGAGTCTTGAGTAGAATCTGTGTAATGTGGTGTTGAGGTACTACTAGTGGTGGAGCGGAGGTGCTTACCAGGAGGGTGGACTGGAGGCGAAACGACACTGTGCGTGTAGCCGGCAGAGCGGAGTAACTGAGTGGGTGGGGTGTTTGCCTTGGCTGAGGGTGTTGAGTGTGTGTGGAGAGGGAGAGGGTAGCTGGGTGTATTTATAGCTAGGTGTATGTGGTGCAGCACAGTGAATTTCACTGTTGGTGAGAATAGTGACGAATGAATCGTCTGACTTAGTATGAATAGGAGAGTTATAGGCAGAATATGGGACAAGAGTAGTTTGGGAGTTTTCTGGAACATAAACCATGCTTAAGGGATGACATGGTTGGATAGGGAATAGTTTGACAAGAATTTTAGAAACAAGAATGACTGAAATCTGAGTTTGGATGGAGGAGTTTTGAATTTTATAATCATAGGGAGAAAAAGAAAAAGGAAAGGAATATTCTAGATTTTGAATATTTAGAGATATTTGGAAAATCAAAAATACAAATGTATTTTTGAGCGGGGTGCGAGGAATTATTTTTGGGTTTTTCTTGGGCAGAGGTTTATGTTGGTGGAACTGTTCCTACCTAATGTGTCTCATCAGACAACCGTAAGGCGGGACCCAAATAGCTGGAATGCTGTGGTATTCTGGTCCGAGTGGGCTGTGGTATCTTGGGCCAGGTTTTATAGGATTGAAGACATATCCATACAAACATGGTTCGCCTTTCTTTTTGGAAGTCTGGCTTAAAAGAATCCCAAAGTTAAGCGTGCTCAACTTGGAGAAATCTGGGATGGGTGACCAGATGGGAAGTTCCCTACTGGAAGGAAAATCACAGTCACCGGAGTTCGTATGACTGGAATATGGGTCTGGCTGGTCTTAGGTGGACTGGACAGCATGACAGATGAGTAGTTGAAATTTGGGGTAATCAGATGATTGATGAATAGTAACGATGAATAGTAACGATGAATAGTGATAGTGAATAGTGATGGTGAATAGTTCGTATGAACGAACGATGAACGATGAATAGTGATGATGAATGAACGATGAATAGGAACTATGAACAAACGATGAACGATCGAATGATCGAACGAACGAATGATCGGAATTTCGGCAGCATAACGGTAGGAAAAAGATTATTTGGACGAACGAACGGACGAACGATCGAACGATCGGACGAACGGACGAACGAACCATGAACGATCGGACGAACGATCGAACGATCGGACGAACGAACGAACAAACTAAGAACAGGTGGACGAACGATCGAAGAACGACCGAACGATCCTTGTGCTAGTGTGTGCTTGTGTGGGAAGTGGAGTGGGAGTGGACGTGTGTGTGGGGGGGGGAGGGAGTTGCCATGAAATGGCTTGGGGTGGGATGAGAGGAGGCCCTTGCCCCTCTATTTATAGCCATGGTGGGGGGATTAGGGGGAGGGATGAGGGGATTAGTGGGAGGATGAGAGGATTAGTGGGAGATTAGCATGAATTTGTCTTATATGAGTGTAATTAGCTTGTAGAGCTCACCGTATGACACCGGAGGCATACGTATACGTATGAGCATGAGGAAAGTTATGGAGAAAATATTTGTAGGGACTTGAAAAATGATTCTGAAGGTATTTCTCAGGAAGAAAATACTTGGACATATATCGGTGGAATATTTGGGCAGTATTTCTGAAAGAGTTTGAGGGTGATCACTGGGGAAATATTTGTAGGATATTTGAGGAGGATTTTGGAGAATATAGACCACTATATTTTATTTGCTGATATCAACTCGCAAACAAACATTTTGAAATGAAAATTGAAATTCATTTTGAATTTAGAGCAAGTTTGAGAAAATTTCAGGATTTGAATTTTTGGGATGCTACAACAGTCCGGTGCACCACCGGACAGTCCGGTGAATTGTAGCCGTACGCCGCCGTCGAGTCCCGAGAGCGGCCTGTTCACCGAGACTGGTCCTGGCACACCGGATACTGTCTGGTGCACCACCGGACAGTCCGGTGCACCCAGACCGAGCAGCAGTTGGCTGTACACAGCCAACTCTTGTCCAATCCATTTTCTCCTATTTCTAGCACTTAGACACAATATATTAGTACCCAAAGAAATGTACTAAGTCTAGAAACGTACCTTGTTACATGATTTGCACTTCTTCAATCTTTGGCACAATTTAACACTTAGAGAATATGTGTTGGGCACTTAATCACCAAAACACTTTAGAAATGGCCCAAGGGCACATTTCCCTTTCAATCTCCCCCTTTTTGGTGATTTATGCCACCACATCCAAAAGCAACCAAAAGAAGTGCAATATCAATGCAAACAAGAACCAAATTGTTTTTGTCTCTAATTTGGCATATTTGGATCATACTTTGCCACCACTTGGTTTGTTTTTTAAAATCAAATTCATTTTCCTATCTCTACAACAAACTCATTTGTTTGGGCACAAAGAGAGATAATCCAGGAGTAAAACTGATTAAGAGCCAAAAACTCCCTCTTTTTCCCATAGTCATAAATTCTCCCCACAATAGGCTAAATTTTGCAATATGAGAGTTTTGGACAAATCAAAAAGTTCTAACTCTACTCATTTCAAAATTTCACAAGTGGTAGCTGATCCATTTGCTTTGGCCTTTAATTTCTCCTCCTTTGGCATGAAGCACCAAAACAGGATCATTCTTGGCCCTATAACCCCATTGCATCACCAAAATTGTCAATTAAGAGCAAAAAGGCAATAAGAGCATAGATATGAACTTGGAGTTAATACCGGAGTGCAGTGGAAGTCTTTGTATGGTCCAAGTTCACCTTTCCCTTTCAATTCACTTTTGAGACTACATCAAGTAAACTCAAACACAAAGGTTAGTCTCAAAGGGTGGTCAAGTTGTAGCATGCCTCCCCCTAAATAAGTGCATCACTTGCAAATGGACTTGTGAGGTCCGGGGATCATGTGTACAACTTGAGCACCTCAAATGAACAAAAAATAGATTGAAATGCATAAATTGACATGATCAAAGGCATAAAACACATGTATGCTATAGATCAATCCAAGTTACGCGAATCTAAGACATTTAGCTCACTACGCAACCTGCAAAACCTTTTCTCATCTAAAGTCTTGGTGAAGATATCGGCTAGCTGGTTCTCGGTGTTGATATGGTACACCTCGATATCCCCCTTTTGCTGGTGGTCACTCAGGAAGTGATGCCGGATATCTATGTGCTTGGTGCGGCTGTGTTCAACAGGATTATCCGCCATGCGGATTGCACTCTCATTGTCACATAGGAGTGGGACTTTGCTCAGATTGTAGCCAAAGTCCCGAAGGGTTTGCCTCATCCAAAGTAGTTGCGCAACACTGTCCCGCGGCAACATACTCGGCCTCAGCGGTGGACAGGGCAACAGTAGTTTGTTTCTTTGAGCTCCATGACACCAGGGACCTTCCTAGGAATTGGCACGTCCCTGATGTACTCTTCCTATCAACCTTGCACCCGACATAATCGGACTCTGAATATCCAATCAAGTCAAAGGTAGACCCCTTTGGATACCAGATCTCGAAGCAAGGCGTAGCAACTAAATATCTAAGAATCCGCTTAACGGCCACAAGGTGACATTCCCTTGGGTCAGATTGATATCTAGCACACATGCAAACGCTAAGCATAATATCCGGTCTACTAGCACATAAATAAAGCAAGGAACCTATCATAGACCGGTATGCCTTTTGATCAACGGACTTACCTCCTTTGTTGAGGTCGACATGCCCGTAGATTCCCATTGGTGTCTTTGCGGGCTTGGCGTCCTTCATCCCGAACCGCTTGAGCAGGTCTTGCGTGTACTTCGTTTTGGAGATGAAGGTGCCGTCCTTGAGTTGCTTCACTTGGAACCCAAGGAAGTAGTTCAACTCGCCCATCATCAACATCTCAAATTTCTGTGTCATTACACTACTAAACTCCTCACAAGACTTTTGGTTAGTAGAACCAAATATTATGTCATCGACATAAATTTGGCACACAAATAGGTCACCATCACAAGTATTAGTGAAAAGAGTTGGATCGGCTTTCCCAACCTTGAAAGCATTAGCAATTAGGAAATCTCTAAGGCATTCATACCATGCTCTTGGGGCTTGCTTAAGTTCATAGAGCGCCTTAGAGAGCTTACACACATGGTCGGGGTACCGTTCATCCTCAAAGCCAGGGGGTTGCTCCACGTACACCTCCTCCTTGATTGGCCCGTTGAGGAAAGCGCTCTTCACATCCATTTGGAACAACCTGAAAGAGTGGTGAGCAGCATAGGCTAATAGAATGCGAATAGACTCTAGCCTAGCCACAGGAGCAAAAGTCTCCTCGAAATCCAAACCTGCGACTTGGGCATAACCTTTTGCCACAAGTCGAGCCTTGTTTCGTGTCACCACCCCATGCTCGTCTTGCTTGTTACAGAACACCCACTTGGTTCCCACAACGTTTTGCTTGGGACATGGCACCAGGCTCCAAACTTCATTCCTCTTGAAGTTGTTGAGCTCTTCCTGCATGGCCAACACCCAGTCCGGATCTTGTAAGGCCTCTTCTACCCTGAAAGGCTCAATAGAAGAGACAAACGAGTAATGCTCACAAAAGTTAGCTAGTCTTGAGCGAGTAGTTACTCCCTTGCTTATATCACCCAGAATCTGGTCGACGGGATGATTCCTTTGAACTGTCGCTCGGACTTGAGTTGGAGGGGCCCGTGGTGCTTCTTCCTCCAAAGCTGGTTCTTCTTGTGCTCCCCCTTGATTACGCGCCTCCTCTTGAGGAACCTATTCATCATCTTGAGTTGGGGGATGCACCATCGTTAAGGAAGAAGGTTGATCTTGCTCTTGGTGTTCTTGTGGTCGTATATCTCCAATCGCCATTGTGCGCATTTTGGCTGTTGGAACATCATCTTCATCTACATCATCAAGATCAACTTGCTCGCTTGGAGAGCCATTAGTTTCATCAAATACAACATCGCTAGAGACTTCAACCAAACCTGATGATTTGTTGAAGACTCTATACGCCTTTGTATTTGAGTCATAACCTAGCAAAAAACCTTCTACAGCTTTGGGAGCAAATTTGGAATTTCTACCTTTCTTTACTAGAATATAACATTTACTCCCAAATACACGAAAGTATGAAACGTTGGGTTTGTTACTGGTTAGAAGTTCATACGAGGTCTTCTTGAGGAGGCGATGAAGGTAGACCCGGTTTATGGCGTGGCAAGCTGTGTTCACAACTTCCGACCAAAACCGCTCGGGCATCTTGAATTCTCCAAGCATCGTCCTCGCCATGTCGATAAGCGTCATGTTCTTCCTCTCTACCACACCGTTTTGCTGTGGTGTGTAGGGAGCGGAGAACTCGTGCTTGATTCCTTCCTCCTCAAGGTACTCCTCCACTTGTAAGTTCTTGAACTCGGACCCGTTGTCGCTTCTTATCTTTTTCACCTTGAGCTCAAATTCGTTTTGAGCTCTCCTTAGAAAGCGCTTTAGGGTCCCATGGGTTTCTGATTTATCCTACAAAAGAATACCCAAGTGAAGCGGGAAAAATCATCAACAATAACAAGACCATACTTGCTTCCTCCGATGCTGAGGTAGGCGACGGGTCCGAAGAGGTCCATATGAAGTAGCTCCAGAGGTCTTGATGTGGTCATCACATTCTTGCTGTGATGAGTGCTTCCCACTTGTTTACCTGCTTGACAAGCTGCACAAGGTCTAACTTTTTCGAAAAATACATTGGTTAGACCTAACACATGTTCTCCCTTTAGGAGTTTATGAAGGTTCTTCATCCCAACATGTGCTAGATGGCGATGCCACAGCCAGCCCATGCTAGTCTTAGCAATTAAGCATGCATCTAGATCGGCCTCCTCTTTCGAAAAATCAACTAAGTAGAGTTTGCCGTCTAGTACACCCTTAAAAGCTAATGAACCATCACTCCTTCTAAAGACAGACACATCTACATTGGTAAATAGACAATTATAACCCATGTTACATAATTGACTTACAGACAATAAATTGTACCCAAGCGATTCAACTAAGAACACATTTGAGATAGAATGCTCGGATGAAATGGCTATTTTTCCCAGTCCTTTAACCTTGCCTTGGTTCCCATCTCCAAAGATGATCGAATCTTGGGAATCTTTGTTCTTGACGTAGGAGGTGAACATCTTCTTCTCCCCCGTCATGTGGTTTGTGCATCCGCTGTCGATAATCCAGCTTGAGCCCCCCGGATGCATAAACCTGCAAGGCAAATTAGGCTTGGGTTTTAGGTACCCAACTCTTATTGGGTCCTACAAGGTTAGTTACAATAGTCTTTAGGACCCAAATACAAGTCTTGTCTCCCTTGCATTTGGACCCCAACTTTCTAGCAACCACTTTTTCATTTTTACATGAAAGTACATACATAGTGTTGCAAGCATGAAAGACAGAGGTAGGTTTATTACACATTTTCCTAGGAGCATGAGACACAAAATTTCTCCTAGGCCTACCATTAAAATTAGAACTTGAAGCAATCATAGCATGTGAATCAAAAGCATTATAACTCCTATTATAATGAGAATTTCTAGAAAATTTTCTATCATTATACATGAAAGCATGATTCTTTTGATTACTACTAGCCATAGGGGCCTTCCCTTTCTCCTTGTTGGGAATGGGAGCCCTTTGGCTTGTTAAGTTCTTGGCTTCCTTTCGAAAGCCAAGTCGATCCTTAATTGAGGGATGTCTACCAACGGTGTAGGCATCCCTAGCAAATTTTAACTTATCAAAATCTGTCTTGCAAGTCTTAAGTTGAGCATTAAGACTTGCCACCTCATTATTTAATTTAGTAATTGATGTAAGGTGTTCAACACAAGCATCAACATCAAAATCCTTACATCTATTACAAATACTAACATGCTCTACATATGAACTAGACTTATTTGCTTCTTCTAACTTAACATTTAAATCGTCATTAACGCTCTTTAAATTAGATATAGTTTCATGACAAGCAGATAATTCAGAAGACAACATTTCATTCCTTTTAATCTCTAAAGCAAGAGATTTTTGTACACTAACAAACTTATCATGCTCTTCATACAAAATATCCTCTTGCTTTTCTAAGAGTCTATTCTTTTCATTTAAAGCATCAATCAATTCATTGATTTTATCTACTTTAGTTCTATCTAAACCTTTGAATAAGCTCGTGTAATCTACTTCATCATCACTAGAGTCATCATCACTTGAAGTAGTATACTTAGGGGTATCTCGAGCGCTTACCTTTTTCTCCTTTGCCATGAGGCAAGTATGACGCTTGTTGGGGAAGAGAGACGACTTGTTGAAGGCCGAGGCGGCGAGTCCTTCGTCGTCGGAGTCGGAGTTGGAAGAAGAGCAATCCGAATCCCATTCTTTGCCAAGGTGCGCCTCGCCCTTCGCCTTCTTGTAGGCCTTCTTCTTCTCCCTCTTCCCACTCTTTTCTTGTTCCTGGTCATTAGCATTATTGGGACAATTTGCTATAAAATGACCAGTCTTACCGCATTTAAAACATGAGCGCTTTCCCTTTGCTTTGCTCTTGTTGGGATGCTCTTTGCGTCCTTTTAGCGCGGTCTTGAAGTGCTTGATGATGAGGGCCATCTCATCTTCGTTTAGCCCGGTAGCCTCAACTTATGGCACCTTGCTAGGAAGCGCCTCCCTGTTGCTGCTTGTTGCCTTGAGTGCAATGGGCTAGGGCTCATAGATGGGCATTGGGCCGTTCAATGCATCATCAACATATATTGCTTCCTTGACCATCATACGCCCGCTTACAAACTTTCCGAGTATCTCCTCGACCGTCATCTTTGTGTACCTGAGATTCTCACGGATGAGGTTCACAAGATGAGGGTCAATAACAGTGAAAGACCTAAGCATAAGTCGGACGACGTCGTGGTCCGTCCATCTCGTGCTTCCATAGCTCCTGATCTTGTTGACCAGGGTCTTGAGCCTATTGTACGTTTGCGTTGGCTCCTCTCCCCTGATCATGGCAAACCTTCCTAGCTCGCCTTCCACCAACTCCATTTTGGTGATCATGGTGGCATCGTTCCCCTCATGCGATATCTTGAGGGTGTCCCATATTTGCTTGGCGTTGTCCAAGCCGCTCACCTTGTTGTATTCATCCCTGCACAATGATGCTAACAAAACAGTGGTAGCTTGTGCATTCTTATGAATTTGTTCATTAATGAATACAGGGTTATCCATACTATCAAATTGCATTCCATTTTCAACTATCTCCCATATACTAGGATGGAGAGAAAATAAGTGACTACGCATTTTGTGACTCCAAAAAGCGTAGTCCTCTCCATCAAAGTGTGGAGGTTTACCAAGAGGAATAGAAAGCAAACGAGCATTGGAATTATAAGGAATACGAGAATAATCAAATGAAAAATTTGAATTAACCGGATTCTTTTTCTCGTCGTCGTCGTCTCTTAGGGAAGAAGAAGACTCGTCACTGTCGTAGTAGACGATCTTCTTGATGCGCCTCTTCTTCTTCCCGTCCTTCTTCTTATGACTCGAGCCAGAGTCAGTGGGCTTGTCGTCCCTTCTCCTTATCGTTGACCACAATCCCCTTTCCCTTAGGATCCATCTCTTCGGGCGATTAGTCCCTTTCATGAAGAGAACGGCTTTGATACCAATTGAGAGCACCTAGAGGGGGGTGAATAGGTGATCCTGTAAAATTCAACAACTAATAGCCACAAAACTTGGTTAAGTGTTAGTACGGCTAAGTAGCGAGCTCTTGCGAACACACACGTAATCACAGAAAAGCAATCACAAGAGACACAATGTTTTATCCCGTGGTTCGGCCAAGTACAAACTTGCCTACTTCCACGTTGTGGCGTCCCAATGGACGAGGGTTTCACTCAACCCCTTTCAAGTGATCCAATGATCAACTTGAATACCACGGTGTTCTTCTTTCTTATACTTTCTCCGGTTTGCGAGGAATCTCCACAACTTGGAGCCTCTCGTCCTTACAATTGATGATCACAAAGAAGCACAGAAGTAAGGGAGGGGAAGCAACACACACAAATCCACAGCAACACACACGCACACAAGCCAAGACTTGAGCTCAAAATGAAGCACAACGAGTTCACAACTAGAACGGAGCTCAAATCACTAACACAATCGATCAAGTGCATAGAGACGGAGTGTGGAAGACTTAGAATGCTTATAGTATGCTTGGGTGACTCCTCCATGCGCCTAGGGGTCCCTTTTATAGCCCCAAGGCAGCTAGGAGCCGTTGGAGACCAACAAGGAAGGCTAAGATTGCCTTCTGTCGGGTGGCGCACCAGACAGTCCGGTGCACCACCGGACAGTCACTGTAGACAGTCCGGTGCGGATCTCCTTCCTATTTTGGCGCAGTCGACCGTTGCCGCGACGTGGCAGTTGGCGCACCGGACACTGTCCGGTGCACACCGGACAGCCCGGTGCCCCCTGCCGACCGTTGGAGCGGTCCACGCGTCGCCCGCGGATTGCACAGCCGACTGTTGCCTAGTCGACCGTTGGCTCACCGGACAGTCCGGTGAATTTTAGCCGTACGCCGTTGAACTTTTCCCAAGAGCGACGACTTCGCTGCGGACGACTCACCGGACAGTCCAGTGCACCACCGGACAGTCCAGTGAATTGTAGCCGTACGCCGCCATCGAGTCCCGAGAGCGGCCTGTTCACGGAGACTGGTCCTAGCGCACCAGACACTGTCCGGTGCACCCAGACCGAGCAGCAGTTGGCTGTACACAGCCAACTCTTGTCCAATCCATTTTCTCCTGTTTCTAGCACTTAGACACAATACACTAGTACCCAAATCAATGTACTAAGTCTAGAAACGTACCTTGTTACATGATTTGCACTTCTTCAATCTTTGGTACAATTTAACACTTAGAGAATATGTGTTGGGCACTTAATCACCAAAACACTTTAGAAATGGCCCAAGGGCACATTTCCCTTTTATAAAGCATTTGAGTGAGCTAAAGCTAGGGTGTTGCACTGTGATCTTGAGCTTTGGAGCTAGGCTCCCATTGAGTTGTAAAGCGATCAAGAGCCTCTGAGGTGTGGAGTGCCTCGCAAGACTTGGTCTCACACTTGAGAAAGGAAAAGGGGACTCAAAGTTTGATCTTACTTAAGTGAGGAAGGGTTGAAAGAGACCTAGTCCTTAGTGACTCCTCAATGGAGACGTAGGTTTCGTTGTAAAATCAGACTCCGGTAAATAAATTGCCATGTTCTTGTGTTCATTTGTTTACAATTTGTTTTCTCCTTTCCTCCCTATGTTCTCTAGCACCAATTTTCATCTAAATCATTATTTGTTGCTCTAAGTCTTGATTCTGCACATTGATAAGAGCAACACATCGTAAGTTGAGCTTGTCCCTTACTCTAGTTGACTTACATCTTGTTCTAACCGTTTATATTGGGGTCAAGTTTTTGTTTCATCTATTCATCCCTATCTAGGTGACTTTCATGCTTGTGCTTAGAAAATATTTTATTGAAAAAACATAGGTCATCTTATTTAGTGAACCCTGACCAATTTTACAAAATCACATGGGATACCCTAAGAATAACATAAAAGTCTATTGATTTGCATGCCCTAGGATGACCTCCAATCACACAAACCACAATCCGACAACCCCAACTAGGGTAAGACTGGTCACCCCGATCTAATGCTCCTGACCTAAATTTTAGACCTAGTCACCATGACCAAAACTAGGTCCGACCAGGGGCAGAGCTAGCTAACATTCTGAAAGTGCATTCATCCCTTTTGTGAGTTTTTGGTGATTTGGATAACAACACATTTAAAGGTCTAGCAAGTTTGCTAAGTGTTGAACAGGAAATTCAGTATGATGAACATACTTGAATAGTGTATAATGATCAGTGAACAAAGATTCAACATAAGGTTAAATAACCAGTGAGACAATGCAAATGGATATAATATGATCTCTATATATGTTTGAATATATGGACAATACCTAAGAAATCACTACAAACATATGATCAGAATAGAGGATGAAGTGATTAAGAGGATTGGTCAAGCCAAAGTGAATAAGATATGAGGAATCGTGAATTGGCTTGACCATGTTACTATCAGTCCATATATGGTTCTATGAGAATCAAACTAGAGCTTGATTGATCTTAATAGTTATATCTAGAAGGCATTCAAGCAAGGTTCACAATATTGAAGAAATGATTCTCTCAATGCATGCTCAATATGATGTGACTCAAGAATGGCTTGATAGGGTGAAGATAGCAAGGAAAGGGCTTCGAGGAACTAAGCGAAGGTGAAGGCCAAGCGACGGCTTGTGGACCGAGGTACCATGGCTAAGGTGAAGAAGCGAGTACTTTCACTAAGTCGATGAACTAATCAGATATGAAGAGTTATAACATGTTGATGCATCAGTAAGGTGACTTGAAGCCATGATTTGAACTCATATATGGTGATATGGTACAAGTCACAGGGTTTGATTTGTGTTTGCTTCAAAAGGTGAGACAAAGATGTTTGTGATCCTTAAGAAGCAACGCCATGGAGAAATCACACATGAGACACCAATTACTCAAGGAGTTTACTTAATTATATTTTATTTAACTTGAGTATAGGAATCGTCGTACTATCAAGGGGGATCCAAAAAGAAGGTTGGTGTTTGCCGAAGCTCAAGCCTCTATATTCAAAAGCTATTTCAAAAAACCAAAATCCCTTGGTCACTCTGTGTCTGACTGTTGTTAGGATTGAGAAACTGAGAGTGTTCCTGTTGAAAAGCAGTTGAGCTTTTCAGCTGAGTTGAGCTTCTTCAGCTGCAGTTGAGCTTTTTCAGTTGAGTTGAGCTTCTTCAGCTGCAGTTGAGCTTTTTCAGCTGCGCTGACCTTCAGCTTAGTTGAACTTCTTTGACTGTAGTTGAGCTTTTTCAACTACAGTTGAGCTTTCTCAACTTCAGCTGAACTTCAACTATGAACCTCTTTGACCATACACCAGTTGAACTTGCCTCTGGGCAGTTGAACTGGGGTTTTCTCTCCTAAACTCTTTGGTTAAGACAAGTTGAACTGGTCCTGAGGGGCAGTTCAACTGATCTCTGACCTCTGACCAACAGTCTGCCAGTTAGACTGGCGAATAGGTCGACAGAGTCGTCAGGGGTAGTTCAACCGCCCCCAGGGTGGTTCAACCGGTTTGGTCAACTTGGTCAGACTGCACGTCAGTTTGCTAGTCAGTCTGACAGTCAGACTGGCAGACAGTCTGTCAGGTCTGCCAGGGGCGGTTCAACCGCCCCCTAAAGAGGTTCAACCGGTTTTTGAGCAGAAAAGTGAAAACGGCTAGTTTTGAAGCCCCACCTATATATACTCACTCCTACATCTCTCCCCACGCAAGAGCATGTTTTGAACTCCATTTCTAACTTGAGAAACACCTCCCACTCTCTCTCACACATCTCTTGCCTCTCCCATTTCAAATCTTTGGAGAGAAATCTTTGAGTGAGTTTAAGAGCTGCGATTTTTGTGCTTCATCTCTAAATCCCTCTTGCTCTTCTTCATTCGAGCTTTGGTACTACATCGAGTTCTTTATGGATTCATTACTCTTGGAGCTTCTAGCTCCTAGATGACTAGGTGTCTCTTGTGAGTCTCCAAATCTTGTGGAAGACCACAGGAAAGTTTGTATTACCCGCTCGTTTGAGCAAATATTAGTGTGTGGGATTGACCTTTGTGGTCGGCGAAGGGAGGATTAGGGTTGAAAGAGACCCAGCTCTTTGTGGGTGCCTCAACAAGGAAGTAGGGCACCTTTTGTGGTGTGACCGAACCTTAGGATAAATCTTGTGTCTCTTGTGTTCTTGTTCATTGTGTTTGTTTGTGTTCTTCGTTCTCTCACCCTTCTGTGAAAGATTTGTTCATATCTTTTTGGTGTGTGGATTTTGAGAAGTGTCCTTCTCAGATCTACTACTTTAAACCCTATGGATCATTTAGAACATCTCATTTCCAAAGTTAACTGGGTGAATTTTGAGATCAATTCAGTTTTATATCTCATCATTTAGTTGAGCTCGTGTAAACCAGCTGAACCGGTTTTGACACCTGTTGAACTGGTTTACCTAGTTTGTTTCTAGTTTTTGTTGAAAAAGTTTTAACTTGCCTATTCACCCCCTCTAGGCAACTTTCAGTTGGTATTAAAGCCTAATCCTCGTTTAACGCTTAACCGTGTGAGGAAAAGATCATGTTGAGGGGACTAAGAAACGAAAGTGCTTCTAAGCTTGAAAAAGTTGAGGTTGTCTTGACTTCATCTTTTGGTGCAGATGTTGATCCTAGGGCTATAGTCCTTAACATGAGAATCTGAGAGCACCTAGAGGGGGGAGGTGAATAGGTGATCCTGTAAAAATCAAACACTAATAGCCACAAAACTTTAGTTATAAGTGTTAGTATGGCTAAGTGGCTTGAAGCGAACTCTTGAACAAAAATAGTCACAAAGAGGAGCAACACAAGAGACACGCGATTTTATCCCGTGGTTCGGCCAAGTAACACTTGCCTACTTCCACGTTGTGGCGTCCCAATAGACGAGGGTTGCACTCAACCCCTTTCAAGTGATCCAATGATCAACTTGAATACCACGACTTTCTTGCTTATAGTCTTCTTCCCGTTTGTGAGGAATCTCCACAAGTTGGAGCCTCTCGCCCTTACACAATTGATCACAAAGAACGCACAAGAGTAAGGTAGGGAAGAGCAACACACACAAGACTCAAATACGCAGCACAACCATGCACACAAGTCACGACTTGAGCTCACAATGCAACCCACAGAGTTCATAACTCAAATGGAGCTCAAAACGCTAACACAAAGAATCAAATGCATGAAGTTGGAGTCTTTGAGTCTTAGGATGCTTAGTGAATGCTTGGGTAGCTCCTCCATGCGCCTAGGGGTCCCTTTTATAGCCCCAAGGCAGCTAGGAGTCGTTAGAGGCCAACAAGGAAGGCCATCCTTGCCTTCTGTCGAGTGGCGCACCGGACAGTCCGGTGCGCCACCGGACAGTCACTGTAGACAGTCCGGTGCCGATCATCTCCCTTTTCTGGTGCAGACGACCGTTGCAGCGCCGGGCCGGTTGGCGCACCGGACACTGTCTGGTGCACACCGGACAGTCCGGTGCCCCCCGCCGACCGTTGGAGCTGCCACGTGTCGCGCGAAGATTGCACGACCGACCATTGGCGCAGACGACCGTTGGCTCACCGGACAGTCCGGTGCACCACCGGACAGTCCGGTGAATTTTAGCCGTACGCTGCTGATTCTTTTCCCGAGGGCGACGAGTTCGCCGCGGACGACTCACCAGACAGTCCGGTGCACCACCGAACAGTCCGGTGAATTATAGTCGTACGCCGCCGTCGAGTCCCGAGAGCGGCCTATTCACGCGGACTAGCATGGCGCATCGGACACTGTCCGGTGCACCACCGGACAGTCCGGTGTGCCAGGCCGAGCTGGACTTTGGCTGCACACAGCCAAGTCTTTTGCAATTCTTTCTTTTCCTGTTCCTAGCACTTAGACAAAATATGTTAGTACTCAAAACAATATACTAAGTCTAGAAACATACCTCATGTCTTGATTTGCACTTTTCTCTTCATTTAGCACATAAGAACTCAATTACATGTGTTGGGCACTTAATCACCAAAACATAATAGAAATTGCCAAGGGCACATTTCCCTTTCAATCTCCCCCTTTTTGGTGATTTATGCCAACACATCCAAAAGCAACCAAAAGACGTGCAACATCTATGCAATTGAGAACAAAATTGTCCTTGCACAAGTTTTGACATATTTGGATCATTCTTTGCCACCACTTGGTTTATTTTTGCAAATCAAATTCATTTTCCTATCTCTAAGTCAAACTCACTTGTTTGGGCACAAAGAGAGATAATCCAAGAGTGAAACTGAACAATTGCCAAAACTCCCCTTTTTCCCATGATAAAAAATTCTCCCCCACAAGAGACCAAATTTTGCAATAAAAGTATTTTGGACAAATCAAAAATTCTAACTCTACTATTTTCAAAATTCTCAAGTGGTAGCTGATCCATTTGCTTTGGCCTTAATTTCTCCCCCTTTGGCATTAAGCACAAAAACGGGATTATTCTTGGCCCTTTAACCCCATTGCCTCACCAAAAATGTCAATTAAGAGCAAAAAGGCAATAAGAGCATAGGTATGAACTTGGAAGTAAGTACACCAATACCGGAGTGCAGTGGAAGTCTTTGCAACGTCCAAGTCCATTTTCCCTTTCAATGCACCTTTGAGACTACATCAAGTATACTCAAACACAAATGTTAGTCTCAAAGAGTCAAGTTGTAGCACATCTCCCCCTAAATATGTGCATCATTCACATATGGACTTGTGAGGTCCGGGGATCCCTTGCACAACTTGAGCACCATCAATAAGCAACAAATTACATAAATGCATGAAGTAACATGATCGAAGGCATAGAACACATGTATGCTATAGATCAATCCCAGTTACGCGAATCTAAGACATTTAGATCACTACGCAACCTACAAAACCTTTTCTCATCTAAAGTCTTGGTGAAGATATCGACTAGCTGGTTCTCGGTGTTAATATGGTACACCTCGATATCTCCCTTTTGCTGGTGGTCTCTCAAGAAGTGATGCTGGATGTCTATGTGTGTTGGGACCATGCTTCGTCGCCGAAGGTCCTGCAGAAAGAAACAGCTTCGGCTGAAGCTGCTCGTACGTGACGCCGATGGCATCATTCATGAAGCTTCGGTATTATAACATATCCGAAGATGAAGGGTCGAACCGACTTAAAGATAGAATGACCTTTTAGCCCATAGGGGTCTGAGTCATTGTTGTAAACTTTTATGAGGGGCATGATTGTAATTCCTCACAGGCTGTGTCCTATGCCTATAAATAGTGAACAATATTCCTTTACTGTTCGGACATTCCTGTAATTGCTAACGCATCACTCGGGAATCATTGTCTGTCAAAGCAAAGGTATAAATATACCTAAAAACGTTGTATTCAAATATCTTAAACTCATATAATAAGATATGTGAATGATGTCATTTATTTTCGATGTATTTATCTTTAATGTTTTACTTTACTGTGTATTATCTTTACAAGTTCAATTATGAAGGTAAAACCTTCGTAATATTATGCTCGTGACCTTCGTCCGAAGTTCATTAAATCCTTATGGAAATAATGCTCCGGTGGACGAAGGGCATTAATATTTAACATTTTATGTTGCCTCGTTCTTAACTCATAGCATTTGAGAACAAGTCCCCAAAATTGGCGCCCACCTCCGGTGAACTCACTTCCACTTTTTTGAGCTGATGACTTCGTTCAACAATCAAGCTGGAGCTGCTTCGGCTCTGAAGCTGGTACTCCCGATAACAGGCGGTTCATGCTCAGAGCCAGCCAACAAGAAGCAGAAGAAGGAGGCACAGAGAAGGGTACAACATGTCGGGGTGCGAGGACCCTTCATCAAGTCAAGATGGTCTCACATTCCAATTACCTTCTCCCAAGAGGATCTTCAACTCAAGGATTACCCACACAACGATGCTATGGTTATCTCTTGTGTGATCAAAGGATTTCTGGTCCATAATGTTTTGGTTGATACAGGCAGCGCAGCTGATATCATATTTGCTAAGGCCTTCAGACAGATGCAAGAGCCCGAAGACAAAATTCATGATGCCACACATCCCCTTTGCGGCTTCGGAGGAAGGCAGATTGTAGCACTCGGCAAAATCACAATGCCAGTGACCTTTGGATTTATCAACAACACAAGGACTGAACAAGTTGTGTTTGATATTGTTGACATGGAATACCCTTACAATGCAATCATTGGTCGTGGTACTCTCAATGCCTTTGAAGCAATTCTTCATCCAGCTTATCTTTGCATGAAGATACCTTCGGACCAAGGGCCCATTGCTATTCATGGAAGTCAGGAAGCTGCCAGAAGGGCCGAAGGAAATTGGACAGACTCAAAAGAAATCCATAATATAGATGGAGCTGAAGCTTGTGAGCAATACAAGTTCAGAAGAGAAAAAGCTGCTTCGGCTGATCAGCCGAAGCCCATGCTCTTATGTGAGGATATAGCAGAGCAGAAGGTGCTATTGGGATCTCAACTGTCCGAGGAACAAGAAAAACCTTGATAAGGTTTTTGTTCAACAATAAAGATGTTTTTGCTTGGTCAGCTAATGATCTTTGCGGAGTTAACAGGGATGTTATTGAGCACTCGCTCAATGTTGATCCATCCTTTAGACCCAGAAAGCAGAGGCTTCGGAAGATGTCTGATGACAAAGCCAAAGGTGCTCGGAATGAAGTGAAAAGACTCCTCAGTGCCGGAGTTATCAGAGAGGTAAAATACCCAGAATGGTTGGCTAACACTGTTATGGTGAAGAAGGCCAATGGTAAATGGAGAATGTGTATCGATTTTACTGATCTCAATAAGGCCTGTCCGAAGGACGAGTTTCCATTGCCAAGGATAGATTCCCTAGTCGATGCAGCAGCTTCATCAGAGCTTATGAGTCTGCTGGATTGCTATTCAGGCTATCACCAAATTTGGATGAAGAAGGAGGATGAACCGAAAACCAGCTTCATAACCCCTAGTGGAACGTATTGTTATCTTCGGATGCCTGAGGGGCTTAAGAATGCTGGAGGAAGCTTCAGCAGAATGACAGCGAAGGTTCTTCATTCCCAGATAGGCAGAAATGTGCTAACTTATGTTGATGATATCATTGTAAAAAGCACGAAGCAAGATAATCACATTGCTGATCTGCAGGAGACCTTCGCTAATTTTAGACAGGCTGGTTTAAAATTGAACCCAGAAAAATGTGTCTTCGGAGTAAAGAAAGGAAAATTTCTTGGCTGTCTAGTCTCAACAAAAGGGATTGAAGCTAATCCAAACAAAATCGAAGCTATCCTTCGAATGGAGCCACCAAGTACAAAGAAGGGGGCTCAAAGATTGACAGGAAGACTGGCATCTCTCAACAGATTTATATCTAGATCAGCAGAGAGAAACTTACCATTTTTCGAAGTACTGAAATCAGCTGAAGTTTTTCAATGGGGACCAGTTCAGCAGAAAGCCTTCGAAGAGCTGAAGCAATATTTAATAGACCTAACAACACTAACTCCACCAATGCCAGGGGCTCCTCTGTTATTATATATGGTAGCTTCGCACTCAGCGGTAAGTGCAGCACTCGTCCAGGAGAAGCTTGAAGGCCAAGTTAAAAAGCAAGCCCCAATATACTTCATATCAGAAGTTCTGAGTCTATCAAAGAAAAATTATACGGAATTGGAGAAAGTACTGTATGCTGTTTTGATGGCCTCCAGGAAGCTTTGGCATTATTTTCAAGCTTACAATATAATTGTTCCTTCTTCACAACCATTGAAGGACATCATGAGAAATCGAGAAGCTACTGGAAGAATTGGAAAATGGGCTGCAGAGCTCAATGAATTTTGCATTGATTATGTGCATAGATCTTCGATTCAATCCCAAGCGTTGGCAGACTTCATTGCTGACTGGACGCCAGGGGTTCAAGAGGAAGAAACAAATAAAGATGCCGAAGTATGGACAGTGTTTTGCGATGGGTCTTGGGGAACCTTCGGAGCAGGAGCAGCTGCTGTGTTGGTTTCACCTTCCAAAGTTAAAACTTGTTATGCGACAAGACTTGATTTCAGTTGCACAAACAATATTGCTGAGTACGAAGCTCTGCTTTTGGGTCTTTGGAAGTTAAAGGCAATGGGAATTAGAAGGGCCATTCTTAAAACTGATTCCCAAGTTATTTCTGGTCATATTGACAAAAGCTACAAAGCAAGAGATCCGAAGCTTGAAAAATATTTAGATACAGTCCGAAGGATTGAGGCTTCCTTCGAAGGATTTTCTGTTAAAAATATTCCTTGTGGAGAAAATGAATATGCTGATCTACTAGCCAAGTCAGCAGCACAGGGACTGCCCTTACCTTCGGAAGTATTTTTCGAAACAATAAAAGCACCTTCGGTTGAGCTTCTTGAAAGAGCAGTCCTCAACATATCCCCTGTTTATAGTAAAGATTGGAGAACTGAGATCATCTCTTTCCTTCAGGGCAAGTTTCTTTCAGATGACGAAGCTTATAACAAGAGGATAGAAGCAAGAGCTCGACCATATGTCATAATAGAAGGGGAATTATACAAGCGGGGGGTATGTTCCCCGTTACTCAAGTGTTTATCCAGAACCATAGAATTGATGAAGGAAATACACGCAGGCCTGTGTGGATCTCACATTGGATCTAGGCCTTTGCTCGGAAAAGTCTTTCGTCAAGGATTTTATTGTCCAAAAGCAGCTTCGGATGCAGCGGATTTAGTTCAAAAGTGCGAAGGTTGTCAGAAATGTGCAAGAGATCAAAAACAACCTTCGTCTTTAACTCAATTAATACAACCCACTTGGCCGTTGCAAAGGTGGGGCCTTGATTTGCTAGGTCCATTACCACCAGCACAGGGGAACTTAAGATATGTTGTAGTGGCAGTGGAATATTTTTCTAAGTGGATTGAGGCAAAGCCTTTAGCCACAATCACTTCGGTTACCATTCAAAAGTTTTTCTGGCAAAATATTGTTTGTCGCTTCGGAGTGCCGAAGGCCATTACTGTGGATAATGGGACACAATTTGATTCTGAAGCTTTCAGAGAATTTTGTGATCAAATTGGCACGAAGATCCATTTTGCATCAGTTCGACATCCGGTGTCAAACGGACTTGTTGAAAGAGCTAATGGGATCATAATGACAGGGATAATGAAGCTAATCTTCAATCAGCCCAGGGGAAAGTGGCCAGAAGAATTAATCAAAGTGGTGTGGAGCCATAACACAACAGTGCCAAGATCAACAGGTTTTACGCCATTCAAACTATTGTTTGGAGATGAAGCAATAACCCCGGAAGAAGCCAAAGCAGGATCAATAAGAACAGTAGCTTCGGCAGAAGGCGAAGATGCAGTTGATCACTCTGTGGAAAAAGATGCTATAGAAGGGATCAGGCTTCAAGCTGTGGAAAACATCAACAAATATCAAGCTGAAACAATAAAATGGCGTGACAGAAAGGTTAGGCTGAAGAACATTGAGCCAGGACACTTGGTGCTTCGAAGAATAGCCAACCCTGAGACAATAGGCAAATTACAGCTGAAGTGGGAAGGACCTTTTTTGGTAGCATCTTCGTCAAGACCCGGTTCTTACAGATTGAAGGATATGGACGACAACGACATTCCTAGATCATGGAATGCGGATGAGCTTCGGCGATATTATGTTTAGTATGATGTAATTTCCTTTTTTCTATTCTTTTTTGTGGCACCCTTTTCCTTTCCAAAGGGGGAGAAAGGTTTTTAATGGGGCCACAACATGTAATTTTCCTTATTTCAATTCTATAAGAGTGATATCCCCCAGAAATGTAAATGTAAATGCAAAGGAAAAAGAAAAGAAAACAGGGAGAAGCTCAAAAGTCGTTCCTAAGGGAATGCAGAGCTTACAACGAAAAATAAACGCTGATTCCGCTGAAAGTAAAAGGCGAAGAAGCTCCTAAGGGAGGCTTACAGCGAAAAATAAACGCTGATTCTGCTGAAAGTAAAAGGCGAAGAAGCTCCTAAGGGAGGCTTACAGCAAAAAGTCAACGCTGATACATCGAAAAGTAAACGGTGAAGCCGAAAAGTAAATGGCCAAAAGATTTGAATCATTCCCAAGGGGATGAAGGGCTATGATTATGGTTTTTGAATGTGTTTGATATTCATTTGCACGATACATTACATCATGTCATTTGCATTCATAAACATTCATTTAGACATATATAGAATCATCATCATACCACACAAAAAAGACAGATGCTTCGGCAATGAGCAAAAATTTCGAAGAAAGAGAAAATTTTTCGTGCTTCGTTGTGTACGAAAAGAAGGGAAGGTGTTTTTCGCCTTCGGCTCAAAAAGAGAAGTTTCGTCCACAGCAAAGCAGATTGTACACGGATAAAGGAGACAGAATATATTACAAGGTATGTACAAATTTACATAAGTTTTTTCCATAATGATATTACAAAGATCCCTTCAGATTTTTTGTAGGAAAGTCTATTATAGCAACTATCAAGCTTCAGCTTCGTCATCCTGCACATATTAAGGAACAGAATAAGAAAGGTGCAAATTTCAAGGAGAAGGTAAAAGTAACAAATATAAGTTTCTTACCGGCTTAAGGTGACTTTGAGCTTCGTCACTAGCCATCCTTCGCCCGCCATTTACCCAAATCTGGGTCATAAATCTATTTCCAATGCTTTGGGCTAGGCTCGGGATATCGATCAAGTCTACTGCTGACAAGCTAAAGTTTGGTCTATCCACAATTTTCCCATGAGTACAGCCAGCCTTCAGAAAAGCGGCAGCTGTGCCTCGAGAAGCTACCAGGGCGCAGAAATCGACATGCCCACCAATAACTTCGTCAAGAGCATCAACCTCGCCTTCAATATGTTCCAAGGTGCTGGGCAGGTTTTCGGCTGAAGGTGAAAATTTTTCAGAACTGGCTCCTGTTGGGACCATGCTTCGTCGCCGAAGGTCCTGCAGAAAGAAACAGCTGCAGCTGAAGCTGCTCGTACGTAACGACGAAGGTATCATTTATGAAGCTTCGGGGTTATAACATATCCGAAGATGAAGGGTCGAACCGACTTAAAGATAGAATGACCTTTTTAGCCTGTAGGGGTCTGAGTCATTGTTGTAAACTTTTATGAAGGACATGATTGTAATTCCTCACAGGCTGTGTCCTGTGCCTATAAATAGTGAACAATATTCCTTTACTGTTCACGCGTTCCTGTATTTGCAAGTGCATCACTCGGGAATTATTGCTTGTCAAGGCAAAGGTATAAACATACCTTCAACATTGTATTCAAACATTTTAGATTCATATAATAAAATAGGTGAATGATGCCATTTATCTCCAACATATTTATCTTTAATGTTTAACATTTTACACCGCTTTATATTATCTTTGTCACCTTCGTAATATTATGTTTGAGGCCTTCGTCCGAAGTTCATTAAACCTGCGAGGGGATGATGCTTCAGCGGACGAAGGGCATTTGATATTTAACATCTTTTGTGTTGCCTTGTTCTTGATTCATAGCATTTGAGAACAAGTCTCCAACATTGGCGCCCACCTCCGGTCAACTCACTTCCACCTTTTTTTTGAGCTAATGGCTTCGTTCAATGATCAAGCTGGAGCTGCTTCAGCTCCGAAGCTGGTACTCCCCATAACATGCGGTTCATGCTCAGAGCCAGCTAACAAGAAGCAGAAGAAGGAGGCACAGAGAAGGGTACAACATGTCGGGGTGCAAGGACCCTTCATCAAGTCAAGATGGTCTTACATTCCAATTACCTTCTCTCAAGAAGATCTTCAACTCAAAGACTACCCACACAACGATGCTATGGTTATCTCTTGTGTGATCAAAGGATTTCTGGTCCATAATGTTTTGGTTGATACAGGGAGTGCAGCAGATATCATATTTGCTAAGGCTTTTAGACAAATGCAAGAGCCTGAAGACAAGATCCATGATTCTACGCACCCTCTTTGTGGCTTCGGAGGGTGGCAAATTGTAGCACTTGGGAAGATTACCATGCCAGTAACCTTCGGATTTGTCAACAACACAAGGACTGAGCAAATTGTGTTTGACATTGTTGACATGGAGTATCCTTACAATGCTATCATTGGTCGTGGTACTCTCAATGCCTTCGAAGCAATTCTTCATCCAGCTTACCTTTGCATGAAGATACCTTCGGACCAAGGGCCCATTGCTATTCATGGAAGTCAGGAAGCTGCCAGAAGGGCCGAAGAAAATTGGACAGATTCAAAAGCAATCCATAACATAGATGGAGCTAAAGATTGTGAGCAGTACAAGTTTAGAAGGGAAAAAGCTGCTTCGGCTGATCAGCCGAAGCCCATGCTCTTATGTGAGGATATAGCAGAGCAGAAGGTACTATTGGGATCTCAATTGTCCAAAGAACAGGAGAAAGCCTTGATAAGATTTTTGTTCAACAACAAAGATGTCTTTGCTTGGTTAGCTAATGATCTTTGCGGAGTTAACAGGGATGTTATTGAACACTCGCTTAATGTTGATCCATCATTCAGACCCAGGAAGCAGAGGCTTTGGAAGATGTCTGATGACAAGGCTGAAGGTGCTCGGAATGAAGTGAAAAGACTCCTCAGTGCCGGAGTTATCAGAGAGGTAAAGTACCCAGAATGGCTGGCTAACACTGTTATGGTAAAAAAGGCCAATGGTAAATGGAGGATGTGTATCGACTTTACTGATCTCAATAAGGCCTGTCCGAAGGACGAGTTTCCATTGCCGAGGATAGATTCCTTAGTTGATGCAGCAGCTTCATCAGAGCTCATGAGTCTGTTGGATTGTTATTCAGGCTATCATCAAATCTGGATAAAGAAGGAGGATGAGCCGAAGACCAGCTTCATAACCCCTAGTGGAACATATTGTTACCTTCGGATGCCTGAAGGGCTTAAAAATGCTGGAGGAAGCTTCAGCAGAATGACAGCGAAGGTCCTCCATTCTCAGATAGGCAGGAATGTGCTGACTTATGTCGATGACATCATTGTGAAAAGCACGAAGCAAGATAATCACATTGCTGATCTGCAGGAGACCTTCGCTAATTTTAGACAGGCTGGTTTAAAGCTAAACCCAGAAAAATGTGTCTTCGGAGTAAAGAAGGGGAAATTTCTTGGTTGTCTAGTTTCAACAAAAGGAATTGAGGCTAATCCAAATAAAATCGAAGCTATCCTTCGAATGGAACCACCAAGTACAAAGAAGGGGGCTCAAAGATTGATAGGAAGACTGGCATCTCTCAACAGATTCATATCTAGATCAACAGAGAGAAATTTGCCATTTTTCGAAGTGCTGAAGTCAGCCGAAGTTTTTCAATGGGGACCAGTCCAGCAGAAAGCCTTCGAAGAGCTGAAGCAATATTTAATAGATCTAACAACACTTACTCCACCAACGGCAGGGGCTCCTTTGTTATTATATGTGGCAGCTTCGCACTCAGCGGTAAGTGCAGCACTTGTTCAGGAGAAGCTTGAAGGCCAAGTCAAAAAGCAGGCCCCAGTATACTTTGTATCCGAAGTTCTTAGTTTATCAAAGAAAAATTATACAGAATTGGAGAAGGTACTGTATGCTGTTTTGATGGCCTCCAGGAAGCTTCGGCATTATTTCCAAGCTTATAATATAATTGTTCCTTCTTCACAACCGTTGAAGGATATTATGAGAAACCGAGAAGCTACTAGAACGATTGGAAAATGGGATGCAGAGCTCAATGAATTTTGTATTGATTATGTGCATAGATCTTCGATTCAGTCCCAAGCGTTGGCAGACTTCATTGCTGACTGGACGCCAGGGGCTCAGGAGGAAGAAACGAATAAAGATGCCGAAGCGTGGACATTGTTTTGCGATGGGTCTTGGGGAACCTTCGGAGCAGGAGCAGCTGTTGTGTTGGTTTCACCTTCCAAAGTTAAAACTTGTTATGCAGCAAGACTTGATTTCAGTTGCACAAACAATATTGCTGAGTACGAAGCTCTGCTCTTGGGTCTTCGGAAGTTAAAGGCAATGGGAATCAGAAGGGCCATTCTTAAAACTGATTCCCAAGTTATTTCTGGTCATATTGACAAAAGCTATAAGGCAAGAGATTCGAAGCTTGAAAAATATTTAGATACAGTCCGAAGGATTGAGGCTTCCTTTGAAGGATTCTCTGTTAAAAACATTCCTCGTGGAGAAAATGAATATGCTGATCTATTAGCCAAGTCAGCAGCACAGGGGCTGCCTTTACCTTCGGAAGTATTTTTCGAAACAATAAAAGCACCTTCGGTCGAGCTTCTTGAAAGAGCGGTCCTCAACATATCCCCTGTCTATAGTGAAGATTGGAGAACTGAAATCATCTCTTTTCTTCAGGGTAATTTTCTTTCAGATGACGAAGCTTATAACAGGAGGATAGAAGCAAGAGCTCGACCATATGTCATTATAGAAGGGGAGTTATACAAGCGTGGGGTCTGTTCCCCATTGCTCAAATGTTTATCCAGAGCCGAAGGCATAGAATTGATGAAGGAAATACATGCAGGCCTGTGTGGATCTCATATTGGATCTAGGCCTTTGTTGGGAAAAGTTTTTCGCCAAGGATTTTATTGGCCAAAAGCAGCTTCGGATGCAGCGGAACTAGTGCAAAAGTGCGAAGGTTGTCAGAAATGTGCAAGAGATCAAAAACAACCTTCGTCTCTAACTCAGTTAATACAACCCACTTGGCCGTTGCAAAGGTGGGGCCTTGATTTGTTAGGTCCGCTACCACCAGCACAAGGAAATTTAAGATATGTTGTGGTGGCAGTGGAATATTTTTCTAAATGGATTGAGGCAAAGCCTTTAGCCACAATAACTTCGGTCACTGTCCAAAAGTTTTTCTGGCAAAACATTGTTTGTCGCTTCGAAGTGCCGAAGGCCATTACTGTGGACAATGGAACGCAGTTTGACTCCGAAGCTTTTAAAGAGTTTTGTGACCAAATTGGCACGAAGATCCATTTTGCGTCAGTTCGACATCCAGAATCAAATGGATTAGTCGAAAGAGCTAATGGGATCATAATGACAGGAATAATGAAGTCAATTTTCAATCAGCCCGGGGGAAAGTGGCCAGAAGAATTAATCAAAGTGGTGTGGAGCCATAACACAACAGCATCAAGATCAACAGGCTTTACGCTATTCAAACTATTGTTTGGTGACGAAGCAATAACCCCGGAAGAAGCCAAAGCCGGATCAATAAGAACAATAGCTTCGGCAAAAGGCGAAGATGAAGCTGACTGCTCTGTGGAAAAAGATGCTTTAGAGGGGATCAGGCTTCAGGCTGTGGAAAACATCAATAAATACCAAGCCGAAACAATAAAATGACGTGATAGAAAGGTTCGGTTGAAGAACATTAAGCTAGGACATTTGGTGCTTCGAAGAGTGGCCAACCCAGACACAGTAGGTAAACTACAGCTGAAGTGGGAAGGCCCTTTTTGGTAGTATCTTCGTCAAGACCCGGTTCCTACAGATTAAAGGATATGGACGGCAACGACATCCCTAGATCGTGGAATGCGGATGAGCTTCGGCGATATTATGTTTAGCTTGATGTAATTTTTTCTATTTCTTTTTTGTGGCACCCTTTTCCTTTCCAACGGGGGAGAAAGGTTTTTAATGGGGCCACAATATGTAATTTTCCTTATTTCAATAAGAATGATATCCCCCAAAAATGTAAATGTAAATGCGAAGGAAAAAGAAAAGAAAACAGGGAGAAGCTCAAAAGTCGTTCCTAAGGGAATGCAGAGCTTACAGCGAAAAGTCAACGCTGATTACGCCGAAAGTAGAAGGCGAAGAAGCTCCTAAGGAACGCTTACAGCGAAAAGTCAACGCTGATTCCGCTGAAAGTAAAAGGCGAAGAAGCTCCTAAGGGAGGCTTACAGCGAAAAGTCAACGCTGATACACCGAAAAATAAACGGTGAAGCCGAAAAGTAAACGACAGAAAGATTTGAATCATTCCCAAGGGGATGAGGGTCTATGATTATGATTTTTGAATATGTGTCCCGACATTCATCTGCACGATACATTACATCAAGTCATTTGCACTCATAAACATCCATTTAGACATATAGAATCATCATCATACCACACAAAAAAGTCAGATGCTTCGGCAATGAGGAAAGACTTCGTAGAAAGAGGAAGTTTTCATGCTTCGTTATGTACGAAAAGAAGGGAAGATGTTTTTCGCCTTTGGCTTAAAAGGAGAAGTTTCATCCACAGCAAAGCAGATTGCACACGGATAAAGGAGACAGAATATATTACAAGAATTTTTTATAGGAAAGTCTATCCTAGCAACTATCAAGCTTCAGCTTCGTCATACTTCAGCTTCGTCGTCCTGCACATATTAAGGAGCAGAATAAGAAAGCTGCAAATTTCAAGGAGAAGGTAAAAGTAACAAATATAAGTTTTTTACCAGCTTAAGGTGACTTCGAGCTTCGTCACCAGCCATCTTTCGCCCGCCATTTACCCAAATTTGGGTCATAAATCTATTCCCAATGCTTCGGGCTAGGCTCGGGATATCAATCAAGTCTGCTGCTGACAAGCTAAAGTTTGGTCTATTCACAATTTTCCCATGAGTGCAGCCGGCCTTCAGAAAAGCGGCAGCTATGCCTCGAGAAGCTACCAGGGCGCAGAAATCGGCATGCCCCCCAATAACTTCGTCAAGAGCATCAACCTCGCCTTCAATATGTTCCAAGGTGCTGGGCAGGTTTTCGGCTGAAGGTGAAAATTTTTCAGAGCTGGCTCCGATAGAGTGAAATACGTCCTTCAGCCGCTGCACGCACCGGCTGCCGAAATTCAGACATTTCTCTTGGAGATCCTTCAATGATTTTTCCAAATTTGAATTTTTCTCGACCTCAGTCTTGAGACTTGCTTCAAGCTTCTCTTTTTCTTGCTCATATTTTTCTAACTTTTTGAGTAATTCATTCTTTAAGCTGTCATTTTCGGCTTGGGCTTCGGCCAAGGAGCCTTCCATATACTGAATAATAAAGTCTTTCTTTTCTAAAGCACCTTCGTGTTCTTTAGCCATAATTTCAAGATCTTGAATGGCGAAGTCCTTCTTCTTCAGAACAGCTTCGTAGTTTTCAACTTTTTCTTCTAAATCTTTGATGATAGCTTTGTTCTTCTCCTCTTCAAGATCTTGTTGCATTTTCAGCACTTTGCTTAATAACATACTCTGCCAAAACAACCTTCGTCAGAGAAAGACATAAAAAATAACAATAATAAAATAATAATAATATTTTTACCTTAAAATTAGCATAGAGCAGGCTGCTAGCGACATGATGTCGCTGGTACCTGCAGAGGTCTGCTTCTATCTTCGGCAAGCCAACGCTTTTGGAGAGGGTTCTAACAATTTTGGTCTCGGTGCGGTTCCGAAGGCATCTTAGCTTCCCTTCGTTGACCCCACCAAATAGCATAGCCCCTGATTTATATTCGCAAGATATGGCATGTTTTTTCAACTCTTCTTTTTCGGCGTCTGTTAGCTCTTGTCCAAGCAAATCTTGAAAGTTAAAATCTCTTTCCTCCGAAATTTCACCAATTTGCTCTTTCCCCTTTTCAGTTGCCATGTTCACCGCAGCCATAACAACTTCTTCTTCAGCCATTTTCAGGAGTATATTATCAATAACCTCAAGTGTGGTTTCCAGGTTCGACTCTTCAGTGGCCCCGGCTTCGGCCCCGGTAGCTTCGGCTTCGGCCCCGGTAGCTTCGGCTTCGCCGGTTTCAGCTTCAGTAGTTTCCACTCCAGTAGCTTTGGCTACGGCGTCTTCGGCTTCGCCAGTCTCGGCAAAGACAATTTTTGACATCGTCGCCGGTGGCGGCGTCTGATGGATCACATCTATCACTTGAATGATTCTCTGTTTTTTCGGTTTCGCAGAACTCTCTGCTGCCGAAGTTTTCTCGTCCTTCTGAAAAAACTTTGTCAGTTCCGGTGCCAGCAGACTTAGCTTGACAGGCAAAGATTCAGTCATTACCTTCAAAATTTCTTCTACTTCGGCAGCAGAAGGTGTCACAGACACTTCCTCATCTCGGACCAATCTCTCTGGTTCTGGAGATGCAGGCTTCGGAGATGCAGCTTTTCTCTTTCTTGGAGCAGCTACTTTCGGTGCAAGCTTTTCTTTCTTCTTTTCTGGTTGATCTTCGTCGTCTTTGGTTAAAGTGCTAGCCACTCATTTTCTTTTCTACCCTTCGGCACCCTTGTCTAGCCGCTCATAGTCAGGGTATTCAAAGCCTATAGCATCAAGCACTCTGTTTAGCCTTCGTTTCGGCCGGGTGCCGAAGGCTGCTGTCATCAATTGATCTTCTTTTTTAGAATAATTCCCAAGAATTTCAGTACTCATTACTTCGATTGTATCAAGCCATTCTCGGCAGGGTTCTTTAAAATATTTCTTGAACTTGTAGTGGTAGGGCAGGCGGACAAGTTCCCCCTCTTTCTTCTCTTTTTCGAGCTTCGGCATAGCCCATTCCTTCATTGTTGGAAATATTTTGAACGACAAAAATTCCTGCACAAGATACCAAACTTCTTTAGCACATCGGCAATCATCCTATTTAAAGGAAATCTCAAACTAGCTTTGAGGAAACTCTTGAAAATCACTATTTCATCTTTCTGTGGCTTCGGAGTAGTTTCTTCTCCACCGAAGCGAATCATCTTTTTTCTCATCTTCGCTAAAGTAGCCTGACTTTACCATCTTCGGAAAATCAGCCTTGAAGATAGTTGACTTTCCGAAGTCCAGGTGGCTAGGCTTGCTTGGTATTGCGATATTATGATCATCTTCAGAATCAGTCTCTTCAATATCTGCTTGTTCTGCTTCGGCAGCAGGGGTGTTCTCCGATGTCACCAACCCACTTCGCCTCATCGCTTCTGAAGTAGGGACAGTTTCCGCAGCTTCGGCTTCGTCTCCATCGCGCTCAGCCCTAACAGTAGAGCGCACTCTGGCCATTTGATTTTGAATATCTTGAAAATTGCTCGGAAACTAATAACCTTTCTCCCGAAGCCCTTCTTCTCACGAAGCAGACGCTAAACTGGAGCTTCGTTCGAATGCGAGAGTCAAGCTTCGGCTATGGTTAAAAATTTTGGCAGCACAACAGTGCAATAGCAATGAATGCTGTGGTAACTTCACACCTACCCGTCTGTTTATATAGTGTTGCAGGAAAGAAGGTGAATCACCGGGATTTTTACACCAAGCAAACAGTTGCTCGCACCCGCTGAACGGTGGGCCGCAAAAACCAGAATAGTGAACCCGCATGGTGGAATCGCTACGCGCTCGAAAGCTGTATCGTTTCTCGACAACGAGCTCAGGGAAGGTGTTTTTCGGACCTTCGGCTTCCTGAAGCCTAAGAGATTTTTTTCATGGGTCAAGCTCATTACGAAAAACGATCTAGCACCGCGAAGGGGCTACTGTTGGGACCATGCTTCGTTGCCGAAGGTCCTGCAGAAAGAAACAGCTGCAGCTGAAGCTGCTCGTACGTAACGACGAAGGTATCATTCATGAAGCTTCGGGGTTATAACATATCCGAAGATGAAGGGTCGAACCGACTTAAAGATAGAATGACCTTTTTAGCCTGTAGGGGTCTGAGTCATTGTTGTAAACTTTTATGAAGGACATGATTGTAATTTCTCATAGGCTGTGTCCTGTGCCTATAAATAGTGAACAGTATTCCTTTACTGTTCACGTGTTCCTGTAATTGCAAGTGCATCACTCGGGAATTATTGCTTGTCAAGGCAAAGGTATAAACATACCTTCAACATTGTATTCAAACATTTTAGATTCATATAATAAAATAGGTGAATGATGCCATTTATCTCCAACATATTTATCTTTAATGTTTAACATTTTACACCGCTTTATATTATCTTTGTCACCTTCGTAATATTATGTTTGAGGCCTTCGTCCGAAGTTCATTAAACCTGCGAGGGGATGATGCTTCAGCGGACGAAGGGCATTTGATATTTAACATCTTTTGTGTTGCCTTGTTCTTGATTTATAGCATTTGAGAACAAGTCTCCAACAGCTCCGATAGAGTGAAATACGTCCTTCAGCCGCTGCACGCATCGGCTGCCGAAATTTAGACATTTCTCTTGGAGATCCTTCAGTGATTTTTGCAAATTTGAATTTTTCTCGACCTCAATCTTGAGACTTGCTTCAAGCTTCTCCTTTTCTTGCTCATATTTTTCTGACTTTTTGAGTAATTCATTCTTTAAACTGTCATTTTCGGCTTGGACCTTAGCCAAGGAGCCTTCCATAGACTGAATCATAAAGTCTTTCTTTTCTAAAGCACCTTCGTGTTCTTTAGCCATAATTTCAAGATCTTGAATGGCGAAGTCCTTCTTCTTCAGAACAGCTTCGTAGTTTTCAACTTTTTCTTCTAAATCTTTGATGATAGCTTTGTTCTTCTCCTCTTCAAGATCTTGTTGCATTTTCAGCACTTTACTTAATAATATACTCTACCAAAACAACCTTCGTCAGAGAAAGACATAAAAAATAATAATAATAAAATAATAATATTTTTACCTTAAAATTCGCGTAGAGCAGGCTGCCAGCAACATGATGTCGCTGGTACCTGCAGAGGTCTGCTTCTATCTTCGGCAAGCCAACACTTTTGGAGAGGGTTCTAACAATTTTGGCCTCGGTGCGGTTCCAAAGGCATCTTAGCTTCCCTTCGTTGACCCCATCAAATAGCATAGCCCCTGATTTATATCCGCAGGATATGGCATATTTTTTCAACTCTTCTTTTTCGGCGTCTGCTAACTCTTGTCCAAGCAAATCTTCAAAGTTAAAATCTCCTTCCTCCGAAATTTCATTAATCTGGTCTTTCCCCTTTTCAGTTGCCGTGTTCACCGCAGCCATGACAGCTTCTTCTTCAGCCATTTTCAGGAGTATATTGTCAATAACCTCAAGTGTGGTTTCCAAGTTCGACTCTTCGGTGGTCCCGGCTTCGGCCCCGGTAGCTTCGGCTTCGCCGGTTTCAGCTCCAGTGGTTTCGACTCCGGTAGCTTCGGCTTCGGCAGTCTCGGCAAAGACAATTTTTGACACCGTCGCTGGTGGCGGCGTCTGATGGATCACATCTGTCACTTGAATGATTCTCCGTTTTTCGGCTTCGCAGGACTTTCTGCTGCCGAAGTTTTTTTGTCCTTCTGAAAAAACTTTGTCAGTTCCGGTGCCAGCGGACTTAGTTTGACAGGTAAAGATTCAGTCATTACCTTCAAAATTTCTTCTACTTCGGCAGCAGAAGGTGTCACAGACATTTCCTCATCTCGGACCAATCTCTCTGGTTCTGGAGATGCAGGCTTCGGAGATGCAGCTTTTCTCTTTCTTGGAGCAACTACTTTTGGTTCAAGCTTTTCTTTCTTCTTTTTTGGTTGATCTTCGTCGTCTTTAATTAAAGTGCTAGCCACTCGTTTTCTTTTCTGCCCTTCGGCACCCTTGTCTAGCCGCTCGTAGTCAGGGTATTCAAAGCCTATAGCATCAAGCACTCTGTTTAGCCTTCGTTTCGGCCGGGTGCCGAAGGCTGCTGTCATCAGTTGATCTTCTTTTTTAGAATAATTCCCAAGAATTTCAGTACTCATTACTTCGATTGTTTCGAGCCATTCTTGGCAGGGTACTTTAAAATACTTCTTGAACTTATAGTGGTAGGGCAGGCGGATAAGTTCCCCCTCTTTCTTCTCTCTTTCGAGCTTCGGCATAGCCCATTCCTTCATAGTTGGAAATATTTTGAACGACAGAAATTGCTGCACAAGATCTCTAGTGCCAATGTGCTCAGCAATAATCCTGAATTCAGCCAACGCGATTTGAGTTGGACCTTCTGGTGTCATACTGCATTGGGGTCTGGTCTCTCCGAAGATCAGTTCAAGCGGACTCTGTACTAGCTTCTCCTTGCCATCGTCAACTTTGACGTAGAACCATTTTGATTTCCAGCATGCCGGCCACTTGCTTCGGTAGCTGATCACAAGAAATTTTGTAGTCTTCCGATAGGCAAAATTATAACAACCAAAATTTTCATGTAACCCATCCTTTCTGGCCTTAGTTTGATAATGTAGCTCATGTACCCGGCAGAAACCTTCGGCAAATGGCTCCACCCCCTGGCTTCGGAGAGCCCAAATATAAACACTAAGCCTAACAATAGCATTAGGAGTTAGTTGATGAAAATAGATACCAAACTTCTTTAGCACATCGACAATCATCCTATTCAAAGGAAATCTCAAACCAGCTTTGAGGAAACTCTTGAAAATCACTATTTCATCTTTCTGTGGCTTCGGGGTAGTTTCTTCTCCACCGAAGCGAATCACCTTTTTCTCATCTTCGTTAAAGTAGCCCGACTTTACCATCTTCGGGAAATCAGCCTTGGAGATGGTTGACTTTCCGAAATCCAGGTGGATAGGCTTGCTTGGTATTGCGATATTGTGATCATCTTCAGAATCAGTCTCTTCAATATCTGCTTGTTCTGCTTCGGCAGCAGGGGTGTTCTCCGATGTCACCAACCCAGATCGCCTCATCGCTTCCGAGATAGGGACAGTTTCCGCAACTTCGGCTTCGTCTCCTTCGCGCTCAGCTCTAGCAGTAGAGTGCACTCTGGCCATTTGATTTTGAATATCTTGAAAATTGCTCGGAAATTAATAACCTTTCTCCCAAAGCCCTTCTTCTGACGAAGCAGACGCTAAACTGGAGCTTCGTTTGAATGCGAAAGTCAAGCTTCGGCTATGGTTAAAAATTTTGGCAGCAAAACAGTGCAATAGCAATGAATGCTGTGGTAACTTCATACCTACCCGACTGTTTATATAGTGCTGCAGGAAAGAAGGTGAATCGTCAGGATTTTTACACCAAGCAAACAGTTGCTCGCACCCGCTGAACGGTGGGCCGCAAAAACCAGAATAGTGAACCTGCATGGTGGAACCGCTACGCGCTCGAAAACTGTATCGTTTCTCGACAACGAGCTCAGGGAATGTGTTTTTCGGACCTTCGGCTTCCTGAAGCCTAAGAGACGTTTTTCACGGATCAAGCTCGTTACGAAAAACGATCTAGCACCGCGAAGGGGCTACTGTTGGGACCATGCTTCGTCGCTGAAGGTCCTGCAGAAAGAAACAGCTTCGGCTGAAGCTGCTCGTACGTGACGCCGAAGGCATCATTCATGAAGCTTCGATATTATAACATATCCGAAGATGAAGGGTCGAACCGACTTAAAGATAGAATGACCTTTTATCCCATAGGGGTCTGAGTCATTGTTGTAAACTTTTATGAGGGGCATGATTGTAATTCCTCACAGGCTGTGTCCTGTGCCTATAAATAGTGAACAGTATTCCTTTACTGTTCGGACATTCCTGTAATTGCTAACGCATCACTCGGGAATCATTGTCTGTCAAAGCAAAGGTATAAATATACCTAAAAACATTGTATTCAAATATCTTAAATTCATATAATAAGATATGTGAATGATGTCATTTATTTTCGATGTATTTATCTTTAATGTTTTACTTTACTGTGTATTATCTTTACAAGTTCAATTACGAAGGTAAAACCTTCGTAATATTATGCTCGTGACCTTCGTCCGAAGTTCATTAAATCCTTATGGAAATAATGCTCCGGCGGACGAAGGGCATTAATATTTAACATTTTATGTTGCCTCGTTCTTAACTCATAGCATTTGAGAACAAGTCCCCAACAATGTGCTTAGTGCGGCTGTGTTCAACAGGATTATCCGCCATGCGAATTGCACTCTCATTGTCACATAGGAGTGGGACTTTGCTCAGATTGTAGCCAAAGTCCTGGAGGGTTTGCCTCATCCAAAGTAGTTGCGCGCAACACTATCCTGCGGCAACATACTCGGCCTCAGCAGTGGATAGGGCAACGGAGGTTTGTTTCTTTGAACTCCAAGACACCAGGGACCTTCCTAGAAATTGGCACGTCCCCGATGTGCTCTTCCTATCAACCTTGCACCCGGCATAATCGGAGTCTGAATATCCAATCAAGTCAAAGGTAGACCCCTTTGGATACCAGATCCCGAAGCAAGGCATAGAAACTAGATATCTAAGAATTCGCTTAACGGTCACAAGGTGACATTCCTTAGGGTCGGATTGATATCTAGCACACATGCATACACTTAGCATAATGTCCGGTCTACTAACACATAAATAAAGCAAGGAACCTATCATAGATCGGTATGCCTTTTGATCAACGGACTTACCTCCTTTGTTTAGGTCGATGTGCCCGTCGGTTCCCATAGGTGTCTTTGCGGGCTTAGCGTCCTTCATCCCAAATCGCTTGAGAAGATCTTGTGTGTACTTCATTTGGGAGATGAAGGTGCCGTCCTTGAGTTGCTTCACTTGGAACCCAAGAAAATAGGTCAACTCGCCCATCATAGACATCTCAAACTTCTAAGTCATCACCCTGCTAAACTCCTCACATGACTTTTGATTAGTAGAACCAAATATTATGTCATTGACATAAATTTGGCACACAAAAAGATCACCGTCACAAGTCTTAGTGAAAAGAGTGGGATCGACTTTCCCAACCTTGAAAGCATTAGCAATTAAGAAATCTCTAAGGCATTCATACCATGCTCTTGGGGCTTGCTTAAGTCCATAGAGCGCCTTAGAGAGCTTAAACACATGGTCAGGGTACCTGTCATCCTCAAAGCCAGGGGTTGTTCCACATATACCTCCTCCTTGATTGGCCCGTTGAGGAAAGCGCTCTTCACATCCATTTGAAACAACCTAAACGAGTGGTGAGCGACATAGGCTAATAATATTCGAATAGACTCTAGTCTAGCCACAGGAGCAAAAGTCTCCTCGAAATCCAAACCTGCGACTTAGGCATAACCTTTTGCCACAAGTCGAGCCTTGTTTCTTGTCACCACTCCGTGCTCGTCTTGCTTATTGCGGAACACCCACTTGGTTCCCACAATATTTTGCTTGGGACGTGACACCAGGCTCCAAACTTCATTCCTCTTGAAGTTGTTGAGCTCTTCCTGCATGGCCAACACCCAGTCCGCATCCTACAAGGCCTCTTCTACCCTGAAAGGCTCAATAGAAGAGACAAATGAGTAATGCTCACAAAAATTAGCTAGACGTGAGTGATTTGTTACTCCCTTGCTTATGTCACCCAGTATCTGATCGACGGGGTGATGTCGTTGGATCGTCACTCGGACTTGAGTTGGAGGGGCCCCTGGGGCTTCTTCCTCCATCACTTGTTCTTCCTGTGCTCCCCCTTGATCCTATCCCTCTTCTTGAGGTACGTGTTCACCGTCTTGAGTTGGGGAATGCACCATTGTGGAGGAAGATGGATGATCTTGCTCTTGTGGTTCCTGTGGTTGCACATCACCTATCGCCATCGTGCGTATTGCGGCCGTTGGAACATCATCTTCATCTACATCATCAAGATCAACTTGCTCTCTTGGAGAGCCATTAGTCTCATCAAATACAACGTCGCTAGAGACTTCAACCAAACCGATGATTTGTTGAAGACTCTATACGCCCTTGTATTTGAGTCATACCCTAGTAAAAACCCTTCTACTGCCTTGGGAGCAAATTTAGAATTTGTACCGTTCTTCACTAGAATGTAACATTTGCTCCCAAATACACGAAAGTATGAGACGTTGGGTTTGTTACCGGTAAGGAGTTCGTACGAGGTCTTCTTGAGGAGGTGATGTAGGTAGAGCCAGTTTATGGCGTGGCAAGCTATGTTCACAGCTTCCGACTAAAACCGCTCGAGCGTCTTGAATTCTCCAAGCATCATTCTCGCCATGTCGATAAGCGTCCTGTTCTTCCTCTCTACCACACCATTTTGCTGTGGTGTGTAGGGAGCGGAGAACTCGTGGTTGACGCCTTCTTCCTCAAGGTACTCCTCCACTTGCAGATTCTTGAACTCGGACCCATTGTCGCTTCTTATCTTTTTCACCTTGAGCTCAAATTCGTTTTGAGCCCTCTTTAGAAAGCGCTTTAGGGTCCCTTGGGTTTCTGTTTTATCCTGCAAAAAGAACACCCAAGTGAAGCGGGAAAAATCATCAACAATTACTAGACCATACTTACTTCCCCCGATGCTAAGGTAGGCGACGGGTCCGAAGAGGTCCATGTGAAGAAGCTCCAGTGGTCTTGAAGTTGTCATCACATTCTTGTTGTGATGAGTGCTTCCCACCTGTTTCCCTGCCTGACAAGCTGCACAAGGTCTATCTTTTTCGAAACATACATTGGTTAGTCCTAACACATGTTCTCCCTTTAGAAGTTTATGAAGGTTCTTCATCCCAACATGTGCTAGACGGCGATGCCACAGCCAGCCCATGCCAGTCTTAGCTATTAAGCATGCATCTAGATCGGCCTCCTCTTTCGAAAAATCAACTAAGTAGAGTTTGCCGTCTAATACACCCTTAAATGCTAATGAACCATCACTCCTTCTAAAGACAGAAACATCAACATTTGTAAACAAATAAGTGTAGACCATGTGGCATAATTGACTTACAGACAGGAGATTGTAACCAAGCGACTCTACTAGAAATACGTTTGAAATGGAGTGCTCGTTGGTGATGGCTATCTTGCCCAAGCCTTTGACCTTGCCTTGGTTCCCATCTCCAAAGATGATCGTATCCTAGGAATCCTTGTTCTTGACGTAGGAGGTGAACATCTTCTTCTCCCCCGTCATGTGGTTTGTGCATCCGCTGTCGATAATCCATCTTGAGCCTCCGGATGCATAAACCTGCAAGGCAATTTACGCTTGGATTTTAGGTACCAAACTCTTGTTGGGTCCTACAAGGTTAGTCACAATAGCCTTTGAAACCCAAATACAAGTCTTGTCTCCCTTGCATTTGGATCCCAACTTTCTAGCAACTACTTTTTCATTCTTACATAAGAGCGCAAATGAAGTATTACAAGCATGGTAAATGGTAGAAGGTTCATTACATACTCTCCTAGGCACATGATGCACAACATGACTTCTCCTAGGCCTACTTCTACCATGCACAAAAGTAGAGCTAGAGGCAAACATAACATGTGAATCAAAAGCATTGTGATCATAACTCCTATGAGCATTCATAGAATATTTTCTATTATACATAAAAGCATGATTCTTTTGAATACTACTAGCCATAGGGGCCTTCCCTTTGTCCTTGGTGAGAATGGGAGCCTTTTGGCTTGTTAAGTTCTTGGCTTCCTTTCGAAAACCAAGCCCATCCTTAATTGAGGGTGTCTACCAATTGTGTAGGCATCTCTAGCAAACTTTAATTTATCAAAATCAATCTTGCAAGTCTTAAATTGAGCATTAAGACTTGCCACCTCATCATTTAATTTAGAAATGGACGCTAGATGATCATCACAAGCATCAATATCAAAATCCTTGCATCTATTGCAAATAGCTACATGTTCTACACAAGATCTAGTAGTATTAGCTTCCTCTAGCTTAGCATTTAGATCATCATTCAAAATCTTTAAACTAGAGATTGATTCATGGCACACAGACAATTCAGAGGATAACATTTCATTTCTCTTAATTTCTAGAGCAAGTGATTTTTGAACGCTAACAAATTTATCAGGCTCTTCATACAAAATATCCTCTTATTTTTCTAAAAGTCTATCCTTTTCATTTAAAGCATCAATTAGTTCATTAATCTTTTCTACTTTAGCTCTATCTAATCCTTTAAATAGACTAGAGTAATCTACTTCATCATCGGAGGAATCCTCATCACTAGAAGTAGAGTACTTAGGGGAATCTCGAACACTCACCTTCTTCTCCTTGGCCATGAGGCAAGTGTGGCGTTTGTTGGGGAAGAGCGAAGACTTGTTGAAGGCCGAGGCTGCCAGTCCTTCATCATCGGACTCAGATGAAGAGCAGTCCGAATCCCATTCTTTGCCAAGGTGCGCCTCGCCCTTTGCCTTCTTGTAAGCCTTCTTCTTCTCCCTCTTCCCATGCTTTTCTTGTTCCTGGTCATTATCATTATCGGGGCATTACGCTATAAAATGACCAGTCTTACCGCATTTAAAACAGGAGCGCTTTCCCTTTGCTTTGTTCTTGTTGGGGTGCTCCTTGCGTCCTTTTAGTGCAGTCTTGAAGCGCTTGATGATTAGGGCCATCTCATCTTCATTTAGCCCGGCAGCCTCAACTTGTGCCACCTTGCTTGGTAGCGCCTCCCTGCTGCTTGTTGCTTTGAGAGCAACGGGTTGAGGCTCATAGACGGGTAGAGGGCCATTAAGAGCATCATCCACGTATCGCACTTCCTTTACCATCATACGCCCGCTCACGAATTTTCTGAGTATCTCCTCGAGTGTCATTTTGGTGTACCTAGGATTTTCACGAATGAGGTTTACAAGATGGGGGTCAATTACCGTGAATGACCTTAACATAAGTCGGACGACGTCGTGGTCCGTCCATCTTGTGCTTCCATAGCTTCTAATCTTGTTGACCAGGGTCTTGAGCCTGTTGTAGGTTTGCATTGGCTCCTCTCCCCTGATCATCGCAAATCTCCCTAGCTCGCCTTCCACCAACTCCATTTTGGTGATCATGGTGACGTCGTTTCCCTCATGAGATATCTTGAGGGTGTCCCAGATTTGCTTGGCGTTGTCCAAGCCGCTTACCTTGTTGTATTCATCCCTACACAAGGAAGCTAGCAAAACAGTGGTAGCTTGTGCATTCTTATGAATTTGCTCATTAATATACACAGGATTATCCGTACTATCGAAATGCATTCCATTTTCAACTATCTCCCAAATACTAGGATGGAGAGAAAATAAGTGACTATGCATTTTGTGACTCCAAAAAGAGTAGTCTTCTCCATCAAAGTGTGGAGGTTTCCCAAGTGGAGTTGATAGCAAATGAGCATTGGAATTGAATGGAATACGAGAATAATCAAATGAATAGTTTTGATTAACTGGTTTCTTTTTTGACGAGTCATCGTCGTCGTCGTCTCTTGGTGAAGAAGAGGATTCATCGCTGTCGTAGTAGACGATCTTCTTGATGCGCCTCTTCTTCTTCCCATCCCTCTTCTTGTGACTTGAGCCTGAGTCGGTAGGCTTGTCGTCTCTAGGCTCATTGAGGAAGGACTCCTTCTCCTTGTCGTTGACCACCATCCCCTTTCCCTTAGGATCCATCTCTTCGGGCAATTAGTCCCTTACGTGAAGAGAACGGCTCTGATACCAATTGAGAGCACCTAGAGGGGGGGGGGGGTGAATAGGTGATCCTGTAAAAATCAGACACTAATAGCCACAAAACTTTAGTTATAAGTGTTAGTACGGCTAAGTGGCTTGAAGCGAACTCTTGAACACAAATAATCACAGAGAGGAGCAACACAAGAGACACACGATTTTATCCCGTGGTTCGGCCAAGTAACACTTGCCTACTTCCACGTTGTGGCGTCCCAATGGACGAGGGTTGCACTCAACCCCTTTCAAGTGATCCAATGATCAACTTGAATACCACAACTTTCTTGCTTATAGTCTTCTTCCCGTTTGCGAGGAATCTCCACAAGTTGGAGCCTCTCACCCTTACACAATTGATCACAAAGAACGCACAAGAGTAAGGTAGGGAAGAGCAACACACACAAGACTCAAATACGCAGCACAACCACGCAAACAAGTCACGACTTGAGCTCACAATGCAACACACAGAGTTCACAACTCAAATGGAGCTCAAAATGCTAACACAAAGAATCAAATGCGTGAAGTTGGAGTCTTGGAGTCTTAGGATGCTTAGTGAATGCTTGGGTAGCTCCTCCATGCGCCTAGGGGTCCCTTTTATAGCCCCAAGGCAGCTATGAGCCGTTGGAGGCCAACAAGGAAGGCCATCCTTGCCTTCTGTCGAGTGGCGCACCGGACAGCCCGGTGCGCCACCGGACAGTCACTGTAGACAGTTCGGTGCCGATCTCCTTCCTTTTCTGGCGCAGATGACCGTTGCAGCGTCGGGCCGGTTGGCGCACCAGACACTGTCCGGTGCACACCGGACAGTCCGGTGCCCCCCACCGACCGTTGGAGCTGCCATGCGTCGCGCGAAGATTATGCGACCGATCATTGGCGCAGACGACCATTGGCTCACCGGATAGTCCGGTGCACCACCGGACAGTCCGGTGAATTTTAGCCGTACGCCGCTGATTCTTTTCCCGAGAGTGACGAGTTCGCCCCGAACGACTCACCGAACAGTCCGGTGCACCACCGGACAGTCCGGTGAATTATAGCTGTACGCAGTCGTCGAATCCCGAGAGCGGCCTGTTCACGCGGACTAGCCTGGTGCACTGGACACTGTCCGGTGCACCACCAGACAGTCTGGTGTGCCAGGCCGAGCTGGACTTTGGCTGCACACAGCCAAGTCTTTTGCAATTCTTTCTTTTCCTGTTCCTAGCACTTAGACAAAATATGTTAGTGCTCAAAACAATGTACTAAGTCTAGAAACATACCTCATGTCTTGATTTGCACTTTTCTCTTCATTTAGCACATAAGAACTCAATTACATGTGTTGGGCACTTAATCACCAAAACATAATATAAATTGCCAAGGGCACATTTCTCTTTCAGAATCGCCAAAAGGATGTTCCTCAAAATGAAGGAAGATGAGGCGAAGAACAAGATTGTAGAAGAAGAAAATGATCAATGGAGACCAAATGACGAATCCACTTCTTCACAAGGTTCGTCTTTCAAATCCACTTCTCATATGTGCTTTATCGCTAATGGGAGTGACAGTGAAAGCGAAAGTGAGGATGAGGAGGTGCAAGAAAGTGATAGTGAAGATGAGGATGATCTTCAACAATTCTTCGCTCAGCTAAGCAAGAAAAATCGGATGAGCTTGCTCAAACTCATGAAAAGAACGTAAGAACAAAAAGAAATGTTTCATAAGCAAGAAGACTTCCTCATCAGAAAAAATCGAAGACTTAGAGAAGTTGACCAAAGAGCATGAGAAGCTAAAGTGCTCTCATGATGATTTGGTCCAAAGGTATAAAGACATTTCAATTGAGCGAATTAGAGCTGTTAATCATTCATCATATATTGCTCAATTAGAAAATAAAAATGTTATGCTCAAAAACACGATAGAAAAGTTAAATATTAAAAATCTAGCTTTGCAAGAAAAACATGATATACTTGTGTGCTCTCATAATAAAATTATGGATTCACATATCATGTTAGAAATGGCTTATGAGGTTGTGTTAACTAATTTGAAATCATACCAACCTCACTTATGCACATGTACTCAAATAGAAACTATATTATCATGTGCTAACAAATGTTGCTCTCAAGAAAGCCAATCTTCCATTGAGCTAGAATTTTCAGGAACAAGTAATGTTTCCTATGCAAAAGAAAACAATAAGCTCAAGGAAGAAAATGAGAGGCTAAGAAGGAGCTTGACTCAACTGAAGGGAAAGTGTCATGCTCAACCTTCTCAAGATAATCGTGATAATATGGTGAAAAATCTTGAGAAGGGGACAACCGTAGCATGCACAAAACCCCTTCAAAAGAATACCAAGCTTTCCAAGAAGCGCATGAGCAAAATTCATGGTAAGAAAATTAATGCTCATACTATTTGCTCTAACAATGTACCTATGTGATTCAACCAAGAAAGATCAAAGAGAAGCGATAGAAGGTGCTATGGATGCAAGGAGAAGGGTCATGAAATTGATTCATCCCCCCACATGAAGAACCAAGACCTTGCACGATCAAGAAAGATGACCATCAAGAAAGATGAAAGCAAAAAGCAAATGCATTGCAAGGACAAGCACCACATTTGCTACAATTGCCGTGAAAAAGGTCATCTATTCAAGGTTTGTCCAAAGGGTAAAACTCCTAAGCCTAACTTGTCAATACATTCAGATTTGCTTAGGAGACCCAAATTTGACTCTTGTGCTAGAAAGGTGATGAGTTCACCACATTCTAGGACCAAGGCTATTTGGGTGCCTAAGTCCTTATTAGCTAACCTTGATGGACCCATCATGAGATGGGTACCAAAATATACTTAATAAGTTTTGCAGGTACCTAGAGATGATATGAAGCTTTGGGGTGCTTGAGCAATTTAACTCAATTCTTATCTCAAGCTATCAATCTTACATTGACTATTTTTTAAGATTGGCCCAAAGATGAATTGAGTTGTTATATCACTAACTTCATATTCATCTCTAGCAAGAACTTGTGTTGTAGGGAATAAGGATGAACTTTTGTGGGAATCAAGCAAAAGGCCTACAACTATGGGATATCCAAAGGATGGTAATAATTAAATCTTAAGTGCACATTGCTTTTAATTAGTATATTCCTTTGTGTCTTTTGTAGCCACAAAGGAAAAATGAAGCACTTGAGAATGAACTTAAAAGATTTTACCTTACTTTGGAAAAGATCTAATTATATGGTAGATTGCAAGTTCATATTTTTATATTGTGACAATTTACATGCTTTAAATTGGTTGTATGTATCTTGTGGCATATTTCAAATTAATTATCGTATTATTGCCATGACTTAGACATAAAGAGTATTGTCCCATGTTCTTCAATGAAAAGAGTGCTAAGTAAGAAATTCAAATTCTTAAAGCACTTACCAAAAGGGGAATTCTCTATATGACTAGAGTTGTAAGACTAATGTTTCTATCTAAGTGTTTATGTAGTCTCACAACATGAGAATGTGTTTCTCACTGGAATGTGCCATTCAACATTCAAAGAAGATCAATCCAATACTATGTGATGTATTCATTCTTGTTTGAATTGGTTTTGAGTGTTCTACATTAACTACTCACCATGCTATGAATTAAACTTGCCATGTAAACTTAATTAAATAATCATGCTATTTTCACCTTGTTTAAATTAGTGTTATGTATGATGCTTGTAAGGGTAACTTAGTTCATATCATGAGGTTTCCTTATTTTAGTAAGCTTCTTGTCATTCATATACTAAAGGTTGCTAAATAGGAAACTATTGCTTGTGTTTCTAATGCAATCTCTTTTAAGCTATTTTATGGAAATTCATAAGTAGAGATTGTGCTCTTTCATTTGGTAAAATCACAAGCATTAAAGGTTAATCTTCACCTAAAAGAAAGATTAGGAATGCTCAAGGCAAAGGTATGGAACTAGTTGTTTCATTTTGTATATGACCAATAATAGTTCCTTTCAAGTGGCATTCTTTCAATTGGTAATAATCTATTCTATGGAAAGAAATGTCAATATGAAGTTAAATTCCTTTTGGCTTAAATTTGTAAATTGGTGCATATTATTAATTCACTCCTCCATGTGCATTAACTTAAAAGGAATTTAACTTATGCCTTTATGCCTCATAAATGATGATTTGTTTGCAACTCGTATCTAATGATCACCATTCATTAAATACTTCCTTGTACTACTAATATCTCTTTTCAAAGTTCTTTTTCAACTAGTATTAAAAGAAAAAGAGATAACAAGCTAAAGAAGGAAGTCTCCACAAATGACGAAAAGAAGAATACTACGATGATACCACCACCGATAGTAAGATCTTTCAAATTGGTATAACAAATGGTACACTCTACTTGGTGGTAAGTATTCGTAAGGATAAGTTAATTCATTGCAAATTTGTCATGCCTTGACCATGATATGTAATGTACTCCTCATGAGACTCTTAACTGAATTGAAAGTGCATGTGGCAAGTCAATCAAATACTTGATGCACATATCTAGTGGGGGAACATTATATATCTTGTGTCGTAGAGAATAAGTTTCCTGTTGGGGACTTGTTCTCAAATGCTATAAGTTAAGAACAAGGCAACATAGAAAATGTTAAACGTTACAATCCTTCGTCCTTCGAAGCATTATTTCCCTTGTGTTGGGACCATGCTTCGTCGCCGAAGGTCCTGCAGGAAGAAACAGCTTCGGCTAAAGCTGCTTATAAATGATGACCGAAGCTACCACTCATGAAGCTTCGGTGTTATAGCATGCCCGAAGACGAAGGATCGAACCGACTTAAAGATAGAATGACCTTTTAGCCCATAAGGGTCTGAGTCATTGTTGTAAACTTTTATAAGGGGCATGATTGTAATTCCTTACAGGCTGTGTCCTGTGTCTATAAATAGTGAATAGTATTCCTTTACTGTTCACGCATTCCTGTAATTGCAAACGCATTGCCCGGGAATCATTATCTGTCAAGGAGAAGGTATAAATGTACTTAAACTCTATGTTCTGACATTTTTATGTTCATATAATAAAATATGTGAATGATGTTACTTATTTCTGATACATCTATCTTTAATGTCTCATGTTTTATATATTATTTCATATTATTTTGTAAGTTTAATCACGAAGGTATGACCTTCGTGATATTTCACTCATGGTCTTCGTCCGAAGTTCATTAAACCCTTGGGGAAATAATGCTTCAGCGGACGAAGGGCATTAATGTTTAACATTTTATGTTGCCTTGTTCTTAATTCATAGCATTTGAGAACAAGTCCCCAACATTGGCGCCCACCTCCGGTGAACTCACTTCCACTTTCCTGAGACAATGGCTTCGTTCAAGAACCAAGCTGGAACTGCTTCGGCCCCGAAGCTGATTCTCCCGATAACAGGCGATTCATGCTCAGAGCCGGCTAACAAGAAACAGAAGAAGGAGGCACAGAGAAGAGTACAACATGTAGGGGTACAAGGACCCTTCATCAAATCAAGATGGTCTCACATCCCAATTACCTTTTCTCAAGAGGATCTTCAGCTCAAGGATTACCCACACAATGATGCCATGGTTATTTCTTGTGTGATCAAAGGATTTCTGGTCCATAATGTTTTGGTTGATACAGGCAGTGCAGCAGATATCATATTTGCTAAGGCCTTCAGACAAATGCAAGAGCCCGAAGACAAAATTCATGATGCTACGCACCCTCTTTGTGGCTTCGGAGGGCGGCAGATTGTAGCACTTGGTAAGATTACCATGCCAGTAACCTTCGAATTCATCAACAACGCAAGGACTGAGCAAATTGTGTTTGACATTGTTGACATGGAGTATCCTTACAATGCTATCATTGGTCGCGGAACACTCAATGCTTTTGAAGCAATTCTTCATCCAGCATACCTTTGCATGAAGATACCTTCGGATCAGGGACCTATTGCTATTTATGGGAGTCAGGAAGCCGCCAGAAAGGCTGAAGGGAATTGGACTGATTCAAAGGCAATCCATAACATAGATGAAGCCGAAGCTTGTGAGCAGTACAAGCATAGAAGGGAGAAGGCTGCTTCGGCCGATCAGCCGAAACCCATGCTTTTATGCGAAGATATAGCAGAGCAGAAGGTGCTGCTGGGATCATATTTGTCTGAGGAACAAGAGAAAACCTTGATAAGATTCTTGTTCAACAACAAAGATGTCTTTGCATGGTCGGCTAATGATCTTTGCGGAGTTAACAGAGATGTTATTGAACATTCGCTTAATGTTGATCCATCCTTCAGACCCAGAAAGCAGAGGCTTCGGAAGATGTCTGATGACAAGGTCGAAGGTGCTCGAAATGAAGTGAAAAGACTTCTCAGTGCTGGAGTTATCAGAGAGGTAAAATACCCAGAATGGCTGGCTAACACTGTTATGGTAAAAAAGGCCAATGGTAAATGGAGGATGTGTATCGATTTTACTGATCTCAACAAGGCCTGTCCGAAGGACGAGTTTCCATTGCCAAGGATAGATTCCTTAGTTGATGCAGCAGCTTCATCAGAGCTTATGAGTCTGCTGGATTGTTATTTAGGCTATCATCAAATCTGGATGAAGAAGGAGGATGAGCCGAAGACCAGCTTCATAACCCCTAGTGGAACATATTGTTACCTTCGGATGCCTGAGGGGCTCAAGAATGCTGGAGGAAGCTTCAGCAGAATGACAGCGAAGGTTCTTCAGTCTCAGATAGGCAGAAATGTGTTAACTTATGTTGATGATATCATTGTAAAAAGCACGAAGCAAGAGAATCACATTACTGACCTCCAGGAAACCTTCGCTAATTTCAGACAGGCCGGTTTAAAGTTGAATCCAGAAAAATGTGTCTTCGGGGTGAAGAAAGGGAAATTTCTTGGCTGCCTAGTCTCAACAAAAGGGATTGAGGTTAATCCAAATAAAATCGAAGCTATCCTTCGAATGGAACCACCCAGTACAAAGAAGGGGGCTCAAAGATTGACAGGAAGACTGTCATCTCTCAACAGATTCATATCTAGATCAGCAGAGAGAAATTTACCATTTTTCGAAGTGCTGAAGTCAGTCGAAGTTTTTTAATGGGGACCGGTCCAGCAGAGAGCCTTCGAAGAGCTGAAGCAATATTTGATAAACCTAACAACGCTAACTCCACCAACGCCAGGGGCTCCTCTGTTGTTATATGTGGCAGCATCGCACTCAGCTGTAAGTGCGGCACTTGTCCAAGAGAAGCTTGAAGGGCAAATCAAGAAGCAAGCTCCAATATACTTTGTATCTGAAGTTCTTAGTTTATCAAAGAAAAATTATACAGAATTGGAGAAGGTCCTATATGCTGTTTTGATGGCTTCTAGAAAGCTTCAGCATTATTTCCAAGCATACAATATAATTGTCCCTTCTTCACAACCATTGAAGGACATTATGAGAAATAGAGAAGCTACTGGAAGGATTGGAAAGTGGGCTACGGAACTTAATGAATTCTGCATTGATTATGTCCACAGATCTTCGATTCAGTCCCAGGCGTTAGCTGACTTCATTGCTGACTGGACGCCAGGGGCTCAAGTAGAAGAGGCAAATAAAGATGCTGAAGCATGGACAGTATTCTGCGATGGTTCTTGGGGAACCTTCGGAGCAGGAGCAGCCGCTGTGTTGGTCGCACCCTCCAAAGTTAAAACTTGCTACGCAGCAAGACTTGATTTTAGCTGCACAAATAACATTGCTGAGTACGAGGCTTTACTTTTGGGTCTTCGGAAGTTAAAGACAATGGGAATCAGAAGGGCGGTTCTTAAAACTGATTCCCAGGTGTTGGGGACTTGTTCTCAAATGCTTCGGGTTAAGAACAAGGCAACACGAAAAGTGTTAGGTGTAAAAATCCTTCGTCCTTCGAGACATTATGCCCCTTCGGGAATAATGAGTTTCGGACGAAGGTCACAAAAAACATACCTTCGTAAATATAACAAGTAACGACGAAGGGTTCATATAAAGCATGAAATATAATTTAGGCATCATCATAGAATCATTTCTATTTTATTAACATGAGAAAATAGAAATGATTACAAATTACAAATGTACCTTCGGTCCTGAGAGAAGGTATAAAGTACAAGCGTGACGCAAAAGCGAATGCTCAGTCAGCGTGAACAGTACGGGAGTACTGTTCATCTATTTATAGACGTGGGACGCAGCCCACGTAAAATTACATCCATGTCCACTACATTTGTTAATGACTTATGGAAATCTGTCGAGGCCCACGTAGTCTTTTCATCTTTAAGTCGGTTCCCTTTTCTGCTATCGTGACGAAGCTTCCCCGCACACAGCTTCGGCTGCGCTCGTGCTTCGTCTGGTTCAGGCTTCGTCCTGGCCGTGCTTCGTATTCATAATTCTGAATCCGAGAATACCTGTTCACATAATCCACTTGGAAAACATTGTCAAATCATGTTTTTGAGGACCTTCGGAGGACGAAGGCCCCCAACACCAGGTTATCTCTGGTCATATCGACAAGAGTTGTAAGGCAAGAGACCCAAAGCTTGAGAAGTATCTAGATACTATCCGAAGGATTGAAGCTTCCTTTGAAGGGTTTTCTGTAAAAAATATTCCTCGAGGAGAAAATGAGCATGCTGATTTGCTAGCCAAGTCAGCAGCACAGGGGCTGCCCTTACCTTCGGAAGTATTTTTTGAAACAATAAAAGCACCTTCGGTTGAACTTCTTGAAAGAGCGGCCCTCAACATATCTCCTGTTTATAGTGAAGACTGGAGAACTAAGATCATCTCTTACCTTAAGGGTAATTTTCTTTCAGATGACGAAGCTTATAACAAGAGAATAGAGGCAAGAGCTCGTCCATATGTAATAATAGAAGGGGAGCTGTACAAGCATGGTGTCTGCTCTCCGTTACTGAAATGTTTATCCAGAGCCGAAGGTATAGAATTGATGAAGGAAATACATGCAGGCTTGTGTGGATCTCACATTGGATCTAGGCCTTTGCTAGGAAAAGTTTTTCGCCAAGGATTTTATTGGCAAAAAGCAGCTTCAGATGCAGCGGAACTAGTCCAAAAGTGCGAAGGTTGTCAGAAATGTGCAAGAGATCAAAAACAACCTTCGTCTCTAACTCAGTTAATACAACCCACTTGGCCGTTGCAAAGGTGGGGCCTTGATTTGTTAGGTCTGCTACCACTAGCACAAGGGAATTTAAGATATGTTGTAGTGGCAGTGGAATATTTTTCTAAATGGATTGAGGCAAAGCCTTTAGCCACAATAACTTCGGTTACTGTTCAAAAGTTTTTCTGGCAAAACATTGTTTGTCGCTTCGGAGTGCCGAAGGCTATCACTGTGGACAATGGAACGCAGTTTGACTCCGAAGCTTTCAAAGAATTTTGTGAACAAATTGGCACAAAGATCCATTTTGCGTCAGTTTGACATCCGGAATCAAATGGACTAGTTGAAAGGGCTAATGGCATCATAATGACAGGAATAATGAAGTTAATATTCAATCAGCCAAGGGGAAGTGGCCAGAAGAATTAATTAAAGTGGTGTGGGGCCACAACACAACAGTATCAAGGTCAACAGGTTTTACACCATTCAAATTGCTGTTTGGTGATGAAGCAATAACCCGAGAAGAGGCTAAGGCAGGATCAATAAGAATAGTGGCTTCAGCGATAGACGAAGCTGATTGTTCCGTGGACAAAGATGCTATAGAAGGGATCAGGCTTCAGGCTGTGGAAAACATCAATAAATACTAAGCCGAAACAATAAAATGGCGTGATAGAAAGGTTCGATTGAAGAACATTAAGCCAGGATATTTGGTGCTTCGAAGAGTGGCCAACCCAGACACAGTGGGCAAACTACAACTAAAATGGGAAGGCCCCTTTCTGGTAGTATCTTCGTCAAGACCCGGTTCCTACAGATTAAAGGATATGGACGGCAACGACATTCCTAGATCGTGGAATGCGGATGAGCTTCGGCGGTATTATGTGTAACTTGATGTAATCTTTTTTATTTTTTATTTTTTATTGTTGTTTTAGTTTTTCCTTATGGCACCCTTTTCCTTTCCAAAGGGGGAGAAAGGTTTTTAATGGGGCCACAACATGTAATTTTTCTTTTCCTTATTTCAATTCTATAAGAGTGATATCCCCAAAAAATGTAAATGTAAAAGCTGACAACACACCATCGAGTGCAATGGAAAAAGAAAAGAAGGAGAAGCTCAAAAGTCGTTCCCAAGGGAATGCAGAGCTTACAATGAAAAATAAACGCTGATTCCGCCAAAAGTAAAAGGCGAAGAAGCTCCTAAGGGAGGCTTACAGCGAAAAATAAACGCTGATTCCGCCGAAAGTAAAAGGCGAAGAAGCTCCTAAGGGAGGCTTACAGTGAAAAGTCAGCGCTGATACACCGAAAAGTAAACGGTGAAGCCGAAAAATAAACGACAAAAAGATTTGAGTCATTCTCAGGAATGAGGGCTATGATTATGGTTTTTTGGATGTACATTCAAATAATCATTTGCATAATGCATTACATCATGACATTTGCATTCATAAACATTCATTTAGACATATATAGGATCATCATCATCGTATCATACAGAAAAGGCAGATGCTTCGGCTATGAGGAAAAACTTCGGAGAAAGAGGAAATTTTCATGCTTCGTTGTGTACGAAAAGAAGGGAAGGTGTTTTTCGCCTTCGGCTCAAAAGTAAAGTTTCGTTCACAGCAAAGCAGATTGTACACGGATAAAGGAGAAAAGATATATTACAAGGTATGCACAAATTTACATAAGTTTTTTCCACAATTATATTACAAAGATCTCTTCAGATTTTTTTGCAGGAAAGTCTTTTACAGCAACTGTTAAGCTTCAGCCCGTCATTCTTCAGCTTCATCATCTTGTACATATTAAAGCAGAATAAGAAAGGTGCAAATTTCAAGGAGAAGGTGAAAGTAACAAGTATAAGTTTCTCACCGGCTTAAGGTGGCTCCGAGCTTCGTCACCAGCCATTTTTCGCCCGCCATTTACCCAAATTTGAGTCATAAATCTGTTTCCAATGCTTCGGGCTAGGCTTGGGATGTCAACCAAATATGCTGGTGACAAGCTGAAGTTTGGCCTATTTACAATTTTTCCGTGCGTACAGCCAGCCTTCAGGAAAGCGGTGGCTGTGCCTCGAGAAGCTAGCAGGGCGCAGAAGTCAGCATGCCCAGCAATAACTTCGTCAAGTGCATCAACCTCGCCTTCAATGTATTCTAGGGTGCTGGGCAGGTTCTCAGCTGAAGGTGTAAATGTATCAGAGCTGGCTCCAATTGAGTGAAACACATCCTTCAGCCGCTGCACGCATCGGCTGCCGAAATTTAAGCATTTCTCCTGAAGCTCCTTCAATGATTTTTGCAAATTTGAATTCTTCTCGATTTCGATCTTGAGACTTGTTTCGAGGTTCTTCTTTTCCTGCTCAGATTTTTCTGACTTTTTGAGTAATTCATTGTTTAACCTGTTATTTTCGGCTTGGGCTTCAGCCAATGAACCTTCCATAGAATGAATGACGAAGTCCTTCTTTTCCAAGGCAACTTCGTGATCTTTAACTTTGATTTTAAGATCTTGAACAACAGAGTCTTTTTCCTTCAGAGCAGCTTCGTAATTTTTGACTTTGTTTTCTAGATCTTTGATAATAGTTTCGTTCTTTTCATCCTCAAGATCTTGTTGCATTCTTAGCACTTTACTTAGAAGTATACTCTGCCAAAACAACCTTCGTCAGAAAACAACTTAATTCAAAATAAAAAATATATAATAATAAAAAATCGAGACTTTTTTACCTTGAAATTAGCATAGAGCAAGCTACCGGCGATATGCTATCGCTGGTATCTACAGAGGTCCGCTTCAATCTTCGGCAGGCCAACGCTTTTGGAGAAGGTCCTAACAACCTTGGCCTCGGTTCGGTTCCGAAGGCATCTCAGTTTCCCTTCATTGACACCACCAAATAGCAGAGACCCTGGTTTGTATCCACAGGATATAGCATATTTCTTCAGCTCTTCTTTTTCAGCATCTGACAACTCTTGTCCAAGTATATCTTGAAAATTAAAATCTTCTTTTTCCAAAATGTCTTCAATCTGCTCTTTTCCTTTTTCTGTTGCCGTGTTCACTGTAACCACAGCAGTTTCTTCTTCAGCCATTCTTAGAAGCATATTGTCAACATCATTAAGTGTAGTTTCTAGGTTAGGATCTTCGTTGGTCTCGGTTTCAGCCCCGGTGGCTTCGGCTCCGGTGGTTTCGGCTCCGGTGGCTTCGGCTCCTCCGGTTTCGGCTCCGGCGGTTTCGGCTCCGATGGCTGTGGGATCGGCAGTGACAATTTTTGATGCCGAGGTCGGTGGTGGTGTCTGATGAATGACATCAGCCACTTGGATAATTCTTCGTTTTTTCGGCTTTGCGGGACTTTCTGCTGCCGAAGCTTCTTTGCCCTTCTGAAAAAACTTCGTCAGTTCTGGCGCCAGCGGGCTTAGCTTGACAGGCAAAGGTTCAGTCATTACCTTCAGAATCTCTTCCACTTCGGCAGCAGAAGGTGTCGCAGGAGCTTCCTCCTCCTGGGTCGACGTCTTTGGTTTTGGAGATGCAGGTTTTGGAGATGTATCTTTTCTTTTCCTTGAAACAGCTACCCTCGGTCCAGGGCTCAGTTTTTCAGAAATTTCTTTTTCCTTTTTGGCCAATTTGGTGCTTTCTTTGTCCAGGGCGCTGGCAATCCTCTTTCTCTTTGGGCCTTCGGCATCTCCGCCCAGTTGCTCGTAATCAGGGTAATCAAAATTCAAAGCATCTAGCACACGATTCAATCTTCACTTCGGACGAGTGCCGAAGGCTGCAGTCATCAACTGATCTTCTTTCTTAGAGTAATTTCTGAGGATATCATTGCACATAATCTCGATTGTGTCCAGCCACTCTTGGCAGGGCTTTTTAAAGTGTTTTTTAAACTTGTAGTAATACGACAATCGAACAAATTCTCCCTTTTTCTTTTCTCCCTCCAGCTTCGGCATCTCCCAATCCCTCATTGTTGGAAACACTTTAAAAGCCAGAAATTCCTGCACCAAGTCTCTAGTGCCAATATGATCTGAAATCACGCGAAATTCAGCCAAAGCAATTTGGCTCGGGCTTCCACTTATCATGTTGCATCGGGGCCTCGTTTCTCCGAAGGTTAGCTCTAGTGGACTCTGGACCAATTTATCTTCATCCTTATCAACTTTAACATAAAACTACTCAGATTTCCATCCGGCTGGCCATTTGCTTCGGTAGCTTATCACTGGAAACTTCGAAGTTTTGCGATAAGCAAAGTTGTAACATCCAAAATTCTCATGAAGACCATCTCCTCTGGCTTTAGTCTGATAGTGTAGTTCATGGACTCGACAGAAACCTTCACCGAACGGTTCCACTCCCTGGCTACGAAGGGCCCAAATATAAACACTTAATCTAACAATAGCATTAGGGGTCAGCTGATGAAGGTAAACCCCAAACTTCTTCAACACATCAGCAATCATCCCATTCAAAGGAAATCTTAATCCTGCTTTAAAGAAGCTTTTGAACACAACCACTTCATTCTTTTCCAGCTTCAGAGTAATCTCCTCCCCACCAAAACGAACCAGCTCCTTTTTTGTTTCACTAAAGTAGCCCAGCTTCACCATTTTTGGAAGATCAGCTTCAGAGATGGTGGACTTTCCAAAGTCCAAATGACTAGGTTTGCTTGGCATCCCGCAGTTGTACTCATCTTCGGAACCAACTTCTTCAACATCAGCTTGCGTTGCTTCGGCAGCAGGTGTGTCTTCTGATGGAACCAGCCCGGAACGCCTCATCGCTTCAGAAATCAGAACAGTTTCAACGGCTTCGGTCTCGTCTCCATCACGCTCAACCCTAGCAGTGGAGCGTATTCTGGCCATTTGATTTTAAATTTTCTTGAAAAATTCTTTGGAAGTCAATAACCTTTTTTCCGAAGCTATCCTTGTGACAAAGCACAAACCAAACTGGAGCTTCGTTTTGAATGCAAAAATCAAGCTTCGACTATGGTTAAATTTTTGGCAGCAAAACAGTGCAATAGCAATGAATGCTGTGGTAACTTCACACCTACCTGTCTGTTTATATAGTGCTGCAGGTAAGAAGGTGAATCGTCAGGATTTTTTCACCGGGCAAACAGTCACTCGCACCCACTGCACGGTGGGCCGCAAAAACCAAAAAGGTGAACCTGCATGGTAGGACCGCTCCGCGCTCGAAAACTGTATTGTTTCTCGGCAACGAGCTCAGGGAAGGTGTTTTTCGGACCTTCGGCTTCCCGAAGCCTAAGAGACTTTTTCACGGATCAAGCTCGTTACGAAAAATGATCTAGCACCGCGAAGGGGCTACTGTTGGGACCATGCTTCGTCGCCGAAGGTCCTGCAGGAAGAAACAGTTTCGGCTAAAGCTGCTTATACATGATGACCGAAGCTACCACTCATGAAGCTTTGGTGTTATAGCATGCCCGAAGATGAAGGATCGAACCGACTTAAAGATAGAATGACCTTTTAGCCCATAAGGGTCTGAGTCATTGTTGTAAACTTTTATAAGGGGCATGATTATAATTCCTTACAGGCTGTGTCATGTGTCTATAAATAGTGAACAGTATTCCTTTACTGTTCACGCATTCCTGTAATTGCAAACGCATTGCCCGGGAATCATTATCTGTCAAGGAGAAGGTATAAATGTACTTAAACTCTATGTTCTGACATTTTTATGTTCATATAATAAAATATGTGAATGATGTTACTTATTTCTGATACATCTATCTTTAATGTCTCATGTTTTATATATTATTTCATATTATTTTGTAAGTTTAATCACGAAGGTATGACCTTCGTGATATTTCACTCATGGTCTTCGTCCGAAGTTCATTAAACCCTTGGGGAAATAATGCTTCAGTGGACGAAGGGCATTAATATTTAACATTTTATGTTGCCTTGTTCTTAATTCATAGCATTTGAGAACAAGTCCCCAACACCTTGGGATATAATGATCTTCGGACGAAGGTTGTGAAGGGCATACCTTCATCGATGCAACATATAATGGTGAAGAAAGAATCATATAAAACATAAAAGATAATATAAACAGTCATATGTTATTATTAGCTCATTTCTATTTTATCACTATGGGAAAATAGAAATGATAATAAATTACAATTGTACCTTCGGCCTGAAAGAAGGTAAAAATACAAGCGTGGCGCGAAAGCAAATACCCAGTCAGCGTGAACAGTACGGGAGCATTGTTCATCTATTTATAGGCACGGGACGCAGCCCATGTAAAATTACACCCATGTCCTTTACATTTGCTAATAACTCTATATTAATCCGTCGAGGTCTAAATAGCCTTTTCATCTTTAAGTCGGTTTCCTTTTCTGTTATCATGCCGAAGCTCTTCTGCGCACAGCTTCGGCTCTGTGCCATCCTTCGTATTCCTTTTGTGCTTCTTCACACTGTGGCTTTAACTCAAGTCCAAAGATACCTGTTCATGCATTATACTTCCAGAAACATTGTTAAATCATGTTTTTGAGGACCTTCGGAAGCCGAAGGCCCCCAACAGTAGCCCCTCGCAATATTAATTTGTTAGAATGATAAATTCAGATTTCGATATGGACGAAGGCCCTAAGCCAAAGGTCCGAAAAAAACACCTTCCCTTTGCTAGAATAGCAACAGTCACTGATAGGCGGGTCCTTCCAGTTTTCAACGCACTAGGCGTATAAATAAGAGCGCACCACAAGCTCATTTGGCACGCTTTCTTGCCATCTGCTCTTGCTTACTCAATTTCTAGCTCTTGCGCACCAACATTTGCTTGGCTTTTTTTTTAAAATTTTTTAAGCTTCGGCTTTGAGAGTACTTTTTCAGCATTTCCGAAGATGTCTCAAGATAAAAAAAGCTATTGCTGAAACGAAGCTGAGCCTTTCTGAGGAGAAGAATCTTGGCTTTCTTGAATCAATAGCGAAGACAAATACAAAGAAGATTACAAGGGAGATTTTGGAAGGTTTATCTGAAGACACTGGTGATAGTGACAGTTATGATGTGGAAAGTGGTGGTGAAGACTCCGAAGATCGACCCTGGCGACCAAGTCATACAGTTTTCGGAAAATCAACTATTAAACAGAGTCAACTTGACAATATGAGGGGAAGGTATTTTCGAGATGTGTCTATTGTGAGGGCTGACAACAGAGACAAGACTTCTCCTACTCCCGAAGAGAACGAAGTTGTGATCTTCCGAAGCTTCTTCAAGGCTGGACTTCGGTTCCCCCTAGGCAGTTTTATGGTGGAAGTTCTGAAGACATACCAGGTTTACCTTCATCAAATTACGCCCGAAGCGATCATAAGAATGGGGATCTTCGTATGGGCTGTAAGGAGTCAAAGCTTGGAGCCAAATACAAAAAGTTTCTGCAGTATGCACGAACTATTATATGAGACAAAACCCTGGGGTAAGGAGCAGTATCATAACAATTTTGGCTGCTATAGCTTCGTTGCTCGCTCTGGGTCAAGCTGCCCCGTGCCAACCTTTCGGAAAAGATGGCCTGGAGATTGGATGAAAGAATGGTTCTACGTGAAAAATGATTTAAAGGCACGAGAGGATATTAAAGGGATTATCATGCGCCCTATCTGGCAACGCTTCGGCCTCCGGAAACCGAAGGTAGAAATTGATGAAGCGGCCGAAGAATGTCGCAAGGCCTTCGGCTTAGTCTGCTCTTTCATCCGGACAAGAGACTTAGTTCAATAGCACGTGGCCTACAGGATATGGCCATTGGTAGGCAACTGGGAGATGCCAAAAGAATCCATTAGCAATCCCCATGAAGGTGGTTTGGTTCGACTAAAATATACCTTCAGGTTTAGAGACCAGTTTATGGAGCCAGACGACGACTGGCTGAAAAGCGTCGAAGCTACAAGCGATGAGCTGCTTGGGCTGTATTCCAAAGCGGAAGACAATGCGCTATCTATGGCCTTCGGAGGTCGGAAAAAGAAGAGACTAAATAGAGTTTTTGATGCTATTGGGTTCATGTACCCTGACTACCGCTACCCGACACGGGGGCAAAAAAGGAAGAATGCAACTTCCAGGAAAGACGATGCTTCAGCTGCTCCAAGCGAGCCCGCGCCGAAGAGCAAAAAGGTGAAAGTCCTTACTCACCGACCGCGCTTCATCGAACCGGCCATAGTTCCCGAATTTGGCGGTGAAACATCTTCGGCGACCGAAGCCAAAGAACCTGTGATTACACAGAAAACTGAAGAGCCGGCTGCAATGCCGAAGGCGTCATCAACCAAATCAGATGAGTCAAAGGCCACTAATATTGAAGAGATAGCGGTCGAGAAAACAAAGGCATTAGAAGTTATAAGCCCTTCGGCAGAGGTGACAATGCCGAAGGCACAAAAGGATCTTACAACGACTCCCAAGAGGAGGAGGATGGTGAACGTACTAGATGTGCTGGAAACAATAAAAACTTCAAGCTCTACTCCAAAGAAGACTGTCGAAGCTTTGAAACCACAAATTGAGGCAAAACTATCCGAAGCCGAAGCTGCCAAGAGCCAAGCCAAGACCGAAGCTGGGCCCTCAGAGCCTGCCAAGGAGAAATCCTTGGAAATAGAAGAAGAAACGGAAAAAGAGGCTGCAAAAGAAATTCTGTATGAAAAAACTGCCATTCCTATTCCCGAAGCATCTTCCGAAGCTCTCGATTATATTATACGACATGCTTCGGGAAAGAGGTTATCTGCAGAAGAGAAGCGAGAAGCCCAATGTTATGCCCAGAGACTGAAATATCCGAAAGGGGCATTGATATTCAACGGCAGCGGAGAAGAAGACTTCTTGTATTGTCTCCCGGACAACAAAGAGATTTCTGTCTGCCGGGGGATGAGCAGGAGCTTCGGATTCCCGACACTAGAAGAGGGGCTCTCGGTGCTATCAAAAGATGAACTGGCCGACAGCTTAGCATACAATAGCTTAAAGGTAAGAGAATTAGATTCTTGTACTTAAAAACAAAATTTTCCATTTGCTTATACTTAATACCACACTCCTTTTGCAGGGCCTTATTCTTAGCAACGCCCTCAGGTCGCAAAAAAGTGCTGAAGACGAAGGATGTGCTATAGCTTTGAGCAACCTTCGTTCCAAAGTAATTGAACTAAGGAACGAAGGTCTTGAAAAAGATAAAATATTAAACTCATTAGTGAATAAGATAAAAGAAGACGAAGCTACTTCCAAAGCCCAATCTAAAGCCTAGAAATGTGAAATTGAAGAGCTTTGGAAACAGCTGGCTGAGGCGAATTTAAAATGCGCTATCGCCGAAGCTGACCGACACGCCCGTAACTATTGGAAAAATTATTGGGAGAAGACAGTTGTAGAACTTCGCTCTTCAAAAGAGAAATGTTATGAAAAATCTATAGAATGTGTAGATAAAATAAAAACTAGCTTCGCCAAAGTTGGCGCATACTCTAGCGAGGATAATTTCGTAAGAGGCAATCCTGACGGCCCGATTGACTGGATCAGCAACGAGGCCGAAGCTTTTGAGGAAATTTTGAGCGGTCGTGGGGATGTCTGCGCCTTCTCAGGTGCCAGAGGGATTGCGGCTATTTTGGAGAAGTCCGGTTGCGAGCATGTGAAAGCTTTGGCCCAAACCGAAGCTACTTTATCCATTGAAGATACAAAAGACCCCTCGGCCGAAGCAAGCTTAGTTAACGAAAAATTCTTCACTAACATCTAGGAGAATGGTGGCCGAGGGATGGCCCACGAGATAATAAAAAAGAGCGAAAAAGATTCTCACGATGCAAAAGAAGCAACAAAGGCAGCTAAGAAAGCTGCGGAACTCGAGAGGCGAATAGGTATTGCTTAATAACTTTTAACTTTATTTTCTAATTTTGTGACTTCGAACTTATTTACGTTTTCTACCGCAGCTGAACTATCTCCTTCCCCGGAGCTCTTTGAGCCAACGGTCGACCCAGAAGCAAAGAAAGAAGATGAGATCATTAAAATGGCCGAAGCTATTTTGGACGAAGCTGTTGCTCAACTGTTAAACGAAACTGCAGAAGCAGTTTTAAAAGAAGAATAGCTATTATTGTAAAGACATTTGGAATGTAATATTTGCTGAACAAAGTGTGTAACATCTTGTAGTCTTGAATGTAATATATAAGCTATTTGTGACTCAATTCTTTACGATGCATGAAACTTTACGTACATACCATTTTTGAGCCTCCGGCGAAAAAACACATTCCCTTCTTTTCATGCTTCATGAAGAATATCCATATTTCGTAAAAACATTAAGCTTCGTGAGCAATAGATTTCTTTCCACATTATAGTTGATGAAGCTGCACTTCTTCAAAACATTTTGTGCCTTGGCACTTCTTCAAAGCAATTTCCGAAGATCAATATTATATCCCCTTCTTGTGCCATTGATGCGATATGATGCATGATGTTATGCTATGCGAATGATGTGATGATGTTATGCTATGCAAAATGATATTCGTGCCGAAGATACACACACATTCCCTCAGTGGTATACACAATCACTTTGCCGTTTATTTTTCGGCTTCACCGCTTATTTTTCGGTGTATCAGCGTTGACTTTTCGCTATAAGTTCTGCATCCCCTTAGGAACGTCTTTTTAACTTCTTCGCCTTCTATTTCGGCGGTATTCACGTTGACTTTTCGCGCTTCGCCTTATATTTCGGCGGAATCATCGTTTATTTTTCGCTGTAAGCTCTGCATTCCCTTTGGAACGACTTTTGAGCAGAAAACTTACGCTGCGCTCCCTTAGGAACGACATTTTGTAGCTTCGGCAAGCTTACGCTACATTCTGTAGAACGACTTTTTGTAGCCTCGGAGATGTTTTTTGTAGCCACAAGTTCTCTTAGGAACGAATTTTCATGCTTCGGCAACTTTCGGACTCCGTAAGTCTATGAAGAAGGTATATTATATCATGACAATAACGAAGCTATTACAAGAATCTAAAAACAACAAAAAAAAACTGTGCTTTCAATGATTGCCCCTTATTAAAAATAAAATGATGGCGAATGCAAAAAACTGTTGCAGAGGTAGGATATCTTCTAGTAGATGTGCTTCGATTCTGGCATAGTGCTGTTGACTGTGCGAGCTTCGGACTCCTCTCTGAAGTCTCGTTGCTGGTGAGTGTGCTGACTCCCTTCTGGCTGCTGGCCTTGTTGTATTGGTGGTGGAGGTGGAAACTGTTGCCAAGATGCCTGAGGTTGACTTGCCGAAGCAACAGAAGCTGCAAGATGGTTACCCACATACTCTGGGATGTACGGTGAATGATACGAAGCAGTATGCATAACTTGCTTCGGCTGGTTCTGTTGGGCTGCAGCTTCTGCTATCTCCTTCTGTTTCTGGATGGTGACATGGCACATCCTTGTAGTATGGCCCTTGTCCTCATCGCAGAATAGACAATAAATTTTCCTGGGCTGATCCCCAAACCTTCCACCGAAGCCCCTGGCGCCTCTGCCCCTTGGGGCTGAAGGCCGAGGATAGCTTTGTTGCTATCCCGAAGCTTGGGAAGAATATTGCGGCCTCTGTTGCTGACTTCCTCTATCGTCATTCTGAGCGGAGTGGATCGACCTGACGTGCCTTGGGTGGATTCTCCCTCCGAAGCCCCTGGTCATTTCGGAGAACCTGTAAGCTTCCTCCCTTCTTTGACGAAAGTCATTGTCAGTGCGAATGTATTCATCCATCTTTTGGAGCAGCTTCTCCAGAGTCTGAGGGGGTTTCCTGGCGAAGTATTGGGCCGTAGGTCCTGGCCGAAGCCCCTTGATCATGGCCTCAATGACAATTTCATTGGGCACCATTGGCGCTTGTGCCCTCAGACGCAAGAACCTTCGAACATACGCCTGAAGGTATTCTTCGTGATCTTGGGTGCACTGGAACAAAGCTTGAGCGGTGACCGGCTTCGTCTGAAACCCTTGGAAACTGGTGATCCGCATGTCCTTCAGCTTCTGCCATGATGTGATTGTTCCTGGCCGAAGAGAGGAGTACCAGGTTTGTGCAACATTCTTGACTGCCATGACGAAAGACTTCGCCATGACTGCAGTATTGCCACCATACGAAGATATGGTCGCTTCGTAGCTCATCAGAAACTGCTTCGGATCTGAGTGTCCGTCATACATGGGGAGCTGGGGTGGCTTGTAAGACGGGGGCCAAGGTGTAGCCTGTAGTTCTGCTGATAGAGGAGAAGCATCATCAAAAGCAAAATTTCCATGATGGAAATCCTCATACCAGTCATCCTCGTTGAAGAAGCCCTCTTGATGAAGCTCTCTGTGCTGGGGCCTTCGGTTTTGCTCATCTTGAGAAAGATGACAAACTTCTTCAGTGGCTTCGTCTATCTGCCTTTGTAGGTCAGCTAGCCGAGCCATCTTTTCCTTCTTCCTTTGCACTTGCTGATGGAGCATCTCCATATTCCTGATTTCTTGGTCCAAGTCGTCCTCCTGGGGCGTTGGACTGGTGGCCTTCCTCTTCTGGCTTTGGGTCTCTCGAAGAGAAAGGGTGTCCTGGTTCGGGTCCAGCGGCTGCAGAGCGGCAACCCCAGTCGCTGAAGCTTTCTTTGGCGGCATGACGAAGGTCGATGCTTGCCGAAGGTGGTCGAAAAGGGTTCACCGAAGGTGGGCACCAATGTTGGGGACTTGTTCTCAAATGCTATAAGTTAAGAACAAGGCAACATAGAAAATGTTAAACGTTACAGTCCTTCGTCCTTCGAAGCATTATTTCCCTTGGGATATAATGATCTTCGGACGAAGGTTGTGAAGGGCATACCTTCATCGATGCAACATATAATGGTGAAGAAAAAATCATATAAAACATAAAAGATAATATAAACAGTCATATGTTATTATTAGCTCATTTCTATTTTATCACTGTGGGAAAATAGAAATGATAACAAATTACAAGTGTACCTTCGACCTGAAAGAAGGTAAAAATACAAGTGTGGCGCGAAAGCAAATACCTAGTCAGCGTGAACAATACGAGAGCACTGTTCATCTATTTATAGGCACGGGACGCAGCCCATGTAAAATTACACCCATGTCCTTTACATTTGCTAATAACTCTATATTAATCCGTCGATGTCTAAATAGCCTTTTCATCTTTAAGTCGGTTTCCTTTTCTGTTATCATGCCGAAGCTCTTCTGCGCACAGCTTCGGCTCTGCGCCATCCTTCGTATTCCTTTTGTGCTTCTTCACACTGTGGCTTTAACTCAAGTCCGAAGATACCTGTTCATGCATTATACTTCCAGAAACATTGTTAAATCATGTTTTTGAGGACCTTCGGAAGCCGAAGGCCCCCAACAGTTCCCTTGAGTAAGCTATACTAAGACAATCCAAAATGGTAAATTTCTATCTCATTCATATGGATTGTAATCTTTGGTTTCTAAATAGCTACTCTTGAGGCAGTTTAAAATTCCCTTATCGTTAAATCTAAAAGTACATAAGAATACTTTTTGTTGATATTTATGACATACATATGCACTAACATGGATATGATTTTTAAACTGTAAAAGGTACAATTAGTGATCCATACTCTCTAAATTTTGGAAACCCTTAATTTGATATCTTAGAAATCTACTCAATCGGTATCCATATGCTTCACATTGAATTGGATCACTAAGTTGTAAATTCCATGCATAACTTGTCTTTATGATATGAATGCTTGTGCGACTAACCTTGATAAGCTAGGTGCACCCAAGGTCAAGCTAGGTTCATCATCAAGAAGGCAACACAATGATGTATCAAGAAAAGGAGAAAAGGCTCCTATTCTTAACTCTAGCTTTTATCTATGTGATTAAATATTGACTTAAAACCATGTAAGATGGTTGTCAAGTATATGTGGGTGCCTACACAAAGAGAAAGGCCACAATAAGGATTGTATGGGTACTCAAGGCTCTTACTACTAATATCAAAGGACCCAATTCAAATTGGGTACCAAGATATTAAGCTTAAACTTGTTTTGCAGTATCACTCCTTCAATGGATCAAGTTGGATGCTCGATAATGAATGTATAAATCATATTTGGAGATAGTAGCAAGGGTGGTAACAACTGAATCTCAAGTGCATATTATTTTCAAATCCTATCTCTTTTGTGACTTGTGTAGCCACCAAGGAGAAAGAAGCACCTGAGGATATAAATCAGTTGTTGATTATGAAATAAAGGTCCAATTGGAAGATGAATGAATACTATCATATGGTCAACAATCCAAAATTATGTGACGTATTCTCTATCTAGTTAATTTGGATTTGATTCTTCTTTATTACACACTTACCATAATATGGATTAAGTCAGCCCTTTAGACTTCATTGAACAACCATGCATATTATCTATGTCATTCAAAATATATTGTGCATGAGGGCTCAAGGGAAATTTAGTCCATATTATGAGGTTTCTCTATTTTAGCAACTCGCTTGCCTTCCACGTATAAAGGGTTGCTAAATAAGAAACTAGTGCTTGTGCTACTAATGCCATCTCTTGTGTTGAGTTTATCCATAGAAAATCTATGTTAAGAGATGGTGCTTGTTTTAAATTGGATAAATCACAAGCTTAAAGGATACTATTCAACTAAAGTAAGATGAAGTTGATAAGAGGCCAAGGTATGAAAACTTTCTCTCCTTCAGTTGTTTTAGTATTCTATCCTTAGTGGGATGTATCATAGTATAGGTTAAATTCCTTGCAATATAAAATGTTCAATAGTGCATATAACTTTGACATCAACTATATGTGTGCACTAATTTGAAGGAATTTAGTCTATCCTTTTGGGTTTCAATAATGATGATCCATTTGCCATCCACATATAAGGATCATCATTTGTGAAACCCTCTCTTGTGTTTTAATGCTCTCTTTTCTAAGTGTTTCAACAAGGTCCTTCCAAGTTCTTTGAAGATGGATTCAAAATCTACAAATATAAGAGTCTTGGTTCTTTCAATCATTGAGTTTCAATGGGTCTCATATCAAGTATGATCGAACCAAGCAAAGATGAATGCAGTTCAAGATCACTTGGTTGGATGAAATCATAAAGAGAAAAGAAATCACAATGAATCAAGAAGGAAGTTGAACTTACCTGAAAACCAAATAATGAAGAAGTATTGACATAATCATATAGATGGAAATTCATGATTATAATGGAGACCATGTGGCATAGAACAAAGGTATGTTACTCCATGAACTATTGTATTATATTTTTGTATCTAGGCCCTTACATGCTAGTGTGTGCATGTATATGCAATATCTTAAGTCACATCATAAGGTTGCCACTTGTGGTAACGATTAAAGAAGCTCTAGATATTTGATTAATACCTCTTGTAGTGATGTCATAAGTTAGTCTGAACTCATCTTAGTGAGGTATGAGTCAAACTTGCTAACTTCTCAAGAATCTTGGCTTAAAATATTGCATATCATGTCTATTAGTATACCTTTTGAGTATGAGTAATTCCTTCAATTGGTACAATTTCACATTTTCATACTTTATTTATACCAAGGTTCAAATTGTAGAACTTAATCCCCTGGCCTCACAAGTCCAAGTGCATAAGCTAAACAAGTATTCATCACTTGTATGCACACATTTAGGGGGAGAATGGTCTATAATTCGAATCTTTGAGACTAACTTCATTTTCAAGTCTATTATGTGTGTAGTCTCAAATTAGAAAGGAATTTTTGGGCAAAGACAATCGCTTACACTGCAAATTTGATGGGTATCAAAGATTCTTTGCTCCAATAAATGTATCTTTTATACATTTCATAAGAGAATGAGTTTCTCTTGTATATGCTACTCCAACGTCATCTAAAATTAGTAAATATGTATCACATCCTTTTGGATTGCAAATGTCTAAAGTAGCATAGCTTATAAATTCTCCTGTCTAGAACTTAATTGATTAAATAGTGCACATGTTCCTTGTTGCATGATTACATTCATATATTTGTGTGTAATAAAACTTGAGGAGAACTTAGTGTAATATGCAATTAGTGATTTGTTTATCTATCAAATTGTATCAATTGGTGTTTTTCAATTGGTATTTTTTCGTACATGATGACTAGTTGTAGAATCCATACTTGTGCAATTTTCATGTTGCCTCTTGTTGTGATAAGAAAATGCTAGGTGACATCTAGACTCCATCTATCAAGCTTCACCTTTAATTTAGTATGACAATCTTCATTTAATATCTTGGACCCATGTCACAACTATACCAACAAGAGCTTGCAAATGAATTCTAAATCCAACACAAGTTTGGAACACCCCCTTGAAAGGGTAAAATGCAAAGGTACATCACTTATGACACTTCTCCATTACCTTTGTGCCATCTAAGGACCCTTTTCATGAAAATGTGTTCACATCTTGCTTAATCATGATTTCTACCCTTTATATTCTTTGTATCCTTTTTAGAGATTTATGACAAAGGGGGAGAAATTTTGCATTAAAGATTACCTTTATTATTATTTAACTAAGTTTTAGAAGACCTTTGAAAAGGGGAGAAATTAACAAATAGGGGGAATCATAAGAAAAACATAAGATGTAGAAAGTTGATGAGTGCATACTATGTCATGAGCATCACTTTTATTTTATGACACACTGCACCCCATGAATAGTATGATATAAGTTATCTCCATACTTTGACCCAAATATGTGCTTTTGGCATTTGAGTACAAAATTGGTATTTTCTGTAATGCACATATTTAGGGGGGAAACTATATCTTAGAATTAAAAAACATAAGATGTAGAAAGTTGATGAGTGCATACTATCATGAGCATCACGTTTATTTTATGACACACTGCACCCCATGAATAGTATGATATAAGTTATCTCCATACTTTGACCCAAATATGTGCCTTTAGCATTTGAGTACAAAAGTGGTATTTTCTGAAATGCACATATTTAGGAAGAGGAAACTATATCATATAATTCAAAATCGTATTTATCAAATCCTATATAAGCTTTAAATGTGTTGTCATCAATCACCAAAAAGGGGGAGATTGAAAGTGCATTCATCCCTTTTGTGAGTTTTGGTGATTTGGATAACAACACATTTAAAGGTCTAACAAGTTTGCTAAGTGTTGAACAGGAAATTCAGTATGATGAACATACTTGAATAGTGTATAATGATCAGTGAACAAAGATTCAACATAAGGTTAAATAACTAGTGAGACATTGCAAATGGATATAATATGATCTCTATATTGGTTTGAATATATGGACAATACCTGAGAAATCACTACAAACATATGATCAGAATAGAGGATGAAGTGATTAAGAGGATTGGTCAAGCCAAAGTGAATAAGATATGAGGAATCGTGAATTCGCTTGACCATGTTACTATCAGTTCATATATGCTTCTATGAGAATCAAACTAGAGCTTGATTGATCTTAATAGTTATACCTAGAAGGCATTCAAGCAAGGTTCACAATATTGAAGAAATAATTCTCTCAATGGATGCTCAATATGATGTGACTCAAGAATGGCTTGATAGGGTGAAGATAGCAAGGAAAGGGCTTCGAGGAACTAAGCGAAGGTGAAGGCCAAGCGACGGCTTGTGGACCGAGGTACCATGGCTAAGGTGAAGAAGAGAGTACTTGCACTAAGTCGATGAACTAATCAGCTATGAAGAGTTATAACATGTTGATGCTCAGTAAGGTGACTTGAAGCCATGATTTGAACTCAGATATGGTGATATGGTACAAGTCATAGGGTTTGATTTGTGTTTGCTTCAAAGGGTGAGACAAAGATGTTTGCGATCCTTAAGAAGCAACGCCATGGAGAAATCACACATGAGACACCAATTACTCAAGGAGTTTACTTAATTATATTTTATTTAACTTGAGTATAGGAATCGTCGTACTATTAAGGGGGATCCAAAAAGAAGATTGGTGTTTGCCAAAGCTCAAGCCTCTATATTCAAAAGCTATTTCAAAAAAACCAAAATCCCTTGGTTACTATGTGTTTGATTGTTGTTAGGATTGAGAAACTAAGAGTGTTATTGTTGAAAAGCAGTTGAGCTTTTCAGCTGAGTTGAACTTTAGCCGAGTTGAACTTCAGCCGAGTTGAGCTTCTTCAGCTGCAGTTGAGCTTTTTCAGCTGAGTTGAGCTTCTTCAGCTGTAGTTGAGCTTTTTTGGCCGAGCTGAACTTCAGCTGAGTTGAATTTCTTCAACTGCAGTTGAGATTTCTCAACTTCAGCTAAACTTCAACTTCAACTGTGAACCTCTTTGACCATACACCAGTTGAACTTGCCTCCGGGCAGTTGAACTAGGGTTTTCTCTCCTAAACTCTCTAGTCATGACTAGTTGAACTGGTCCTGAAGGGCAGTTGAACTGGTCTCTGACCCCTCTGACCTATAGTCTACCAGTCAGACTGGCGAACAGGTCAATAGAGTCGTTAGGGGCGGTTCAACCGGTTTGGTCCACTTGGTCAGACTGCACGTCAGTCTGCCAGTTAGTCTGATAGTCAGATTGGCAGACAGTCTGCCAGGTCTGCCAGGGGCGGTTCAATAGCCCCAAAGAGGTTCAACCGGTTTTTGAGCAGAAAAGTGAAAAATGGCTAGTTTTGAAGCCCCACCTATATATACTCACTCCTACCTCTCTCCCCACGCAAGAGCACGTTTTGAACTCCATTTCTAACTTGAGAAACACCTCCCACTCTCTCTCTCTCACATCTCTTGCCTCTCCCATTTCAAATCTTTGGAGAGAAATCTTTGAGTGAGTTTAAGAGCTGCGGTTTTTGTGCTTCATCTCTAAATCCCTCTTGCTCTTCTTCATTTGAGCTTTGGTACTACATCGAGTTTTTGTGGATTCATTACTCTTGGAGCTTCTAGCTCCTAGACGACTAGGTGTCTCTTATGAGTCTCCAAATCTTGTGGAAGACCACAAGAAAGTTTGTATTACCCACTCGTTTAAGCAAAGATTAGTGTGTGGGCTTGACCTTTGTGGTCGGCGAAGGGAGGATTAGGGTTGAAAGAGACCCGGCTCTTTGAGGGCGCCTCAACGAGGAAGTAGAGCACCTTTTGTGGTGTGACCAAACCTCGGGATAAATCTTATGTCTCTTGTGTTCTTGTTCATTGTGTTTGTTCGTGTTCTTCGTTCTCTCACCCTTCCCTGAAAGATTTGTTCATATCTTTTTGGTGTGTGGATTTTGAGAAGTGCCCTTCTCAGATCTACTACTTTGAACCCTATGGATCATTTAGAACATCTCATTTCCAAAGTTAACTGGGTGAATTTCGAGATCAATTCAGTTTTATATCTCATCGTTTAGTTGAGTTCGTGCAAACCAGTTGAACTGGTTTTACCCAGTTTGTTTCTAGTTTTTGTTGAAAAAGTTTTAACTTGCCTATTCACCCCCTCTAGGCAACTTTCACATTCCCTGACCAGGATACCATCGAACCCGATCATGACATACCCAACATACTCGACCACCTAACCACAACGAATCCTACCTATTTCCCTGACCAAATCACCCTGACTAGGTCAGGACCAAGAAAACATACCAATCAGTCTATACCAAGAAAACATACCAATGTGTTAGGCCCGGTCAGTCTAGACCATACACCCCTAATAGGACATCACATCCTAGAGGTGTCATAAGCCTCTAGAAAGGGATAACACATTTATAGTCCCTTGATCGTTCGATGTATGTCCATGGTTAAGGCATGCGGTGGCAAAGAAAGGCACATTACAGAAGGCCCTAAAGTCTCCCTATCTCCCCTCTAACAAAGGCCCTGCAAGCCTTGGAGGGCCTCACTTCAAGAAAAAGAAAGTCAACAAGGACATACATGATGAAGACAAAGAGGAGGATTCCGAGGCGAACTGCTCATACGAAAGTGTACCCAGGGATAAGGCTTTAGACGCCTATATGACTCAACCACTCCCTTGCCTAGATCAGTTCAAGGATGACAAAGCATACACACGTGCGGTGACATACTAGAAAGATCGTACGCCTAAAGATAGGAATGACGTAACCCATCAAATTCTTCATGTAACAATGGCAGCTTGTTCCTCTACCTATATAAGGAACGAGATCCAAGCTATAATAAAGGCAAACTCAGTTTGTGTACTTCTCACATAAGTATGATAGTCAAATGCTCTGTGTCGGGGTTTCTGAAACCGGGGGACAATAAGATTTGTGTTTGGCAAGGGTGTTAGCGTGGACTCACTCCGAATGGTGAGCTATGGGGCTTGAAGGTGGATTTGAGGCGAAAGGGTTATACTGGTTCAGGCTAGAGCCCTAGTCCAGTGCAGTGGTGACAGTAGTATTGCTTGAAGCGTGTTATAGTTGGGTGCTTGTGTGAAGCTGTGGGATATGGGATGTGTTTGGATGGGGGATGTCTTGCCCTTTTATAGTTCAAGGGTAGACGTTATAATGAGAACTTGTATTCTACTAGGGTGGAATTCGACCTCCTGCTTTTGGGCCTCGTAGCCCCTATGGTCTCGTCTGTTGGGTCGTGCTCCTTGGCCTCATAGCTCCTATGCAGTCATCTGTCGAGGTATGCGCTGCGGTACCACTAGTATGGCGTTGTGTCCCGTCCGCCTTCCTGTAGCTACTCCAATTTAGACGTGGTGGTGCTTGGTGGGTTCTGTTGAGTCAGCTCAAGGCGTGGTTTAGGGATGTCTTTAGTACAACTTCATCTTCTGTCATCCCCTTACTGTCACCTTTCATCATGCGTAGGCATATGCCTGGTACGGTGTATTGCCCTGTCCCCTCCAGCGTATGGGTCACTGTAGAGACCCCGATGCCGAGGTCTCTGCGGCTGGGGTTGTCCAATCCCACTGAAAGGGAAATGGCCTCAACCATTTCCTATAACCGGTTTTGGTGCTTGACGACCATCACAAATCTTATGGACTAACTAGTTTTCCTAAGTTGTTTTTTCTCAGGTGCATAAGTTCATCTATATCAAATCTAAGTTGACTATCCGGAATACCATAGATTATTCCGGACAGGAGAAGTGTTTTGGAAATTCACCCGTGCGCGGACCGTCCGGGCCCTTGCGGCGGACCGTCCGCGACACCAGGGTGAACCTTGGACAGGAACACTGCAAAAACACGCGTTAACACTACGGACTGTCCGAAGGAGAAGCAAGCCCCGTCCGGGACCAAGCGCGGACCATCCGGTTGTTGAAAAACCAGAAAAACCCGAAGGTGACGGGTTTGGTAAAATGTATTTTTAGCGTCCTCGTGGACCGTTCGGGGTGCACGTCCGGACCGTCTACGGCTGCTTTATCTATCACCTGATGACACATTAAATGCACTATAGCTGTTGATATAACCGTTATTGCTGACCGTTGCGATTTCAGCCATTGATGTGCATGGGTGGATCGTCCGAACCAAGGGCACGGACCGTCCGCAGTCGGCAGAAAAGGAGCAACGGCTAGGAAGTGGTTGGTAGCTATAAATACAAGCCCAACCACCTCCATTGAGGACATCCAAGCACTCTACTCATACACATTCAATACAAGAGCTAGCAATCCATTCCAAGACACATTCAAAGCTTCCAATCTCTCCAAGTCCCACAATTAAGACAAGTGATCATTAGTGTTTAGTGACTTGAGATAGTGTGATCCGTGTTTCATTTGTTGCTCTTGTTGCTTGGTTTTCTTAACCGTGCTTTCTTCATTTCCTTCTAAACTCTCTAGTGATTTGTAAAGCTAGCAAGAGACACCTAAGTGTGTGGTGGTCCTTGCGATGTCTTAGTGATCCTTGAGATTAAGAAGAAGCACTCAACCGGTCTAAGTGATCGTTACAGAGAGGGAAAGGGTTGAAAAGACCCAGCCTTTGTGGCCTCCTCAATGGGGAGTAAGTTCTTTGGTACCGAACCATGGGAAACAAATCTTTGTGTTCATTTGTGTTGATCATTATCCTATGATTTGATTCTTCCTCTCCTCTCTCTCTAAGTTCTCTTACTCACAATGTTTTGAGTTAGCTCTCAAAGTTATCCGTGTTAATTGAGCAACTCATAGCAAGAAGAACTCTCTTCCGCACTCTGTATTCATTATAATTTGTTTCTAATTCTAACCCCCGGTGAAGTTCGTGTTCAAAGTTTATAATTTACAGGTTTTGCCTATTCACCCCCTCTAGGTGACATTCAATTGGTATCAAAGCCTGGTACTTCACTAGAGTCTAACAACTCAAAGTGATATTGGGAGAACACACCAAAAATGAGTTGATCACCAGGGAAAAGCCCGGATCTTCGGGGAAGAAGAATGAAGGCAAGACTCCATCAAAGGAAGTCGGCAACAAGCACAAGGAGGATAAGGATGAATCCACCGGCTCCATCAAATCACACAATAAGGGTGACAAGAAGAAAAAGAAGATGAAGAAGGTGGTCTACTACGAGACCGACTCATCCACACCCTCAACCTCCGACGCTGAGTCGACATATTCAAAGCGTCAAGGGCGTAAGAAGTATAGTAAGATCCCTCTACGCTATCTTCGCATTCCTAAACGTGCTCCTTTACTTTTTGTTCCCTTTGGCAAACCACCATACTTTGATGGTGAAGATTATTTTATGTGGAGTGATAAAATGAGGCACCATCTAACCTCACTCCACGAAAGCATTTGGGATATTTGTTGAATTTGGAGCACAAGCACCACAAATAGGTGATGAGGACTATGACTCCGATGAGGCCACCCAAGTGAGGCACTTTGTCACACCCAGTTTTAGAAGGCAAACCGAAAGCGAACCATATACGTGCCAGGATCAGAAACTCACGTACACAGTGATTACATAATTGGACATCATCACACATTGCTCAAAATAAATACTGGAAATGGTACTTTATTACATCAAGATGCCCAAGCCATCCACAGAGTCATTACTTAACATAGTCATTGACATTATCAAAGTGCGGAATATGAAATGTAGCAGATAAGGCCTTCACTAGCAGCTGATTGGGGGTTTGCCACTAACACAACTAGAACTCGTCGTAATCCTGAAACTACTCAAAGTCCTCCATGTTGCCTGCATCTCCTCCTGAGCACTGAATACAGTGGGGACAACCTAGGGTGGGGGTGATTTTTAAAGCAAGGGTGAGTACACATCAACGTACTTAGCAAATGTCCCGTTTGGCTAAGGTGGACTAGCTATATGTGGAGTTAAGGTTAAGCAGTTGCTTTTAGTTGGTCAAGTATTTATTACTAATAGTGTAGCCAAGTTTTAGTAATAAACCTAGTTATTACTCAAAAGTACTCCCTCTAAGAGGAAATACCAGAGATCAGAATCATAATCATCAATAATAATCATCATCATAAAAGTCCAGAGTTCTTCTAATCAAAGAGGATCCCAAGGCTGCTCTTAACTGTGAGCATGACTGATATACCAGTTTCTAACACTCTATCCATGAGTTGTGATCCCTTTCCATCCTGCGCTGTACAGACCCGATCTTCACTACCGAGGTGAATGGCCAGGGATACACTGCGTAGCCTTTACAAAGGTTCCCTAGAGGTCATAGCCGTCTGTTAGATTTCTCTAGTTTGATAAACACAGTACTTCTCCCCACAGGAAGGGTGACTAACAAAGCCAAATCGAAAGAACCTCGGCAACCAGCCTCGGCAGAGCAAGTACTGTGCTCGGACCCCATTGACGACCCTACGGCGAAGCCAACTACACCTCAAGTTCCTCTAATTAATCAGCTAAGGGTGTCCCATTCCACCCTCATGGTTGCACTGTTATCCTGGGTGGTCACTCAACGAACAGGTCCTTACGGAGAGGTACTCAGGAAACAACCTGAATCCCATAAAGTATCACAAGGTCATCATCAGGATAACATCATCATATCATAAATGTTCAAATCATGTTCGTTGATTAAGGTAAAGCAATAGCATAAAGCTAATCATGATAACCCAAAAGGTAAACAAGGATAAGGTAAATGCAGACTAGTCAATGCTTAGGTTTCAATAAAGTAATGTGGGACAATGAACTATAAAGTATGTAGGGCATATTAGGTCATAGGACACTTGCCTTCACTAGGTAGTTGTTCAGGAAGATCTTCGACAACACACTCGGGAACCATGGGCTGCTCGTTGTCTAAATAAAGCGATCACACATTTAATACATTTGGATAACGACAAATGAACAATACACCAAACATATACAAACAAGTGCACACAAGTTTGACAGAGCAGTGCAAACACAAAAGGTCAACTTAGGTGCTAGGGTGAACTGGTACACCTAGAGATTTGTGATTCCCTAAATATTATCTATCTCCATGGATTACATAATTTAATTCCACTAATTTTAGTGAGACACAAAATTATACCAGGGATAAATTCATACATTATATATTATTAATCTCACAAGGGTAAACATCTAATTACCATTAGGCTTTCCCTTTTTATTTTTCTTATTTAATAAACAAACTATTACATATACTAACCTATAGTCTAGGCATAAAATTAATATGTGCAGATAGTGAATGATCACAATTTATTTGGACAGAGAATAATCCTATGAATATTTTGCAATTTGAATCACTCAATTTGGAGTTCATATGCAAAAGATATGAAATAAACAAGTTTTGGAGTTTAAAATACAAAATTAGGCCTATATCTGTGATTAATTAAAAGGTCAGGGGTCTGGTTGCAAGAAGTCAGGGGCCTGCGTGCAAAACAGAGGAACGGTGGGTTGATTTCTAAAAAGTCGGGGGTCTCTTTAACAAAATTACACGTGAAGGGGTATCGGGCCATCTCAACCGTACGATCGCGAACGAACGGCCGAGATCAGATCTGAGCGGGCAAGCGCGCGCGCGGATGCGTGGCGATTGCTGCCAGGCAGGCTAGAGGCGTCAGCGACCTGAGGCAGGACTGACCAGCCGGGCCCAGCTGTAGGGTACGAGTGAGGGGGGCAGATCTGAGCGGCTAGATCTAAATCGAACGGTTGAGGTCGAGTTAGGTTAATAGAAGTCAGGCCGTCAGATCCCAGATGAATGCTTGAGATCTGGTAACTTAATGTAGATCTCAACCATTTGTTTCATCTATAAGATGTCCAAATAAGGATCATAAAAATTATAACAGAAAATATATTTGATCCCATCAGAGATAAGAACATCTGAATAGAATTTTAAGCACAACCTGACAAATCAGAGGTTCGTCCATGACAGGAAGATAACTCCTTTAACAAATTTTCAACATCAAGCTTCTTCTCCATATCTACAACAAAAGAACTTCTACTTCTTTGCTTGTCTTTGACACGATCACCATTTGCTAGAGCCAAAAGCTAAAAACAAACCAAACAACTATTTCTTAGTTCTAAAAACACGAAGAAAAATCTAATATCTGAGATTAAGAGATACTGGAATAGCCTTAACATGCATAAACTAGACTTCAAAAACTGAAGGGGGGGGGGGTAAGACACCCCCAAGACATTGTATTAAGAAGACCCTGGAATTGCCTTGACATGCATAAACTCGACCTACTGGGGGGGTGTAAGACAATCCCTACTGTATTAAAAAGAAGACCTTATCACATGTATCGAGAAAACCTCCAAATCCCTGCCCCACCCAATGGCAGTCTTGAGATTTTAGGGACCCATGAGAAGATTTAAAATGGGGACTTTCTAATTATTTTATATATAGATGTTAACAATATAAACACTTAGATATATCTAAAAGTATTCATATCAAATAAAGAATAAGTAAAAAGATATATATATATATATTACAATATTAGCTTAAAAGTTCCTTTTAACATGTTTAATCTAACTAGTCCTAGGGGCTTGAAATTCACCCTTACGAAAAGTCGAACTCAAGACATTTGAACACATAGGAGAACTGCGTATCATTATATTAAGAAAAGGAAGAAGGGTCCAAAAATAGACCAAACATAATACAAAGGAAAGGCGTCCTATGGTGGCCGCATTTTAGAATACATGAAAGCATCCATGATAGAACACCTAATAAGGCCACCACCTACACAAACCCGACGCACCATCTCTATACTAGACAACAACTTCATCTTTGATGATATCACAAACTTCCCCTACTAGATCCCTGCAAGATACCTGGAATGGGGGCTATAAGAAGAGCCAGAAGTTTGGCTCCCACGAATTTCCATAGATCCATATCTTCTTCAGCTCTTCGAACTCAAGACCTAAGGAGTGTTATTTAGACCACCTAACCAATTCAGATAGAGGCCTTTTTTCTCAAATGCGCAGGAGAACTGTGCCCCACTATATATTAAGCAGAAAAAGGGGTGGTCTTAAAAAACCAACACAAAAAGGTTGAGATGTGCCCAGTGATAGAAACCAAAAGGCCCTTCTTAATCCTCAACTAATGGTGGTACCCAGTGATAGAGGCCTTTTCGTTGCATAAATTAGACTTACCAGGGACATTATGTTATTACAAAGCTAAGATGTGCACTCTGAATATTTCAGTCAGATCCTTGGCACACGTGCGACTATTTTCTGTTGCCTTACACACAATACTTTTTTTGAAAACTATATTTGCTCTTAGCATTAGTTGTTAATACTATTGATGAATGTACAAGTTCTTTATGTCCCAACGACCACTTCTCCATTCGCCGACATCTTCACCAAGGGCCTTCCTACATCAGTGTTTGAGGAGTTTCGGTCCTAGTCTCAACATCTGTCGTGGCTAGAGTTTTGACTGTACGGGAGCAAGGCGGGGGGGGGGGGGGTAGATCTATTGTGGTTGTATTTTGATGGGGCTATGTGATGGGCTCAGGCCCAATAACTCTATTATAAATATATCGCCCAACTCTGTTTAGGGTTAGGATTTTAGTTCCACTGTATATGATCATGATTTTTCCATATGCATGCAAGATCGACAACTATATTACCTTGAATATTGTATGATATGGGTGATCAACAACCATTTTCTTCAAAAGAGAAGCTAATGCAATCTGCTATAGAAAACCAATATTGTTAGTTTTGCAGAAAATCAATAATGCTGTGATTTTAAAATCATCGTAAAATCAAGTGACGTATTTTGTTACTGCCATCTAGGATGAATTTAAAATTGACTTGTTGCAGCTATAACCTAAAAGATTATGCACTGGTTTTTTTGAAATGTTCCAACATGGTAATTTTGACTAATGAGTATGCCCGCACCCCATGATACCAGAGTTGTACTCTCCCTGACATGTACTGTTCTTTCAATCTACAAAAAACAAGATAAAATGATACACGTACCTGAAAGTTAAATGATCCCTGAGCATCTTTGGTGCTCCCAAGTCTCGAAGCAATTTGATAAACAAGTGGTATGAACTTGTAAGTTTGGACCTACACAACGAAATTGTAATATCACATTTAATGAAACCGATTGAAATACTAGCAACATGAACAAAAAAGCCTTTTAGTCCCAAGCAAGTTGGGGTAAGCTAGAGTTGAAACCCAATAGAAGCCATGAATCAAGGTATAGACACGTGGATAGCTGTTTTCTATCGCTCCTATTCAAGGATAAATCTTTATGTATATTCTATACTTCCAAGTCTTCTTTTCCTGCTTCTTCCCATTTTAACTTTGGTCTTCCCTGTCTCACTTACAATAGCTATTCCGCCTTAGGACCCCACTACGCAATGATGTCTCTAGAGGTCTCTATTGCACATGTACAAACCATCTCAATCGATGATGGACAAGATTTTTGGTGTTAATGTTAGCGAGTATTGTTCCTATTAGGCCTAGGCCATGTATACAGCCTTACTATGGTGTTGCTTTTTGTATCTACACCTATGTTCTAATATTCAACTCCAAGTCTCCCTCTCCAATATGTATCAACAACCTCTCTCTAACACTAACCCTAGCCGCTGGCCCTTCCTAGCCACCGCCATTGGCGGTCGCCGCACCACCCTTCCCCCACCCCCTCATTGGCACCTCCTTCCGCCCCATCCACACCACCTCCAGGCTCAACATTGTCTGGCCGACTGTCGTAGAGCCCTGGGTGGCTAGATCGGCCCTGTTCTAGCTGTCAGAGGTCCGACTAAGCAAGTCCTACCAACGCCCGTCGCTAGTGCCGTGTCACACCCGGCTTTAAGGAACAAAGCCAGGTGCATCTCATACATGCGCCAAGAAGACAACATATATAATAACAGAGTGTATAGAGATAAATGTCACAATAATCAGAGTATTTATTACATAGCGGAAGACTTATTACAAAATAAAGGAATAAATATAAAACGAACTAAGGATCGTCGGCGCCAATGTCAACTGAGAAATGCCACCTAGATCAGATCATACTCCTCGCCTTGTGGCTCCTCCTGAACCACCTGTTCTTCTCCTGTGGGGGGGGTGTGAGACAGCAAGGGTGAGCTCCCACATGATCATAGCTCAACAAGTTGTGGGGAACCAGTGGACATAAACTCACAAAGGTGTGAGTTCATGTGATGTGTAAGGCTAATCAATGATAGGGGTTAAAGCTGAGCATTACTTTTAAGTAGTTGGTCAAAATTTTATTAGCAGTTACTAAGTATAAGTAAATACCAAACCATAAGTAAAGTAATAGAACAAAATTAATAATAAACCCATGCAATGCAAATGGCAAAATTGAATTTAAGTTCCATAATTTAAACATCAGAGAGTCCTGAGCTGCTCATGACCGTGAGCTCGGCTAGTATACCAGTTTTACACTCTGCAGAGGTTGTACCCTTTACCCACAAGTCATGTTACCCATCTGCCAAGGGATCGCGACTTCCCATACACCTCTACCTAGGAAGCGCGGCAGGGCAACACTACAAGGCCTTTACAAAGTTCCACTAGCTTCCGAAAACCCGCTACAGTTTATAGGAAGTTCCAATGCAGGGTTCTTGGCTGACCGCCATCGCAGCAAAATCAACCAAGGACCTCCCTACACTGACCACTCCCCTACTGCCCTTGCCCCTTTCGGGTAAGGTAGTCTTCCACTAGCTTTCCTAATTAATCAGCCAAGGGCGTCCCATTAAACCCTTGTGGTGGCACGTGTTACTCAAGTTAAGCTCTATGTTCCAATTAACATTAATGATCTCAACATGAACATAAATAGAATAACAAAAAGAATTGGAACATAGAGGTAATAAATGATTATCCCAAAACCATATAAAGCAATAGCAAACTACCCAAGTGATTCAGAGGTAAACAAGGTAATGAGATAAACAATCTAGGGTGATCTATTGGGTCCCATCAAAATTAACCTATGCATGAGTGAATGATAATTAGAGAACATTATTGGGTAAAAAGTGGTCAAGGGCACAACTTGCCTTCAATGAGCTCCTGCTCAGCTACTTCAACCTGCTGCTCACCAGGATCCTCAGTAACGGGCTCTTCTACTCGCCACAATACAAACAAACACAGTGCATATAGAGAAATTAACATTACATCAAACATGTGAACAAAATATACAGTAATAATCTACATATTAAAATAGACTCCTAGGAACAGAAATCATAATTTTTGGAGTTATAGAAGTTAAGTTATGAATTTTCAAAGGTTTTATGTGTTTTAAATAGGATTAAGTGAGAGATTAAATTTCTTATTGTTTTCAAGACAAAACAGAGTCTCTAAGTGATAGAGAATAAAACTACAAAATTTTAGCAACTGGAATGAAGTAATTTGGACTTCATATACACTTTCTATGAATTATCAAAGTTCTAGCAATTATTTTCCTATTGAAAATCCATTTATAAATTATTTTCTCTGGTTTTACACTGCTCTGGACTGGGCGCACAATTCTGCAAAAGATAGGGGCTAACACGTAAGTTTCCAGAGACTCAATAAGCAGTTCTAGTGGACGACGGGTTAGTTTCTACAAAACCCAGGGTCCTTTTTAGAAGATGCGCGCGACGAAGGGGTAACCACAAGCCTCGGCCGCCCGATCAACAACCCACGGTTCAGATTAGATTTAGGTTTAAACGAAGCGGTATGTAATCCTGACCCTTGGATCAGGGATCAACGACCGTTATTTTATGAGGCAAAAGGGTATCGCTACTGGTAATCTGGACCGTCCGCTGTCAGATCAAGGGTTGACGCGCGATTCCTGTCTCCAAACTAATCCCGTCCGTTCCCCCACGGATCCGACCACCCAGATATCGTCTTCCTCTTTCCGGTCGCGCACAGCAGCTGAGCAGCGCCGCCCCGTGCCGCGGCGGCGAAAACCCGCCGGAGTCATTGGAACACGCGACACACAAACCTAGCTTGCTATTCGAATGGAGTTACACGATCCTGAGAGCTCGGCGAACATGGTTAAGGCCATACCAGAGGCGAATACGACTTTAGCAGCTATGCCCACGAGCGACGCGTTCCCCCGCGGCCGGGTTGAATTCCGATGAGAAATCTGAACGCCACCGATGATCCCGCGCCTGCCCGCTTGCACTGACACGGTCCGAGGACGACTGCGGAGATTGCCGGACTCCGGATGAGACCCAGGTGATTGCGCACGGCCAGCCCACGGCGTTTGCGTGTATTGATGGTGGCGGCTAGACCGATCTCCAATCTGATGGTTTTGGGACAGCGATTTCTCCATCGTCGTGGATGAGGGAAGCGGTCGCGGCCACACTTATATCCATAGACGAGGGAACTCGATCAGGGTGGCCGATTGGCCAACGGCCAGGCGCATCAGGCGCGATTCTGTTGCGGCAGCGAGACTTTCGCGAGGTTGGTGATGAACCCGACCGAGCGAGCGAGGGTCCACAGGCAGCGAGTGAGCGGCGCGCGCGCAAGCAGGACTGGCAACATGGGACCCACTGGTCAGAGTCCCCAGGGCACGCGAGCGGCGCGACGAATGAAGTGGGCCGAAATGGGGTCTGAGGCCCAGGTAGCTTTCCTTCACCTTTTCTTATTCTTTTTCTTATTTCTCTTTTCTTCTAATTCAATAATTCAAATTAGATTTGAATTGCTGGTTTGAATCTCAAATTATCAAATATTAATAGCACTCTAAGATTAATACTATCAATGTTTTGCCACAACCTCACTGGTATTATTAATATTATTATTATTATTATTATTATTATTATTATTATTATTATTTCTATTCATTCTTCAATTCCTTTGCTCCCATAATTAAAATCTCAAACTGGGTTTTGAAGTTATACTTGTTTTACTTATTTGTTTGAATTTTAAATGCACATACAAAGGAAGTCCAGCATGATGCACGTTAGTTTATTTTAGAATCATTGGCTTTAATTAATCACTCTCAATTACTTAGGTGCTCTTTTTATGATGCAAATAAGGCACATAAAATGAGGAATTCACTGTATTCTGTGTATACAAATTTGAGTATTACAAATCCTACCCCCCTTAAAAATAATCTCGTCCTCGAGATTTAAGAAGATCTAGGGAAAAGGTGGGGAAAATCTATGCGAAGCTCTTCTTCTCTTTCCCAAGTTGCTTCATCTTCACCGTGGTGACTCCATTGCACTTTACACATCTTTATCACCTTATTTCTTGTAACTCGAGTCAAAGTATCCAAAATCTTGATCGGGTACTCCGTGTAAGTCAAATCACCTTGAACACTGAGCTCTTCCATTAGTAACTGTTCCTCGGGAACACGGAGACACTTCTTCAGTTGAGATACGTGGAACACATTATGCACATCCGATAGACTATCCGGTAACTCAAGTTGGTATGCCATCTCCCCAACTCGCCTAAAGATCAAGAATGGTCCAATATAGCGAGGGGACAATTTGCCCTTAACTTTAAATCTCCTCATTCCACGAAGTGGTGACACCTTAAGGTACACATAATCTCCTTCTTCAAATTCCAGTGGTCTTCTTCTATTATCAGCGTAGCTCTTTTGCCTGGTTTGAGCCACCCTCAAATTCTCTCGAATTATACGGACTTGTTCTTCTGCTTCTTGAATCAATTCAGGCCCAAAGAACTGTCTCTCTCCAGTCTGATCCCAATACAAAGGAGTCCTACACTTTCTCCCATATAAAGCTTCAAAAGGTGACATCTTCAAACTGGCCTGATAGCTATTATTGTATGAGAATTCAACATAAGGTAGACTTTTATCCCAACTTCCTCCATGCTGAAGGGCACATGCTCTCAACATATCTTCCAATACTTGATTAGTTCTTTCAGTCTGTCCATCAGTCTGAGGGTGATAAGCTGTACTAAAATTCAACTTCGTACTCATATTCTCATGAAAGCTTCTCCAAAATCTTGAGGTAAACTGCGAACCTCGATCAGACACGATCTTCTTTGGTACTCCATGTAAACACACAATCCGAGCCATATACAACTCTGCTAGCTGAGAACCTTTATAAGTAGTCTTCACAGGAATAAAGTGAGCCACTTTAGTCAATCTATCCACAATCACCCATATAGCATCATATCCTTTCTGGGTGCGAGGCAATCCAGTAATAAAATCCATACCAATCTCTTCCCACTTCCACTCGGGTATCTTCAGTGGGTGCAATAGTCCAGCTGGCCTCTGATGTTCAGCCTTAACTCTTTGACATACATCGCACATAGCCACATGTGCAGCTACATCTCTTTTCAATCCATACCACCAATACTTCCGCTTCAGATCCTGATACAACTTGGTACTACCAGGATGAATAGAATAATCCGAGTCATGGGCCTCCTTTAAAATAGTCTCTCGAAGGTTTTTAATATCAGGAACACACATCCTGTCCTTGAACAATACAGTGCCTTGCTCATCTTCCGTAAATTCCGGAACTCGACCTTCAGTAATCAGATCCTTAATTTCTTTTATTTTAGCATCATCAAGTTGACCTTTGCAGATTTCTTGCTCCAAAGTAGGTTCCACATCAATAGTAACTCCTTCAGTATGAGCAACTATCCCCAGGTTAAGTCTCCTGAAATCCTCAACAATCTCATCGGGTAGCTGGGCAATAATAGCTGAATGAACATGCTCCTTGCGGCTCAAGGCATCTGCAACCAAATTTGCCTTGCCCGGGTGATAGTGAATCTCCAAATCATAATCCTTAATAAGCTCCAACCAACGGCGTTGCCTAAGATTGAGATCCTTCTGAGTGAATATATACTTCAAACTCTTATGATCCGTGTATACTTGGCACTTGGTCCCCACGATATAATGTCTCCAAATCTAAACGCATGCACAACGGCTGCCAATTCCAAGTCATGAGTGGGGTAGTTCAATTCATGTTTCCGTAACTGACGAGACGCATAGGCAATCACATGTCCTTCCTGCATGAGCACACATCCTAAGCCTTGGCCACATGCATCACAATAGATATCAAATCCTTTTTGTAAGTCTGGCATAACCAATACTGGTGGCGACATCAATCTTTTCTTCAATTGGTCAAAGCTGTTTTGGCACTTTTCATCCCACTTAAATTCTCTTCCTTTCTCCAAAAGTGAAGTCATAGGCTTAGCAATCTTTGAAAATCCTTCAATAAATCTCCGATAATATCCTGCTAATCCCAAGAAACTCCGAATCTCAGTAACTGTAGTGGGTACTCTCCACTCCATTATCTCCTTAACCTTAGCAGGATCCACTGAAATTCCTCCATTAGAAATAATATGACCAAGAAATGGCACCTCGCCAATCCAAAACTCGCACTTGCTAAACTTGGCATATAGCTGGTTATCTCGTAGCTTCTGTAGCACCAATCTCAGATGTTCCTCATGATCGCTATCACTCTGGGAATAAATAAGAATGTCGTCGATGAACACCACAACGAATCTGTCCAAGTACTCCATAAACACCTTGTTCATTAAGTTCATAAAATAAGCTGGTGCATTGGTTAATCCAAACGACATAACAGTAAACTCATATAATCCATATCGAGTCGAAAAAGCCGTCTTGGGAATATCCGATGGTCTAATCCTCATCTGATGGTAACCGGATCGGAGATCAATCTTCGAGAATACTCTAGCACCTCTCATCTGATCAAATAAATCTTCAATACGGGGCAACAGATACTTGTTCTTCACCGTAACATCATTAAGAGATCTATAATCCACACACATCCGCTGCGATCCATCCTTCTTCTGTACAAACAGAACCGGTGCTCCCCAAGGTGAGGAACTCAGACGAATGTACCCAGCGTCTTGTAACTCAGTTAACTGCTTCTTAAGTTCCTTCAACTCCTCTACGGACATCCGATATGGCCGTTTAGAAATAGGGGCGGTTCCAGGTAAGAGATCAATAACAAACTCAACTTCTCTATCAGGTGGCATCCCTGGTAACTCCTCTGGAAAGACATCCGGAAAATCTCTAACCACACGGATGTTGTCACCAACAAACTCCTCAGGTATGAAGAACATTGCACACATGGGTGAGGAGGTTACTGCAATATTAGCCTGAAATCTTTCTCCTTTAGTGGTAGTGAGTTCTACGGTACCTCTACCACATGCTATAACGGCCTTTGCCTTTCTTAGCCATGACATACCAAGGATCAAATCTATACTGCTTGACTCTAATATTATAGCAGTAGCTCCAAATTCTCTACCCATAATGGTCAATGTCAATCTACGTGTCATTTGATTCGCCTCAACAGGCCCTTTAGGTGTAATTACTATCATTGGTTTTCTCATATTTAGCAGTGGTATTTCATTTGTGTTGGCATATCTAGCAGACATGAATGAATGTGTAGCACCAGAATCAAATAATATGGTTGTAGGAACTGCATTAACATAAAACATACCAAGTACGAGGTCCCCACCATCCGGAGTAGCATCAACGCTGACTTGATTAACCTTGGCAATAGAATATCCCTTGCCAGATCCTGGAGTTTGTTTCCTGTTCTGAACTGGAGTAGTAGCAATCCTCTGTGGGCAGACATTTGCATAATGGTCAGTCTTCCCACACTTGAAACAAGTAGTGCCTAGACTCTGTCCTGAAAACTTCGTCGGGGTGCTAGTAGGGGTAGCCTGTCGAGGAGGCGGAGTCCTCAGTGGTGATTGCTGAACTGGGCGCGGTCCTCCTGGTCGAGTCGGTGTACCCTGCGGTGAACTGTAGCGAGGACGAACACTGCTGCTTCCTTGTCCTTGAGATATTGCCTTTCTCTTCAAATCACCTAGCTGAACACGCTTGTGTTCAATAGCAAGAGCCTTACCCAGCAGCCTCTGAAATGATGGAAATGTGTGTGCCACAAGAGCATACTGCAGTGGTCCATTAAGTCCTTCAATAAAATGCTCCTGCTTCCTCTCATCTTCAGCAACTTCATCAAGGGCATATCTGGATAACTGAATGAACTTGTCGCGGTACTCGCTGACTGACATACTTCCTTGCTTCAGCGACAGAAATTCCTTCTTCTTAATCTTCATTAATCCAGCTGGTATATGATAATTCCTAAACTGTGTACTGAACTCTGCCCAAGTAATAGTATCAGCAGCATCGTGGGTAGCAGTATATGAATCCCACCAGTCAGCAGCAGGACCTGTCAGACGTCCAGAAGCATATAAAACCTTCTCCCGGTCAGTGCATTGTGCAATATTCAGCATCTTCTCAATGGACTTCAGCCAATCATCCGCGTCCAGTGGATCAGGTGAGCTAGCGAATGTAGGTGGCTTATGACTCATGAACTCCCTATGCTTATCTCGGGGTGGAACTGGTGGTGGAGGTGGAGGCAATGGCACTTGCTGCTGTTGCTGCTGTTGTTGAAGTTGTTGTTGCAGCTGCTGTTGTTGCGCCCTCCTTTCCTGGCGTATCTCCTCTCGCTCCTGGTGCAACTCATGTCGTATATCTTCTCTTTCCTGACGCATCTCCTGGCGTTCTTGCTGCATCTGGGCACGTATATCAGCCATAGTGTCCGCCATTTGCTGCATCACCGCCATCTGAGCAGCAACCAGTGGGTCAACTCCGCCTGGTGGAGGATTAGGAGGATTCATCTCTGCAGGCTGTGGCTGAGGTTGTCTATATATCCTTCGAGTGTGTCGATTAGGAGGCAAATCAATTCCACCACCCCGCCTGGTATTGACCATCTGAGTTAGATACATATGGTAAGAAAATAGTAAACAAGGCAGGTATTTACAAAGCAGGTTACTTTGGGGAATTTATTAGCTAAGCAAATTAATATTTCACCTACTAAAGCTAATTCAATACCTTATGTTGGTACATGCTAAGATGTCCATATATAATATACCAATCAATCAAAGAAGCAAATCAGACATTTAACATCAGAACAATCAAACAATCATTTTTTAATAAAGAAAATAGTTTTAAATTTTGTCTTGGGTTCCCTATTTCTTAAAAGATCATAGTGGTAGGATTCCAAGGTGTGAAATCCATCTTGTCTTAGAGTAGAAAAGGTAAGAATGATCAGAGTAGAACAGTAGAAGGTGAGACAAGATCAAGATGAGATGAGTATAGAATGAGTCAGAGTAAGGTAAGTAGGAGAGGGTTTGTCCATTTCTATCTAGGTCTCGTCCTACAGTCAACATTCCTCTGATACCACTTCTGTCACACCCGGCTTTAAGGAACAAAACCAGGTGCATCTCATACATGCGCCAAGAAGACAACATATATAATAACAGAGTGTATAGAGATAAATGTCACAATAATCAGAGTATTTATTACATAGCGGAAGACTTATTACAAAATAAAGGAATAAATATAAAACGAACTAAGTCGGCGCCAATGTCAACTGAGAAACGCCACCTAGATCAGATCATACTCCTCGCCTTGTGGCTCCTCCTGAACCACCTGTTCTTCTCGTGTGGGGGAGGTGTGAGACAGCAAGGGTGAGCTCACACATGATCATAGCTCAACAAGTTGTGGGGAACCAGTGGACATAAACTCACAAAGGTGTGAGTTCATGTGATGTGTAAGGCTAATCAATGATAGGGGTTAAAGCTGAGCATTGCTTTTAAGTAGTTGGTCAAAATTTTATTAGCAGTTACTAAGTATAAGTAAATACCAAACCATAAGTAAAGTAATAGAACAAAATTAATAATAAACCCATGCAATGCAAATGGCAAAATTGAATTTAAGTTCCATAATTTAAACATCAGAGAGTCCTGAGCTGCTCATGACCGTGAGCTCGGCTAGTATACCAGTTTTACACTCTGCAGAGGTTGTACCCTTTACCCACAAGTCATGTTACCCATCTGCCAAGGGATCGCGACTTCCCATACACCTCTACCTAGGAAGCGCGGCAGGGCAACACTATGAGGCCTTTACAAAGTTCCACTAGCTTCCGAAAACCCGCTAAAGTTTATAGGAAGTTCCAATGCAGGGTTCTTGGCTGACCGCCATCGCAGCAAAATCAACCAAGGACCTCCCTACACTGACCACTCCCCTACTGCCCTTGCCCCTTTCGGGTAAGGTAGTCTTCCACTAGCTTTCCTAATTAATCAGCCAAGGGCGTCCCATTAAACCCTTGTGGTGGCACGTGTTACTCAAGTTAAGCTCTATGTTCCAATTAACATTAATGATCTCAACATGAACATAAATAGAATAACAAAAAGAATTGGAACATAGAGGTAATAAATGATTATCCCAAAACCATATAAAGCAATAGCAAACTACCCAAGTGATTCAGAGGTAAACAAGGTAATGAGATAAACAATCTAGGGTGATCTATTGGGTCCCATCAAAATTAACCTATGCATGAGTGAATGATAATTAGAGAACATTATTGGGTAAAAAGTGGTCAAGGGCACAACTTGCCTTCAATGAGCTCCTGCTCAGCTACTTCAACCTGCTGCTCACCAGGATCCTCAGTAACGGGCTCTTCTACTCGCCACAATACAAACAAACACAGTGCATATAGAGAAATTAACATTACATCAAACATGTGAACAAAATATACAGTAATAATCTACATATTAAAATAGACTCCTAGGAACAGAAATCATAATTTTTGGAGTTATAGAAGTTAAGTTATGAATTTTCAAAGGTTTTATGTGTTTTAAATAGGATTAAGTGAGAGATTAAATTTCTTATTGTTTTCATGACAAAACAGAGACTCTAAGTGATAGAGAATAAAACTACAAAATTTTAGCAACTGGAATGAAGTAATTTGGACTTCATATACACTTTCTATGAATTATCAAAGTTCTAGCAATTATTTTCCTATTGAAAATCCATTTATAAATTATTTTCTCTGGTTTTACACTGCTCTGGACTGGGCGCACAATTCTACAAAAGATAGGGGCTAACACGTAAGTTTCCAGAGACTCAATAAGCAGTTCTAGTGGTCGGCGGGTTAGTTTCTACAAAACCCAGGGTCCTTTTTAGAAGGTGCGCGCGGCGAAGGGGTAACCACAAGCCTCGGCCGCCCGATCAACAACCCACGGTTCAGATTAGATTTAGGTTTAAACGAAGCGGTATGTAATCCTGACCCTTGGATCAGGGATCAACGACCGTTATTTTATGAGGCAAAAGGGTATCGCTACTGGTAATCTGGACCGTCCGCTGTCAGATCAAGGGTTGACGCGCGATTCCTGTCTCCAAACTAATCTCGTCCATTCCCCCACGGATCCGACCGCCCAAATATCGTCTTCCTCTTTCCGGTCGCGCACAGCAGCTGAGCAGCGCCGCCCCGTGCCGCGGCGGCGAAAACCCGCCGGAGTCATTGGAACACGCGACACACAAACCTAGCTTGCTATTCGAACGGAGTTACACGATCCTGAGAGCTCGGCGAACATGGTTAAGGCCATACCAGAGGCGAATACGACTTTAGCAGTTGTGCCCACGAGCGACACGTTCCCCCGCGGACGGGTTGAATTCCGATGAGAAATCCGAACGCCACCGATGATCCCGCGCCTGCCCGCTTGCACTGACACGGTCCGAGGACGACTGCGGAGATTGCCGGACTCCGGATGAGACCCAGGTGATTGCGCACGGCCAGCCCATGGCGTTTGCATGTATTGATGGTGGCGGCTAGACCGATCTCCAATCTGATGGTTTTGGGACAGCGATTTCTCCATCGTCGTGGATGAGGGAAGCGGTCGCGGCCACACTTATATCCATAGACGAGGGAACTCGATCAGGGTGGCCGATTGGCCAACGGCCAGGCGCATCAGGCGCGATTCTGTTGCGGCAGCGAGACTTTCGCGAGGTTGGTGATGAACCCGACCGAGCGAGCGAGGGTCCACAGGCAGCGAGTGAGCGGCGCGCGCGCAAGCAGGACTGGCAACGTGGGACCCACTGGTCAGAGTCCCCAGGGCACGCGAGCGGCGCGGCGAATGAAGTGGGCCGAAATGGGGTCTGAGGCCCAGGTAGCTTTCCTTCACCTTTTCTTATTCTTTTTCTTATTTCTCTTTTCTTCTAATTCAATAATTCAAATTAGATTTGAATTGCTGGTTTGAATCTCAAATTCTCAAATATTAATAGCACTCTAAGATTAATACTATCAATGTTTTGCCACAACCTCACTGGTATTATTAATAATAATATTATTATTATTATTTCTATTCATTCTTCAATTCCTTTGCTCCCATAATTAAAATCTCAAACTGGGTTTTGAAGTTATACTTGTTTTACTTATTTGTTTGAATATTAAATGCACATACAAAGGAAGTCCAGCATGATGCACGTTAGTTTATTTTAGAATCATTGGCTTTAATTAATCACTCTCAATTACTTAGGTGCTCTTTTATGATGCAAATAAGGCACATAAAATGAGGAATTCACTGTATTCTGTGTATACAAATTTGAGTATTACATGCCGCTGCTGGCGCTCCACCACGCCTCCATCGGCCTAAAGGAGGATGACTAGTCCCTATCCGACACTTCCGTCGGCTGGCGCGCCGACCGCTGCCTCGATTGTGTTGAGCATGATGCCACCCTGCTACATCCCAACCCTCATGCAACCACTTGAACTCCCTGCCTCGCTCCTCCCCGATGGGGCTGCATCGCCCTATGGCGCTACTGCCGCCACGACTGTTGTGCCCAATGTGGCTGGGTGTCCACATGGGAGCGCCCCACATGACGAGGTTGCTATGGCCCACTCCACCCTTGCTGTAGCCAAGTCAGCCATCGCGACCACGTGGGAGCACGAGCGGGCAACCGCTCGTCTGGGAGCAGGAGCACGCTAATGCGGATGCCCTTGCTCATCAACTCATGAAAGTCAATCATCAGCTGTAGGGGTCGCTGCCGACTGCATGCCTTTTGACTAGCGATGTTGACATCACCTCACTTACAAATCCTTCGTTGTCACCAACCTTCACACTCAGGTGACTCGTGTCAAGAACATTTGCTCGTAGGCCACAGCTATTCTCGACCTAGCCTCCAACTATGCTCGTTGGCGCGACCTGGTCCTCACCTATGCCCTCTACAACCATGTCCTCACTCCTCACTAACGTTTGCCCTCCTGCACCTCCCTAGCGTCGCATGCACTGTGTGGTCCTGTCTTGGATCCTCGACACTTTCAATGTCGAGCTACAGGACATCGTCCATGAGAATGGTGGCACTACTCGTCATGCCTGTGTTGCCATCTTGGACCATTTCCTCGGTAACCGCAAGGCTCATGCCCTCCACCTAGACGCCTTTCGAACCTTCGACCAATGTGACCTCTCCGTCACTGAGTATTATCGCTAGATGAAGGGCATTGGTAGATGCTCTCCGTGACCTCAATAAGGCTAGTCCCCGACCGCACCCTTATCCTCAACCTCCTTTGTGACATCGACGAGCGTACGGCCACCTGCAGACTTGGATTGTGCGATTCGATCCGTTCCTCTCCTTCCAGAATGTCCGAAATGGTCCCATCCTTGCACTGAAGGGGTCTCACCCTCCCAACCATCGCATAGGCTCTCAACAGCCTCGGTTCTAGCAGGCCACCTCTGTGCCCCCACACTCTCCACTTCTACCGCTAAGATCTCATCACCTCGTCCTCCTGCCCCTTTGGGCGTCCTGCCGACTATGGTGGGGGCAATCGTCGTCGGCACTGGCATGGTGATGGAGGCCACACTAGAGGCAGAGGTGTCTGTTTTGGCAAGGGTGGTGCACCCTGGCCTCAGTGGTGGATCTAGGAATGGGCTAAGGGCGGGGTGGGGCAGATTTTCTAGTGACCAGTGTTAGAGGCAGCACAAATAGGTAGAGGGGCTCATTTTTCTCTCATCTTTTTCCTCCTCCCTTTTTCTCTACCCTCCGCCTCTTTCATCAATAGAGTGGGAGGCTCATTTTTGTCTTCTTCCTCATCCTTTCTCCTCTACCTCTACCTCTTTGTACAATGGAGTTACATGGATGTAGAGGGGCTCGAGCCCCCACCCCCACGTCAGATCTGCCCCTTTCGGCTGTCCTTGTACAACCCATGGACCGACAAGATCACTATGTGACCTGGCTCGTCCTTGGGTGGCCCGCTGCCACCTTACCATGCGCTCCTTACCACTCTATCCGTTGGTGGTCCTAGGTGTCCTCTTGGGCCCTCGCCTTCAGCACTACCGATGCTGCCCCCAGCACTGCTTCTTCCTCACCCATCGGTGTCGCCTCACACAGCTCTGTCATGGCCGCTGTGGGCTAGGGCATGGGACAAACCATCTCTTGCTAACCCATTCAGCATAATGACCTTGGCCCCTCCTACGACCGTCATCAACTAGGTGGCTGACTCCGGTGCCTCATTCCGTACCACTTCGGATGCTGGTATCTTCTCTTCACATCCTTCATATCCTTCTTCCATCATTGGCAATGGTTCTGTTCTTCCAATCACTTCCATTGGCGACTTGGTTCTTCCTTGCAATGTTCTTGTTGCTCCTGACATTATTCAAAACCTATTATTTGTTCGTCAATTCACTAGTGATAATTCCTGTTGGATTGAGTTTGACCATTTCGTTTTGTCCGTGAAGGATCTTGCCACTCAGAGTCTTCTTGCACGGTGCGACAACTCTAGGCCCCTGAACACCCTATGCCTTCATGTGTCCACTACTTCATCTTCGCTAGCCTCGCCTATTTTGACTACTACCGTTTCGTCCACTACTTGGGATCATTGGCTCGACCATCTAGGTCCTGATGTTATGTCCATGTTGTCTAGTAGTTCTGTCATCTCTTGTACTCGAGGCCCCCATGAGCCTTGGCTGTCATCTGGTTGCCATATTAGGCTCCCTTTTCCTAACCCCTCTTAGGATGTGCACCCTTTTGATGTCATTCACTATGATTTGTGGACCTCTCTTGTGATTCTTGATGATTGCTCTCACTACTCGTGGACTTTTCTATTGCGCTTGAAGTCTGATATATTCCCCATGCTTTCTCGTGTTTTCTATTGGGTGTCCACTCACTTCGGTCGCACCCTCCAGACCATTCAGTGTGACAACGAGAGAGTTTGACAACAACTCTTCTCATGCCTTCTTCCTCTCCCATGGCATCCAACTCTAGATGCCATGCCCCTACCTCTCCCTAGAGCAGCAAGGCCGAGCACATGATTCGCACTACCAACAACATCATGCTCTCCCTGGTCTTCCATGCCTCGATTCCTGTTCGGTTCTGGGCTAAGCCTCTCCACACCACCACCTACATGCTTAATTGTCTTCCAACTAAGGTGACCAGTTCTCCCACCCCTCATTTTGCCTTATTTGGCTCCACTCCTACCTATAAGCATCTTCGCGTCTTCGGGTGTGCTTGCTACCCCAAACTTTCAGCCACTGCTCCTGATAAGCTTGCCCCCATTCGACTCATCATGTCATTCTTGGGTATTCCCTCTATCACAAGGGATACCAGTGTCTTGATCTTTCAACATGTGTTGTTGTTTCGAAGGTGCTGGTGAAGATCCGTCTATTTCGTTCTTTCCAGATGTTCCAAATAGTGTATATCACCACCCCATTAAAACACCTTCTATCTTTTTTTGGAATCTTTGCTTGGGCATCTTCCCACCACAGGGACAGATAGGTAGGCACACCCATCTATAGGATTAGATTTGCGTCGAAATGCACCCAAGTTAGAGTTAGGTTCCATACTACTTTGGCAAAAGGGCAAAGTAGAGCCAAATGGATACATGTCTCAAGCGGCCCATTACATAATGCACAGTGGTCATGCTACGACCAGCCCCTTTTGTGTGAGTTGTCTGTGGTGTGAATTTTCTCCCTTGCCATGGTTCATGCAAATACCTTGCACCTATTTTCAGCATGTGCTTTCTAGATAAGGCCAAACCGAAAAGGCCCATAGGAGCCACCAAACTGAATACAATATGCCGAGCGAGCGGAATATGTTTCATCTGCCGTCCACTTCTAGAGAATGGAGTCCTTCACACCTAGAGTAAGATGAGTGCGCTGGGATCTGGTCCAAAGGGAGACAAACTCCACTAACTGGGTAGCAGTGGTGATTCGGCCTCATAGCGCATTGATCCAGTTGTTCTCCCAGAGCTCTGTGTAGACTGATATGTTCTTCCTTCTAGAAAGCACAAACAACCTAGGAGCTAAGTGTCGAGGTGTCTCGCCATCAAGCCAAGGGTCATGCCAGAAACGACATTTTAGGTAGTAGCATGGGAAGGATTCTCTGACCCCATTGAACGGTTCAAGGACATGCCCTAGATCAACATCCTCGCAACGAATCAAGTTTATGGAGCTCTTGTCCAGGTTTATGCGTAGGACAGAGAAAGGCTTGAATGGCAATGGTTGCCCTCATGTCCTCTCTGTGTGGGTTAACGAAAATGGCCGCGTCATCAACGTACAGGGAAGTTCTCCATCTGGTCATCCCTTGGGGCAATGGGGACAGAGTACCTTGGTCGGTTGCTAGGTCAAGTATGCGTTGAAGCGAGTCCATAGCTAGGATGAATAGCATTAGCGAGAGGGGGTCTCCCTGGTGCACCCCCTGGCATGGTAGAAATTTGTTCCAGGCCGTCCGTTTAGGTTCACCCTGGAGGTGTCCGTGCGGAAGAGGATGGACACCCATTCATGCCATCGTTGACCAAAACCTAGTGCACGAAGGACTTCAATGTGGTAGCTCTAGTTGATTGTGTCAAAGTCTTTATGGATGTCCAGCTTCATGAAGAGGGTAGGCGTCTTATGCTTGTGCATTTTCCTGATGGTGGATTGCACATAAAGGAAATTATCATGGATGCTTCTTCCCTTGATGAAGGTACTTTGACAGTTAGACACCGGTGCATTTATGTGGGGGGGGGGGCGAGTTGTTGGCCAGGAGTTTGGCGAGGATTTTAGCAACACTTTGAATGAGGTTGATAGGCCTATAATCCGTGATCTTTAGCGCCTCTCCTTTCTTTGGGAGCAGGACAGTAATAGCGAAGTTTAAAAGTTCGAACCCCTGAGAGTTTAATTGGTGTATACAATTGAACGCAGCCGTCAAATCGTTCCCAATGATGTTCCAACATGCCTTAAAAAAGGCACCCGATGGGCCCAAGGCCTTGTTAGAAGACATGGGGAAGATGGTGCATCATATTTCATCTTGAGAGAATGGCATCTCCAGCTGCTATAAGTCTCTCGATGTGTACCCTAGTGCCTGACAATCTAGAGACGTGGTTCTAGTGACCGCATTGCCTAGGTATTCACTGAAATATTCATCGGCAATCTTCTCTTTCTCTTGTTGGGAGAAGACCATTCCATCGTCATTTTTGTAAACAGTGGATGTAGTTTTTCCAACTCCATGCATTTGTTTTCAAGTGGAAAAACTTGGTGTTGGCGTCTCCACAACGGATGTATGTGAGCCTAGACCTTTGCCGCATTCTAGATTTCTCAATGGTGGCCAATCCTATGCTTCGGAGTTTGAGCTACAACATGTCAGTAATCATCAGAATCAATGACACTTGCAAGCCTATAAGTCTCATCATTATCTATAGTTTGGACATCAACACCATTAGAGATCCTATTGACATTGTTTGTTGGAGCATTAGGAGGACAACCAAAATTATCAAGAATGTCTCCTCCATCGCAAGCACAAAGACGATACATTTGTGACAAACAAATGGAATAAAGGCTGGAAACTACAAAATCAAATGTCAATGTGACACTTACTTGAATGAGGGGCCACCACGATATCACCAGTGTGACATTTAACTCCAATTGGTTGAGAAACTCCTACTCTGTTTGGGGTGGATTGAGCATTAGAGGCAAACACCACATCTTCCACATCCACCTTATGGTCGAGTAATGGAGGGCCATAGGGTGCATAATTTACCAGTTTTGGTGAATGTCCATGAGGGGTGAGCTCGATGGATACCTTATGTGCAACCACGTCCAAATATTAGAACTATTCATCATCATTGACTACATAATTCTACCACCGATCATCAAAAGTAATCGAGATCATTTGCCTTATAATTCTTTCGAACCCATATGTATTACACATTCAACTGAGATATCATCGTCATTTGCATGACAATATAGCTACTTTCTAGCTCTAGCAACCGAGTCACTAAACGACCAAGTAATGAATATCACAAACTCACTTTGCACTCCGACAAAGAAATTGTTTCTATAATCGTCTTTGTCTACACTACCGCCACAATATAAGGTTACTAGATTGCCCATCCTTTTCATATAGAAACTTAGTACATTGAAATGAATTTAGATACGAATGACTAAATGTAAACTAAATACCATCAAAGTACTAACTATCTAAAGAATATCTAACTAAATAAATTTTACCTAATTAGCAAACTACACAATATCTTACTAAGTAACTAATGACCTAACTAGTAACTGAAGAATAAACTAACAAACTAAATAAGTTCCTAACTAACTTAATAACTAAGTTACTAAACAATTAATTAATTAACTTGCTACTAGTAACTAGGTATCTACCTATTTAATAACTACCTAAGGAAATAACTAATACTAACTACTATTGATGAGCTAATTAATACTAATAGATCACTAATTGTCTCATAACTAACTAAACCAAGTTACCAACTATCTAATTAAATTACTAAGCTATTAATGAAAAAATCACCTTCATAAGGCCGAGCCGCTAAGGACGACCACCAAACAATGGCTAGTGACGCACCGCGAGGCAAAGGAGAGAGAGAAAGAGAGAGAAAGGGCACATGCATTGGGGTGGGGGATGTGTGGGGGCTCAGCAATAGCAAGAACACAATCGAGAGGGAGTGAAAGAAAACATGCATGACACGAGTAAAAATATGGCATGAAACCAAACCTCAGCGCCATGGCTTATGGTGTCAAGGTCGACGTCATAGTTATGGCATGGAGGTCCTAACACGTCAATATCCACGATGGCAAGTGACATGAGTGAGCTATCTTAACACCATAGCTAAGGCGCTAACCCCAAGATAAAAAAAACCCGGTTATTGTTCCACTGGTGATCTAATCGTGACTTTTTTTTAAAATGGGGCTAAAAGAAGAAAAAAAATCAGTTACACGGTGCATGCAGGAAAGTTGAGGACACGAATAAGGTTTTGTTTGAATCTCATTATTTAAAGTTTAACCACGAAACTTTAGACCAATTTAGTTCTTGAACTTTAATCGAAAATTCTAAAATATTAGCTAAAGTTTAGACAATCTTGCACAACACAAATGCAATGAAGTGGTAATTCTGGAATGCCGGTGTCTGGACACGAAGCTTGCGCCATCTGGCAGCCGAAGACCTAGGTGCCGCAGTGCTGCTACATGCAGATGAGACGGAGGATGCCACTAGCACGTAGCTACTTCAAGTTGTCCACAAACTGCGATACATATACAAATTGTGCAAATGGTTGGGGATCATTTGCTAACCTATGTTTCCCGCAAACTAGTGTGGTAGAGGTAAAACATAGGTGGCCTATTTTCTTCCAAATCGTAAGTTCCGTCATAGTTTGCTAACCCGGGAGACGCTGACATGGTTTGCAGCTATACTAGTTCTGACGCACCCAAGAAATCCTTCAGCCAAGACGACTCTGAGCGTGGCGGCCAGGTGGTAGCTTCTGTTGATTTGTTTTTTGCTCAGGGGAGCACGGTATATTCAAATGCATCATAATTCTTCGTATTTCATGCTACATCATTAAAGGTGAAACAAGCCCTTTACATACATGACAAAACAGCCTCACGTCTTTACAAAGTAAAATCCTGAACAAAAACTACGGACTACGGTATGCAACCGTCGAAGCAGCTGAATGTACGCTGCACGATGGTGTGATGTATGTATACCGCCCCTCTGGCCGGCCAACCATCGAAGCAGCTGAATTTTTGCGACATTACATATGCGTGTTTTGAAAATACAAAACGGCGCCAGATAATTAACTTCACAGCGGCTGCAATGCGGAGGGGCATCCTTGGTCTTGGTGCGGGACGCTTAAACGATGAGGACTTTTAGACAGAGGGAGTATTAATGAAGCTCAACAAAAAAAGAAAACTGTGGCCTCACTATGCAATCACCCATTCTCTAGTCTGGACAGGCTCTAAAACAGGAGTGGTACAACCCACCTGCACTCTAATGTCGTCCTTGCCTTCCCATCAATTTACAGGGTACCAAAAGCCGTTTGCTGTACTTTGTAGGAATGTTGACAGGGTGGTGAGGGAAAAAACACACCAAAGAGTAAAACCTCATAAGCAGTGAAAAAAAGTTGCTCTTGCCTTCGATCAAAATTTACATCCCTTTCGATGGAGCTTACAACCAAGGTCCCCAACCTGGAAACATTTGGCACAACCGATCAACATCCACCGCGTCCTGTATGAGTTGTTGGACCTACAAGGCAAACACAAATATAAAGTTGACTTTTGTAACAAAAGTATAAATATCTGCATGCTTCAGTATAACGATGATAAAACCTGGCCCTGCACACTTCTCATCTCGCCATCTTCATATCCATCCAACTTCTGTTTAACACGAAGTATAGCTCGAGCTGCATCCTTGTTGCCATCGTAAGGTTCTTGGGAGTCATCCAAACATGAATCAGTATCAACTGTTTCCTGCAAAATAAAAGTTTAAACAGTTGCCCGGAGAACTCTACACAGTGTATCTGTGTTAACAGCATGGTCAAAAGACCACTGCATTTCCATTTTTGTAGTCAGATCGGGTTCTTTAGGCTAACCTAACTTTTGCATATCTATCGACGAAAGGAAAGAGCATAACCAAGTTCAATAGCTTTCGGTCCGCCATTTCATTGCACCTTAGGAAGGGAGAAAGTAAAGGTCTTCCCCCTTTGGAAGGCTGTGGGTGGAGCAGGCATTCGAACCCCAACACCATAGCGCATCCTGTCTCTCTACTGGATGTCCAGAGGATACCCTCCAAACGGAACCTTCTTCGCCTCAGCCATTTCATTTCAGGTTAAGATGGGAAAGCGTCTTTCTCTCTATAAGAATGCACTGAGAATGAAGAGCCAAAATTTTATCTTTTTTCCCCTTTGCCTCTCCCTAACTACCCAAGTAGTAAAGAGTTTCTCTTCAGCCTCATATTTTTTACTTTATATGAACTTATGACCTCATTCGAGTTAGAATAACTCACCTATCTATAACAGATTCAAGGTCTGATTTCAATGCCTCTGTATCTCAAATGTGACCCGAACTCATGACCTATGGAATAACAACTCGCGTCCAGCGATGATACGGAATCAGATTCCTATACGTATCGGATTCCGTTGCAATGCACGGACATGTTTGCTAGTTATGACAAAAAAGAGATATTGCTGTTGTAGTGTTGTTTATCAGGTCCTTAAATTTGCTTAGTATGTGAGAGTACATTTGGTGAGAAGAAAGCTACACATGCATAATACTGGATACAGCTGGTCGTACTCGTTACCTGTCAAGTCCTAACAGACATATCAATAGTTTCAGTTGTATGGACCAAAGTGTGCTATGCAAAGAAAATAACATTAAGCAAATGTTCGTAGTTACCTTTTGACGCTGTAAGGCTTTCAGTGGTGAGAGTGCCCATTTATATAGAGGATCATGAACGAAGACCTAACACATTGGGTCCAGACTCAGGAGGAGCAAAAGTATTTAAGTCTCATAAAATTACGAAAAATATTTGACAGCACACATACTTCAATAATAGTGAGCAATGCTTCTTTATTCGCCCTCATGACAGAGAGAGTTTTCTCACAACATCTTCTGAACACACCTTCAACACCAGTAACACCCATGCCATCTATAATATCCCTTGTCAACCGAAATGGAACCTACAAGTAGAGCAAAAAAAGTGTTCTACAGAGGAAGAATTGGCAATTGATATTCACAGAAGGTCATGTTCCATCGCATACCCGTTCAGGTGTTTTAAGCATGAGACCCTGTTCAAATGCAACACCAAGATCAATGTGTACAACCTCAGCTGTGTCTTGGTCGATGAGAATATTCATGGAATGGCGATCCCCAAGACCGACTATATATCCTACCTGAATCCATGAAAAACAATAGGCAACATATAGTTAGTCTCAGTAGTCCACGTAGCTCCTCAAGCTGCACTTGACTAAAAGAAATTACCATCGAGCTTGCTGCTACACTCCTTGTGTAAGCAAGTCTACTTTGGAACCAATCTGCAGGCAGCAAGAATCTTTCAAGAAAGAAGTGGTGCATCACAGGCCTGGTTATTGTAAAAAAAAGGGGGGAAATAGTTAGAGAAACACTAGATATGGTTTTCATGGACGCAAGCATGTATGTAAATGTTGGGTCATTGGCAAATGGAAGTAGACCTAAAGTTGCTGCAGATTTTATGAAATGCCCTCCTTTTGTCCTTTTCCTGCAAATTATAATTCCTTCAAATTGGAAATACATTCATCACTCTATTAGAAAAAATAGAATACAAAACCTCTACAACACGTCAACATACACTCATCAGGTACTCTCTGCATTGAAGATATGTCCAGTCCCCAATTCCATATCGTCCATGTGCTCCACCACTTCTAGTACTGTACAACCCCAACAAAAAGTCAAATAAATATGAAGCATTCAGAATCTAATTTACATATAAAAACTGACATCATGTATACAGAGACCTCCCAATTAGATAATCGCCTAGTGGAACAGTACCGTTTACCCATTCAACAACACCAGCACTTGGGGTGAAAGGAACAACCTGAGTTAGAGAAAGTAATCACAAATTTGTCACAACATTCAAAATGAGCATCGCTGTATGGCTGGGTATGAATGTACAATTCATGAGGTTTTCCCAACATTACAAATTCCATTATGTAGTACACCAAATGGTGCCCTTATACATTTATTCTAATTGTCCCGAACAGGCTACAGATTCATAGATAGTGGCTGCCTACCTAGCATTATGCTAAATCTATACCAAGAAGATAAGATGCCGTGGAAAATAAATTAAATGGAAAAAATGCAAATCAGAAGCTAGAAGTTAAAATTGTGGAAGTAATAGAAAGAAAGCTCAGAAACTATTGTAGAACGAGGGGAGAGTGCACAGCAATAAAACAATCTTCATTTTTTTTAACTCTTCTTAATCTAATGTTTCAAAAGTCCTCCCCATCTATTAATGAAACATTTTAGAGCTTCCATGGCAAGATTGGGCTACAATGCAAAGGTCTTGGCGTGGTTGCCCTAGGCCAAGGCATGGCAGGCCATTTTGCAAGGATATGGTTCATGCTGTGAGCCTGTGACAAAAGGTGTTATAGGAAGGAGTCAATTATAAAACTTTGGATTAAAATAAAACTTTGCTCCACGACCAGCACGTCGCCTACAACTCGCCCTCATGACTTCAATAATAGTGACAGTACACATACTTTGGTTCCGCCGCCTCCCTCCACGACCGGCATGTTGCCTACAACTCATTGCTCCTACCCACTCCATTACGTGGTCCTTCATGGAGGATGCGCCTCCCTCGTCGCCAGATCTCCCGACCGCACCAAGTGCCACCACCCCTGTGCTCCCTGCTGCACCGATCCCCCACCAGCTTCTTCAGGCTTTGCCTCACCCCAATCGACGTCACTGCCACTCACTCTACCTTAGTCGCAGCTCTCGCCGCTGCCAAGGCCGCCGCTTAGGATCGCGAACCTCGCCTAGGAGCACAATCACAACGCGGATCGCTTGTCTATGTCGTCCACCCACTACGCCCACTGGTGCATCAAGGTGCTCCTCACGCTCTAGCGCCACGCCCTCAACAACCATGTCCTCCCGACACTGTCTCCCTGCTGCTTTCGTGCTGACACCGGATGGACAGCGTGGTCCTATCGTGGATTCTCAGCACGCTCACCGTCGAGCTTTAGGACATTGTCCACAAGCAGGAGGGGGGGGGGGGCACTGGCTAGGCCTGGGTTGCCCTCGAGGTCCAGTTCCTCAGCAATCGAGAAGCACACACTCTCCACCTTGATGCCGGTTTCCGACAGTTCTCCCAAATGGACTTCTCCGCCAGTGAGTACCGACGTCGGATGAAGGGCATAGCGGACTCCCTCTGCGATCTCGGTGAGCCCGTCCCTGAAAACACCCTCAGCCTTCTGTGTGGTCTTAGCCAATGCTATGACACCTAAAGGCCCTCATCAGGCGGTCCATGCCTTTCCCCTCCTTCCACGACGTCGCCTCCGACCACACCACTCTTGCTGCTGGCACGCTATCTCACTCTCATCCTCCTCATCCCCCCCGTCCATCCTCTATTATTGTGGGGAACAGTTCCACCTTCCCGGCCACCTTAGTAGGTGACTCGGTTCTTCTAGGACCGTTCTACCTCAAAGACGTTTTTGTTGCTCCCCACATCATTCAGAATCTTTTTTTTGTTCGTAGGTTCACTACTGCAACTCCTGTTCCATTGAGTTTGATAAGTTTGGTTTATCTGTGAAGTACAAGGCCACCAGTGGTGAGTCTTTCACAAGGCAATTCCTAATGTGCTTATACATTTGGGAATAACAACACCGATAAATTTAAAGGCACACTAACGCATGATGAAATTTATGACAAAGTATTTGAAGAGCTAGATATAGAGAAGACTATCAAATTTATAGCATTCATCACTACCTTATATGTACGGATTTTCAATCTCCTTTTAGAAGTATCTCGGTGATTTTGCAAGAATGTATTTACCAAACTAAAAAATTGCTCCATCACCTGCACATGTCATATTGATGTCAAAAAATCATCTAGGCAAAATTATCAGATAGCATTCTTTTAGAGGAAGAGAACATTAAAGGGAAGAAATAAATAAGAAAAGTTGGTGCAACTAAAAAGGACATTCTGCAGGAGTCTAAAGCACCTTTACTAAAAGTTATTGTAGGAGACATTTTACCTATAATAAGATTAAATACTAGTTTAGCATACCAACATTTGTACTCTATACTCAATAGTGGTTGCAGCAAGAAATTTGGTGTATACTAGCTGCACTTATGCTAATGCACCTATAGGTAAACACAATGAAGACAACAATATCTGTAGCAGTGGTGTAAACACAATGAAGACAACAATATCTGTAGCAGTGGTGTTAATGAAGACAACGATATCAGTGGCAGTACTACCAAACAATTAGAAATAATAATAAAATATGGAACCTTTCTGTAAAACTGTTGTTATTTTTTTTTCTCTCGCACAGGAGAGCTGGGCATCATTATATATTTTTTCTCGAACGCGCAGGAGAACTGCACATCATTATATTAAGAAGATAAAGAAGGGTCTAAAGAAGACTAGAAAACAACAACAAACAGAAAACAGGGGGGGGTGCTGGGAGCAGCAACTATGTACAGGGGTGCTGCGATCCTAAACTCTAAACCTCCTGAGATCCTTTGCACCAGCCATTCCCCAAAATCTTGAATCTCTGTGAGGATCTTATTGATGTTGGGGGGGGGGGGGGGGGGGCTCAAAGATACAAGCATTCCTGTGTTTCCATAGCCACTAGAATCACCAAGAAATTGAAGCCCTTTTTTTTGAGTTTCCATTATATTAAGATAGGAAAAAGAGGTCCAAAATGGACCAGAGTACAAACTGGACCAAAGCAACACCAGCCTAGCACGCCTGCCTCCTCCTCTACAGCAACACAAGAGAAGAAACGGAAGCAAAGGTGCAAGCAGGCCCGACTAGACTAGACTGCAGCACTAGTATTAGCCAAGACCCTATTTAAAGCAGCTGCAAGCCCAAGATTTTCAAGATGTTTAGCACCAGTCTTCTCCCAACAGAAGGTTGAAAATGAAACTACACAGTTCCATGTTTGCAAAAAGGATAAAAAGGCGCAACTAGAACATTCTCTGTAGCTTAGTAACCAGGTTCCCGGATCGATGGGATCGAGGAACGGGAACGTGGTACGCGGTACACTACAAAAACTAGGATTTAACACTACTGGAACGAGATTGTTCCCACGTTCCCGGAACGAGGAACGTGGCCAAGTTCCCGGTTCCCGGTTACTAAGCTCTGTAGTAGGTAGAGCAAGCTTACAAAAATCTTTATGCCAAATAATCATATAAATCTAGTTATTAGAATGAAAGAGAAGAACATACAGCATCCTGTCGCAGGTCATCATTTCCAGATTTTGCAAGTTGACGGTATTTGTTACCATCCGAGCCAAAACATTCTATAACTTTGGGAGCATTAATTCCATTCATGATCCTGCCAAGAGAATGGCCATAACACTAAAAATATGACAAACACAACCTTCAGGAGAAACTAGCAAGTAATGCGTAAAACTAAAGATCCAACTTACATAATGGACTCAGCCAACCCAGTGAAATGTGGAAAGGAGCCTTCCTCATAACGACAGCTAGGATCAATAGGAACGGTAGCAGTCACAACTGGAACCTGATGAAGTCAAAGGGAAAAAATATTGAGTCTAAGTGTTTGAAAATTGATTAATAGGCATAGAAACAACTAAAGAAGATAAAAGAAATGAAACATAATAAATAAACAATAAACTATGGCTAAAACATACCGCTAAACTATGATACTACTAAACTATAGGAGAGAGTTATTGTGCATCGTCCACGAGAAATAAGGAGGATCTCTTTGAACTAATTTGGTTTCATGCCCGAAAGGTTTGTTGAAGTGTATAAGTGGATTGGCTTCATTCTCCCACCAGCTTAAACTTTTGGGTTCACTGGTTAGTGCAGGGCCTGGGCTATAGGATTGGCTTCATTTTCCCATCGCCCTAGTCTTTAAGCCCGCGCCGCTGGTGTCATGGCCGGGCGTTATGGCCGCACATACACTAGGCGTCACCGAGATATGCGACGCGCAGCGCGCACAGCAGGCGCGCGAGATAAGGAAGGTCCGACAGGAGGCTAAGATAAGGGAATAGCCTTCCATGAATAAATCCTTCCTATTATGGAGATAGCTTTCTATAAATAAAACCCTTCCTAGTATTAGTAGTTCTTTCCTGTTATGAGATCCTAAATTAGTGGGCTGATGGCCTTATATATGCTGTAACCGCACTTGGAATAAGCAAGCAAGAAACACCACTTCCTATTCTCCTCTCTTTCTTTCAAGCCTGCGGTTGGAGAGTTCTCACCCCACCAGAGAAGACGGACGGCTACGAGCTGCGTAGCAGAGGTCCGGCCAGTCAGGGGTTCAACGCCCTTGACAACTTGGTATCGCGATCCCGGCGATCCTCGCCTACTTGTCCCACGACGTCATCACCAAGCTCCGCCACCTCCTGCGCCGCGCCTGCCATGGAGGATGACATCAAGACCACTGTGGAGCAACTCGCCAGGGCCGTCCAACTCCTCCAAGCCACCGCCGAGGCCAACGCCAAGGCAATCCACGCGCTGTCCTCCGATCCATCGCCGTCCGCAGGCCACCGCCACCCAACCGGCGAGCAGCACAACGATCGGCCGCCCCGGTTCCAAAAGATGGACTTCCCGCGTTTCGATGGCAAGTCTGATCCGCTCATCTTCATCAACCGCTGCGAGTCCTATTTCCACCAACAGCGCACCATGGTGCAGAAGGTTTGGATGGCCTCCTACAACCTCGAAGACGTGGCCCAGCTGTGGTACATCCAGCTGCAGGAGGACGAGGGCACACCACGCTGGGGCCGTTTCAAGGACCTCCTCAACTTGCGGTTTGGGCCGCCCCTCCGCTCGGCGCCGTTATTTGAGCTCGCCGAGTGCCGGCGCTCGAGGACCGTGGAGGAATATTCGAATCGTTTCTAGGCCCTCCTTCCTCGCGCGGGCCGGCTTGACGAGGTCCCGCGCGTCCAGCTGTACACTGGCGATCTGCTTCCGCCGCCGAGCCACGCGGTCAGCATCCACAACCCGGAGACACATGCGATGGCAATGAGCTTGGCGCGTCAGGTCGAGTTGATGGAGACCGACAGGCAGGCGCTGGCTCCAACTCGCCCTAGCCCGCGCGGTCTTCTCCCGAACCCGACGTCGCGCCCAGCGCTGGCCGCGCCTCCTCCACCGCTCGCGCTCCCAGCGCCAGCGGTGGGTGTCTCCACGGGCCGTGGCGTGGGCAACCAGCGGCGGCTGACCCTGGAGGAACAAGCTGGGCGTCGTCGCCTCGGGCTCTGTTTTAATTGTGATGAAAAATATTCCCGTGGCCACAACAGATTCTGCAGGCGCATCTTCTTCGTTGACGGGGTGGAGATTGACGACACCGATGACGCTGCGGCCGGGGCTGACAGCGAGGCACCTTGCTTCTCCTTGCAAGCCCTGGCCGGGGTGGCCATGGCGGACACCATGCAGATCGTGGTGGTGCTTGGGACCACATCACTCGTCACACTCCTCGATTCCGGCAGCACGCACAACTTCATCTCCGAAGAGGCGGCGCGGCGCTCCGGCTTGCCGCTACGCCAGCGGCCCCGTCTCACGGCCATGGTCGCCAATGGCGAGCGGATCACCTGCGAGGGCGTCATCCACGATGCGCCCCTCCTCATCGATGGTGCCCTGTTTCCGGCCGACCTCTTCGTTATGCCGCTGGCTGGGTACGACGTCGTCCTTGGCACCAAGTGGTTCGGCGCGCGGGGACCCATCGTCTGGGACCTCGCTCGCCGGCGCATGTCGTTCCAGCACGAGGGCCACACAATCTGCTGGCAAGGCGTGCCGTCATCAACTGCTCCGCGAATCCAGGCAACCGTGGCTATGGCCGCGGACGCCCTCCTAGACGGGCTGCTGGGCGCCTTCAACATCTTCACTGAGCCAACTGGTCTACCTCTAGCCCGGGGTCGCGACCACCGCATCATCCTCAAGCCTAATGCTGCCCCGGTGGCGGTGCGGCCGTACAGGTACCCGGTCGCCCACAAGAATGAATTCGAGCGGCAGTGTGGCGCCATGATTGAGCAGGGCATCGTCCGCCGCAGCGACTCAACGTTCTCCTTGCCGGCCCTCCTCGTCAAGAAACCGGACGGGTCGTGGCGCTTTTGCGTGGATTACCGCGCCCTGAATGCGCTCACCGTCAAGGACGCCTTCCCCATTCCGGTGGTCGACGAGCTACTCGACGAGCTCCACGGCGCACGCTTCTTCACCAAGCTTGACTTACGGTCGGGTTACCATCAAGTGGGGATGCGGGCTGAGGATGTGCACAAGACCGCATTCCGTACTCATGATGGCCTGTACGAGTTCCTGGTGATGGCGTTCGGCCTCTGCAACGCCCCGGCCACATTCCAGGCGTTCATGAACGATGTTCTCCGGCCGTTCCTCGCCGGTTCATCCTCGTCTTCTTTGATGACATTCTAATTTACAGCAAGACGTGGGCCGACCACCTGCGCCATGTCCGTGTTGTCTTCTCCGAGCTTCGACACCATCAACTCTTCGTCAAACGCACCAAGTGCGCTTTCGGCGCCACCTCGATCGCGTACCTCGGCCATGTCATCTCCAAGGCGGGTGTCGCCATGGATCCGGCCAAGGTGCAGGCCATCCATGAGTGACCAGTTCCACGTTCGGCTCGGGCGGTCCGCGGCTTCCTCAGGCGCACGAGATAAGGAAGGTCCGGAAGAGGAAGGTCCGGCAGGAGGCTAAGATAAGGGAATAGCCTTCCATGAATAAATCCTTTCTATTATGGAGATAGCTTTCTATAAATAAAAAAACCTTCCTAGTATTAGTAGTTCTTTCCTGTTATGAGATCCTAAATTAGTGGGCTGATGGCCTTATATATGCTGTAACCGCACTTGGAATAAGCAAGCAAGAAATACCACTTCCTATTCTCCTCTCTTCTCTCAAGCCTGCGGTTGGGAAGTTCTCACCCCACCGGAGAAGACGGACGGCTACGAGCTGCGTAGCCGAGGTCTGGCTAGTCAGGGGTTCAACGCCCTTGACAACTGGACTGCCCCACCCCCTGCGCTATGTCTTCCTCTCCGGCGCGTCCCAACTCCATCGAGCTCGCCACCAGGGCCTGGGCCCCGTTCCTCGCTGGCCTTGAGCCCCTCCTTGGTGTCTCCCTTTCGGCGCCAACCCTCACTGCCACGACTGTGGCTCTCTCCAGCCCCGCCGCCCTCTTCTTTGCATCGTTCGGCCTCCTCTCCAACATCGCTGCTGCTGTACATGTCCTCTCCGGCACGGCCGTGGCCATGAGCCCTCTTCCCGGTGTGCAGGGCTACACTGCGCAGCACGATCGGCGCACGCCCCCGGTTTCCCCGCCTCTCGTCCGCACTTCACTGAAACCACGTGGGCCCTCTCCTCTCCCATCAAGTGTGGTCGAGCCCACGACCAATCCCACTCTCGTTGCAGCCCCTACCACCGTCCAAGCTACCGTCGCTGCCTCTCAGGAGCGCGAACGTGTTGCATCCTTCGCATTGGAGCGTGATCTCGCCGTGGGCGCCGTCTTGCCCGCTCAGATGGCATCCGCTCAGTGCTTCATCCTCGGCCACAGCATTGCCCTCCCCCTGGCCCTTGAGGCTCACCACGTCACCGGGCTCGACGCCACCACCATCGCTGCTCTTCACACTCAGGAGGCCAGAGTTCATAACATCCGGTCCCTGGTCTCCGTCGTGATGGATCCGATGTCACCCCACTTCACCCGCCTGCGCGATTAGGTGCTCTTGACGGTTGAACGCTATGACCTTCTTCGACCCTCACCGACATCGGAGCTCGTGGTCTACACCGATGCTGACTGGGCTAGTTGCCCCGACAAGCGCCGATCCACTTCCGGTTATGCCGTGTTCCTAGGCGCCAACCTCGTGTCCTAGGCTACAAAGCGGCAGCCCATCATCTCCCGCTCTAGTGCTGAGGCCTCCTGGCTCCGCCAGCTTCTCCAAGAGCTCCAAGCCGCCTCGAGCACTCTACCCTCGTTTACTGCGACAAAGTCAGCACGAGCTACCTCTCCACCAATCTCGTGCAGCATTAGCGCACGAAGCACATGGAAATCGATCTTGACTTCGTCCGTGAGCGTGTCGCTAGAGCGGGAGATGACGGGCTGGAAAACAACTATCCATGTGCCTGAACCTTGACCTGTGGGTTCTATTGTAAGATTTGTTGTTGTAAGTTTTTCATGTAAGCACATTTTCATTTATTATATTTAAAACTATTCACCGATGAATAGTTCTTTTGAAATCAATTGAGATGATTTGGATATGCCAAATCAAGCATTTATTATTATCATGTTTCTACTTGAGATGGTTAGTTGATTGGAGATTGGTCTTTCCTCTATAGGTAGAGTTTTTTAGCATACCAGTGGCTTCCCTCCATGGAAGTTATTAAGCAAGCAAGATTTAGAGAAATCGAACAAAGCCATGTGCAGCCCATGTCCCCTGCCATGGGCACAACTCTAGCAAAAGACGACTTTATCTCCAATGATTACCGAAGCACAAACAAGTTCACTAAAGCAAAGTTCGCAAGATGTTATCTCACTAGTTCAAGCTGACCAATGCTGCGGGCCTCCCTGGGCAGCGGAATTTTTTTGTTAGTGTCCTGACAATAAGTTAGATGAAAAGAATGTTAACATTGAGAATAAAAAAATTCATGTTCCTGCTTGAAAAGTGGACTAACCTCCTTCTTGGTCTCCAATTCTGCTAACTTAATGTAGATCTCAACCATTTGTTTCATCTATAAGATGTCCAAATAAGGATCATAAAAATTATAACAGAAAATACATTTGATCCCATCAGAGATAAGAACATCTGAATAGAATTTTAAGCACAACCTGACAAATCAGAGGTCCATGACAGGAAGATAGCTCCTTTAACAAATTTTCAGCAGCAAGCTTCTTCTCCATATCTACAACAAAAGAACTTCTACTTCTTTGCTTGTCTTTGACACGATCACCATTTGCTAGAGCCAAAAGCTAAAAACAAACCAAACAACTATTTCTTAGTTCTAAAAAACACGAAGAAAAATCTGATATCTGAGATTAAGAGATACTGGAATAGCCTTAACATGCATAAACTAGACTAGACCTAAAAAACTTGACCTACCGGGGGGGTGTAAGACAATCCCTACTGTATTAAAAAGAAGACCTTATCACACGGATCGAGAAAACCTCCAAACCCCTGCCCGGCTGCCCCACACAATGACATTCTTGAGATTTTAGGGACCCATGAGAAGATTTAAAATGGGGACCTTTCTAATTATTTTTATATATAAATGTTAACAATATAAACACTTAGGATGGCTCGTCCTTGGGTGGCCCGCTGCCACCTTACCATGCGCTCCTTACCACTCTATCCGTTGGTGGTCCTAGGTGTCCTCTTGGGCCCTCGCCTTCAGCACTACCGATGCTGCCCCCAGCACTGCTTCTTCCTCACCCATCGGTGTCGCCTCACACAGCTCTGTCATGGCCGCTGTGGGCTAGGGCATGGGACAAACCATCTCTTGCTAACCCATTCAGCATAATGACCTTGGCCCCTCCTACGACCGTCATCAACTAGGTGGCTGACTCCGGTGCCTCATTCCGTACCACTTCGGATGCTGGTATCTTCTCTTCACATCCTTCATATCCTTCTTCCATCATTGGCAATGGTTCTGTTCTTCCAATCACTTCCATTGGCGACTTGGTTCTTCCTTGCAATGTTCTTGTTGCTCCTGACATTATTCAAAACCTATTATTTGTTCGTCAATTCACTAGTGATAATTCCTGTTGGATTGAGTTTGACCATTTCGTTTTGTCCGTGAAGGATCTTGCCACTCAGAGTCTTCTTGCACGGTGCGACAACTCTAGGCCCCTGAACACCCTATGCCTTCATGTGTCCACTACTTCATCTTCGCTAGCCTCGCCTATTTTGACTACTACCGTTTCGTCCACTACTTGGGATCATTGGCTCGACCATCTAGGTCCTGATGTTATGTCCATGTTGTCTAGTAGTTCTGTCATCTCTTGTACTCGAGGCCCCCATGAGCCTTGGTTGTCATCTGGTTGCCATATTAGGCTCCCTTTTCCTAACCCCTCTTAGGATGTGCACCCTTTTGATGTCATTCACTATGATTTGTGGACCTCTCTTGTGATTCTTGATGATTGCTCTCACTACTCGTGGACTTTTCTATTGCGCTTGAAGTCTGATATATTCCCCATGCTTTCTCGTGTTTTCTATTGGGTGTCCACTCACTTCGGTCGCACCCTCCAGACCATTCAGTGTGACAACGAGAGAGTTTGACAACAACTCTTCTCATGCCTTCTTCCTCTCCCATGGCATCCAACTCTAGATGCCATGCCCCTACCTCTCCCTAGAGCAGCAAGGCCGAGCACATGATTCGCACTACCAACAACATCATGCTCTCCCTGGTCTTCCATGCCTCGATTCCTGTTCGGTTCTGGGCTAAGCCTCTCCACACCACCACCTACATGCTTAATTGTCTTCCAACTAAGGTGACCAGTTCTCCCACCCCTCATTTTGCCTTATTTGGCTCCACTCCTACCTATAAGCATCTTCGCGTCTTCGGGTGTGCTTGCTACCCCAAACTTTCAGCCACTGCTCCTGATAAGCTTGCCCCCATTCGACTCATCATGTCATTCTTGGGTATTCCCTCTATCACAAGGGATACCAGTGTCTTGATCTTTCAACATGTGTTGTTGTTTCGAAGGTGCTGGTGAAGATCCGTCTATTTCGTTCTTTCCAGATGTTCCAAATAGTGTATATCACCACCCCATTAAAACACCTTCTATCTTTTTTTGGAATCTTTGCTTGGGCATCTTCCCACCACAGGGACAGATAGGTAGGCACACCCATCTATAGGATTAGATTTGCGTCGAAATGCACCCAAGTTAGAGTTAGGTTCCATACTACTTTGGCAAAAGGGCAAAGTAGAGCCAAATGGATACATGTCTCAAGCGGCCCATTACATAATGCACAGTGGTCATGCTACGACCAGCCCCTTTTGTGTGAGTTGTCTGTGGTGTGAATTTTCTCCCTTGCCATGGTTCATGCAAATACCTTGCACCTATTTTCAGCATGTGCTTTCTAGATAAGGCCAAACCGAAAAGGCCCATAGGAGCCACCAAACTGAATACAATATGCCGAGCGAGCGGAATATGTTTCATCTGCCGTCCACTTCTAGAGAATGGAGTCCTTCACACCTAGAGTAAGATGAGTGCGCTGGGATCTGGTCCAAAGGGAGACAAACTCCACTAACTGGGTAGCAGTGGTGATTCGGCCTCATAGCGCATTGATCCAGTTGTTCTCCCAGAGCTCTGTGTAGACTGATATGTTCTTCCTTCTAGAAAGCACAAACAACCTAGGAGCTAAGTGTCGAGGTGTCTCGCCATCAAGCCAAGGGTCATGCCAGAAACGACATTTTAGGTAGTAGCATGGGAAGGATTCTCTGACCCCATTGAACGGTTCAAGGACATGCCCTAGATCAACATCCTCGCAACGAATCAAGTTTATGGAGCTCTTGTCCAGGTTTATGCGTAGGACAGAGAAAGGCTTGAATGGCAATGGTTGCCCTCATGTCCTCTCTGTGTGGGTTAACGAAAATGGCCGCGTCATCAACGTACAGGGAAGTTCTCCATCTGGTCATCCCTTGGGGCAATGGGGACAGAGTACCTTGGTCGGTTGCTAGGTCAAGTATGCGTTGAAGCGAGTCCATAGCTAGGATGAATAGCATTAGCGAGAGGGGGTCTCCCTGGTGCACCCCCTGGCATGGTAGAAATTTGTTCCAGGCCGTCCGTTTAGGTTCACCCTGGAGGTGTCCGTGCGGAAGAGGATGGACACCCATTCATGCCATCGTTGACCAAAACCTAGTGCACGAAGGACTTCAATGTGGTAGCTCTAGTTGATTGTGTCAAAGTCTTTATGGATGTCCAGCTTCATGAAGAGGGTAGGCGTCTTATGCTTGTGCATTTTCCTGATGGTGGATTGCACATAAAGGAAATTATCATGGATGCTTCTTCCCTTGATGAAGGTACTTTGACAGTTAGACACCGGTGCATTTATGTGGGGGGGGGCGAGTTGTTGGCCAGGAGTTTGGCGAGGATTTTAGCAACACTTTGAATGAGGTTGATAGGCCTATAATCCGTGATCTTTAGCGCCTCTCCTTTCTTTGGGAGCAGGACAGTAATAGCGAAGTTTAAAAGTTCGAACCCCTGAGAGTTTAATTGGTGTATACAATTGAACGCAGCCGTCAAATCGTTCCCAATGATGTTCCAACATGCCTTAAAAAAGGCACCCGATGGGCCCAAGGCCTTGTTAGAAGACATGGGGAAGATGGTGCATCATATTTCATCTTGAGAGAATGGCATCTCCAGCTGCTATAAGTCTCTCGATGTGTACCCTAGTGCCTGACAATCTAGAGACGTGGTTCTAGTGACCGCATTGCCTAGGTATTCACTGAAATATTCATCGGCAATCTTCTCTTTCTCTTGTTGGGAGAAGACCATTCCATCGTCATTTTTGTAAACAGTGGATGTAGTTTTTCCAACTCCATGCATTTGTTTTCAAGTGGAAAAACTTGGTGTTGGCGTCTCCACAACGGATGTATGTGAGCCTAGACCTTTGCCGCATTCTAGATTTCTCAATGGTGGCCAATCCTATGCTTCGGAGTTTGAGCTACAACATGTCAGTAATCATCAGAATCAATGACACTTGCAAGCCTATAAGTCTCATCATTATCTATAGTTTGGACATCAACACCATTAGAGATCCTATTGACATTGTTTGTTGGAGCATTAGGAGGACAACCAAAATTATCAAGAATGTCTCCTCCATCGCAAGCACAAAGACGATACATTTGTGACAAACAAATGGAATAAAGGCTGGAAACTACAAAATCAAATGTCAATGTGACACTTACTTGAATGAGGGGCCACCACGATATCACCAGTGTGACATTTAACTCCAATTGGTTGAGAAACTCCTACTCTGTTTGGGGTGGATTGAGCATTAGAGGCAAACACCACATCTTCCACATCCACCTTATGGTCGAGTAATGGAGGGCCATAGGGTGCATAATTTACCAGTTTTGGTGAATGTCCATGAGGGGTGAGCTCGATGGATACCTTATGTGCAACCACGTCCAAATATTAGAACTATTCATCATCATTGACTACATAATTCTACCACCGATCATCAAAAGTAATCGAGATCATTTGCCTTATAATTCTTTCGAACCCATATGTATTACACATTCAACTGAGATATCATCGTCATTTGCATGACAATATAGCTACTTTCTAGCTCTAGCAACCGAGTCACTAAACGACCAAGTAATGAATATCACAAACTCACTTTGCACTCCGACAAAGAAATTGTTTCTATAATCGTCTTTGTCTACACTACCGCCACAATATAAGGTTACTAGATTGCCCATCCTTTTCATATAGAAACTTAGTACATTGAAATGAATTTAGATACGAATGACTAAATGTAAACTAAATACCATCAAAGTACTAACTATCTAAAGAATATCTAACTAAATAAATTTTACCTAATTAGCAAACTACACAATATCTTACTAAGTAACTAATGACCTAACTAGTAACTGAAGAATAAACTAACAAACTAAATAAGTTCCTAACTAACTTAATAACTAAGTTACTAAACAATTAATTAATTAACTTGCTACTAGTAACTAGGTATCTACCTATTTAATAACTACCTAAGGAAATAACTAATACTAACTACTATTGATGAGCTAATTAATACTAATAGATCACTAATTGTCTCATAACTAACTAAACCAAGTTACCAACTATCTAATTAAATTACTAAGCTATTAATGAAAAAATCACCTTCATAAGGCCGAGCCGCTAAGGACGACCACCAAACAATGGCTAGTGACGCACCGCGAGGCAAAGGAGAGAGAGAAAGAGAGAGAAAGGGCACATGCATTGGGGTGGGGGATGTGTGGGGGCTCAGCAATAGCAAGAACACAATCGAGAGGGAGTGAAAGAAAACATGCATGACACGAGTAAAAATATGGCATGAAACCAAACCTCAGCGCCATGGCTTATGGTGTCAAGGTCGACGTCATAGTTATGGCATGGAGGTCCTAACACGTCAATATCCACGATGGCAAGTGACATGAGTGAGCTATCTTAACACCATAGCTAAGGCGCTAACCCCAAGATAAAAAAAACCCGGTTATTGTTCCACTGGTGATCTAATCGTGACTTTTTTTTAAAATGGGGCTAAAAGAAGAAAAAAAATCAGTTACACGGTGCATGCAGGAAAGTTGAGGACACGAATAAGGTTTTGTTTGAATCTCATTATTTAAAGTTTAACCACGAAACTTTAGACCAATTTAGTTCTTGAACTTTAATCGAAAATTCTAAAATATTAGCTAAAGTTTAGACAATCTTGCACAACACAAATGCAATGAAGTGGTAATTCTGGAATGCCGGTGTCTGGACACGAAGCTTGCGCCATCTGGCAGCCGAAGACCTAGGTGCCGCAGTGCTGCTACATGCAGATGAGACGGAGGATGCCACTAGCACGTAGCTACTTCAAGTTGTCCACAAACTGCGATACATATACAAATTGTGCAAATGGTTGGGGATCATTTGCTAACCTATGTTTCCCGCAAACTAGTGTGGTAGAGGTAAAACATAGGTGGCCTATTTTCTTCCAAATCGTAAGTTCCGTCATAGTTTGCTAACCCGGGAGACGCTGACATGGTTTGCAGCTATACTAGTTCTGACGCACCCAAGAAATCCTTCAGCCAAGACGACTCTGAGCGTGGCGGCCAGGTGGTAGCTTCTGTTGATTTGTTTTTTGCTCAGGGGAGCACGGTATATTCAAATGCATCATAATTCTTCGTATTTCATGCTACATCATTAAAGGTGAAACAAGCCCTTTACATACATGACAAAACAGCCTCACGTCTTTACAAAGTAAAATCCTGAACAAAAACTACGGACTACGGTATGCAACCGTCGAAGCAGCTGAATGTACGCTGCACGATGGTGTGATGTATGTATACCGCCCCTCTGGCCGGCCAACCATCGAAGCAGCTGAATTTTTGCGACATTACATATGCGTGTTTTGAAAATACAAAACGGCGCCAGATAATTAACTTCACAGCGGCTGCAATGCGGAGGGGCATCCTTGGTCTTGGTGCGGGACGCTTAAACGATGAGGACTTTTAGACAGAGGGAGTATTAATGAAGCTCAACAAAAAAAGAAAACTGTGGCCTCACTATGCAATCACCCATTCTCTAGTCTGGACAGGCTCTAAAACAGGAGTGGTACAACCCACCTGCACTCTAATGTCGTCCTTGCCTTCCCATCAATTTACAGGGTACCAAAAGCCGTTTGCTGTACTTTGTAGGAATGTTGACAGGGTGGTGAGGGAAAAAACACACCAAAGAGTAAAACCTCATAAGCAGTGAAAAAAAGTTGCTCTTGCCTTCGATCAAAATTTACATCCCTTTCGATGGAGCTTACAACCAAGGTCCCCAACCTGGAAACATTTGGCACAACCGATCAACATCCACCGCGTCCTGTATGAGTTGTTGGACCTACAAGGCAAACACAAATATAAAGTTGACTTTTGTAACAAAAGTATAAATATCTGCATGCTTCAGTATAACGATGATAAAACCTGGCCCTGCACACTTCTCATCTCGCCATCTTCATATCCATCCAACTTCTGTTTAACACGAAGTATAGCTCGAGCTGCATCCTTGTTGCCATCGTAAGGTTCTTGGGAGTCATCCAAACATGAATCAGTATCAACTGTTTCCTGCAAAATAAAAGTTTAAACAGTTGCCCGGAGAACTCTACACAGTGTATCTGTGTTAACAGCATGGTCAAAAGACCACTGCATTTCCATTTTTGTAGTCAGATCGGGTTCTTTAGGCTAACCTAACTTTTGCATATCTATCGACGAAAGGAAAGAGCATAACCAAGTTCAATAGCTTTCGGTCCGCCATTTCATTGCACCTTAGGAAGGGAGAAAGTAAAGGTCTTCCCCCTTTGGAAGGCTGTGGGTGGAGCAGGCATTCGAACCCCAACACCATAGCGCATCCTGTCTCTCTACTGGATGTCCAGAGGATACCCTCCAAACGGAACCTTCTTCGCCTCAGCCATTTCATTTCAGGTTAAGATGGGAAAGCGTCTTTCTCTCTATAAGAATGCACTGAGAATGAAGAGCCAAAATTTTATCTTTTTTCCCCTTTGCCTCTCCCTAACTACCCAAGTAGTAAAGAGTTTCTCTTCAGCCTCATATTTTTTACTTTATATGAACTTATGACCTCATTCGAGTTAGAATAACTCACCTATCTATAACAGATTCAAGGTCTGATTTCAATGCCTCTGTATCTCAAATGTGACCCGAACTCATGACCTATGGAATAACAACTCGCGTCCAGCGATGATACGGAATCAGATTCCTATACGTATCGGATTCCGTTGCAATGCACGGACATGTTTGCTAGTTATGACAAAAAAGAGATATTGCTGTTGTAGTGTTGTTTATCAGGTCCTTAAATTTGCTTAGTATGTGAGAGTACATTTGGTGAGAAGAAAGCTACACATGCATAATACTGGATACAGCTGGTCGTACTCGTTACCTGTCAAGTCCTAACAGACATATCAATAGTTTCAGTTGTATGGACCAAAGTGTGCTATGCAAAGAAAATAACATTAAGCAAATGTTCGTAGTTACCTTTTGACGCTGTAAGGCTTTCAGTGGTGAGAGTGCCCATTTATATAGAGGATCATGAACGAAGACCTAACACATTGGGTCCAGACTCAGGAGGAGCAAAAGTATTTAAGTCTCATAAAATTACGAAAAATATTTGACAGCACACATACTTCAATAATAGTGAGCAATGCTTCTTTATTCGCCCTCATGACAGAGAGAGTTTTCTCACAACATCTTCTGAACACACCTTCAACACCAGTAACACCCATGCCATCTATAATATCCCTTGTCAACCGAAATGGAACCTACAAGTAGAGCAAAAAAAGTGTTCTACAGAGGAAGAATTGGCAATTGATATTCACAGAAGGTCATGTTCCATCGCATACCCGTTCAGGTGTTTTAAGCATGAGACCCTGTTCAAATGCAACACCAAGATCAATGTGTACAACCTCAGCTGTGTCTTGGTCGATGAGAATATTCATGGAATGGCGATCCCCAAGACCGACTATATATCCTACCTGAATCCATGAAAAACAATAGGCAACATATAGTTAGTCTCAGTAGTCCACGTAGCTCCTCAAGCTGCACTTGACTAAAAGAAATTACCATCGAGCTTGCTGCTACACTCCTTGTGTAAGCAAGTCTACTTTGGAACCAATCTGCAGGCAGCAAGAATCTTTCAAGAAAGAAGTGGTGCATCACAGGCCTGGTTATTGTAAAAAAAAGGGGGGAAATAGTTAGAGAAACACTAGATATGGTTTTCATGGACGCAAGCATGTATGTAAATGTTGGGTCATTGGCAAATGGAAGTAGACCTAAAGTTGCTGCAGATTTTATGAAATGCCCTCCTTTTGTCCTTTTCCTGCAAATTATAATTCCTTCAAATTGGAAATACATTCATCACTCTATTAGAAAAAATAGAATACAAAACCTCTACAACACGTCAACATACACTCATCAGGTACTCTCTGCATTGAAGATATGTCCAGTCCCCAATTCCATATCGTCCATGTGCTCCACCACTTCTAGTACTGTACAACCCCAACAAAAAGTCAAATAAATATGAAGCATTCAGAATCTAATTTACATATAAAAACTGACATCATGTATACAGAGACCTCCCAATTAGATAATCGCCTAGTGGAACAGTACCGTTTACCCATTCAACAACACCAGCACTTGGGGTGAAAGGAACAACCTGAGTTAGAGAAAGTAATCACAAATTTGTCACAACATTCAAAATGAGCATCGCTGTATGGCTGGGTATGAATGTACAATTCATGAGGTTTTCCCAACATTACAAATTCCATTATGTAGTACACCAAATGGTGCCCTTATACATTTATTCTAATTGTCCCGAACAGGCTACAGATTCATAGATAGTGGCTGCCTACCTAGCATTATGCTAAATCTATACCAAGAAGATAAGATGCCGTGGAAAATAAATTAAATGGAAAAAATGCAAATCAGAAGCTAGAAGTTAAAATTGTGGAAGTAATAGAAAGAAAGCTCAGAAACTATTGTAGAACGAGGGGAGAGTGCACAGCAATAAAACAATCTTCATTTTTTTTAACTCTTCTTAATCTAATGTTTCAAAAGTCCTCCCCATCTATTAATGAAACATTTTAGAGCTTCCATGGCAAGATTGGGCTACAATGCAAAGGTCTTGGCGTGGTTGCCCTAGGCCAAGGCATGGCAGGCCATTTTGCAAGGATATGGTTCATGCTGTGAGCCTGTGACAAAAGGTGTTATAGGAAGGAGTCAATTATAAAACTTTGGATTAAAATAAAACTTTGCTCCACGACCAGCACGTCGCCTACAACTCGCCCTCATGACTTCAATAATAGTGACAGTACACATACTTTGGTTCCGCCGCCTCCCTCCACGACCGGCATGTTGCCTACAACTCATTGCTCCTACCCACTCCATTACGTGGTCCTTCATGGAGGATGCGCCTCCCTCGTCGCCAGATCTCCCGACCGCACCAAGTGCCACCACCCCTGTGCTCCCTGCTGCACCGATCCCCCACCAGCTTCTTCAGGCTTTGCCTCACCCCAATCGACGTCACTGCCACTCACTCTACCTTAGTCGCAGCTCTCGCCGCTGCCAAGGCCGCCGCTTAGGATCGCGAACCTCGCCTAGGAGCACAATCACAACGCGGATCGCTTGTCTATGTCGTCCACCCACTACGCCCACTGGTGCATCAAGGTGCTCCTCACGCTCTAGCGCCACGCCCTCAACAACCATGTCCTCCCGACACTGTCTCCCTGCTGCTTTCGTGCTGACACCGGATGGACAGCGTGGTCCTATCGTGGATTCTCAGCACGCTCACCGTCGAGCTTTAGGACATTGTCCACAAGCAGGAGGGGGGGGGGGGCACTGGCTAGGCCTGGGTTGCCCTCGAGGTCCAGTTCCTCAGCAATCGAGAAGCACACACTCTCCACCTTGATGCCGGTTTCCGACAGTTCTCCCAAATGGACTTCTCCGCCAGTGAGTACCGACGTCGGATGAAGGGCATAGCGGACTCCCTCTGCGATCTCGGTGAGCCCGTCCCTGAAAACACCCTCAGCCTTCTGTGTGGTCTTAGCCAATGCTATGACACCTAAAGGCCCTCATCAGGCGGTCCATGCCTTTCCCCTCCTTCCACGACGTCGCCTCCGACCACACCACTCTTGCTGCTGGCACGCTATCTCACTCTCATCCTCCTCATCCCCCCCGTCCATCCTCTATTATTGTGGGGAACAGTTCCACCTTCCCGGCCACCTTAGTAGGTGACTCGGTTCTTCTAGGACCGTTCTACCTCAAAGACGTTTTTGTTGCTCCCCACATCATTCAGAATCTTTTTTTTGTTCGTAGGTTCACTACTGCAACTCCTGTTCCATTGAGTTTGATAAGTTTGGTTTATCTGTGAAGTACAAGGCCACCAGTGGTGAGTCTTTCACAAGGCAATTCCTAATGTGCTTATACATTTGGGAATAACAACACCGATAAATTTAAAGGCACACTAACGCATGATGAAATTTATGACAAAGTATTTGAAGAGCTAGATATAGAGAAGACTATCAAATTTATAGCATTCATCACTACCTTATATGTACGGATTTTCAATCTCCTTTTAGAAGTATCTCGGTGATTTTGCAAGAATGTATTTACCAAACTAAAAAATTGCTCCATCACCTGCACATGTCATATTGATGTCAAAAAATCATCTAGGCAAAATTATCAGATAGCATTCTTTTAGAGGAAGAGAACATTAAAGGGAAGAAATAAATAAGAAAAGTTGGTGCAACTAAAAAGGACATTCTGCAGGAGTCTAAAGCACCTTTACTAAAAGTTATTGTAGGAGACATTTTACCTATAATAAGATTAAATACTAGTTTAGCATACCAACATTTGTACTCTATACTCAATAGTGGTTGCAGCAAGAAATTTGGTGTATACTAGCTGCACTTATGCTAATGCACCTATAGGTAAACACAATGAAGACAACAATATCTGTAGCAGTGGTGTAAACACAATGAAGACAACAATATCTGTAGCAGTGGTGTTAATGAAGACAACGATATCAGTGGCAGTACTACCAAACAATTAGAAATAATAATAAAATATGGAACCTTTCTGTAAAACTGTTGTTATTTTTTTTCTCTCGCACAGGAGAGCTGGGCATCATTATATATTTTTTCTCGAACGCGCAGGAGAACTGCACATCATTATATTAAGAAGATAAAGAAGGGTCTAAAGAAGACTAGAAAACAACAACAAACAGAAAACAGGGGGGGGGGGGTGCTGGGAGCAGCAACTATGTACAGGGGTGCTGCGATCCTAAACTCTAAACCTCCTGAGATCCTTTGCACCAGCCATTCCCCAAAATCTTGAATCTCTGTGAGGATCTTATTGATGTTGGGGGGGGGGGGGGCTCAAAGATACAAGCATTCCTGTGTTTCCATAGCCACTAGAATCACCAAGAAATTGAAGCCCTTTTTTTTGAGTTTCCATTATATTAAGATAGGAAAAAGAGGTCCAAAATGGACCAGAGTACAAACTGGACCAAAGCAACACCAGCCTAGCACGCCTGCCTCCTCCTCTACAGCAACACAAGAGAAGAAACGGAAGCAAAGGTGCAAGCAGGCCCGACTAGACTAGACTGCAGCACTAGTATTAGCCAAGACCCTATTTAAAGCAGCTGCAAGCCCAAGATTTTCAAGATGTTTAGCACCAGTCTTCTCCCAACAGAAGGTTGAAAATGAAACTACACAGTTCCATGTTTGCAAAAAGGATAAAAAGGCGCAACTAGAACATTCTCTGTAGCTTAGTAACCAGGTTCCCGGATCGATGGGATCGAGGAACGGGAACGTGGTACGCGGTACACTACAAAAACTAGGATTTAACACTACTGGAACGAGATTGTTCCCACGTTCCCGGAACGAGGAACGTGGCCAAGTTCCCGGTTCCCGGTTACTAAGCTCTGTAGTAGGTAGAGCAAGCTTACAAAAATCTTTATGCCAAATAATCATATAAATCTAGTTATTAGAATGAAAAAGAACATACAGCATCCTGTCGCAGGTCATCATTTCCAGATTTTGCAAGTTGACGGTATTTGTTACCATCCGAGCCAAAACATTCTATAACTTTGGGAGCATTAATTCCATTCATGATCCTGCCAAGAGAATGGCCATAACACTAAAAATATGACAAACACAACCTTCAGGAGAAACTAGCAAGTAATGCGTAAAACTAAAGATCCAACTTACATAATGGACTCAGCCAACCCAGTGAAATGTGGAAAGGAGCCTTCTTCATAACGACAGCTAGGATCAATAGGAACGGTAGCAGTCACAACTGGAACCTGATGAAGTCAAAGGGAAAAAATATTGAGTCTAAGTGTTTGAAAATTGATTAATAGGCATAGAAACAACTAAAGAAGATAAAAGAAATGAAACATAATAAATAAACAATAAACTATGGCTAAAACATACCGCTAAACTATGATACTACTAAACTATAGGAGAGAGTTATTGTGCATCGTCCACGAGAAATAAGGAGGATCTCTTTGAACTAATTTGGTTTCATGCCCGAAAGGTTTGTTGAAGTGTATAAGTGGATTGGCTTCATTCTCCCACCAGCTTAAACTTTTGGGTTCACTGGTTAGTGCAGGGCCTGGGCTATAGGATTGGCTTCATTTTCCCATCGCCCTAGTCTTTAAGCCCGCGCCGCTGGTGTCATGGCCGGGCGTTACGGCCGCACATACACTAGGCGTCACCGAGATATGCGACGCGCAGCGCGCACAGCAGGCGCGCGAGATAAGGAAGGTCCGACAGGAGGCTAAGATAAGGGAATAGCCTTCCATGAATAAATCCTTCCTATTATGGAGATAGCTTTCTATAAATAAAACCCTTCCTAGTATTAGTAGTTCTTTCCTGTTATGAGATCCTAAATTAGTGGGCTGATGGCCTTATATATGCTGTAACCGCACTTGGAATAAGCAAGCAAGAAACACCACTTCCTATTCTCCTCTCTTTCTTTCAAGCCTGCGGTTGGAGAGTTCTCATCCCACCAGAGAAGACGGACGGCTACGAGCTGCGTAGCAGAGGTCCGGCCAGTCAGGGGTTCAACGCCCTTGACAACTTGGTATCGCGATCCCGGCGATCCTCGCCTACTTGTCCCACGACGTCATCACCAAGCTCCGCCACCTCCTGCGCCGCGCCTGCCATGGAGGATGACATCAAGACCACTGTGGAGCAACTCGCCAGGGCCGTCCAACTCCTCCAAGCCACCGCCGAGGCCAACGCCAAGGCAATCCACGCGCTGTCCTCCGATCCATCGCCGTCCGCAGGCCACCGCCACCCAACCGGCGAGCAGCACAACGATCGGCCGCCCCGGTTCCAAAAGATGGACTTCCCGCGTTTCGATGGCAAGTCTGATCCGCTCATCTTCATCAACCGCTGCGAGTCCTATTTCCACCAACAGCGCACCATGGTGCAGAAGGTTTGGATGGCCTCCTACAACCTCGAAGACGTGGCCCAGCTGTGGTACATCCAACTGCAGGAGGACGAGGGCACACCACGCTGGGGCCGTTTCAAGGACCTCCTCAACTTGCGGTTTGGGCCGCCCCTCCGCTCGGCGCCGTTATTTGAGCTCGCCGAGTGCCGGCGCTCGAGGACCGTGGAGGAATATTCGAATCGTTTCTAGGCCCTCCTTCCTCGCGCGGGCCGGCTTGACGAGGTCCCGCGCGTCCAGCTGTACACTGGCGATCTGCTTCCGCCGCCGAGCCACGCGGTCAGCATCCACAACCCGGAGACACATGCGATGGCAATGAGCTTGGCGCGTCAGGTCGAGTTGATGGAGACCGACAGGCAGGCGCTGGCTCCAACTCGCCCTAGCCCGCGCGGTCTTCTCCCGAACCCGACGCCGCGCCCAGCGCTGGCCGCGCCTCCTCCACCGCTCGCGCTCCCAGCGCCAGCGGTGGGTGTCTCCACGGGCCGTGGCGTGGGCAACCAGCGGCGGCTGACCCTGGAGGAACAAGCTGGGCGTCGTCGCCTCGGGCTCTGTTTTAATTGTGATGAAAAATATTCCCGTGGCCACAACAGATTCTGCAGGCGCATCTTCTTCGTTGACGGGGTGGAGATTGACGACACCGATGACGCTGCGGCCGGGGCTGACAGCGAGGCACCTTGCTTCTCCTTGCAAGCCCTGGCCGGGGTGGCCATGGCGGACACCATGCAGATCGTGGTGGTGCTTGGGACCACATCACTCGTCACACTCCTCGATTCCGGCAGCACGCACAACTTCATCTCCGAAGAGGCGGCGCGGCGCTCCGGCTTGCCGCTACGCCAGCGGCCCCGTCTCACGGCCATGGTCGCCAATGGCGAGCGGATCACCTGCGAGGGCGTCATCCACGATGCGCCCCTCCTCATCGATGGTGCCCTGTTTCCGGCCGACCTCTTCGTTATGCCGCTGGCTGGGTACGACGTCGTCCTTGGCACCAAGTGGTTCGGCGCGCGGGGACCCATCGTCTGGGACCTCGCTCGCCGGCGCATGTCGTTCCAGCACGAGGGCCACACAATCTGCTGGCAAGGCGTGCCGTCATCAACTGCTCCGCGAATCCAGGCAACCGTGGCTATGGCCGCGGACGCCCTCCTAGACGGGCTGCTGGGCGCCTTCAACATCTTCACTGAGCCAACTGGTCTACCTCTAGCCCGGGGTCGCGACCACCGCATCATCCTCAAGCCTAATGCTGCCCCGGTGGCGGTGCGGCCGTACAGGTACCCGGTCGCCCACAAGAATGAATTCGAGCGGCAGTGTGGCGCCATGATTGAGCAGGGCATCGTCCGCCGCAGCGACTCAACGTTCTCCTTGCCGGCCCTCCTCGTCAAGAAACCGGACGGGTCGTGGCGCTTTTGCGTGGATTACCGCGCCCTGAATGCGCTCACCGTCAAGGACGCCTTCCCCATTCCGGTGGTCGACGAGCTACTCGACGAGCTCCACGGCGCACGCTTCTTCACCAAGCTTGACTTACGGTCGGGTTACCATCAAGTGGGGATGCGGGCTGAGGATGTGCACAAGACCGCATTCCGTACTCATGATGGCCTGTACGAGTTCCTGGTGATGGCGTTCGGCCTCTGCAACGCCCCGGCCACATTCCAGGCGTTCATGAACGATGTTCTCCGGCCGTTCCTCGCCGGTTCATCCTCGTCTTCTTTGATGACATTCTAATTTACAGCAAGACGTGGGCCGACCACCTGCGCCATGTCCGTGTTGTCTTCTCCGAGCTTCGACACCATCAACTCTTCGTCAAACGCACCAAGTGCGCTTTCGGCGCCACCTCGATCGCGTACCTCGGCCATGTCATCTCCAAGGCGGGTGTCGCCATGGATCCGGCCAAGGTGCAGGCCATCCATGAGTGACCAGTTCCACGTTCGGCTCGGGCGGTCCGCGGCTTCCTCAGGCGCACGAGATAAGGAAGGTCCGGAAGAGGAAGGTCCGGCAGGAGGCTAAGATAAGGGAATAGCCTTCCATGAATAAATCCTTTCTATTATGGAGATAGCTTTCTATAAATAAAAAAACCTTCCTAGTATTAGTAGTTCTTTCCTGTTATGAGATCCTAAATTAGTGGGCTGATGGCCTTATATATGCTGTAACCGCACTTGGAATAAGCAAGCAAGAAATACCACTTCCTATTCTCCTCTCTTCTCTCAAGCCTGCGGTTGGGAAGTTCTCACCCCACCGGAGAAGACGGACGGCTACGAGCTGCGTAGCCGAGGTCTGGCTAGTCAGGGGTTCAACGCCCTTGACAACTGGACTGCCCCACCCCCTGCGCTATGTCTTCCTCTCCGGCGCGTCCCAACTCCATCGAGCTCGCCACCAGGGCCTGGGCCCCGTTCCTCGCTGGCCTTGAGCCCCTCCTTGGTGTCTCCCTTTCGGCGCCAACCCTCACTGCCACGACTGTGGCTCTCTCCAGCCCCGCCGCCCTCTTCTTTGCATCGTTCGGCCTCCTCTCCAACATCGCTGCTGCTGTACATGTCCTCTCCGGCACGGCCGTGGCCATGAGCCCTCTTCCCGGTGTGCAGGGCTACACTGCGCAGCACGATCGGCGCACGCCCCCGGTTTCCCCGCCTCTCGTCCGCACTTCACTGAAACCACGTGGGCCCTCTCCTCTCCCATCAAGTGTGGTCGAGCCCACGACCAATCCCACTCTCGTTGCAGCCCCTACCACCGTCCAAGCTACCGTCGCTGCCTCTCAGGAGCGCGAACGTGTTGCATCCTTCGCATTGGAGCGTGATCTCGCCGTGGGCGCCGTCTTGCCCGCTCAGATGGCATCCGCTCAGTGCTTCATCCTCGGCCACAGCATTGCCCTCCCCCTGGCCCTTGAGGCTCACCACGTCACCGGGCTCGACGCCACCACCATCGCTGCTCTTCACACTCAGGAGGCCAGAGTTCATAACATCCGGTCCCTGGTCTCCGTCGTGATGGATCCGATGTCACCCCACTTCACCCGCCTGCGCGATTAGGTGCTCTTGACGGTTGAACGCTATGACCTTCTTCGACCCTCACCGACATCGGAGCTCGTGGTCTACACCGATGCTGACTGGGCTAGTTGCCCCGACAAGCGCCGATCCACTTCCGGTTATGCCGTGTTCCTAGGCGCCAACCTCGTGTCCTAGGCTACAAAGCGGCAGCCCATCATCTCCCGCTCTAGTGCTGAGGCCTCCTGGCTCCGCCAGCTTCTCCAAGAGCTCCAAGCCGCCTCGAGCACTCTACCCTCGTTTACTGCGACAAAGTCAGCACGAGCTACCTCTCCACCAATCTCGTGCAGCATTAGCGCACGAAGCACATGGAAATCGATCTTGACTTCGTCCGTGAGCGTGTCGCTAGAGCGGGAGATGACGGGCTGGAAAACAACTATCCATGTGCCTGAACCTTGACCTGTGGGTTCTATTGTAAGATTTGTTGTTGTAAGTTTTTCATGTAAGCACATTTTCATTTATTATATTTAAAACTATTCACCGATGAATAGTTCTTTTGAAATCAATTGAGATGATTTGGATATGCCAAATCAAGCATTTATTATTATCATGTTTCTACTTGAGATGGTTAGTTGATTGGAGATTGGTCTTTCCTCTATAGGTAGAGTTTTTTAGCATACCAGTGGCTTCCCTCCATGGAAGTTATTAAGCAAGCAAGATTTAGAGAAATCGAACAAAGCCATGTGCAACCCATGTCCCCTGCCATGGGCACAACTCTAGCAAAAGACGACTTTATCTCCAATGATTACCGAAGCACAAACAAGTTCACTAAAGCAAAGTTCGCAAGATGTTATCTCACTAGTTCAAGCTGACCAATGCTGCGGGCCTCCCTGGGCAGCGGAATTTTTTTGTTAGTGTCCTGACAATAAGTTAGATGAAAAGAATGTTAACATTGAGAATAAAAAAATTCATGTTCCTGCTTGAAAAGTGGACTAACCTCCTTCTTGGTCTCCAATTCTGCTAACTTAATGTAGATCTCAACCATTTGTTTCATCTATAAGATGTCCAAATAAGGATCATAAAAATTATAACAGAAAATACATTTGATCCCATCAGAGATAAGAACATCTGAATAGAATTTTAAGCACAACCTGACAAATCAGAGGTCCATGACAGGAAGATAGCTCCTTTAACAAATTTTCAGCAGCAAGCTTCTTCTCCATATCTACAACAAAAGAACTTCTACTTCTTTGCTTGTCTTTGACACGATCACCATTTGCTAGAGCCAAAAGCTAAAAACAAACCAAACAACTATTTCTTAGTTCTAAAAAACACGAAGAAAAATCTGATATCTGAGATTAAGAGATACTGGAATAGCCTTAACATGCATAAACTAGACTAGACCTAAAAAACTTGACCTACCGGGGGGGGTGTAAGACAATCCCTACTGTATTAAAAAGAAGACCTTATCACACGGATCGAGAAAACCTCCAAACCCCTGCCCGGCTGCCCCACACAATGACATTCTTGAGATTTTAGGGACCCATGAGAAGATTTAAAATGGGGACCTTTCTAATTATTTTTATATATAAATGTTAACAATATAAACACTTAGATATATCTAAAAGTATTCATATCAAATAAAGAATAAGTAAAAAGATATATATATATATATATTATATTATTGGCTTAAAAGTTTCTTTTAACATGTTTAATCTAACTAGTCCTAGGGGCCTGAAATTCGCTCTTACGGAAAGTCGAACTCAAGACCTAAGGAGTGCTACTCAGACCACCTAATCAATTTAGATAGAGGCCTTTTTTTTTCTCGAACGCGCATGAGAACTGCGCCCCACTATATATTAAGCAGAAAAAGGGGTGGTCTTAAAAGACCAATACAAGAGGCCTCCTTACGGAGGCCAGTAGCAAGCATACATAAATAAATATTAGCTCTTAGCATTAGTTGTTAATACTATTGATGAATGTAATTAGTTGTTAATACTATTGATGAATGTACGAGTTCTTTATGTCCCAACGACCACTTCTCAGTTCGCCGACATCTTCACCAAGGGCCTCCCTACATAAGTGTTTGAGGAGTTTCGGTCCAGTCTCAACATCAGTCGTGGCTAGAGTTTGGACTGTGCGGGGGTGGGGAGGGGGGGTTAGATCTATTGTGGTTGTAGTGTAATGGGGCTGTGTAATGGGCTTAGGCCCAACAACTCTATTATAAATATATCACCCAACTCTGTTTAGGCTTAGGATTTCAGTTCCACTGTATTTGATCATGTTTTTTCCATATGCATGCAAGATCGACAACTATATTACCTGGAATATTGTATGATATGGGTGATCAACAGCCATTTTCTTCAAGAGAGAAGCTAATGCAATCTGCTACAGAAAACCAATATTGTTAGTTTTGCAGAAAATCAATAATGCTGCGGTTTTTTAAATCATCGTAAAATCAAGTTAAGTATTTTGTTATTGCCATCTAGGATGAATTTCAAATTGACTTGTTGCAGCTATAACCTAAAAGATTATGCACTGGTTTTTTTTGAAACGTTCCAACATGGTAATTCTGACTAATGAGTATGCCCGCACCCCAGGATACCGTAGCTGTACTTTCACGGAGGCACTGTTCACCGGGTGAATAGTGCCTCCCTGACATGTACTGTTCTTTCAATCTACAAAAAACAAGATAAAATGATACACGTACCTGAAAGTTAAATGACCCCTGAGCATCTTTGGTGCTCCCAAGTCTCGAAGCAATCTGATAAACCAGTGGGATGAACTTGTAGGTTTGGACCTACGCAACAAAATTGTAATATCACATTTAATGAAACCAATAGAAATACTAGCTACATGAACAAAAAAGCCTTTTAGTCCCAAGCAAGTTGGGGTAAGCTAGGGTTGAAACCCAATAGAAGCCATGAATCAAGGTATAGGCACGTGGATAGCTGTTTTCTATTGTTCCTGTTCAAGGATAAATCTTTATGTATATTCTATCCTTCCAAGTCTCCTTTTCCTGCTTCTTCCCATTTTAACTTTGGTCTTCCCCATCTCACTTACCATAGCTATTCCGCCTTAGGATCCCACTATGCAATGATGTCTCTAGAGATCTCTATTGCACATGTACAAACCATCTCAATCCATGTTGGACAAGCTTTTTGGTGTTAATGTTAGCGAGTATTGTTCCACCACGCCTTCGTCGGCCTACAGGAGGACAACTAGCCCCTGTCCGACACTTACGTTGGCTGGCGCGCCGATCGCCGCCCCGACTGTGTTGAGCGCGAGGCCACCCTGCTACACCCCAACCCTCATGCAACCACTTGAACTCCCTGCCTCGCTCCTCCCCGATGGGGCTGCATTGCCCTATGGCGCTGCTGCCGCCACGACTGTTGTGCCCAATGTGGCTGGGTGTCCAGCCCTGACCTCTTCACTGGTCACGCCTCACATGACGAGGTTGCTATGGCCCACTCCACCCTTGTCGTAGCCAAGTCAGCCGTAGCGACCTCGGTGCTATTGTATTGTACTGCATTTCATGTGATATATATTGCTAAGACATTTGTAATGCGATACTCATCTGAGAGTCGAGAAACTCAAGCAGCTAGCTTGTACATATAGCAATAGCCCTACCAACTACTACCACTATGCTACTACTTGCATCCATGAAAAAACAAACAGAACAATCACATTGCCTGCTGCCTGGGAGCTACGATGGTGCTTGGGAGGTACGCTGCCACACGCTAGGCAAGATGCGAGGGGCGGGTGACTGCACGAGACAGGCGATGATGCCGACCGTCAGCTGTGGCGTGGTGCGCCGGTGCCTGAGCAACACTGCCAATACGGAATGTCGGAAGGGGCTGAGCAACGCGGCAACAGAAGTGGAGGCTCAAGGCCAGCGCTTGGAGGCAGCTGGGCAACGTCGCACTAGGGAAGGCCAAAGAGGCACCGCAACCGTGACAGGAGCAGCCAGACCAAACAAGCAGAAGCCAATTCTTAATGGGCCAAGACTATAGGCCTGGGCTAAAATTATCTCCCGAGTAACTCATAACGGGATAAAAACTAGAATTTTCCTGTAAAATACGGGACACTGTAAATACGGGCGGGAAACACCTCTATCTGTTTTCGTTCCCGTTCTTTGATAGACCTATCCTGGTTCCCGTACCTTTCCAATATTTTCCCGAAAAAACAAAAATGGACGGTTCAAAATGGGAATACGGGACGAGATGGTATTTTTCATATTGATCGTCTTGTCCTCTCGACGGTTGCCTCGTCGTTGGTGGTCTCCCTTGTGCCACTATTCGTCCCCCACGCTCTTGCAGATCCTTACTGGCGTCATGCTATGTAGGACGAGTAGGAGGTCCTGCTTGGCAATCACACCTAGGACTTGGTTCCTTGTCCCACCGTGGCAACACTGTGACTGGCAAGTGTGTGTTCACCAAAAAGGCCTAATGTTGCTGATGCTATTAGAAGTGTGGGTTTGGAGATCGATCTATGGGTAATGGCTTGTGCAAAGAACCTGTCCTTGCTTACTGCCCCCATCCCAGGTCTCTTTGCCAACTAGCTAGTTGTGCTGTTTTTTAGTCATGGATGTGTTCCTTTATTCCTGTTACTAGCAGTAGTAGTGGGCCCCTTTATCTGTAACTTGTGGTCCTATTGGACCTTATTCTCCTTCTTAATATATAATCGCACAGTTCGCACAGTTCTCCTACACTTTCAAGAAAAAAGGCACGTCGACGACTCATTCGATTGGTACAAGGCTCGATGGGTCTTCAAGGGTTTACTAAGACTGGCATTGACAATGATGAGACCTTTAGCCCCTTGGTGATGCCGACCATTGTCCGCACAGTTCTCTGGCTCTCTTAGTCTTGACCTATCCATCAATTGGATGTCAAGAACGTCTTTCTCTATGGCACTCAAACTGAAACAATGTATTGCTGATAACCGTCCGATTTCGTGGATTCTGCTCATCCGGACATGATCTGCAAGCTTCACAAGTCGTTGTATGGTCTGAAGCAGGAACCCCATGCTCGGTACAATTGCTTTGATTCCTTCTTAGTCTCCCTGTGCTTTGTGGAGGCCAAGTCGGACACGCCACTCTTCATCTATCACCACGGTGGTGACATTGTACACCTAATTCTGTAGGTTGACAACATTTTCCTCACGACCTCTAGCCCTACCATCTTGCAGCGAACCATCACTGTCTTGCATGGGAGTTTGCTATGAAGGATCTAGGTTAACTTCATTACAATGCCGCTGAGCACCACTCCCACGACATGTTTCTTCATCAGTAGGTGTGCACTTTGGATCTACTTGAGCGAGCTAGCATGACAAATTGCAAGCTGCTGGTGGATACACAGGCTGTAAGTGACCCCACTGTGTACCAGAGCCTCGTTGGCGCTCTCCAGTACCTCACTTTCACCAGGCCGGATATCTCCTACATTGTTCAGCAAGTGTGCCTATATATGCATGATCTCTGGGAGCGGCACCTCACCTCTGTGAAGCGGATCCTCCGGTACCTCCGACGGACCCTCGACTACGACCTTCTCCGACGCTCAACATTAGTACTCATCACCTACACCGACACTGACTGGGTGGGTTGCTCGGCCACACGTCATTCTACTTTTGGCTACGTCATCTTCCTAGGCGACAACCTCATCTCCTTATCGTCGAAGCGGCAGCCAGTCGTCCTCCGCTCGAGTACTAAGACCGAATATTGTGTTTTGGCTAATGGTGTAGCTGAGACGTGCTAGCTTCGACAACTTCTGAAGCTTCATAGTAATGTATTGTGGCTAAGGGTTAGAGTGTATTGTTCCTATTGGGCCTCCGCCTTGTATCCAACCCACTATATTCGCCACCACAAGCTTATGTTGAGAGACAACACACTCCTCAGGTATCACCTCACAATCCAAACATGCTCGTTAATCCTATCTTCTTGTGAGGACAAAGTCAACCTGACTTGAGTATTAGCCACTACTATAGGTCACTAAATGGGATTCTCTCTTCCTAAAGGAAGTGTTGGCTTGGCTATCAACAAGTCAAAAGCTATCGCGAAGTCCAAGACTCTCTTGGTCCCTACTACCATACCCAAATCTCCATGAACCACTTTCATCGTGTCGTACTCTGGGGGAGGGGGGCATACACAATAATTACGACCAAATCACTCATGAGAAGCTTGACTAAGTTAATCTTATATGCTTTCCTTCTCACATCCACCACACTGTTTATGAGGCTCTTATCTATCAAAACTCCTCCATTTCTATTAGCAACTGTCCCTATGTACCAAAGCTTAAAGCCGCTATTGTCCACATCCGTTGCCTTTTGACCCTCCCATTTAGTCTTTTGGCCGCATAAACTATTTACATGACTTCTAATTGCTCTCAACTAACCACCTTAACATGATAGAAGTACCAATGCAATCCAGAAATGAAAGTAAAAAGGAAGACCTCTTTTGTGGTTTTCAACATTGCTTTCACAACTTGATCCCTTGAGAAAAGACTAAACCACAACGAGACCAACCGAAAAACCTGAACATCAAATGTTAATGTAATGTAAATAAAATTAACTCCCAACAAAAATATAATAGGGGTTGACGCAAAAAAATTGTGTAGCAAGAGTTAGCAAGATATGTATGGAATATGGATACCCAAATACAAATCACATACCACTTGTAGGTCATATTTGCCACCAACAACAATGGAACGTTGGTAGCCTTGAAGTGCTAGATTTAAGAAATTATCGCGATCATCCTAATAAGAGAAAACATGTCAAGAAAAGATGAAAATACAAATTGATTGGACACAATAACTAGGATATGCTGAAGAACTCTTAGCAAATACAACCAAATAATAAATATTAAAAAGTTATATGCATCGATGGCCCCTGAACATGTATTTTAGGTCCTTGAATTTGTTAAGTGATGGGCCACACATCCCTAAACTTGCAATAATGGTGCATCACATGTCCATTTTTGGACCATACCGTCCATTGCAGTATGCCACTTAACAAGTTTAATGACCTAGAAATGAATTTTTAAAGTTCGTGGACCTAAGTAACATTCCTTAACAAGTACATGCATTTAACTCAATATTAAATTATGTGTTCTCATTTTGATCGAAATACATAAATGTGCTCCCTTTTTGTTTTTGGGCAGTTTCTTCTCTAAGTCAAAGATATGAGACAGTGAAGTAGGGGAATTGGATGATTGATTACTGAAAGCAAGGCTCGGGTACATATAGGCAACTGATAGCGTGGAATATTGTGTTGTATTGCACTGAGTAGCAGGATTACAATATATAGACCTCTACCAAATTGTGCTCCACCTGATTTATACAAACAATGATCAGGGAGTCAATCAGGGAGATCTCACACTAAATAGGAAACATCCATATAGGAAAGAATCACCCATTAGCACCTAATCAGAGGCAATCAACCAACACCTGATAGGGTAGGGTATCACCTAATTACGGAAGGAAACCATAGGCTATCTACACCGCCCCCCCCCCCCCCCGCAGTCGAAACGTCAATGGCGCAGACGTTAAGCATGGAGTGAAACTCGGAGAAGACAGAAGTGGGCAACCCCTTGATGTCCGCAAACTGAGACGTCGTTGGGACATGAAGACACGAACATCACCAATGGCACCACACTCGCGGACGAAGTGGAGATCAATCTCGATATGCTTGGTGCACTGATGCTGAACTGGGTTAGTGGACAAGTAGACAAACTGACATTGTTGCCACACGACACGTTTAGGACAAGGGTACGATCGTGGATGACCTCACCAAGGGCCTCGGCCATGCCCTTCATCTTACGACAATAGTCGCCGACGGAGAGATCGCCCTGCATGAAAACACGAAACTCGGCGTCGAGGCAAAGTGTTCGAGCTTTGCGATTGCCAAGGAATTGCTCCTCGATGGCCAAGCAAGCGCGGCGCAGTGCCACCAGAGGTGCGAGCAGACTCATGAGCTCAGGGGAGAGTGTGCTCAGCACCCAGGACAGCACGACAACATTCATGCACCGCCAGGATGGCGTGGCGAGGCAGATGTCAAAGAGGACATGGTCGGTGAGGGCGTACCGCTCGAGGGCGATCAGAACGAGATCGCACCAACGATTGTAGAGGGGAGAAAGGAGATCCAAAACGACGGGCACAAGGGCACACATGTTCTGGATACTCGCCGTCTGCGCGTGAAGGTTGGCGATGAGGGTGGCCTCGTAGTCGGGGTCATCAACAACACCGGCGTCGTTGTACAGGACACCGCCCGAGGGTGGTGGGAAGGCGGCGTTGTGGGCGATGGCCGCAGCGTGCTCAAGGTCGGAGGCGGCCTGGCGTTCTCCGTCGAGGACGTCCTGAGCGGCGCGGACCCGATCTTGGGCGGCGGCGACACCTTGGCTGCTGCATCAGCGACGGCGACCAAGGCCTGGCGAGCTATCTCCAGCGCAGCGTCCGCGTCGGCGACGAGCGAGGCTCTACAGAGGCCATGGTGGTAGCGGAAACGATAGGTCACAGTCTTGTGATACCATGATAGCGTGGAATATTTTGTGTTGCATTGAACTGAGTAGCAGGATTACAATATAGACCTCTACCAGATTGTGATCCACCTGATTTATAGAAACAATGATCAGGGAGTCAATCAGGAAGATCTCACACTAAATAGGAAGTAGAAATATAAGAAAGAATCACACATTAGCACTAATCAGGAGCAGCGTTCTTAAGGCGCCTAGGCGAGCAAGTGGACCAGAAAACCGCCTTAGCGCCTAGGCGGCGCCTAGGCGACGCCTAGGCGGGTATGGCGAGCAAGGCGACCAGTTTTGCCCGGGCGCCTGGACGCCTAGACGACGCCTTAAGAACACTGATCAGGGGCAATCAACCAACGTCTGATAGGGAAGGGTATCACCTAATTAGGGGCAATCAGCCAACACCTAATAAAGAAGGAAACCTCATAAACATGGAAGGGGAAATAGGTTATCTAACAGCAAGGATGTCCACTGGTATAGGAAACAGCCCAAAGGGAGATCCTTGCCTAATACAAGAATAGGAAATATGCCAATTAGGGAGATCCTTGCCTAATACAATCAACTAACCAAAACAGGGGGAGGCGCACATGGCAACATGCTTGTCCACCCGTCCATTCCCTGACCCAAGAGACCTTCCTAACAAGACAAGATTCGTACCAAATATAGCTGCTAACAAAAGATACATAAATGAGTGAGAATTTGGTGCCCGTATGGAAGTCGCATGGCTGCACCTTATTTATATAAACTGCAAGACACAATGCTTCATAAATTACAATACATTTCAAGGAATGTGGTAACTAGTCCAACCCAAAAGCTTAAACCATAAATCCTAAACCCAAAAGCATGCACCAACTAGTCCAACTCAAAATCTTAAGCTGATAGGAAGAGGTGGGTAATACACTTATAATATATTCCAACACTCTCCTTCATGTCGAGCCTCTCTTTTGGGTCTCAGGCGTGGAATACGAGCGAACAACAATTATTTTATTTTAATTGCGTTAGCCAGGATTCGAACCCATAACATCTAGCTCTGACACTATATTAAGTTGCATGCACCAACCAGTCCAACCCAAAAGCTTAAACTGATAGGAAGAGATGAATAATTTATTTATATTATATTCCAACATTGCTGTCATACAAGATGCATGGATAGCACCTTACTCTTTTGTTTGACACTTAAATTAAGCGTGTGTACGACAAAGCATTTAATAGATCTATGTTTTGATATAAACTTTTAGAACAGTGAAATGATATTCATATCAAGGAATTTCCACAAATGGAAATGCACAAATTTCAACATTTAGATGTTTGAGCGAGATTACTAATCATATATTCACTCATGCATAGTGCATGTATATGTTCGCCTGAGTTGGAAATACAGCATTCAACATGGAGTGACAAGGTAAACATGATTAAAAAAACAGAAAGTGACATTATTATATTTATTCAGAGGCCATAGAAGTGTAAATTTGATATAGACATTGTGCGTGGGTAAACAAATGTGCACACCTGTATCTTCTCTGCTTCTTCTCTGTCAAGTGCAAGTTGTTTCTGTAACTCTTGGATTTTTACTGAGTAATCAGTCTTCACACCCTGAACAATTGAAAGATTAGCACCAAGAACAGAAGGATTGGAAATTCAGAAACATGAAAAGCTATAGTCATCTACTTGCCTTAGATGAACTTCTCAGTCTTTTAATCAGTATCTCCAACTCCCTAGTCTGCATTAAATAGAACTTCTGTAAAAGAACTACAGTTTCTGTCAAATACTGATTGGAATTGCCATAATAATGTCACCTTGTATTTCCTTAATCGAAGAGCTGCTTGCCATTCGTTAGATGAGAGTCTTTCCTCATAGCTTCTGAACAAACTATATGTATAATGTGCTAGATGGAAATGTGTTCGACACTGCCTGGACATGTACCTTTTATCTGTACTCTTCTCAAATTCAGAGAGATCTATAGAAGGTCTTAAATAGTCCTCAATGATAGTTCTTGAGCTACAGAGTAATCATCATGAACATTAGCAGTATTACATGTGACAAAGTGGAAGTAATTCATGACAGAAAAAATACAAGGTACCAAGTGTGAATGATTACTTGCTTGATCTTGTTTCAGCCAGCCACTTGCCAACTAATCGATAGACATCTGACAGGTTTTTCTTGTCAGAAAGCTTCTGTAGTATGTATTTTCCAAGACTAATAGCCATATCATGCTGCCCTTGAGCTCTGAGCAATTTAGCGTCTTCGAGCTGGAGAGCAAATGTAGACTTATCAGAACATGAACACCAATTGGTCATAGGCTACAAACAGGCGTTTTACAAGCACAAACATAGCAACTGAAAGCATATGAACTTTTGTCTTCAGGCTAAGTTATTGCTTAAGCAAAAACTGAAATTAGGAAAGGAAGATTAGTAAACCAGCGATTATATCAGCTCAAATAAAGCTCACATTGGAATATTTCCAAAACCAAACATGTTGCACTATTGTTAGCACAGAATAACCAAAAGTGCTGCTTGTTATTAATTGCACTATATATCGTATAGACGGCACTAGAAACATCGTGACTGAGTCAATGCCCACAAGCACGAACATCGATCAGGACCTCCAAGAAAGTCTATCTAGAACAAATGGCGCATCTAAGTCATGTGATCTCTTGAGTGGCCATATGCACGTGTTGCATCGCATGTCGTGGAATATAGCAACCGAGCAACAATATACATCTAGCCGCATAATATCAATCTATAACATAAAGCGTAAAAGAAACAGTAGATTGATACTACACAGGATAACTAGCAGATCTTGCTAACAACCACACATAGTACAAGATCTACAGGAGTAAGGCGGTGCACGACACGACCCTAATGCGACCTACTAGAGACCACATTAGGGTAGCATGATGCTTAAGATATGAGGAACACACGCTGCATGGGGACACACACACCTAAGATATGAGACGGATTATTCATGAGAATTGTACATTTTATAGTCTGTAGACACTAGAAGATAAGCAATCCAAACTAATACTATCTGCTAATACTTATGTACAATACACGACCCATTGGGCCACTTTGAAACATTGGATGACCGACTTCTAGATAGTCCATTGAGCCCATGAGACAATGGCAATATTCCTATTGCACCAATCCGGTCAGGATTTAGCGACAACAATTCCTCATCATCGTCGCTCAGGTCAATGGCTAACACTGTCGTCCGTGTCAAACAAGCATTATTTTTTGGTATTCTCTCCCTCCCTCCTAAGGGTTTCCTATTAACACAAAAAATTGTTTTTCGGACATACAATTCATAGTCAACAGTACTTTCTCATGTACATAGCATATGCTTGATGAAATGTCTCAGCAATGAAACTACTACACGACAGTAGCTTTTAATTGATAAAAAGTAGAACTCTTATTAATGTAATAATAATTAAGTAGGGGATTCTATGTTGATTGATATCCCAATGAATTCTCTACCGCTCATCAATTATTTCAGATCCATAATATCTTACACCATGAATGCATTTCCTATATGACATCACAATTTCCACAGCAATACACGGGTAGTTGGCCATCAAACTCTAAAACCGAATATCTTTGGCCATTAAACTATCAAAATCAAACAAATTAGTTATGAGTTTTTATAGATTTAATCATATTTCCATTATCTTTTTTTTGAAACAAAATAGCAAGAGCTCTGCATTTCAATTAAGATAGGAAAAGAGTGTATATACAGGTTAGAAATTACAGTGCACCCAGGGACACGAGAGAGCAAAGCACAAAAACTTTTTTTTTCCAAATACTACACTTCCCAAGATAGAGCCCGTTTCTGTTGGTCAATGTCCTCTTTTATTCTAGAGGCAACCCGTGCTGTTGTTTCGAAGGTGCTGGTGAAGATCCTTCTATTTCGTTCTTTCCAAATGTTCCAAATAGTGTATATCACCACCCCATTAAAACGCCTTCTATCATTTTTTGGAATATTTGCTTGGGCATCTTCCCACCATAGGGACAGATGGATAGGCACACCCATCGGTAGGATTAGATTTGCGTCGAAATGCACCCAAGTTAGAGTTAGGTTCCATACTGCTTTGTCAAAAGGGCAAAGTAGAGCCAAATGGATACATGTCTCAAGCGACCCATTACATAATGCACAGTGGTCATGCTACGGCCAGCCCCTTTTGTGTGAGTTGTCTACGGTGTGAATTTTCTCCCTTGCCATGGTCCATGCAAATACCTTGCACCTATTTTCAGCATGTGTTTTCCAGATAAGGCCAAATCGGAAAGGCTCGTAGGAGCCACTGAACTGAATACGGTATGCCGAGCGAGTGGAATATGTTTCGTCTGCCGTCCACTTCCAGAGAATGGAGTCCTTCACACCTGGAGTAAGATGAGTGTGATGGGATCTGGTCCAAAGGGAGACAAACTCCACTAACTGGGTTGCAGTGGTGATTCGGCCTCGCAGTGCATTGATCCAGTTGTTCTCCCGGAGCTCCGTGTAGACTAATATGTTCTTCCTTCTAGACATCGCAAATAGCCTAGGAGCTAAGTGTCGAGGCGTCTCACCATCAAGCCAAGGGTCATGCCAGAAACAACATTTTAGGTAGTAGCATGGGAAGGATTCTCTGACCCCATTGAACGGTTCAAGGACATGCTCAAGATCAACGTCCTCGCAACGAATTGGGTGTATGGAGAAAGGCTTGAATGGCAATGGTTGCCCTCATGTCCTCTCTGTGTGGGTTAACGAAAATGGCCGCGTCATCAACGTACAGGGATGTTCTCCATTTGGTCGTCCCTTGGGGCAATGGGGACAGAGTACCTTGGTCGGTTGCTAGGTCATGTATGCGTTGAAGCGAGTCCATAGCTAGGATGAATAGCATTGGTGAGAGGGGGTCTCCCTGGCGCACCCCATGGCGTGGTAGAATTTTGTTCCAGGCCGTCCGTTTAGGATCACCCTAGAGGTGTCCGTGCGGAAGAGGATGGAGACCCATTCACGCCATCGTTGACTAAGTGCATGAAGGACTTCAATGAGGTTTGACTATGTCAAAGTCTTTATGGATGTCCAGCTTCATGAAGAGGGTAGGCGTCTTATGCTTGTGCATTTTCCTGATGGTGGATTGCACATAAAGGAAATTATCATGGATGCTTCTTCCCTTGATGAAGGCACTCTGACGGTTGGACACCGGAGTATTCATGTGGGGGGGGCAAGTTTGTTGGCCAGGAGTTTGGCGAGGATTTTAGCAACACTATGAATGAGGTTGACAAGCCTGTAATCCATGATCTTTAGCGCCTCTCCTTTCTTTGGGAGCAGGACAATATTAGCTGAGTTTAAAAGTTCGAACCCCTGAGAGTTTAATTGGTGTATATAATTGAACACAGCTGTCAAATCATTCCCAATGATGTTCCAACATGCCTTGAAAAAGGCACCAGTAGCCATCTGGGCCCGGGGCCTTGTCAGAAGACGTGGGGAAGATGGTGCATCGTATTTCATCTTGAGAGAATGGCATCTCCAGCTGCTATAGGTCTCTCGATGTGTATCCTAGTGCCTGACAATCTAGGGCTGTGGTTCTAGCGACCACATTGCCCAGGTATTCACTGAAATATTCATCGGCAACCTTCTCTTTCTCTTGTTGGGAGAAGGCCATTCCCCCCTCATTTTGTAAACAGTGGATGTAGTTTTTCCAACTCCGTGCATTTGCTTTCAAGTGGAAAAACTTGGTGTTGGCGTCTCCACAACGGATGTATGTGAGCCTAGACCTTTGCCGCATTCTAGATTACTCAATGACGACCAATCCTGTGCTTCGGAGTTTGAGGCGACGCCAAAGTTCCATTTCCTAAGCAGTGAGAGGTCTGAACTCCTATGCCAGCACCAACTGTAGGATGATCTCCTTTGCAATGGCCAGTTGTAGCCTTGTATTTCCTATTTTTTTCCTTTTCCACCTCTTAAGGTTTTTGGCCACCATGGCCAGCTTGATATGCAAATTTTTTATGGGGAGTGAAGTGGCTACTGGCCTGTCCCAGGCATCCTACACCACTTGGAGGAAGTCGTCCATATTTGTCCAGTAATTTTCAAAGTGTAAGAAGGGGTTGCAGAAATGTTCTAGCTCACCCAGAAGCAAGAGAGGCATATGGTCTGACATCAGGGATGGATGGAAGCGAGTGAAAGAAGCAAGTTGGGAATATCAGCTCCCACTCCAGAGTGCAAAGGAGCCTATCAATTCTCGTAAGAGTTGGATTGTGTTGTTCATTACATGTGTAACAACGCCCATTCAGCTTAATTTCCTTGAGCCCCAGATCATCAGGTGACGATTAAGGTTTGAATTATTTTTATCATCCGCTTGATAGATTAGTTTGGAATCTCCTAGGATGAGCCAGTGGCCATGAGCCGAAGGGTTGATGTTCCTGAGCTCCTGGAGGAACTCTAGCTTGTCATCATCTCTTTGGGTGCCATACACTACCGTGATTTGCCACTGAGTCGCATTTGCACGCATTGTCAAGGTGGCAATTATAGTATACGTAGAGAGCTGGATGCTAGAGATCTCAAAGAAATTCACATTTGTGGCCAGGAGGATGCAACCTCTAGTTTGAGATGCTAGAAGAACAACAAAAGAGTTAGCAAAGTTCTGCCCAAAAATACGGCTAACCACCAACACATCAACATTATGTAAATTGGTCTCCTGGAGGCAAACAATGGTGGAGCTGGTGTCACGAACGAGATCGCTAACCACGTCACGCTTGAAGCTGCTGTTGAGCCCCCTGACGTTCTAGTTTAAAATTCGGTAGTTACATTGCGTCATAATAACTTGAGACGATGGCTCGATGGGAGGGGAGGTGCCAAGGTGTAGGCATGCATGGATGGCTACAAAGTCTAGAAGACGTTAGGCGCTGGTGGTTGGCAGGGCATGGCGGGGTAGGAGCAAAGGTCACCCACCTGTGATTAATGGTGGCACGGACAACCGGGATCTAGAGAGATATGAAGACGATGGATTTGAGGGGGCATGATGCGGGGTGGGGTGGGGCCGCCGGGGAGGTGGTCGGTGTAGGGGATGGATTGGGTGGCCGCCGCCGGCGGAACTACTCCCGACTGCCGTGGGCGAGGCGCGGGGTGCAGACAGGGGTGGAGAGGCTATTGACTCCATTCAGTTTAGGGTAGGTATCTACATCCATTATCTTTAAAAAAACATATCTATGCAAAGCCACCTTTTAAACCAGCCTTATGGAGAAAGTTGTGTGGTTTTGATAGCTCAATGGCCAAATATATCAGTTTTGGAGTTTCATGGCCAAAATAGGACTTGGGTGATCGTTCGTTGACAAAAAATAGACTTCTTCCTAAAATCAACAGTTGGATAACTCAATTGTAAAGTATATACCCGTGCAAGCAAATAGGTATTTGTCATAGTGCCCTCATCTCTGTGAAAACAAAGTTCTTTGAGTTCATATAAAGCTGCCGCTGCCAAAGAAAACCTTAATCCCTGAATCCAAGAAAATAATCACAGTCAAAAAAGGAATATAGTGCGAAACAGGGTCACAGCTGAAAACAAGGCAACCACCTTCCGGAGCGCAGAAGCAGATTGAAATAAATGTTTTACAAGATGTTCTTCACAACCTAAAATCTTAAGGAGGGCACGCCTAAATGCCAGAAAAGGTTCAAATAGATCAAGATTCCGTTCTGCTTGGAACGTAATTAAGTTCCACTCTTTATCCAACAACTCCAACTGCACATAAAAATGGGATATTAGCCAACAAGGGAAACACAAATAATTAAGAATGGTATAGAATAAAACACTTTCAGTTCAGTGCATTACGGATGAAACAGAACACCTCTTGGTGAAGGAGGATGAAATTACACATTGCTGGTGGGAGCCTTTTGGCAAATTGTTCAATTGGGAGAACGAGGACACAAACTTTCAGTTGGATGACTCTTTTGCTGACCAAGAGGCGCTCTGTGCGTAGGATAAGCATAGAAAAGGATGTACGGGGGTAAGGCGACAACCCTGATGGTACTCAAATTGAGGCATCTCCATGCCTCAGTGACATAGCTATAGTATGGCTAACCAAGTTGTTCAACCATATCTTTCGATCGAACAAAATGCCAAATGAGTGGAAAATATATTGGTACTGATCTACAAGAACAAATGACATATTCAAAGATGTACTAAATTCCAAAGAATTAAGTTGATGAGCCATACTATGAAGCTATCGGAGAGAGTTATTGAGCATAGTCTGAGAGGAATAACGAGTATCTCTATGAACCAATTTGGTTTCATGCATAGATGGTCAACCATAGAATTTATTTTCTAAATAAGACAAGTGATCGAGCAATATAGGGAGCCGAAGAAAGACTTGGAAAAGATTTATGACAAAATATCAAGGAATATTATGTGGTGGGCTATGGACAACGAAGTACTACCTTCGTTCAAGAATATTTGTCGCCCCCACTAGTTCATTTTTCAACTAAAACGCGACAAATAAAAATGAACGGAAGGAGTACAATGGAGTCATTAAGGATATATACAACAATGTTGTGACTAGTGTTTGAACAAGTGCTAGAAATACAGACGACTTCTCAATTAGAATAGGAGTACATCAAGGATCAACTTTGAGCCCTATCTTTTTGCCTTGGTGATGGATAAGGTCACAAGGGACATACAAGGAGATAATCCTTAGTGTATGTTTTTTGCGGACAATGTACTGCTAGTTGATGAAAGTCAAGCAGGAGTATATAGACAACTAGAGTTATGGCGTAAGATCTAGAGTCCAAAGGTTTTAGACTCAGTAGAACTAAAACCGAATATATATGAGATGCAACTTCCGGACTACTACACATGAGGAAATGTTAGTTTGGAAGGTAATAGTCCTATGAAGGACACCTTTCGGAATTTAGGATAAATGCTACGGAGAGACGAGATACCAATGTAGATGTTAGCCATAGAAATAAAGAAGAATAGATCAAGCGGCTTTGAGCATCTGACATTGTATATGACAAGAGGATACCACAAAAGCTAAAAGGAAAATTTTATAGGACGATGATTAGATCTGCTACGTTGTAGGGTGCAGAATATTGACTTAAAAAGACGACATGTTCAGTAGATCAGTGTTGTAGAAATGCATATGTTGCTTTGGATTGTTGGTCATCCAAGGGATTGTGTGTGAAATGATGATAGACGTGACAGGCTAGGGGTAGCACCAATTAAAGAAAAACTTGTCCCAGACCGGTGCGTAGTGGGATCCTAAGGCGTGATAACAATGGGACAAGAGGCAGAAAAAAGCCAAAGTTGACATTGAAGAGGCAGTAGGAGACTTGAAAGCATGGAATATACCCTAAGAGACTTGAAACGCTAGAATATACTCAGATTTAACTTTGAATAGGAGTGCATGGAAAACAATCATCCATGTGCCTCAACCTTGACTTGTGGTTGGTTTCGGTTGGGTCTCAAGTCTAGCCTACCCCAACTTGCTTGAGATTAAAAGACTTTGTTGTACTACAAAATAAAAGACTCTGCATTGTTGAGCAATTATACAACAGTTTTCTTTCTACAAACGAAAAGGTGTTGTAGTGGTATTTGGCCAAATGAACAACATTTTGAGCATACAAATTAAGCAACTAATGAGAATGAATCAATATTAAAAATTGCAAGGAACATTAACTGTTATGCCTAACTGAATATATGTCCCTTCTCCAGATTCTCAATACATCAATACAAAATATAATGCAAATTCACACAGATCCAAAGTTCCTAAATTGCATGCATCTGAAACAGAATGACACAAGTGGTAAGAGAGATGTGTGCAGAACCTGTATCCCTTTAGGGACAGTAGGTATGTGAGAAAATTCCTTGGTTACAGGAGATTTTGAAGTTTGATTGGGATTAAGGTTCCAACGCAGGTCCCAAACCATAGTAGCATGATCTAGAATCTGCAGGTACCAAAGCAAGTGATAAGGCACCTGACTAATCCACCAACATGTACACCATCATAAGGTAAGAAGTCATCACCTGTAATTTAAGGATGGTAGAGTGGATGTATTTCGTGCTCTCCTTGCTAGTGTTTGACAAAGCCAAGACAAGATCCTAGAAGAGGACAAGTAAATAGTTCCAAATAACATTAACAGAATTTCACTAATAAAATTGACTACAAAAGTGGCTGTGAACAATACCATCTTAGTTTGACAAAGTTTTGCATGGAACTCCTCAGAATCACCGTTCTGCAGAGCTCTTAAGCAACTGAAGCATGCACAATAAATAACAAATATCACTATATCAGACGTTAGGAAACAGGTAAGCAAAACAAAAGACATATACACTTAAAAGACCCAGTCGGCTTTTGTTCTCACAGAAGAAGATTGCAGGACATCTCATTTCACTAGTTGCCTAGCTGGTAAGGCAATGCAATCAGAAGTTCCTAAGAAGATGACAAAAGTTCTTAACTGTTTCATCATTCTAATCACCTGGGAACTGTTAGATGCCTATTATATGTTCATGTTGTATTGGGTCTCATATAGAGTCCTTGTTGTACATGGTCTCTATCCTGTATCGGTGTATATATTTGGGTCTATTGCCTCGTACAATATTTGTGCTATTCATAACATGCTGAGTTGTGTGTTATGGCTCTTGCAACCGAAGGGGCTCGACAACTTGGGTGGTGGATGCTTTGGATTCTAAATTAGCCCCAGGTGCTGAGCCACCCATGCTGGCCCTGCCTGAACCTGGTCCTGGACCTCTGGCCCTTGCTTCGGATGATATGTCCCTAAGTGACCAGGCACCAGACTCTAACGAGTTATGAAGCAAGAAAGATGGACTTATTCAACACAATCAGTAAAAGGCCAATTGAATTTCTCCCGATTCCAAAGCCTAGTCGGAGGAAAGTGACATCCTCTCTCCCGATTCCAAAGCCCAGTCGGAGGAAAGTGACATCCTCAGGGCTGGAGTAGGAGTGGAATTCAGCATGCAAGACTGGGGTAGCAGATCTGTCAAAAAAGCCATGAAGACCCTGCTAATGATCAATGATTCTAGTGATATTAGTCCTCAAGCCCTTGATGAATATGCTAAGCTTTTCAAGCATCCCCTTTCACAAATCCATGTGGAGGCCTTGGCGGCTCTTTTTGGCTGGTCCTTCCCAGCAGTGTTAGAGGCTCATTAGGCTCATTAGAGGCACATAATGCACAGTGGTCATGCTACGACCAGCCCCTTTTGTGTGAGTTGTCTATGGTGTGAATTTTCTCCCTTGCCATGGTTCATGCAAATACCTTGCACCTATTTTCAGCATGTGCTTTCTAGATAAGGCCAAACCGAAAAGGCCCATAGGAGCCACCAAACTGAATACAATATGCCGAGCGAGCGGAATATGTTTCATCTGTCGTCCACTTCTAGAGAATGGAGTCCTTCACACCTAGAGTAAGATGAGTGCGCTGGGATCTGGTCCAAAGGGAGACAAACTCCACTAACTGGGTAGCAGTGGTGATTCGGCCTCGTAGCGCATTGATCCAGTTGTTCTCCCGGAGCTCTGTGTAGACTGATATGTTCTTCCTTCTAGAAAGCACAAACAACCTAGGAGCTAAGTGTCGAGGCGTCTCGCCATCAAACCAAGGGTCATGCCAGAAACGACATTTTAGGTAGTAGCATGGGAAGGATTCTCTGACCCCATTGAACGGTTCAAGGACATGCCCTAGATCAACGTCCTCGCAATGAATCGAGTTTATGGAGCTCTTGTCCAGGTTTATGCGTAGGACAGAGAAAGGCTTGAATGGCAATGGTTGCCCTCATGTCCTCTCTGTGCGGGTTAACGAAAATGGCTGCATCATCAACGTACAGGGAAGTTCTCCATCTGGTCGTCCCTTGGGGCAATGGGGACAGAGTACCTTGGTCGGTTGCTAGGTCAAGTATGCGTTGAAGCGAGTCCATAGCTAGGATGAATAGCATTAGCGAGAGGGGGTCTCCATGGTGCACCCCCTGGCATGGTAGAAATTTGTTCCATGCCGTCCGTTTAGGTTCACCCTGGAGGTGTCCGTGCGGAAGAGGATGGACACCCATTCATGCCGTCGTTGACCAAAACCTAGTGCACGAAGGACTTCAATGAGGTAGCTCTAGTTGATTGTGTCAAAGTCTTTATGGATGTCCAGCTTCATGAAGAGGGTAGGCGTCTTATGCTTGTGCATTTTCTTGATGGTGGATTGCACATAAAGGAAATTATCATGGATGCTTCTTCCCTTGATGAAGGTACTTTGACAGTTAGACACCGGTGCATTTATGTGTGTGTGGGGGGGGGGGGGGGCGAGTTGTTGGCCAGGAGTTTGGCGAGGATTTTAGCAACACTTTGAATGAGGTTGATAGGCCTGTAATCCGTGATCTTTAGTGCCTCTGCTTTCTTTGGGAGCAGGACAATAATAGCTAAGTTTAAAAGTTCGAACCCCTGAGAGTTTAATTGGTGTATACAATTGAACGCAGCCGTCAAATCGTTCCCAATGATGTTCCAACATGCCTTGAAAAAGGCACCCGATGGGCAAGTGGGGGAGTGCTTGTAGCCTGGAAGCGGCATATTGGTTACACAGGATAGCATAGAATTGGCAGTCACTGTATTTCAGTCCAATTTTGCAATGAGGAAGGACATCTCAGGTGGTTGACTTGTGTCTATGGTCCACAGGGAGATAGTGAAAGATTCAGTTCCTCCAGGAAATCGGAGATGTAAGAGCTGCATGTGAGGGACCTTGGATATTGGCCGGTGATTTCAACCTCATCTATAAGGCATCTGACAAAAATAACTCCAATATCAATAGGGCCATGATGGGTCGATTTAGAAGAATGATTAATGATTTAGCTCTCAAGGAAATCCCTCTGCATGGATGCAAATACACATGGTCTAATCAACAGGATAATCCTGTCCTGGTTAAATTGGACAGAGTGTTCAGCTCAGTTGATTGGGAAATAATGTTCCCAAATGTCCTCCTCCAGAGTGCAGCTTCTCTGGACTCTGACCACAGCCCCCTGATCTTGGGTCTTAGAGATAACATGTTTGGGAAACGTAGATTTCACTTCGAGTCCTTTTGCACCAAAATCGAAGGCTTTCATGAACCTGTCCAGGCAGCATGGGACTCGGTGGAAACTGACAATTCTCCTTTCCTGACCCTTGACAAGAAACTTAAGGTGACCGCTAAAAGATTGCAAGGTTAGAGTGAGAAGCGGGTGGGCCATGTTCGATCTCGGTTGGCTTTGGCAAAGGAGTTGTTACATAGGCTTGAGATGGCGCAGGATATTAGAACCCTCTTCCCGGCTGAGGTCTGGCTCAAGAATAAACTGAAAAAACAGACCCTGCTGCTTGCTTCTTTCAAGCGCACTATGGCAAGACTGAGATCAAGGATCACATGGCTTAAAGAAGGAGAAGCTAACTCAAAGTTGTTCCACATGCATGCAAGGCATCGCAAAAGGAAGAATCTGGTCACTAAACTGGTGGATAGAGACCGTATCCTTATAAACCATACTGAAAAAGCATCGGTGGTGAATGACTTCTACTCCACTCTCATTGGTCAGCATGGGAACAGAGAAAGGACAATTGATCTAGAGGCCCTTGGTCTGCCAAGACATGCGCTATCAGATCTTGACTCCTTTCTCAGAGCATGAGGTTTGGGAAACCATCAGTGAGCTTCCTTCAGATAAGGCCCCTAGTCCAGATGGGTTCACTAGACGTTTCTATAAGGTCTGTTGGAGCACTATAAAAGATGATATTATGGCTGCTTTGGCTGCTATATGGAGAAGGAAGTCTGATCATTTTAGTAAACTCAACACAACATACATTACATTGGTTCCAAAAACAGATGGAGCTGATCAGGTTAAGGACTTTCGCCCAATAAGCCTAGTGCATAGTTTTGCAAAGCTGATTACTAAGATCCTGGCTAATCGGTTGGCAAAAAGATTGAATGCGATGGTTTCCCCAATTCAAAGCGCTTTCATAAAAGGAAGGTTCATCCAGGATAATTTCATGTTATTGCAACAAACCTCAAGGTTGTTCCATCAACATAACATGCCAAGACTGTTTTTCAAGTTGGACATAACAAAGGCTTTCGACTCTGTCTCTTGGCCCTTCCTAATTGAAGTAATGCAGCAGATGGGTTTTGGACATATCTGGCGAGACATTGTTTGTGGTTTATTACCCTCTTCCACTACTCGTGTTGCTCAATGGTGTCTCGGGTAAACTGGTTATGCATAGAAGAGGACTTAGGCAAGGAGATCCTCTCTCCCCGATGCTATTTATCCTTGCTATGGATGTTCTTGGCCTTCTGTATTCCAAAGTTGAGGGAGCGGGCTTACTCCAGCAACTGTCAAGAAGGAAAAGGCTTCACAGAGTCTCGATGTATGCAAATGATGTGGTGTTATTCTTGCACCCTACAGCTATAGATATTTCAACTTCTCTGGATATCCTACAGCTTTTTGGTGATGCGTCAGGCCTTTGCTATAATCCACAGAAATAAAATGTGTACCCTATCAAATGCCCCGAGGAGACTATTGAGGAAATTCGGAGCTGGCTGCATTGTGAGATTGCAGCCTTTCCTTGCAGATATCTGGGTCTCCCCTTATCTTTACATAAATTATCCAGGAAACAGGCTCAACAGTTTGTGGACAAAATTGCAGACCGCCTACCAAACTGGAAGGCCAACCTGATGAGTAGAGCAGGGAGAAGAATTCTAGTGCAGCATGTCCTTACTAGCATGACGGTCTATATGGCAATGGCAATCGATTTCCCTCATTAGGCCATTGAAGCAATTGATAATATAAGAAAAGGTTTTCTTTGGCGAGGTAAAAAGGAGGTGAAAGGAGGGCATTGCTTGGTGGCATGGGGAAAGTGTGTCGTCCTTTGCAACTTGGAGGTCTGGGTATTGCTAGCCTTCCTGAGCTCTGTTGGGCCCTCCGCATGCGATGGCTTTGGTTGCAAAAAACTGACCCAAGTCGCCCTCCTTTCAAGTTCCTAGCACGGCCCATTCCTTCTTCTCCAAGGTGTTGATCTCTGAGGTGGAGAATGGGACCAACACCATGTTTTGGACAGATAAATGAATCCATGGCAAAAGGGTCTCAGATATTGCTCCCAGATTATTCAGCATTATTCCAAAAGGAATTATTAACAGAAGGAATGTGCAGCAGGCCCTATTGAACAGACGATGGATTGCAAACATCAAAAGGGCTCTTACAGTTGGAGCCATTGTAGATTATCTACACCTCTGGAATATCCTCACAGATTTTGAGCTGCAGCCTAACACTGAGGATAGACACATTTTTAGCTTATCTTCGAATGGCAGATACTCTGCAAAGTCAGCTTATATTGGTTTTTTCCTTGGGTCTACTACCTTTGGGCACTATAAAAGGGTTTGCAGATCTTGGGCTCCACCAAAGTGTTGTTTTTTCATTTGGTTGGTGGCACACAATAGATGTTGGACAACTGATCGCTTGACAAAAAGGGGATTGAATCACCCTATTAGATGTCCTTTATGTGACCAGCAAGGTGAAACCTTGAACCACTTGCTCGTGAATTGTGTCTTCTCAAGGGTTTTCTGGTAGAGCTTGCTAAGAAAGTTTGGGCTGCATAGTTTAGCCCTTATTATCTCCTTCTTAATATATTTAAGGCGCAGTTCTCCTGCGCTTTCGAGAAAAAAAAAGAAAGTTTGGGCTGCATAGTTTAGCCCCACAGCCAGATGCAGTTCCTTTTATGGATTAGTGGGGAGATGGTATCAGAGACAACAAATGGTCTGGTCAGGGAAGGTCTTGACTCCCTCATCATTTTATGATCGTGGATGATTTGGAAGCATCGTAATAGAGTCATTTTTTATGGAGGGTCTCCCAACCTTCCTCTCATTATGGAGCATGCAGATGAGGAAAGAAGAAGCTAGGAAATTGCTGGAGCCAAAGGGCTCTCCCTCGTGGCTGCCCTTAAGAATAACCTCAGCCATCTCTGAGGTCCTTAGGAGTTAAAGCCATCTCTGAGGTCCTTAGGAATAACCTCAGCCGATCTACCCCACCAAGCTTCAAAATTGATATCTTCATCTAGGGGGAAAGCGCAGACAGGTCGACACGTTGGAGAAGAAGATACCAAAATTGCCTTGCGAGGACACAGGAAACAAGCAAGTGATGAATAGACTCTCCTTCCTGGTCACATAAGGGGCAAGAACTAGGATGGGGAAGACCCCTCTTAGCGAGCCGATCAGCCGTCCAACATTTATTATGTAGGACCAACCAGAGGAAAAACTGACACTTAGGCGGTGCCCAGGTGGTCCACACTCTTTCAAAGCCTGCCAGGGAGGTAGAACTGCAGAACATTATCTCATAAGCAGATTTGGCCGAATAGATACCATTGGAGGAGAACCTCCAAAAATGTTTATCTGGAACTTCCGGTTGAAGATCAACGTCAGCCACAACATCTGCCAGCAAAATAAAGTCAGCAATGACCTCCCATGTTACCACTCCCCTTAAATCCCCAATCCATGAAGAGCTACAAATAGCATCAACCATTGTCCTTCGCTTTACCAGCCTTTTAGAAACCAAACTAAAAACATGAGGGGCCAAGTCTGCAATCCTCTGACACAAGAGCCATCTGTCATGCCAAAAAAGAGTGGACTGCCCATCACCCACAATGGAGGCCGTTGCCAAAGAGCACAAGCTATCCAAGAACCGGTTTGATTAGAACGGCAAATCAGTCCAAGGTTTGGAAGAATCAGTTTTTTGGAGCCAAATCCATCTTACATGTAGGGCCCTATTTAAGCATTGAAGATCCGAGATACCAAGTCCCCCAACTCTTTGGGGCGTGTTACCTTGCCCCAGGCCACCAAACAATGGCCACCATTAGCCTCTTTACGCCCTCTCCACAAGAACCCGCGGCGGATTTTATCAATGGCTTTAATAGCCCACTTAGGCAAATCCAGAGCCATCATTTGATAAATAACAGTAGCAGTAAGCACAAATTGTACCTGGGTAGCTCTGCCAGCACGGGTCATCAGGTCAGCTTTCCAAGCCGGTAAGAGATCAGCCACCTTGTCAATAAGAGGCTGAAGCTGAGCTTTAGATAACTTCTTCAAGGAGAGAGGGAGACCCCAGTATTTAATTGGAAAAGTTTCAAATCTGCAGGGAAGGAGCTGCTGGACTAAACTCAAATCAGCATGTGTGCAACGGATGGGTACAATACTGCTCTTCGCTATATTAGTTCTCAACCCAGAAGCTTCCCCGAACATATCCAAAATCCCCACAGCAGTGTTTAGGTCCCTGGGCTCTAGTTTTAGGAAGAGAGCCACGTCGTCTGCATAGAGCGAGATCCGGTGCTGAATGGAATTAGAAGAAATGGGCTGCAGCAACCCATGCTCCTCGGCCTTGATAAAAAGCACAGTGAGGACATCCATAACAATTATAAAAAGCAGCGGAGACAAGGGGTCACCTTGCCGCAAGCCCCTTCTATGAGAAATGAACCTCCCAGGCACCCCATTGAGTAGGATCTGGGTGAAAGAGGTCATAAGAAAACCACTTATCGCATCCCTCCACACGGGACCAAAGCCTAATTTTTCCACAACTTCAAGAAGGAAAGGCGAAGAGACCGAGTCGAAGGCCTTGGAAATGTCCAGCTTCAAGAGAATTCTGGGCTAATTTTTAGCATGAAGGAATCTTGTCGTCTGCTAGACAAGCATAAAATTGTCTTGTATGAAGTGACCTTTGATGAAGGCGCTTTGAGCTTTAGAGACCAGCCCCTCCATACAGCCAGGACAGGGACGTCCCCTGTCGTCCTCTCTCGTCCCTCTAATTTTGAGGGATAACTGGGGACAACACTGGGATAGTACTGTCCCAACCCTTGACCCTGAACCAAACAACCTTATTTGAGGGATCGTCCCATCCCGTCCCGTCCTGTCATTGCAACCAAACGCATCCTTAGTCACCAACTTAGTGAAACTGTGGATCAAACTAATGGGTCTGAAATCCTTGGCAGCAATAGCATCGTTATGTTTTGGCAGCAGCGTAATGAAGGCTGTGTTAAGAAATCTGAAATTCCTGAAATCTCTCCCCCAAATAGTTGAAACAGCTGCCAGAATGTCATCTTTTATAATAGGCCAGCAACATTTATAAAATTGCCCGGTGAACCCACCGGGGCTAGGAGCCTTGTCCGAGGGGAGTTGCTTGATAGTGTTCAAGATCTCTTCGGTAATTAAAAGCTTAAGAGCCTGAAGGTCATGTTGCTGCAATCCTAAGGCATCAAGGTTGATAGTTTGGTTTCTCTGCACTTCACTTCCAATTAGATTCATATAAAAATCCCAGAAAACCTCAGCATTCCCATCATGAGAGGTGAACAGCTGGAAGCAATAAAGTTCTTCCTCTTGCGAAATCTTGAGCAAGCATGAAATAACTTGGTGTTGGCATCGCCGTCCTTGAGCCAAGACAGCCGAGATCTGGTCCTAGCCACCGTCCTGAGTAGGGAAGCAAGAAACAGGCAATGCTTCTTCAATCGCTGTAGCAGCCAGCATTCGAGATCAGTAAGAGGTCTACCATCACTTGCCGATTCTAGCTGCAACATCACTTCTCTAGATAACTCGAGCTGTAACTTGAAGTTGCCCACTTTTCTGTCACTCCATCGTTGTAGCCCCCTGGCTGTAGCCTTGAACTTGAGGGAGAGGGATTTAAAGGGGCAAGCATTATTCTGGACAGAGTTCCAAGCATTAGAAACATCTTGAAAGCCCTCAAATTTTGCCAAAAAGACTCAAAGTGAAATCTCCTCTTGCCCGAAAGATTATCCTTCAATCCAAGGAGAGGACAATGATCAGAGCCCTAAGAAGCAGAACATTGGAGTAGAAAATCTGGGAATTTCTGCTCCCACTCCAAGGAACAGAAAACTCTGTCAAGTCGCAACAACACATCATGTGCCCTGCCCAGGTGAACTTCCATGCAGATCGATGTCCTTGATTCCTAAATCATGAATACATTTCCAGAATCTTCCCATCATGATACGGTTGAGATTAGGATTATTTTTGTCTTCATCTCTATAAATCAACTTGAAGTCTCCACCAACAATCCAAGGTCCAGCGCAATTAGCTCTAATAAGACGCAGTTCTTGCAAGAACATGAGCTTCCTATCGTTACCCTGAGGCTCGTATACACAGGTCAACCACCACTCATCACCAATAGTTGGACAGAATTTGACAAACACTGAATACATCAATCCGAGAGTCGACAATAGCTCCCAATTTAGACCTCCAGGCCAGCAGTATACCACCACTAGCACCAACAGAATGAAGAGCCACAAAATTGTTGTCGAAGTCAGGACCTAATAACGAGAGTACAAGGCGACGACTGCAGCTTTGCATCTTGGTTTCTTGTAAACAAATTATGTCTGCACGGACCGACTCTACTAGACTTCTTACAGAATTTTGTCTCGCAACGGAGTTTAAGCCGCGGACATTCCAGAACAAAATTATTGAAGGGTCCATTAGTAAACACTTAGAGGACAACACACATCCACCACATTAGCAGACCAAGGTGGCCGCTCCGCCCAAGTCATCTGGGACTGCCCAACCGAAAAGTGCTGCAAGGGCTTGAATCTGTGAATAGGAAAGAGGGTGGCAGAAAAGCTTGACATAAGTCTCCAAATCCCCACAGTTGAGCTGAGTCGTGTCTAAAGTATTACGAATTGCCTTCATCACCATTATCTTGGCCCTGGGGATCTGCGGAATGTGCTCAGCGCCCAGACCAGCTACCCGTCGACTACGGCGGAGTTCCTGCGAAGGGATGGCAGGTTTTCTTCTCTTCGTAGCTTTTGGAGTAGGAAGTAAACTACCAATCTTCTTGGACACCATCTCAAAGAACTGTTGTTTGGAAGGAGATTCTTCCTCTGGTGCGTCAACCTCTCTAACTGAATCAAGTTGTCTTCTTCTACTGTAGACTTTAAGTGCTGTCTCGTAAGGATTTGGTTGCATTCTACAGCTTTGGACTATGGGCGAGTTTAAGATAGCTGATTCCAGCGGCTCACTTAACCCCAGCGACCTGGGAGAAATGGGCGGGAGGGTGGAGAAGTGAGCTGCTACATGACACTAGGGCGAGACAGGCCTATCAATTTCCAGCGGCCCAACAGAATGTTGGGGGGAAATTAATGAGACCTGCCCCAGCGGCCCATCGTTAGAGTGGGTCTCTTTGAAACTGTCAACCCATAGATTGTCCAACATATTTATTTTCTCGGAAACCAGTCCACAATTCTATTCATTAGCCTCAACATGCAGCTCTGGGTTGGATCCGTCCTGTAATATCATCCCGCGTATGCACGGAACAGATGCTGCCCCTAAATTCCAGCGGCCCAACAGAATGTTGGGGGGAAATTAATGTGACTTGCTCCAACGGCCCATCGACAGAGTGAGTCTCTTCGAATCTGCTATCCCATAAATTGTCCAGCATAATTATTTCCTTGGAAACCAGTCCAGTAGTCTGTGCAGTAGCCCCAACAGGCGGTTCCAGGCCGGATCTGCCCAGCAATAGTCTTGCACATGCATGGAACAGATGCTGTCTCCAACGCTGACTCCTCAGAACTGTGCATCTTCAAGGAAAGTGAATCCGAATTCGAAGGCTGATTTAATGTTCCTTCGCCCAGTGTGCCCAGGAGTGATTCTCCAGTTTCCCGCTGCCCTCCTTCCATACGCCGAGAAGGTAGTTGTAGGCCCAAACGAGAATGGACTAGGCGCAGCCCACCATCACTGCGCCATGGACGTCTCGGTGGCGATCCAGGGAAGGAGGAATCACCGTCACCATCGGGGGGGGGGGGGGGGGTCGCTGTCGCTCAACGGAGTGGGGGTAACAATAGCTTTTTCCGAGGCATCGAGTGGGACTATCAGGCTGATCTTGTAGGACAAACAGCGCTTTTCTCCTGCCGCAGACCCTGGCTCCGAGATGATGAGAGTCATGTCACGATGTAGATTCTTCGGACCCAGACACCACGCCTTCAACATGAAGGACGATAGGTCAGTCTTCAATGCTGTTGCTAGGTGCAACTCGGAAATAATGCACGAATCTCGCAGCAGATAATCTGTTGTAGATCGAGACCATGCATGGGCTGGAATGCCCCTGATCTCCACATTAATCAAGGCCAGGAAATGGACCAATTTCCACATTAATCCCAATGTATATACTATGTTGTGTTCAGCAAATCAAACTGCGCAAACCTCCTGTGCCAAACCCCTGAAACATCAGTCATTATATCCACTTTAATAATATCCCAACAAGATTTATAAAAACCTCCTGCAAACACATCTGGTCTCGGAGCCTTATCCGAAGGCAGCTATTTAACAGTTACCCAAACTTCTTGCTCCAAGAAAGGCCGATCCAAATCAGTCAAATCAAAGGTCAGAACTCCCACATCTTCAAGATTTATAAAGCAATCTCTGTCAATACTTCCTCCTAGAAGATTATAGTAGAATTGATTCATCAAATAGGCCTTCTCATTATGTCCAGTAAAGGCCTAGTTGTCAGCAACCAATCTAGCCACAAAGTTTTTCCTTAAACGGACATGCATATGGAACAACTTTGTGTTAGCATCACTTTCTTTTAGCCAAGAAACTCTAGATCTTAAACGGGCAATGATTCATTTAAATGAGGCAAGCCCAGAGAGTGCTTCTTTAATTTAACCTTGAGCCAGTTTTCACTTAGCGTTAAAGACCGAGATTGGGATAAGTGAAATGACAACCGGCCAAACCAAGATTGGGATTAACTCTCTAGTTTCATTTTGTGCTTGGGCCTTATGGAAACACCGAAACCAATGTGTCTTTGAGGACATCAACCCGAGTATTGTTGCTGTATTGGCGCAGGTTGGAGAAGAGCAAAGTTTGTGGGAGATGGCAGGGGCTAAATTTCCTAGCAGCAACCCTCTCAGCTGATTGTTGTTTATTGGTGTAGTTTTTTTCTTTGACTCGGTTTCATGGATATGTTCATTGTTATTAAAACGTCGCTTAAACGTCGTTTAAACGACAAAACGTGGTTAAGAGTTGAAACGTCGAACGTTTTACCAAAATGGAGTAGAACGTCCGTTTCACGCATTTAAACGTCGCTTAAACGACCTCTGGGCATTTTACTTGCGTTTAGGACGTTCGACTCGTCGTGGGATTTTCCTTTCCTGGGCCAAAAGATGGAAAAACCCTAAGTTCCTAACGCCTAGGCCTTCCAGGCGGTCCATCCCCAGCAGCAAGCTCCTACGTTTTAGGCTCTATTTTGATTTTGCTCTGAGTCACAGTGAATCATTCCTTCAGGTCTTGATATTGATGAGTTGAATGATGGTTACTGATCATAGATACAAGTTGTAACTTGTGTGGTTGAACTTGTGTTGAACTTGATCTGTTTCCTTTTATGCTATTTGGTTTGTGAACTCAAATACTCAACTTATGTATGAACTTATTCTATATTTGAAGTTCTATGTCAAGTCTGAAAAGACGTTTCAACGTTCATTTCAACATTTAAATGTTAAAAAGGTGGTTCATAATGTTTTAACGTTTTATCGCTTTAATAACCATGGATATGTTCTTGTATCTGTGTTTTAGGCCTCCTTAAGAGGGTTGTCTTGTACTATTCTATTTTGAACTGTTTGGCAAGGTTTATTAAGTTACTTTATTCTACAAGATCCTTGGGCTTGTGCGGTAAGTATTTGTACAGAATTAGGGAACACCTCAACCATGAATATAGCTATATAGGCATACAGTACAAAGAAGATACAGATCTGATGTATCAGATCATATCCATATCGTTCCTAGTCTAACAGATTATGTCCATATCCTATCATAATAGCTTGTACATATTACCTAATAGTATTGACTATACCCAACATTATATTCAATATAATTCTCAGGATATAAATGCTTTGCTTTGTCCTCGAAAGTATACTGAATGTTAATTTTATATAGTCCTCCATTCTAAATTGCAAGTCATTCTGGTTTTTCTAAATACATAGTTTTTAAACTCTTATGTATCTAGACATAATGTATATCTAGGTGTGTAGCAAAAGCTGTGAGACTCAAAAAGCCAAACTTACTTACAATTTGGAATGAAGGGAGTAAGAGTTAATAAAAAATTCAATAAACAAAGTAATCATGTTCTACCCAGAAGTGTAAAGAACACTGATCAATATGAGTAAATGGATATTATTAACCTATGTAAATTTTCATTGAAAAGACAGTAACTTCGAGAGCGGGTTGAAGACCAAGAAGAATATGGAACGAAAAAGGAGAAATCCCAATTTCCTGCCCTCCAAGCAGCTTCATACTGCAAGATAGGCGATAAAACATAGAACAAATTATGGGAGAAGTTTAGCGAAACAGTGCAACTATCATATAAAAGATGCAATACAAACTTGGATATCAATAAACTCCGCGTCTTGTTGAAGACACCCCTTTTGGTGAGATAAACCTTCACAGTAGACATCAAGCACATGACTACATCCAGTCTTCTGCAAGGATCTCATAAGACCTTTGTGCATTTTCCAGTTCAACATTGTATCTTCAGCTCTAGAAGACACGGTAGATGGTCCAGTCAACACCGACCCAGTTAAGGTGCCAAGGTGTTCCTTTGGCATTGACCTTACGAGTAAATCATAGTATTCAAGTGCGCTACTCCAATCACCTTCATGCTCATACCTAATAAGCTGAGAAGCTATCTGTTTCAAAACAACAATAAAAAAAAGCCAAAATTATGTACATAACTTGTAGGTCGCAATATATATCTGATGAAAATCACAAATAAAGCACCTAGAAAATACCTAGCATAGCCTGAGCTTTGCAGGTCAAAATATCTTGTGGAGATGAATAAAGATTATTGTTAGACTGCCATATATTTTTTTTCTCGAATATGCAGGAGAGCTGCATATCATTATATTCAAGAAGAAAAAAGTTGGGCCGAAGCCCTTACAAACCATAACACTGATGTTTAAACCCCTCAAAAAACAGAAAAAAACAACAAACCCTTGAACAAAAATTAGCCGTGAGGAAGGTTAGCTGCTAGGAAAATAAGCCCCTTAGCCCCTGCCATCTCCCACAACCTTCGCTCTTCTCCAACCTGCTCCAGAACAGCAGCAACACTCGGATTGCCGCCCTCGAAGACACACTGATTACGGTGCTTCCATAAGGTCCATGCACCAAGCAAAACAAGGGAGTTAATCCCCATCTTCATTTGTCCAGCTGCCATTTCACTTATTGTCCTCCACCAGTCCAAGAAACTATCATTTTCTGGTTGAGGGGACAAAGTATGCAGTCCAAATTGTCTCAACAAAAGGAACCAGCACTCCCTTGAGAAAACACAAGAGACCAGAAGATGGTCTATTGTTTCACTTTCTTGTTCACAAAGAGGGCAGCTATCAGGGTGATCCAATCCTCTTTTTGCAAGACGATCAGCGTATATATGGTTTGGGTACGTGTCTGGTATAGTAGGATGAGCCTTGTATATGTTTCACTACCATATACAGTGTATATATGGTATCGGTACATGCTAGATATAACAGGCCAGCCCTTGTATATGATTAGAGAGATATAGGGAGATCTCATTTGATTTTGTTTCATAAGCCACGAGCTCTCCTCTCCGACAACACCGTGGTTTGGGCTCCCTATTCAGGTATCCCACAATACTCGCACTATGTTCGATGGGGCAGTGGTATCCATAGTTGGCGATGAGGGCTTGATTTTTTTCTAGTCAGATGGGTGACTGAATGGTAAGAGGATCCAAGAGGTGCTGCCAACCTTCCATAAATTAATTCTTAAGCGCACAATTAGAACTGGAACGGTTGCCCAAGCTTTGTTTAACAGGACTTGGGTGCGTGATATCAAGGGTAGACTATCATTGCGGGTGCTGGTTGAATATCTTCTGCTCTGGGATCAGGTGGACAATGTGGAGCTGTAACAAAATGTCCCTGATCTTAACAGGTGGAAGCTAGCGCAATCTGGCACTTATAGTAGCAAATCGACCTATGGTGTGTTTTCCTAGGCTCCATACAGTTTGGTCCTTGGAAAAGAATATGGATGACCTAGGCGCCTATGCGTTGCCGGTTCTTCATATGGTTGGCAATCAACAACAGATGCTGGACCGTGGACCGACTTGCTAAGCGAGGGTTACCACACTTGGATGTCTGTACTCTCCGTGACCAGGACAAGGAATTGATTTGGCACATTCTGATCTCGTGTATCTTCACTCGGCAGGTTTGACATATAATCCTCTTAGCACTTAGGCTTGGCAGCACTGACACCTTCAGTTTTTAATTCCTGGTTCAATGCTTGGTGCAAGGTGGGCAGGTGGCTGTCAGAAACGTACAGAAGGAGCTGCGACAAGGTCTCAACTCTCTTTTCATCCTCATGGCCTGGGAGGTGTAGAAACCTAGGAATGCCTGTGTTTTTTAGGGAGCTCAACCTAACACTCAGGTTCATCTTCAAGCTAAGATGGATGAGTGTAATTTGTGGTGCAAGGCTGGTGCTTTGAAGCTTCAGCTCTTGCTTTCTAGGTCGCCCTTTTTTACTGTTTCAAGTTTGCAGTGAGTGAGGGGGTGTTTTTTCAGGTTCAGAACCTTGATGGTTTCTAAACCTTTGTAAGTTTCTCTTCAAGTTTGATGTTCCCATTCAGGCCTTCCGGTGCATAATGGCCACAAATTCAACAACCACAGGAGCACCCGCACTTTCTTCCACCCCTGCGACATCCAACTTAGTATGTCTTGCCCCTACACTTCACCCCAAAATGGTAAAGCCAAACATATGCTTCACCATCAATGATGTTGTTCGTTCCTTGCTATTTCAGGCTAGTGTCTCTCTCGCATATTGGGTCGAGGCGCTTAGCACCGTTACGCTCCTCAATATTCTACCAACGGCACTCAACTTCTTCACACAGCATCTCGCTCTCTTTGGATCCCCAAAATCATATACAAATCTTCGTGTTTTCAGCTATCGATGCTACAACCTTTCTGCCACCACTTCTCACAAACTCACTCTTGTGTTTTCCTCGAATACTGCCCTCATCATAAGGGTCACTACTGCCTTGATCAGTCTTCCAACCAGACCATTATACTAGGCACGTTGTCTTCGATGAGACGTCCTTTCCCTTTTCAGAGGACTCCTCTCCACCAACTTCCAAGGATTTTGAGTTCTTGTTCTCCTCCATTGGCCCTATGATGGCCCCACTAGTGCCATCATGTTGTTTTCCTTCTGCATGACGCCCCGGTGACTCTTCCACATAGCCACATGTGACTGAAGCCACATATGGGGCATCTAGGCCTCCGGTGGCCGACTGCTCCACGCTTGGGCTTGTCGCGATAGCCTCGGCTCCTAGCATGGCCTCGCCACAGCTTGGTGCGACCACCTCACCAGGGCCTGGCGTGGCACCTGCAACTTCCACAGCGACACCTAGGCCTGCCTTGCCCAGATCACTTGGGCATGTTTCCCCACCTTGGCTTTCTTATGGCCTAGCTCCGTCACAAGGACGGGACTCAATAGAACATGGCCGAACTCCGACCACTCCGTCACCAGCATGGGCCGCTTCGTACACGTGCCTCTTGCGCCTCTAAGACTTCTCTCGGCCTCCATTCCGACTTCGGTAAATCAGCACACCATGACAATGTGTGTTCTCTTCATTCGCCTCCCGACGCTCTTCTAGGTGGCTCCTTGGTAGCCCACTGACCCCAGCCAGCGTATAACTATGCAAGAGTTCTCTGCACTTCTTGCCAGCCATGAAGAATGTTTTTCTTCATGGCACCCTTTCAGAGACAGTCTACTACGCCAGCCTTTGGGTTTTGAGGATTCCTCTTGTCCAGACTTTGTCGGTCACTTGAATTGGACACTCTATAAGCTGAAACAAGCTCCCCATGTCCGATACAATCGCTCCGCTAGCTTTCTTCTTCATCTTGGGTTTGTGGAGGCTAAAACAGATACTTCATTGTTTGTGTTTCATCATGGTCTCCTACTCTAAGTGGATGACATCGTCTTGACTCCTTCCTCCACGACTTTCCTTTGTCTTCAACGTGACTTTTTTATGAAAGATTTGGACAGACTTCATTTTCGAGGTTTGCATGTTCATCACACATCTCTCAGCGAGAGTATAGGTTGGATATTCTAGATCAGGCCAGAATGGCTTAATGCAAGCCGTGCTCCACTCCCATTGACCTCAATCCAAAGTTGTTTGCTATGGTGTTCCTTATCTTTGATCCTACAAACTTTCGTAGCCTCGCTAGTGCTTATTGCATACGCTCGATCGGATATTGCATATGTTGTCCAATAGGTGTCTTCACATATTCACAATCTGCGAGAGCCTCACCTTGAGGCACTCAAGTGTATTCCACCTCGAGCCATGTTGTGTTCCTTAAAGATATCTTGTTTTTTTTGTCATCCAAACGTCAGAACATTGTCTAATGTTCCAGTGCAGAAGCAAAGTTGCCCTCTTTGTGACCAGGAGCCTGAAACCATCAACTATTTATTGGTTTCTTGTGTCTTTTTCAAAATATATTGGTACATCATCCTTAGGAAATTTGGTCTCCACAGTCTTGCTCCTCTTCAAGATGACAAAAGCTTCTTGCAGTGGTGGAAGCGAATTTATGTTATTGTGTCAGACATGACTAGGAAAGGAGTGGATTCTCTTCTGATTCTGGGAGCCTGGATGATCTCGAACCTCAGAAACAGAGTGGTGTTTGATGGGATCTCCCCCAGTATCACTATGCTCTTAGATGCCACTACTGAGGAAAAGGAGAAATGGCTGGTTGCAGGAGCTAAGGTCCATCCTTTCTAGCCAGTACCATTGTCCATTGTCTGATAATAGTTGTATCTTCTTAGTTGTGCATGGATTGTTTTCTTTATGCTTGTTTTTGGCCTCCATAAGGAGGTCCTTGTAACCGGGTCCTTTCTGACCCTTTTCTTCCTTCCTACTTAATATAATGAGGGGCAGTCCTTCTGTGTTTTTCGAGAAAAAAATGCAGAAGCAAAGTATCATATTGTTGCCAATGTAGTCGATGAGGCTTCTTGGTTACACTAACTCCTGGCTCAGATGCAAACTCCACTAAGCTCCACCATGCTAGTCCATTGTGATAATATTAATCCCGCTCAACATCAACGCACCAAACACATTGCGATTGATCTCCATTTCATTCAAGAACATGTGACCTTGGGGTTTGTTTGCGTACTTCATGTTCCAACGATGTCCCAATTCGTAGACATATTTACTAAAGGGATGACAGCTTCTATCTTCAAAGTTTTGGTCCAGTCTCAACATTCGTCTCATTGACGTTGTGACTGAGGGTGTTAGACTGCCATATATGGGGGGTGTGTGTGTATGGTATGGGTGTGTGCTAGTTATAGCAAGTTGGCCCTTCTATACATTATACTTTCATATATGGTGTGTATATAGATGGAATGGGTACGTGGCCAGATATAGCACGTCGGCCTTTTTATATGGTTAGAGAGATATGTAGAGGTCTCATTTGATTTTGTTTCCATTAGCCACGAGATCTCTTCTCCCCTATATGTACATCAGTCTCTCCAAGCAATCAATCCATTATTCTATGCTATCTCTATTACTTTCAATCATAACGGAAAATGAGAGAACATATGGTCATATCCAACTTAAAAATGACTAGAACTCATAAATACGAATCTTCCCAAAAGGAAAAGGTTTTAAGATAACCTCATTAGCTAGCGTGAGCCCATAAATGCTGTCTGGTTCATTTATACGAGTAAATGCAGCAACCAACAGATCAACATGTGGTGGTAACTGAAAAATGTGAGAAATACAAAAAAACAATATTAGCATGTAATGGAGCTAAACCAAACACAAAATAAATCTAAATAAAGAATTGGAGAAACGAAAAGAAGCCTGACCAACTCTTCGTTGGAAAACTCTGGAGGTCCTAATACCAGCCTATTGAATTGTTCCTCACACCAAAGCTCAACATACATTAGTATGGCAAAGTCACATGAACATCGCTGTGAAGAAACAAATATTTCTATTTAGATGGGAGTCAAAATTGAATAAAATATCTTGTGTAAAAGCTTAAAGGGCAAGCATTTTGCTATTGCTGAAGGCTGCAAGCCTGCAACCTTGCAGACTGCAGATGATGAGCTTTGCATAAAAATCGTCACAAAAGCAACAAGCTTCACGTGCAATATCTTATTTCAAACACGCAAGAAAGTTGTGCATCATCATATTAAGGAGAGAAAAAAGAGTAGCATAAATATCTTGTAGTTAAAGAGAATAATGAGGATCACTTAGGAGGACATATCATTGTCAATTGTATTAGCCCTATATCAGCTACATATATACACACATATGTCTATGTATACATATATTTTGTTTTGGGTCGGCCTCCGGATTGGTTACCAATATGAATAAGAGTTATGCTATTCCTATTAGATGTGAGGAGCATGTGGTTCAAGAGGGCTGCAATGTGCTGAGGTGCAGTTTGGCCTCATTTCCTTGTTCTTACTTGGGTCTGCCAATTTCAGATAGGAAGCTGAAGCGAAATGATCTTAAGTTGTGGATAGATAAGATTGCAGACAGACTCCCTAACTGGAAGGCTCGTTTATTAAACCTGGCCGGGAGGACAACATTGGTGCGGTTTGTGTTATCGGCCATCCCGATCTACCTCCTTATTGCCAATAAAATTCCCAAATGGGTTATTAAATCAATTGACAAGATTCGAAGAGGGTTTCTTTGGAAAGGACGAAAGGAGGTGAATGAGTGGAAGTTGTATTGTTCCCTGGGAAATTGTGACAAGGCCACTAAGTTTAGGGGGTCTTGGTGTTCCTAATTTGCAATTGAAGAGTTGGGCACTGCAAGCTAAATGGCTTTGGTTAGAGAAGACTGATCCAACTCGGTCGTGGTTTGGGTTGAGTATCCCTGTGCAGCAGCAAGTTAGACAATTCTTTAAATCTTCGGTGGTCTCTGTTGTTGGGAATGGGACCAATACTTTTTTTCTGGTCGGACAGATGGTTGAATGGGCACACGATACAAGATTTGGCCCCTGAAGTTGTCTGTATGGTGAGTAGCAGGCCCTTTAATTCAAGAACTGTTGCTCAGGCGTTGCATAATTGGCAATGGGTTTGTGATATCGCCTTTGATTGGTCTACAGCAGTATTTGCAGCTGTGGGATGCTTTAAGTGGAGTGGTGCTTAATCAGGAGGAGGATAGACATGTGTGGGTGCACTCGAGCTCTAGAGTATTCTCCTCAAAATCTTGTTATTCGACGTTTTTTATGGGAGCTATTTCTTTCCAGCCATGGAAATGGGTGTGGAAGTCGTGGGCACCCCCCAAATGCAAATTTTTTGTTTGGCTGGCAATAAGGAATAAATGCTGACTGCTGATAGACTTAAGAGAAAAGGACTACCGCACCCGGTGGTTTGTCCATTATGTGATCAAGAGCAGGAAACTATCTTGCACCTCTTGTACTCGTGCAGTTTTGCTAGACAATTTTGGCATATTATATTTTCAGCTTTGAGGATGGGCCATCTTACGCCTTCTAGAGAGGCGGGCTCTTTTGTGAATTGGTGGGACAAGGTGCAAAGGAGAGTTCCCAAACAAATCAGAAAAGGTATTCATAGTCTCATTATCCTGGGGGCATGGTGTTTATGGCTGTATCGCAATAAGGCGATATTTGATGGTGTCAACCCTTCCTTGAGCACCATTCAGAGGCTTTTTCTTGGATGAGGTGGAGTGCTGGTGTATGGCTGGTGCGAAGCAGCTCGAGAGTCTTGGCCTTCTGGCTGCTTTTGCTAGGGTCAGGGCTATTCCTAGTGCATGATGTTGTACTGTTTTTCCTTTTTGTTTTTTGCCTGTTATGGCATTATACTTTGGTCCACTTCGGACCTTTCTCTCTTTCAATATAATGATGCGCAGTTCTCCTGCGCGTTCGAGAAAAAAATGTATACATATATTTACATATGCGTATGTATATATGCGTGTGTGCACAAGCACGATGAGTAGTCGATAAGGGCTAGTGGCCACATCAAACAAAAACTAATTGTGCGAATGTCTGCCGCCAAAGAAAAGCTATTGTGTGTTTATGATAAAAAGTCAAGAGATGGACTCCTAGTTGTTAGGCATGTGTGTTATTATATAGCTAAATGGGCTTAGGCCCAACCCACACACTTTTCAATCTATTAATATAGCCGCACAACCCAAATTAGGGTTTAGGAGTTTTCCATTATGGTACCATGCTTGTCTCCTTCCCTCCCTCCCTCTCCCTGCTGAGCGGCGCCGCCAAGACATCTCTCCATGGCTGGCCACCCCTTTCATCGCCGTTGTGTCGCCAACACTACGACTGCCATTCCCCGTCTCGCGTCGGCCGCTCCCCACCCCTTCCCAGAGACAGGCGGTGCCCTCACCACAACAGGCCTCCCCTGGGTCACATTGGTCAATCCCCTCCTCTCCTCGGTGATGGGCGGTGCCCCTGCCTCTTACCCATGGCGACCCCACCCCGCGCTCGATGTTCCCTTGCCTTTCCCAACTTCAGATGGCACCCCCACCTCCACGGCGGCCCCGCTGCGGCTAGCGTCTGTCTTTCCCCTTCCTGACGGCGGGCCTCCCATGGGCCTCATCCGTCGGCCTCCTCCTCACCCCGACGACAGGAGGTGCCCCAACCCTCACAATCATATTGCTCGGCTCTGCGCCTGGCGACTCTGCCCTCTACCCCGCAGCGACTGACGACCCCACCTCCATGCCCGCTGTCCTCAGCCTCGCACTGCTGCGCCCAATATGTTGGCCCTCATTGCCAGCACCTCCACCACTTTGTTGGCAACCCTGTTGTGACCGGACTGCTGGTACCTGTAGCCAGCACCTGCACCACCACTGTCAGCAATGCCACCTCGCCATCCTCCCTGGTGGCCACTAGCATGCGTCCGGCAGCCATTGCTCGCCTGGCCCGCATGACTAGCTGGAGGCAGCCTGGGTCGCCCATGCTCTGGCACTCCTTGCACCTGCTGCCTTGACACTCGTCCTTCAATCTGTCACAGTCCATGCGCCTCCTTACATCTTAGTGTCTCCCTTCATGACGGGCAATCTCTCCAGGGCACAATCGTGGCCTTTGATCGGGTCAAGAAATAGGGTCACTATGACTGCGTCGAGATCTACCACCGTCCATCCCTAGGAGGGCTACCACGCTACAGGGTAGTTTGTGTTCCGCAGTGTCGAGATTCTCTATGACGATCGAGTCCTTATCCGTCACCACTATTGGAATGAGAAAAACCCTAACCCTAATCGGGTGTATTGATATTGCCGTGCTCAGGTGAGCCAAGGCCCATTACACTAGAAGTATATCATAACACTACAGTTACACTAACCCACCATACATGCTTGCCGTCAGCATGCTCGCCATTGGCGGCTCCAGTGCCTCTCCTGGTGGCTCTGTGGGGGTGCCTCCACATGCTCTCCTTGTACCCTGCGTCGTCGCAGCCCACTCCTACTCCCACCGACTGATCCATGGAGTTTCACACCTGGAGGCTCAACATACGGGACCTAATAACTTGTGTCGTGGTTGCCTGATGCGACAGCTTTGGCCTCGTATACCCTATTCTCTTTCTCGCCCCACTTTCCTCATCCTGTGTTGCCACCCTACGCCCTCGCCGCAACTGCCTCTGCCTCCACTTGGCACCTTCGCCTTGACCACCCCGCCACTACATCCTCCCTAGACACTCGCCCACCTCGGCAATTCCCCTCCCCCACGGCAACACTGCCTCGCATTGTCATGCTTATTAGTTTGTTCACCACACTCTCTTACCCTTCACCTCTTCCATGTCCCGCACATCTCGCCCCTTTGATCTCAACAACTGTAACCATTGGACATCCCAGTTGCTAAGCCTTCCCGGTTACCAACACTACGTGGTCTTCCTAGATGACTTCTCTCACTACCTATGGATTTTCCCCTCCGTCGTAATCTGACACCTTCCCCACCATATCTCACTTCTTCGCGTAGGTGTTGACTAAGTTCGGTTGCACCATCCGAGGTGTTCAGTGTTACAACGGGCGGGAGTTCAATAACTCCACGTCTCGTGCCTTATTTCTCTCGCAAGGCATGCACCTGCAGATGTCGTGTCCGTAAAGCTCCCCTCAAAACGACAAGGCTGAGCGCATGATTCGCACCTTAGTAACCGGGAACTGGGAACGCGGCGGCCAGTTCCTCGTTCCGGGAACGTGGGAACAATCTCGATCTCGTAGTCTTAAAACCTAGTTTTAGTATCGTACCATGTACCGCGTTCCCGTTCCTCGATCCCATCGATCCAAGAACCTTGTTACTAAGATTCGCACCATCACCAACCTCATTCGCATCCTCCTGTTTCAAGCCTCCCTTAGTAGGCTGAGGGTCTCCACACAACCACATATCTCCTAAACTGCCTCCCCTCTAAGGGCTGATTTGGTGGACAAGTAATTGGAGGGGAGGAATCCCCTTCTTATTCAAATTTGAATAGGAAATTTGAATAGGAAGGGGATTCCTCCCCCATTGTTCCCCTCCAATTTCCTGTCCTCCAAACCAGCCCTAAGGTGGTCAGTAATCCCGATCCTTTCTTCACCCTCTCCGCATCTTTGGTTGTGCCTGCTATCCTACAAGGTTTTCAAGTCGGTAAGTCGAGTCGACAAGGTACCGACTTGGTGAATAGTCGATAAGTCAGTTGACTAGTCGTCGACTTGCCAATATAGTGGCTGTTTTGCCTATATAATGGCTTCATATAGACAATATATCATTTATATATGAAGAAAGAGGATGTTTTACCTCTTTTGAAGTCTGAAATTGAACGAAACTGAAATAAACAAGTCTTACCTCATTTGAAGCCTCAAACTGAACCAAATCAGCCACATAAGTGGTAAGTCATAAATTCATAAGTCATAAAAGCCATATAGTTCAAATTGGAAAACAAATAGCAAGAAAATATAGTTCAAACTTGAAAGGAAATAAGCTCCATTAGATAGCTAAGCTGCTGCTGCAGCTAGATAGATACTAGATACTCTAAATATCTTCCAAATCAAGATCATCCATTGCATTTTCTTCACCACCAGCACCAGCTTGAGTTGGACTGCTATGTGGGGATTGATGAGAGGGCAAGGGAGGGTGAGCAGAGGCCGGGCGAGCTTGCTGCGAAGGCGGGAGAGGGGGAGCAGGACTCACCAAGTCACTAGGTTTCTGCAGATTGATAAGGGCGGCATGCAGACTGTAGCTTGCAGAGGAGGGGCAGCGTGAGAGGAGGGGCGGCCGGCGACGTGAGAGGAGGGGCGGCCGACGGCTTGAGAGGAGGGGCGGCCGCGGCGTGTGGCTTTGTGCAGAGGAGGGGCGGGCGGCTATGTGCAGATGAGGGGCGGCTTCAGTTGTGGGTTAGGTTAGGGTTTAAGTTGTGTAATGGGCTGCTTGGGCCGAATTGGGGACAAGTCGGCTGACTAGCTAGAACAAGTCGACGACTAGTCGACTCAGAAATTTCAGTCGTTGACATGTCGCCCGACTTGCCAGAAAAGTCGAGCCGGTCCCCCAAGTCGAGCTCCCAGGACCGACCGGACGACTAGTCGGCGACTAGTCACCGACTAGTCGACGACTTGAAAACAGGCAATCCTAACACCTCCGCCACAAGCTTGCACCTTCATCCACATGTTGCCTTTTCCTCAAGTACTCCTCTGACCACAAGGGGTATCAATGCCTCGATCTTCTTACCCATTGCATCATCATCTCACAACATGTTTTCAATGAGGATGCTTTTCCACTTGTTGGCTCCTCCCCACGTCCAGGCCTCGACTCTATCCTCGACGTCGATCCAGTTGACAGACCTCATCTTCCTCTACCCTGATCCCGGTGACCTCTTTCACACCATGCATGGCCCCATCGCCTTAGAACGCGGCATGCGCGGCCCCTCGCCTCCACCCGTACCGTGTCCCAGCCGCCTCTTCAACCACCTTCGGCTCGCTTCACCAATCCTGCTCTTCTATCAACGGCATGCACGGACTAGTCCATTGGTCCCCACCTCCGACAAGTCGCTCCGTACCCTAGCCCCCGTCACGTGCATGTGATGGTCGCATGCCGACAGCTAGTGTTTTCCTACCAGTTGGACGGGTGGTGCTCTTAGCCGCCATCGCTCTAGCTTTCTTGCTTGTCCCATTCTGCGTCTGTACTGTGCTTGACGATCCCCACTAGCGTCGTGCTATGGAGTATAAGTCCCTACTAGCCAACCACACCTAGGACTTGATGCCATGTCCCCCTCGCACCAACGTGGTCACCGAAAGTGGATTTTTCATCACAAGCCTTCTCTGGATCGTTACAAGGCCTATTGGGTCCTTCGGGGCTTCACTCAACGCACTGGAGTGGACTACAACGAGACTTTCAGCCCCGACGTCAAGCCCGCCACCGTTCGGACCGTCCTCTCCCTCACCCCTCCATGCACTGGGAGTCCACCAGCTAGACATTAAGAATGTCTTCCTTCACGACACTCTAACTGAGACAGTGTACTGCAGCCAGCCCATCGTCTTTGTCGACTCCACTCACCCGGGTATAGGATGCAAGCTTAACCACTATTTGTATGGCCTCAAAAAGGCGCCATGGGCCTAGTACAATCGCTTCACCTCCTACTTGGTCTCCCTCGGCTTCATCGAGGCCAAGATGTACACGTCTTTGTTCATCCTTTGGCGTGGCGACGACAATGCCTACCTGCTTAGGGCTTCCAGTGTCGTCCTGCTCCAGCACAATCGCAATGAAGGACCTAGTCCCTCTCCATCACTTACTCGGGGTCACCGCGGAGCAGTCCCAAGGACCACTTCCTTCACCAGTACCAGTACGTCGTGGACATTCTGAAGCGAGCTGGCAGTGCCATGTCCGCTTGCAAGCCATGCTCCACACATGTTAACACTCGTGCAAAGGTCTATGACGATGACAGTACCCCGGTCGGCAACGCAACGACTCGCCAGAGCCTCGTCTGGGCTCTACAGTACTTCACCTTCACCTGGCCTGACATCGCCTACACGAGTACACGGTCCAGCAGGTGTGCCTTCACATGCAAACCCCACGGGAGCCGCACCTCACCGCTGCTAAGCGGATTCTTCGCTACCGTTGTGGCACCCTCGACTACGACCTTTTTTCCCGAACACGCAGGAGACTACAACCTTCTTCGGTCCTGTCCGACTTCTGAGATGGTCATTTAAACCGCCACTAATTGGGTTCCCTGCACCGGTATAGCTCTGGCTATGTCGTGCTCCTAGGTGGCAACCTTGTATCCTAGTCTTTGAAGGGGTAGCCCATCGTCTCCCGCTCCAGTGCTAGGCCGGGTATTGCGTTGTGGCCAACATCATGGTCGAGGTGTCCCGGATCTGTAAACTGTTCCAGGAGCTCCATGGCTCCCTCGCGCGCGCCACCCTTGTCTACTGCGATAACGTCAACGCGGTCTACCTCTCCACCAACCCTATGCAGCACCAACGCATGAAGCATGTGGAAATCGACCTCTACTTTGTCCGCGAGCGAGTCGCAGTCGGTGATATTCGCGTCCTGACCACTTCACAGTTTACCAACATCTTCACCAAGAGGCTCCCCTCTACGGTGTTCTCGGAGTTTCAGTCCAATCCCAACATATGTAATGCCTAGATTTGCGACTGTTGGGGGTGTCACACATGTGTGTGTGTTATACAGCTGTAATGAGGTTAGACCTAGCCTACATACTTTTTCCATCCATTAATATAGCAGCCCAACCCTAATTAGGGTTTGGGGGTTTTCCAATACTAGTATGCACATAAAACAACATTCCGGTTCCGTTAATCAAGGCATAAAGTTATAAATCAAACAGAAAATTACCTTGGAGACCATGTTTTCAAAAACAATTGAATGAAAGCTAAATAGACATGTAGTGAACTATAATCTATATAGGGGACGACATATAATGAAAAGAAACAAACAACATAATAAGCAAGCAAATAAAAATATAGATAACAGAAGAAAAGGTGGCACACTTACACTAGCAGCTCTGGCAGCAACAAGATAATCAACAGAAAGCCAGTATACCTAGAGAATAAACATTTTAAAAAAGAGACATTGGGCATAGTAAATAAAGCAGTAAGGCGACATAAGGAAACCGACCCTCTTTTTACCTTTTAAGCGGTAAAGTGTAAGGCGAGACGACACCATAATTATATAGATAAATATAAAAATTAGACCAAATATTAGTTATATATCACTAATTTGAAGCTTAGAAGCAAGTAGCACAACTGCAAGGCCTCCTAGTAGACACATTCTAGTCTAACAAATACGAAAAACACGAAAAAAGAAAGAAAAAAAGAAGCCCATTACCAACTAGCCTAGCCCAGCCCAACACCACAATTTTAAGTTAACCCCAGCACAGTAGTCGCCATTTCTTCCACGCACAACCGCTTGAGCACCTCTTTGTCGCAGATCCCTCACTGCAGCCTCCCTATACCGTCGTCGCCGTCTCTTCCTCGCACGCCTCCGCCTCTTCCCCATGTGCCGCCTCTTCCCCTCGCCTTAACTTTGCTTCCTCCCAGTCGCCTTACCGCTTTAGCAACGCCTTAATTGCATGCAGAAATTGTCCCTATCTAATATCAAGATACAGTACCCCAGAATTCATAAGGCATAAAGAGTTCACAATGGTACACTAGCACTGGAATACTATCACGGCCCTACTAGGGAGGGGTCATGGCCGCTGCAGTTGGTGTGGAAGAGGGGGATGGGTTGTGGCTAGGGCAGGAGAGGAGGCATAGGGAGAGAGGGAGGTAAGCACACAGAGAGGGAGAATCGATAGCTCTATTTTGCTCAGATCAAAATTGTTACAATGTCCCCATATTTATGGTCTCCTATATTCCAAGCAAACTAGAGAACCCCCTTGCTCATGTGCGTCCCTAGTAGACCCCAAGTGAGGTGGCGGCTCGCCAGGGCCCGGCGTTGGGTCTTTGTTTACCCGATAGGCTTGTTGCAGCGGCCCATATTTAAGCCTATGGCAAATACAGTACATGCACTGATGCATTTATGAGTACGACTACACTACATGTGGTGTATTGTTAAAACAGGAAACCTTAACACAATTATAGCAAATAGCTACTCCAGTGTTATCAAATCCAAAAGTGCTCATAAATTAATGTTACGACACTTATCTTGAACATTTGGAGGCTAGCCCCTAATCATTGTTATGATAGACATGTAATCCCTATCATTGTTTTCAGATCGTCCGACTATTCGCAATTAGTCGGGTTGATCGGTACTTTCAACTCGATCAAGGTGTTCGATTCGATCAGGTTAGCTAATCGTCTGTATCGTCCGATTAGTCGACGATATGGAATGATTAATCGTCTAGTTAGTGATCAGTCGCGATAATTACTCAGGGCCAGGGTAGTCCAACGGTTTGTTTGACTGGCCCATAATCAATAGAGTTAGCCCCCCTAGATCCCCCATCTCTTCGTCTTCCCTAGAATCCCTAAAGACATGGTACCTGTACCGTACAGGCCAAGAGCCCATGACGACTGCTTTGCTATAGGATTGGCGGCTCCATTCTCTCTCCCTTCTTCACCCTTCTCTCTACACCGGCTGCACAGACACACAGGGACTAGAGATGAGTACCTCGTCTGAAGGTATATGTCTGAAGTCGCCCAATCTTTTCTCATTTTGTTGTTCGGTTCAGACTTCAGATCAAAGTTTCAAACTTCAGTTTAGACTTCAGACTTCAGAGCTCCTGTCTAGGGATGGCAACGGGCACATTTTACCCGTGTACCCGCGGGTACAAACCCTATAGGATGCGGGTTTGGGTGTGAGTTTGTACCCGTGGGTACGGGTTTGATTCTCAACCCGACGGGTTTTTTCTCGTGGGTATCAAAATGTTGTACCCGTGCCCGCAAACCCACATACTCGCGCGCGCGCGTGTGTGTGTGTATATATATATATATATATATATATATAATATGACGACCCGTGGGTGTACTGTGCCCGCGTGTGTGTATGTATGTGTGTGTGTGTGTATATATAATATGACAACTTGTGGGTACTGTGCCCGCGGGTGCCATAAACCCGCGGGTAGCGGGTTTGGGTAACATACCCTACCCGTCGCGGGTAGCGGGTGCGGGTTTAACATTAATCTCGCGGGTACGGGTTCGTAATCTCTGTACCCGCGGGTTTTAAACTCGTTGCCATCCCTACTCCTGTCTTGGCGATGTTATGTACTTCAGAGCTTTATATAGATGTGTTGCTAGTGTTATACTGCTGTTTTGTACTATTCATTTCATACTGATGCCTTGTCTATACTATATACTTGTGCTTGTCCTGAGCAAGTCTCTATACTATATAAGTATATATCTATATATAGTATACATATATATTACTATGTATACTATATATAGATATGTCCTGGAAATACACAGGGCGACCAGGTGGACGATTAGGGTCGATCATGGGTGACTAATCACACTGATTGTCGCCTAATCGCGACTAATCAGTTGATTGCCCAGTGGCATCGATCAGACGACCAGGCGATCCGAAAACAATGCTCCCTATATTCAATCATTTTCATGAGTACTAGTAGTTGATACTGCTATCATATAGGAAGGATAGCACTTTGCTCTTTTCTTTTACAAGCAATGGTCAAAAACAGTATGCAGTAAGGAATAGCGAAAGGCGGAGTAGTTGATAGATCAAGCTACAGTAGTTGGTCATTTATTTAGCCATGGTGGTGGACTTACAAGTTTGGGCGCTCAAAGCTATTGATAAGATTCACCGAGGTTATCTTAGGCACGGAGGCGAAAGGAGGACATTATCACGTGGCTTGGGGACAGGTTTGTCCGCCTCTTGAGCTAGGCAGACTTGGCATTTCAATCCTTAGGGATATTGCTTGGGCACTTAGAATGTGCTGGCTTTGGCTAGCAAAAACAGAACCGAATCGGCCATGGGCTTCCTTAATTATTCAGGTACCTAAGGTTGTAAGATCATTCTTTTTGGTGGCTATGCAAACTGAAATTGGTAATGGTGCCCACACTCTATTTTGGTCGGATAGATGGTTGATGGGACACAGAATTAGGGACCTAGCACCCCGCCTATATGAGACTATCCCTAAACAGAAGGTGCGCAAGAGGATAGTTTTGGAGGCTCTCACAAACTAGGAGCTGGATTTCTGACATACAAGGAGGTCTCGCTGTTGGAGTTATTTCTGAGTATTTAACTTTGTGGGACTTGGTTGACTCAGTTCAGCTGTGGCCTAGAGGATTTGCATTTTTTCCGCCTTGCGGCCAGCGGGAAATATTCTGTAAAAGCTTACGAGGGTTTTTTCGTTGGGTCAACAAAGTTTGAACCTTTTCACGGGATATGGAAAACTTGGGGCCCCGAAGACCAAGTTCTTTTTGTGGCTGGTAGCTCAAAGGGGAGTTTGGACTGCTGATAGGCTGCAAAAAAGGGGCATTGACCATCCTGAAAGATGCCCCTTATGTGATCAGGCACAAGAAACTTTGGATCATCTGCTGATTGGTTGTGTCTTTGCAAGGGAATTCTGGTTTAAGTTGTTATCTCAACTGAATATCCAAAACATGGCCCCCAGGTAGACGATGGAGCTTTCATGGAGTGGTGGCATAAGATCTGTAGTCAGGTCCATGGTGTGGCACAGGAAGGATGAAATTGATTGATCATCCTTGGGGTTTGGACCTTGTGGAAGAACCGTAATGGATGTGTCTTTGACAAAAAGAGGCCTAGCATGAGGCTGTTCTTGAATTTGCGGACCAGGAAAAAGATTTGTGGGTAATGGCTGGAGCAAGGAAGTTATCCTTGTTAACTTCCCTATCCCTAGCCTGCATGATCTCTAGCATTTGGTTGGTTTGTTTTGCGCTTTGTTTCGTCGTTTCTTTCTTTTTGTAGTTCGTCATGGACAAATTCTTGTATGCTTGTTGGTGGCCGCCGTAAGGAGGCCTCTTTTGGATGTACTGGTCTGCTAGGACCTCTCTATATTTCTTCTTAATACAATGACACGCAGCTCTCCTGCGTTTTCGAGAAAAAAAATATACCATACCTCGGCAAGTGCATCGTGTGCGCAAAGATGCAATGAAAGAAACAAAAAAAAATCCGGTAAAAAAAACAACTCTAAAATCTCTGCATGCATGTGTAGTGAATCCTACCTCTTCATTGCCATCATACGTGACATTTGTCATTTTATCTCTGTTTCTTTCTGACACATGGTTTCGTTTTTTTCTCATATGCATGGGAGTTGTGCGACATTTCATAAAGAAAGGAGCACATGGAGATTAGGAACTCCAAACATAACACAACCATATGCATGATTTCCTCTGATTCAGAGTCGTATGTCAAATTATGTCACACATCCTACCATGTGCTGGTTTAGCCTTATAAATGTATAAAACTAGGTCTAATAAGATTGTTCTCTCTAGGTAATAGAAAGGCTACCAATATTATTGTAGGATATATGGTTTTACACATATATGGGCAAGGATAGCCAAATGTTTATAGAAACAGAACCAATCAGCGAAGACCCCTACCTAATAGAGATTGATCTATCCATCAACGGGGATCCTCATCTAATACAGATAGATCTATCTATCCTAGACATATAAAACACCAAATGACCAATCAGCAGAGAACCTTGCCAAATAGAGATCAATCTATCTATCAACGAAGATCCTTACCAAATAGAAATCGATCTATCTATACTAGCCATATAGGCACGCTATACAGGGATTCTAACACCCCCACCCTGCAGTCTGAGCGTCACGTGGGTTGGTGAGATAGGTACAAAGAGGAAAACACCCCCCTCTAGGTTAAGCATTAACTAAGACATTAAGACTAGATCGAAACTCTAAGAGCACCATGGAGGGAAGCCCCTTTATGAAAATATTAGCAACATGAGATGATGTCGGGACATGAAGAAATTGAACGTCGCTAGTGGCAACTTGCTCATGACGAAGTAAATATCAATCTCAACATGCTTCATGTCTTGATGTTGAACTGGGTTGGTATAGAGGGGGACCACAGTCACATTGTCAAAATACACCATGGTTCTCTTGGTCTATGGACTATGGAGTTATTGAAAGAATTGGCGTAACCAACAAGCTTCTGCAACACCATTGGCAACGGCTCTATACAGGGCCTCAACTCTAGACTAGAAAATGGTGGGCTAGCGCTAGGACAACCAAGAGACAAGATTGTTGCCAAGGAACATCGCATACACTAAAACATGGACTCGAGAGTGTCATGACAACCTGCCCAATCAGCGTTGGAGTAGACATAGTTTGGTCATAGTAGAGTGCTGAAGAAGAAGGCAATAGTCATTAGTGCCCCAAACATAGCACAAGATGCACCTAACAACAGTCATGTGAAGCTTATGAGGATCATGCATGTGGAGACGCACCTGCTGGACAACATATGAGAAGTCAAGTCGGGTCAATGTCAGGTATTGAAGCGCCATCAAGATTTAGGGTTTAGGGACATGTGGTGGAAAGTCCACTTCTTAGAAACCAGGTCCCCAGATCGATGGGATCGAGTAATGGGAACGTGTACATGGTACGCTACTAAAACTAAGTTTTAACACTACGAGATTGAGATTGTTCCCATGTCCCGGAACGGCGTTCCAGGAACGAGGAACGTGGTCGCGTTCCCAGTTCCCACTTACTAAGGTCCACTTGCAAGTGACAAGGTTAGCGCCTAGTGGGAGAGGCACAAAGGTCGCATGTGTTGCTACATATCAGCGCAACATACTCCTCTTCCATCGCACGACGCTAGTGCAGATCAATATGAGCAGCGTGGTATGCCTTGGAGATGAGCAAGAGTGGTTCCACTACAAAAAATGTAGGTTGGCATAAACCATGCTTCCCTTGTGTCGTCAAGGATTGCTGGTTGACGACAGGTGGGATGACAATGGCACCTAGCGGAGGAACACCGACGGGGTGTCTGCTGTCCATGGGAGGTGTTGCTTCGTAAACTGTTGGCCGCATGTACAAATGGGCAGGATAAGCAAAGCGGACGACCGCTCGTGGCTAGGGCTGACAATTTGCCATAAATTTTACACTATAAGATTTAAGGATCGAATCGAGTTAGGATCGGGCTCTATTTCTATTCATTTTTGAACTATAATTTATTTAGGGCCTTAACATTTTGTGAAGAACTATTTGGATCACGATCCATTACCACCCCTACTCGTGGCACATGCAACTCAAGCGGTCGTGGTACTATCGTGGCCGTGTGTTGCTCAAGAAAGGCTGGCACAACTCCATGTGCAGGCAATGTGCATGGCGCAGCTGAGGCGGGCTCTACGACAGGTGCAAGCACCTGTCGTACCAGGCAGGACACGAGCGTCGATAGGGTAGCTGCATTAGCATAGGGCATCATGATCATGGCCACGCGTGACACAACAACACCTGAAGGAAACCAAGTACATGCAAGGGAAGGTGGGATGTTGGCAAAAACCACGAAGTCCATCTCAAAGAACACGACATGGCGAGAGATCAAAATGTGGTTGGAAGAGATGTCGAGGCACTAGTATCCCTTGTTATCGGAGTAGCCAAGAAAGACAGTGGAGCGAGGGGCGAGTTTGTGGGGAGTGGTGTCGAATAGATCGGCGTAGCAGGTGCAGCCAAATACCCAAAGGTGCTCAATAGGAACACGAGGTGTCATGGAGAGCAAAAAGGGCTTAGGATGTGAGGGTTTTGTGGGGAGGCGGTTCAACAGATAAATAGCGATGTGAGTCCTTCAACCCAAAGCAAAGAGGCAGGGATGCCTAAATAGAAGGGATGTTGTTGATGGGACGAATCATATGCTCAGTCATGCCGTTCTAGGGGTGTGTAGGGACATGACATGCACAGAAAGGCGCCATGGTGAGGAGAAAGATTGCATGGAGACGTCGTCGAACTCGTGACCATTAACGCACTTGACATGTCGGGTCATGTCGGGTTTGGATTGGACCATGGCCAGGTCATGGGTTGTTTGACACGACCCATGCCCAACCCATGCCTAGGGTCGGGTCGGATCAGATTTGTTGTGCCTCCTTGTTGGACATGTTGGGTCATGGTTTTCAGATTGGGTTGGGTTTTGTCAAAAGTTTGGATAGCATGAGAGGATGTATTAGAAAAAGACAAATGAGTAGAGCGACCCAATAAGCAAGCATGACATAAAGAAACATCAATGCTTTTATTGCAATGAATGGTGAATGACCTAATAAGTGACGAGAGGGCTTCGAAGCCAGGATGTCCAAGACGACGATGCTAGGGGTGTGTTTGGTTTGGCTTTTGGCTTTTGCCGCCTAAAAGCCAAAAGCCAAACCAAAGGGTCCGAACCAGGAAGCAGCTTTTTCTAAAAGTTGTTTTCTCGCAATGCAAAATTGAAAGCACCTCTGGAACTACTTTTAGCTGCTTTCAGATGGAACTATGCAAATATATATGGAAGAACTTTTAGCAGCTTTTAGTGGCTTCCACCAAACAGTTTTTAGCTTTTTACAGCCCACAACAGCTTTTTAACAACTCACAGCCCACAATAACTTTTTCACAGCCACAGCCTGTTAGAGGTCTTCTTTTCCGCCGAAGGTCCTCAAGGCAAAAATACCTTCGGCAAAGTGATACAGAGGTCCCCTTTCCCTCTGCCGAAGGTGACGAAGACCTTGCGCAAATGCCGAAGCTACCATCAGCTTCGGTTCAAATCAAGCAGAAAAAAAGACCAGATAGACCTAAGTATTTCAGGTTGTCTGTAGATAAATGTTGAGGGTCATGAATGTAATTTTACCAGGGCTGCGTCATGTGCCTATAAATAGATGAACTATAACACCGTACGGTTCACGCTGAGTTGTAATCACTCTTGCGTCCTCACCTTCGAGCAAGCCGAAGCATTTGAGAACAAGTGACCAACACAGCCCAACCAAAAAGACCCTAGATAGAAGGTGCAACATTAGCAAGTACCGACCAAGGCACATGACGAGGGTGAAGACGATGGAAGGCATATGGAGTAGAGGGTGTCGGAGCTATTGAACCTGATGATCATGTTTCGGGAGTGAAGATCCTTAACAAGGATGCCAAATGGGTCAAATTCAACGAATAATTGTTGTCAGTGGTGAACCGTCGAACGGAAAGGACATTCTAAATAAAATTAGGAGCAACCATATTATTATTATGATAAAATGGTCCAGAAAAATAAGTGGGCAACAGACATGACAGGGAGAAAGGATCAATTTCTAATAATGATGGAAGGAGACATGCAATCGGGAGGTCAAATCAGGGAGACCTTACCAGCACCAGGTGTCATGTGGTTGAGAGCGCCAAAGTCCATCACCCAGTTAGTGACAGTGGGATGGTTGAGAGCCACTGTGCTAAACAAGTTAACCAGAGACGGCTAATCCCAAGAACCGGTCCAAGGCGACTAGCTAGAGACGATGTGACCTACTAAGGAGTGTGGGGGAGCTGCTAGCTGATGTATGGTCGACATTGGCGCAACAAAGGCATACGTATGAAGCTAGGAGGTAGGCCATATGGAGCAACAGTGGTAGATGAGAGCGCCTGCTATAGATAAGGCTATTGCTACTAGCCGCACTGCTGCTACAATCGAGCACCCAGGGCCTACCCAGGCCACATGGTGATCTGGCCGATTAACGGGTTGTAGAATGACAGCCAGGGCGCGTCTCTCTTGTCATAACTGCCATTGCCATAGTTGCTTTGTTGTTATTGCGACGCGGCTGCGGGAGCCGCCATGTTGCTGCTTCGACGCGGCAAGGGCAGAGTTGGCGACATCGAGGTGGCAAGGAAGGCCAGCAAAAGACGAGGTAGAGGCCTCCTAAGCCATGGTGAGCTCCTCGAGTAGGTCATTGCGGACAGTCTGAAACGACAAAAACGACATGGTTTGCCTGATGAAGGTCTTCATGCGCTCAAACCACATGTTGAGACCGCGAAGGAGGTTGAGGACGAGCAGACGATCGGACACTGCTTCACCAATATCCACTGGGGCATCGACCATGCCCTTCATCTTGAAGGTGTAGAAACAGTGTTAAGGTGGAGGCACGAGTCTCCCGGTTGCCTAATAGAGAAGGATATAGACAACCAATCTCAAATGTTCGATGAAAATAAAAGCAGACACTTGGAATAGCACCTAGTGCTAGAGGCTCCCACACGAGTGGGATCTTCGAAAGGGATAAGCTAAAGCAAACCTTCATCCAACAAATGCGGAGAGGTTGCTTCTAACCCGCGATCTGGTGACTCAATGAGACAGCTCTCGCCATTGCACCAGGCCTACCCAAAAGAAATAACATGACATGATGAATTGATTATAGAGTCTACAAGTTTGCAGCAGCCAGACAACATAATTCTCTCCACGAATTTAATATCGCATATCACAATTGCGAGCAACACGGTCAGATATCCCAAATAAATATGGCATGCTCATTACTAGGAAAAAAAGGATAAAGAAGAAAGTACCTTCTTCCATGATGATGATGGGGTTGTCACTGGTGATCGACTTTTTGATCTAGCAGATCTACCATCCTAATAGTTGAAATGGTAGGTCAATAGTGAGATAAATATGAATAACATTGTTGAGGCAAAATTATACAATAGACATTTAGACAAAGGTAGTGATAACTGACAATAACATTACCAATACTTTCGATACTAGCTAATGCAAAAAAAGGAAACATATTCCCTTTCCTAGGAGAGAGGATCACTAGAAAATAGAATCAACAAAGGTTATACAAAATTAGCCAAAACTCAATTGGTCACTGAATAGTGCAAGCTAGCACAATTTCAGGTAATCATCAACAGGGCTTCTTGAGGACAGATGAGTTTCATGTGATGAATAACAGTGGTCCCATGAAGCCTCCTTGGCTTAAAGATGTTAACAATATAAGTAACAACTAACAAGTCTAGTTGATATAGGTAAACAGATGGGAGGCAGCGATTAAGTATTCATTGAGTTTACCTGTTTTACAGTTGGTTATGGTATAAGAAATAGATCATTTCAATGACTGCTTCAACATGAAATATGCAACACGTGGTGCACTTCAATAGAGAACAACAGTAACAACATACCTTGAGAGTATTAGAAGGGAAAGTTCTGGCTTTTTCAGCAACATAAAAAGATCTAATGACATTCAGTGCATCCAGAAACAGATGGATTGACTTCAATGAATGATTGGAGTCGGAAAAAATTATTTTCTCAACCTACAGCACATTGGATATAATCAAATCACTAAGACTAACCCTAGATTGCAACTGTAAAGTATTGAATAATTTGGGAATCCTACAAACCTTTGTTGAAATTAATTTGCAGATGGCAGTATTAGAATCAACATTGCCAGCAATGTTCACTAGAGTACTAGAAAGCAAAAGCTCAGCAGCCTTAACTTTGAGAAAAACAATACTCCTACAGAGTCTATAAGAAGAATACCAATGTCAAGCAGTGATAGATGTTAATGTATTGAATAGTACTGTCATATTTAAACTTGGTATAAGTGTTACAAATGTTTTCTTAAGCTGAAATGATACCTCAAGATGATGTCTTCACAGTGGCAAATCAGTGAGCTCACTAGGGTGCACAGCCATTGCTTGTAAGTTCGACCATCAGTTTCCCACACATCTGCATCTTCAATTGAAACTACAGAACCAAAAGTCAACAAACTGCATTTAACTTAATTTGCGGTAAATGGCATGATACCACATACGTCCACCTAGCAGAGAGTGCTCAATTTTCATGATTCTAATAGTGTTTATACATGTAAAAAGTTAAGTTGTGCCAATACAAAGGATCAAGAACCAATTTCAGCATTCAATAAAGAACCACATATGACTAGGCAAATGAGATTTCCTGTTCTTCTGTGTTCTACTGTACAAATGAATAGCTCGCAAAATTTGGCCTGTGTAGCAATAGTCAGATTTAGGCCGTGCTTGGCATAACTCTAACAGCAAAACTCCCAGAGTTTGAGTAGAGTTGCTCTGAAGTAGAGCAGAGCCATTGCCAAACACGCCCTTAGAATACCTAAATTACAAATATTCTATCATCTATGTATATTAATAAAATGGTACAAAATCAAAAGTTTTTTTTCTGATTGTAAACTTCTCATGCAATCTATAACCAACTTTAGTGCATGTGTTTTACCCTGACTTAAATAAAATTAGCCAAAACTGCTATTTACAAGACATTTGTAAACAACTGCCAAATTCAATATGTGGTTGAATATTATATTCTGGTATATGTGGCATAAATATTCAAAACATCCATTAGGAAGGGTACATTCTGTAGTGTCATGAATTAAAAGAAATGGAGCGATATAGTCGCATCAACTAATACAGAAAACCAAATGTACGCTCACCACCAGCACACTGTTCCATTTGTGATATAGTCTGTTCAACTATCTGAATGTTTACCCCTCTCGAATGAACCTGCAGGTGCAGTAATTTCAGAGCAGCGAACAGTATAACGAAAATGAATGTAGTTATCAGAACAAAACACATGAGATGGAGCGCTTCATGGATACCATGAGTAAAGACCTATCGGGAGAATCAAGAAACTGCAGAGCATTGAGCCCCCGTGCTGTTGACAGAATACCCTGTTTGATGAAAAAAAGATATTAATAGGAATCACAGTACAAAGAATACTAGAATTGATGCCTCCTAGAACTAAAATTGAATCCAATCTTCCTGCAATTTATAAAATTCTGAAACAAATATGAAATGTAAGTGGTATGGGTGTGTGGCTTTGTTAAGGGTTCTTAACCCTTTTTTTGAAGTGTGGGTATTCAAAAACTTCTGCTCCATCTACAAAAGAACATGTTTTTTTTCTCGAACGCGCAGGAGAACTGTGCATCTTTATATTAAGAAGGAGAAAAGGACAAACTAAAACTCTAATACAAACCCCAACAAGGAGGCCAAAAACAAAGGAACCTAAACACACTCATTCACACAACCAGAGCTACAACCGACTAACCACCCCATTCAGCACTTGAGTGGCTGCCAACAGCATGGAGATACCTTTGGCTCCAGCAGCCACCCATAAATCACACTCCTCCCCTGCTTGCCTAAGCACCTGCGCCAAACTGGGGGCTAAACCATCAAAGACACACTTGTTTCTGTGATTATAAATTGTCCAAGCTCCCAAAGTAATAAGAGAGTCCAATCCTTTGTTAATGAGACTACCAACAGCTGCATTGTTACACTCCCACCAGCCCAGAAGGAGACTGTCTCAGGTTGCGGTGAAAGGTCATGCAAACCAAAACGCCCAAGCCAAGAAAACCAAAAATCTCTTGTGAAGACGCAGGCAACAAGGATGTGATCCAGGGTTTCCTCAACTTGATCACAAAGGGGACATTTTTCAGGATGATCAAGGTTTCTCTTAGCAAGCATGTCAGTTGTCCAACATTTTTTAAGCGCTGCTAACCAGAGGAAAAAAACGACATTTTGGGGGCGCCCACATTTTCCATACTCTGTCATGATGAGGAAAGGACACCAACCCGATGAACAGCCCTTCATAAGTAGCCTTTGTCGAGTAGATCAAGTTGGCGGATACAGTGAAAATATGCCTATCCCGAGTGTCCGGCTGCAGTTGAAAACCTTCCAACATCTCCCAAAGCTGCAGGTAATCCACCAAAACACCAATAGTGAGGGCCCCCTTAATATCCCCAATCCATTTCCTATTTTGAAGAACCTCTTGAACTGTCCTTGTTTTCACTATTCTGTTTGGGATAGCAGCGAACAGCATTGGGACCGTATCCCCTAGTCTATGCCCATGTAGCCACTTGTCGGTCCAAAAAACTATTCTACTAGACGCTCCATTCCCTACCTCAGATATCAACATCGTGCTGAAGAAGTCCCGGGATTTGCTAGGAACCTGAATGGGAAACGAAGACCAAGGAAGATCTGGATCCGTTTTTAAAGCCAAAGTCATCGCATACATAAAGCCCAACATAATTCCTTAAGATTGGGGATTCCCAATCCACCAAAATGCAGAGGTCTGCATACCCTTCCCCAAGCAACGAGACAATGTCCTTCTTTTGCATCTTTTCAACCTCTCCAAAGGAAACCTCTGCGGATCTTATCAATGGCCTTGAGGGCACTTTGAGGAACATCAATTGCCATTGCCAAATAAACCAATGCACCAGTGAGGACATATTGGACTTGCACTCTCCTTCCGGCTTTAGTCATCAACTCAGCCTTCCATCCTAGAAGTTGGTCCGCTATCCTGTCCACAATTGGTTGAGCTTGCCCCTTTGTAATTAAGCGGAGAGAGAGAGGTAAACCCAGGTATCGACAAGTGAAGGAAGCAAACTCGCAATGCAACCATTCATGGGCCACCACCACATCCTCTTCAGAACATTGGATAGGAAACACACTAGATTTCCGATTATTGTTATGCAGACCTGAGGCTGCTCCAAATAAGCCTAGAATCTCCAAGGTAGCAGCAATATCAGAACTTGAGGGATGCACGAAAATAGCCACATCATCAACATATAGATTGATCCGATTATATCTATGTCTGCTTGAAAGCTCCTGCAGCAAACCATCCTCCTCTGCTTTAGATAAGAGATGGTCTAAGGCATCCATAACTATAATAAAGAGCATGGGGAAAGGGGATCCCCCAGACGTAACCCCCGCCTGTGCACGATAACATCTCCTGGTAAACCATTCAGCATGACTTGAGTTGTGGATGAGGCCAATAGCCCACAGATAATCTCCCTCCAAATCAGCCCAAAGCCTAACTATTGCAGAACCTCAATAAGGAAGGGCCAAGAGACCAAATCAAATGCCTTGGTAATGTCAAGCTTGAGAAATAATCTAGACCTCAATAAGGCTCTAGCAGTTTGCTGCACAAGCATGAAGTTTTCCTAGATAAAACGTCCTTTAATGAAGGCACTCTGGTTTCGTGAGATCATACTATTTAGCCTTTTGGCCAGTCTCGAAGCCAGCAACTTGGAAAAGAGCTTGGTAAAGCTGTGCACCAGACTAACTGGTCTGAAATCTTTGACTTGATCAGCCCCTTCCTTCTTTGGTAACAGAATAATGTAAGATGTGTTCAGTTTGCCAAGATTGCTAACTTACGGGCCCAAATGGCTGAAACAGCCCACATAACATCCCTCTTGATGATACTCCAGCAAGATTTATAAAAACGCCTAGTAAAACCATCTGGATCAGGCGCCTTATCGGAAGGCAGCATTTTAATGGTATCCCAGACCTCCTGCTCAGTGAATGGGGCATCGAGCTCAGAAAGGTCGAAAGATGGCATGCCAATTTCGTCGAGATTGATAGTCAGATCCCTGCCCAGACAAGAGCCCATGAGATTGGAGTAGAACTGATGAATCAGGGAGGCTTTATCTTCATGACCAGTGAGGATTCTATCGCCATCAACTAATTTAGCCACAAAATTCTTTTTTTTTGCGGTGACGGGCATGCAAGTGAAACAGCTTGGTATTAGCATCACCTACCTTGAACCAAGAAATCCTCGATCTTAAACGTGCTATAGAGCGCTTGATGGATGACAACCCCAAAACATGCTTCTTTAGTCTGGATTTCAGGGCCTGTCGCCTGGCAGATATGTCGGCCGGCCTGTATGGAAGTATTGTCACTGATATAGATAGAGAGGATTAGGGGAGGATCTCAATCCCTCTGATTGAGGATCTGATTCTAGTCTAGGATCTTTCCTTTGGTGTAGAAGGCTTCCTTTTACCTCTCATCTTCCACCCCTATATATAGTTGTACATGTACTGTCTATCATATCAATCAACATACACGCTTCAAACTCACAAGTCTTCTGACAAGTTGGAAGTATTCTTATCTGAAGCTTTATAAATAAGGTTGAAATCCCCTGCCACTATCCGAGGGCCATCACAAACTGCCCTAATATCTTTGAGCTCCTGGAGGTTGAAAATTTTTCCTGGAGGAATAACATGTGAGCCACCAAGTATTCTCTCCAGAAATAAAAAAATGGACGGAGATACTATTATTATCCACTCTTTTTTGACCAGTGGGGACCAAGTGTCTTTTCCACGCTACCAGCACGCCACCACTTGCACCTACTGAAGGTAGAGACATCTAATCACTGAAATTTGCGCCAAGCATAGACAACATTGTCCACCTATTAACCTCACCCATTTTAGTTTCCTGTAGACAGATTATATCAACCCCCACAGAAGACGCTAACTCTGTGACTGAATTTTTCACGCAACGGAGTTCCAACAAGGGGGAAAGTGTCCTCATCAGAAACAACATGTCGAGAGATGATGATGCAATGGGTGAGAAGATCGAGGCACTAGTACCCCTTATGATCAGAGTTCCCGAGGAAAATGCAACAAGTGGAGCAGGGCGCAATATTATGGGGAGCGGTGGCGGAGGTGTTAGTATAGCAGGCACAGCAAAAGATGTGGAGTGCGTGTAAAAAGGTGTGATGCTGAAGATGACGAAAAAACGAGTGCGATGACTAGCCGCCTTACAGGGGAGGCGAATCCGGAGGTAGGTGGCAGTGTCAGTGTGGAGACCCTCATCCCAGTAACAAGCAGGAAGGGAGGCCTAAAACAAGAGTTGCCAATGAGGTTAGTGATGGCGCAAATCATGCGCCCGGCCTTGCCGTTCTGAGAGGTGTAAGGACACAACATCCGCAGGTGCACACCGCGTGAGAAAGATGGCATGAGACATGAAGTTATCGAATTCCCGCATGTTGTCACGTTGAACGCCCGATGGTGCAACCAAATTGATTCAACACCCATGGGAAGAAGTGAGATAGGGTGGCAAAGGTGTCTGACTTATAGGTAGCGAGAGAAGTCATCTAGGATGACCAGATAGTAGTTGTAACAAGAAATGCTTGGTAGCGAGGATGTTCGAAGGTCACAGTGGACAAAATCAAAGGGGCAAGCGGGTCGAGACATGGAAGAGGGTAAGGGTAAGCCAATGTGGTGTCCAAGCTTACAAGCATGGCATGGCAAGGCAAGGTTGTCATGGGGGCAATAGATGGCCGAGGTGTGGCAACACGGGATGAGGGAGGTGGGGTGGGGAAACGAATAGGATACATGGGACATGTGTTGTCGCATCGAGCGACCACCGCATGTGAAAAGATCCCGTGTGGTGAGCCCCTAGAGATCTAACTCCATAGAACAGTGGTTGTTAGTGATGAAGCGATGAACCAAGAGAAGGTTGTGAACGATGTTGGGGGAAACAAGTATGTTGTTGAGGTACAATAGACCATGTATGACTGCATTACCTACTGAGGTGACAGGCAGAGTTGACCCATTACCGACAATGACGGAAGAAGGGAAGGTGGTGTTGTGAGGTTGAGATAAAGATATAGTATCGAGGACAAGAGTGGTCTGGTACGAGGTGCTAGAGTCGGCAACCTAGTCAGTGGGAGTAGCAATAGTGGGTTGCAAAGACACAGGATACGAGGAGAGTCAGGGGAGGCACACCCACATAGTTGTTGGGACGGCCGCCAGTGGCGAGCAGACTAATGGCGAGCATGGTTGACAGTGACGGGGAGGCCTCTATCGTCATGAAGATGATCTCGGCACCACGGAACACAAACGGCCCTAGAGCGTGGCATCCCTATGAAGGAGAGAGCGAATGGTGGCAAACCTCGACGCGGTCACAGAGAACTGGGTTCATGACCACTATCGCCGCCTTGTCAGGCGTTGGCGGATTCAGGAGGAGGTCGGCCGCGGGCATGGCGGCCAAGCACGCGAGCGGGAGGTGGCCATGGGGCCGAGCGTTGGGGAGGTTCGGGCATGGGCAAGTTGACCTCGCGGCTGCGACTTGGACGGGCGCAGACGAGGGGAGGAGGGGCACGACCGAGGGTGGAGCGGCGGCTAGCGCGGGATGAGGGGTTGCGACCACAACCATGAAAGCCTAGGTGTGGTGTAGGGAGGGAGAAGGGGTGGGGTTGTCGACCATTGCTGGCAGTGGGGTGAGAAGTCGGCGGATGGTCTGCCGGCTACGAGAAGGGGAGGAGGGATGAGGGAGTGACAGTAACCATGTTGGATAGAATAGAAACCCCTAACCCTATTTAGAGTAGGGTTGTTGTATTAATAGATAGGTATATAGATTGGGCCTAAGCCCATTACAACTATGACACACACATATGTCTAACATGAATTGTGCCCAGCAATTAATAAGTGTGCAATTTAATGGCATACCCTCAACGTTTGTGAAGCAGCATCTATTATTTCAACAGATTCATCAGATAAATAAGTCTTCAAGAGTTTCAAAAGCCCAACCAGAACATCATCAGAAATACCATAGTCCATGGATAATTTATCCTCCTTGGAAGCAGAACCAGTATGTAGTTGTAAAGGATAATTTTCGGTAGTAGTTGGCAGACGGAATATTACTTGATGTGCATCAGATATACCAGCCTGCGCTAGCATTAAAGAAATCAACTGACTGAGATGAAAAAATGAACATCACCAACATACTGTAGCATCAGAAAAGATTAAGGCCGAAAACATACCCTAGAGATAAAATCAGCAAGCACCCAAGAAGCTTCATTTGCTACAGATGATGAGCTACAAATGTCAACAAGAGCCCATACAGCAGAAATGACATCTGGGTCACTATGCCAGCAGCTAATCATGTTTGTATCAGCCGCAGATAGGTCACTTCTATGAATGATTTCTCCCAAAAATAACTTTTTGTGATACGCACGGAGACTGAAAGTATAAGAAATGAAAGAAGTGTTATAACAATAGAACCATGTTTGGAAAAGAAAAATAATAATACAATACCATAAGGGTCTAGGCTAACATAATTTGCATTGGAAAAGAAAAATAATAATACAAAATATAGGAAGTGTTATATTTTGAAAGTATAAGAAATGAAAGAAGTGTGAGGTCTCAATTTTGGCGAGCTTGTTTGGAAATAAAACAACGCTATCTTATGGGTTCATTTAAGAATGTGAGAAGAGCTTTAAGGAACAGGTTTTCGGAATACACTTGGTTAGGTTATCTCAACCAAATCGTGCATATGATCGTGCAAAACACTATTTTACACAGTAGACTGTACTGTTCATATAATTTTTTTTCTCGAAAGCGCAAGAGAGCTGCGCGAAAATATATTAAGGAGAAAAAGGTCCAAAAGGACCCCAAGATATAGATAAGGCCACCCTACGGCGGCCAATAACAAGCATAAATGAAACCATCCATGACAAAAACACTGCTACCAAAACAGCACTACAGCTATCTAGCTAACAGAGAGACCTGGGATGGGGGCAGTAAGCAAGGACAGCTTCTTTGCACCAGCCATAACCCAAAGATCAATCTCCAAACCAACACTTCTAATAGCAACAGCAACACTAGGACTCTTATTGTCAAAAACGCAGCCATTGCGATGTTTCCAAAGGGTCCAAACACCAAGAATGACAAGAGAGTTAAGACCATTTCTTGCAATCCCAGGAATCTTGGTGCTCAAGTCTTGCCACCAATCCATAAAAACCCTTTCACAGGACTGATGGGCCAAGTGTTGTAGATTTACAAGAAGCAGCTTGAACCAAAATTCTCTAGCAAAAACGCAGCCCAGCAGCATATGATTTAAGGTTTCCTGATCCTGATCACATAATGGACATCGCTCCGGATGATCCATACCTCTTCTTTGCAACCTATCAGCTGTCCACACCTTCTTGTGAGCGACCAACCACATGAAAAACTTAGATTTCGGAGGAGCCCAAGTCTTCCAATATTATATGAAAATGCTCAAACTCAATTGACCCAATAAAGAAACCCCTATAAGCTTCTTTGGAAGAATATTTTCTATTGGCAGCAAGGCGAAAGATATGCTTGTCTTCAACATGAGGTCTTAGCTGAACCAAATCTAATAAATCCCACAGGAGGAGATACTCGTTGATAACACCCACTGAAAGGCCCCCCTGAATATCCGAAATCCAGCTATGATTAGAAAGAGCATCCAATACTGTTCTCCGATTAGCCCTTTGCTTAGAAATAGTTCTAAATAACCGTGGAGTCAAATCTGCAAATACCACACAACACGCTACATGTACGACCATAACCCACATGTACAACATGCTACATGTAGAACCAGACCCCTACATGTCACTGACACAGACTGGTGGTATCAAATGATGGTATGGATGAAATTACACCAAGGAAATATTACCTCAACAAAAATAGTTCTGGTGGCAAATAAGGAGCCTTATTAACAAACTACAGGAAGTCAAAAGTGATGAGTCAGCTCATAATGAACATAAATTAAAAAAAGAAAAGAAAGGAATGGGGAAAATAAGACCTTTAAGAACTGATTCCTTGAAGAATGTGAGGCAGAAAGTGAAGCATGAAACTCCTGTACATCTTTCAAGCAATCAAGATCAGGAAGTGGTTCTAACTCCTGTACTACCAGTCAAAACAAAATAAACCAAACAGAAATTACCCTTAATAACAACACACAGATACCAGTTAGAACTAAGAATGCAATTATATATGTAGAGAAGATGAAGCATACTCTTATGTAATCATAAAGAAGAGGATCAGTCTCCACTGTCAATTGACGGAGTAAAGAAAGAACTCTTGATGAATCTTCAGTACCACTTCTTTCTTCTTTCTCATTAATTAGGCAGGAAAAAATTAATTTTGGAACTACTACCTGTGACAGTTCAGTTGGAAGTGCTGAGCAAACAGAAGTTCATTAAACAATTGTTTTTTCGGATTAGTGTTTGTAAAATCCACCTGAAGCTGCCTGCCAAGCACTTGCAGGGTTTCAGCAGAGGTGTTTCCATCAAAAGCAGACAACAATTTAGACAAAATATTACAGCACTGGCCTTGCAGTGGTTTTTGCTGGATATAGTTCCCCACTATAGAAATAATATAGCTGCAGTAGAAACATACAATATCTCAAATGTTCAGATTAATATAAGACAGGATAACCACACAACACAATAACCTCTTAACATATTGCTATCATGTCAATAGAACATAACAATAAACAATTGCACTTAAGAGTACATTGTCTTATAAAGGGATGTGCGTTATGGTCGCTAGATCGGGGATTGGAGAGAGGTATCCGATGGGCAGGAACGTCGTCCGGGGGTGTTGACGCCTTTTCGGAGCGCCAAACACTCAACAAGAACCGTGGCGGTGCCCTCTGCACAGGGGCGGACGGTCCGCGCGCAGGGGCCGGACGGTCCGCGGCCTGGTGCGAGGCGCGGTGGTGCTCTCTGCGCAAGGGCGGACTGTCCGCGGCCTGGTGCGCGGCTAGGGCTCCTGCCTGACGGCCGGACGGTCCGCGCCCTGGGGCCGGACGGTCCGCGCGTACGCAGGGACGGCGGAAGATCGCCGACGGCGCCTGGATCTCGCTCCCGGGAGGGACCCCGTCGGGGAGTAGAGATCCTAGGTGGTGTCTAGGCTCGGGCTGCCCGACCTAGACTCCTCTAATCGACGTAGAGCCGAAGAGAGACGAAGAATTTGGGGATTGGATAGCTAAACCTAAACTAGACTAGAACTACTCCTAAGATAAAATGCGAAATAGAAGTTGTATTGATTCGATTGATGATTATTAATCGGCCGTATACCTCTCTATTATAGAGGAGGGGGGCTGGACCCTTTACAAACTAATTCCCGAGCTTATCCCGCGATTTTAGCTAACAACCGTAGCACAAAACTCGGAACCCTAATCTGCTCTGCGCACGCGCGGACCGTCCGACCCACAGGCGCGGACCGTCCGGACCACGGACCGTCCGGCCTCAGGGCCGGACAGTCCGCCGGCTCATTTTGGTGTCAAACATATGCCCCCCTGCCTTTTGGTGGAGCTGAGCGAACCAAAAGCAACTAACTCGATGTGATCACATCAGTTTTCTTAGGCATCTTGACACTTGCTAGGATGATACGTAGTGGCCTTAGTCCCGATGGTTGACTCAACGGACGTGACTCTTTTAGCTTTGACATAGCGATCCTGACCAATCCGTCACCTTACTTTTTCTAATTTTCCAAGTGTTCTGGCGTAGCTTCGTAGTCGACCAGGTCTTCCCCTTGTAGGTCATCTTCCTCCATGGGTGTCGGTACATCGTTGGTGGTGTCTTGGTGTAGTGCGGATGGTTCGGCCTCAGGGGTCGGATGGTCCGCGTCCTGTACGGTTGGTCTGGTCTTTATAGCCGGACTGTCTGCTATACCTGCAAAGAGCTGCACAGTTGCTGTTTTATTTTCTGTCTTTATGGCCGTTTGATTTTCCTCAACGGCCTTTGGTCTCCATCTCTTTTGTGGTGGCGGATACTGTGGATGTGTGTCATTGAATATTTTTTCCGCCTCCTTCTCCTGATTCTCCTTTGCTCTAAGGTGTTGTAATTTTCGCTTTTGTGATCGTGTCAATCCCGATGGGCACCATCGGGGCATGGAGTATTTTGGATCAGCTATTTTATTGACAGTCGTACTTTCTTTTTTGTTTGTGTTGGCCGATTCACTAAAAATCATCGGCCCTTCGTTATTTTGTAGTACGACGACATCTGTCGTTCCTATTTTAATGACGTCTCCCTTTTTCGTACTGTTGGAGGTTGTAACTGTATGCCCCCCTGCCGGATTAGTCAGCCTTTGGGGCCGAATTATTCGGCAATCTTGTTGGGTCTGTGCTTGTGGACCAGATTGAGGGGCTCTCAATCGGTCTTGTATTGGAGGTGTCAACCTATTGAATACAGATGTTTGGGGTGCCCCCCAAGCGGGGTACTGTGGCATCCTAAATGGGTATGGTGGCATGCCCCACATTTGATTTGGGACGTATGGTGGAGGTATGTATGTGTATGAATATGGCATAGGTAGATATGGTGGTGGTGGTGTCCATGCAGGTACGTTAGGTCTTAATTGAACATTATGACCTCCCGTCCTTTCCGGTTGGTGTGGTGGTCCAATCGGCCTAACCTGCCATCGCACCTGGGTGGGTAAGCGAGGTCCCTTTGGTGGCCGATCGCTGGAGCCAGCCTTCTTTTTCACATATTTAGACAATAATTGATCAAAAGTCGGGCTAGATTTTACCAACCGACCAGTTGCCTTGAACGTGTTAGTTTTCCACGTACCTATTTCTGGTCGTCGTGGTTTGAAGGTACGTGGTCGCCGCGGCTCTTCGACGTTGCCGGATCGTCCGCCGGAACGCTTCGGACCGTCCGGTGATGTTACGGACCGTCCGCGCCTAGACACCGGACCGTCCGTGATGCGTAGTATGGGTTCTCGCGCATATCCCCTTGTCTGTGCTTGCCCCCCAGCGCTGGATTTTGTGATGGTTACCTTCAGTGTCTCCCCTCCATCAGGAGTCTTCTCGGTCATCACTTTCCTGCAAGAAATTTTGTTGTTTCCATCGGCCTCCCGTGCGTTGCCGATGATGACTTCTTTGTCTTTGCCCTTATCGGCTGTGTTGGGCCGAATTAGGACCTTTTTGCCATTAAAGTCGATCACATTCATTGGGAAGGGCTCCGTGTCCTCCTGAAATTTCAATCATCCCTCGTTAATGGCCGATTGAATTTGTCGTCGGAACACATTACAATCATTAGTGGCATGGGAAAATGAGTTGTGCCACTTGTAGTATGCGTGACGCTTTAGTTCGTCGGCAGGTGGAACGATATAATAAATTTTAATGTTACCATTTTTTAGTAATTCATCGAATATCTTATCACATTTGCCGACATTAAATGTAAACTTAACCTCCTCCTGTCGTTCCTTTTGAACTGACTGCAAGGAGGAGCAAGCCGAAGATTTGGCCTGCTCGGGCCAAACTATTTCGGCAGTGTAAACTTTCTTTGGTTCATCGTCCGAACTACTTTGATTGTGTTCTACTATAGGGACATTATGATGAACCGTTCTGACTAGTTCTTTGCTTCGGCTTTCACAAGCCGAAGCTCTCTGATGTAATTGTGCTAGAGTAAAGAACTGGATGCCTTCTAATCTCTCTTTTAAATAATAGCGCAATCCATCAAAGGCTATTCCCGCCAGTTGTTTATCTGTTAAATGAATTTGAAAGCATCGGTTTCTCGTATCCTGGAATCTCCGGATATAATCACTAACTGATTCATCCTTTTCTTGTCGTAGGGTCACCAAGTCTACTAAATCTAGCTCATAATCACCAGAGAAGAAATGTTCATGAAATTTTTGCTCTAAGTCTCCCCATGACAAAATGGAATTAGGAGGGAGCGTGGCATACCATGTGAATGCAGTCCCTGTTAAGGATAATGAAAATAAACGCACACGGAATGCTTCGGTGTCGGCCAATTCTCCTAATTGTGCTAGGAACTGGCCTATGTGCTCACGTGTGCTCTTTCCCTGGTCACCCGAAAACTTTGCAAACTCGGGTATCCTGGTTCCCTGTGGGTATGGGTGGTGATCAAATCGGCTGTCATAAGGCTTCCGATATGATTGCCCCCCAGGGATCATGCTTACCCCGAGCTTATCTCGGAACGCCCCGGCTATTTCTTCCCTCACTATATCAATGGCAGCCGGTGCAAGACCACCGACTCTCTGGTCAAACATAGGTGGGGTTGGTTGCATGTTAGTATGTTGTCGTTCCTCCCATTGGTTTGAGCTACGTGGTGCATTTCCGTTTTCCCTATATGGCTCATATGTTTTATCGTTTCTTTCCGGCCTTCTAGGTGGGACCGAAAAGCTTTCCTGGGCTCTGGATCCTGAATTAATGGGCTGGTGCATTGCATAATGTGATGGGAAGTATTGCTGGGACGGGCGAGGATTCAGGTAATAATCCCCCTCAAAAGACTCATGCGCGGACTGTCCGGATACGTACCCGGACCGTCCGTAATTATATGCGGACCGTCCGTCGTTGTATGCGGACCGTCCGACTGGATAGTTTAAATTCGGTGCCCTATGTGATGGCTCGGGTGCGTGTCTAGGTAACTCATTAAAAATGGGCCCGACTGTGGCTGACCCAGACGGTCCGCGCTCGCGAGCGGACGGTCCGGACATGTGTAGATCGGATGGTTTACTGCCGATTTGTGTTTGCTCAGGGTACGTGTCCATCGGCATCCCATAAGGGGGTTGTGACTGGTCGTGGCAACCTCTAACCGATGTATTACGTGTATTATCTCCTAATTCAACCTCGTGTGAAGGAAAATTTGCTATACTAGATTTATCAAATGCACGTACTAGTCTCCTACAATCGCTTTGCATAACCCCTATGATATTTTGCATCTGTTCTCGCTGTTCGTCTATGTAAGCTTTAAGAGATTGGAGTTCGTTGGTGCTACTTACATTTGGGGTAATCGTAGTAGGTCGGAGCGAAGCCAGATCTGTCGCCCGTTGCCGAACGACTTTGTTGTTCCTGTCCACTTTGAAGTCAGCCAGAAACTTCGCCTTTGCTTCTTGGATCAGCTGCTCCTGGCGCTCCTCGAACAGGAGCTGTTCTTCAGCCGGCAAGGCTTCCCATGTCGGTGTGATGATATTGCTGGTGGAAACCTCAGAGCTATCTTTTGAACCGGCCATTGAGGGCCGATTTGATAGGTCTATATGTGTTGTCCCCAGCGGAGTTGCCAAAAAGTATGTTGACGCATTTTCAGAGAGCCAAACACTCAACAAGAACCGTGGCGGTGCCCTCTGCACAGGGGCGGACGGTCCGCGCGCAGGGGCCGAACGGTCCGCGGCCTGGTGCGAGGCGCGGTGGTGCTCTCTGCGCAAGGGCGGACTGTCCGCGGCCTGGGGCCGGACGGTCCGCGGCCTGGTGCGCGGCTAGGGCTCCTGCCTGACGGCCGGACGGTCCGTGCCCTGGGGCCGGACGGTCCGTGCGTACGCAGGGACGGCGGAAGATCGCCGACGGCGCCTAAATCTCGCTCCCGGGAGGGACCCCGTCGGGGAGTAGAGATCTTAGGTGGTGTCTAGGCTCGGGCTGGCCGACCTAGACTCCTCTAATCGACGTAGAGCCGAAGAGAGACGAAGAATTTGGGGATTGGATAGCTAAACCTAAACTAGACTAGAACTACTCCTAAGATAAAATGCGAAATAGAAGTTGTATTGATTCGATTGATGATTATTAATCGGTCGTATACCTCTCTATTTATAGAGGAGGGGGGCTGGACCCTTTACAAACTAATTCCCGAGCTTATCCCGCGATTTTAGCTAACAACCGTAGCACAAAACTCGGAACCCTAATCTGCTCTGCGCACGCGCGGACCGTCCGGCCCACAGGCGCGGACCGTCCGGACCGCGGACCGTCCGGCCTCAGGGCCGGACAGTCCGCCGGCTCATTTTGGTGACAAACAGGGGGCCTCTGCCCATGGCCGAGCAAAAGGAGGGTTTTTCCCTTCTAATTTTTTGACTACTTTATTTCTCATCTATTGATTACATAAATAGGCCAGCTAGACGGTTGGCCGCACCTGCCTAGCTAGAGATCTTTATCTCCTTAAAACTCTCAACAAACTACTAACTAATAACCTTCCTAGATAATCTCAACTAATCTCCTAGATAATCTCAACCAATCTTCTAATCTTATCTCTAACTATACTTATCTAATCCCCCTTGGGTACCCATGGGCCATGGCTGCTGCTGCCGCAGCCCCTCCGTGGGCCTCCTTAGGCCCTGACAAGGTGCTTTTGCACATATTCCAATAATCCATTGATCATAAACCATACCATAACTTTTTTAATTTTTTTAAAATAAATAAATACTGATCAGTGAATCAGCGCAAAAATTTCATTGCCAAATTTCAAGTAGAGGACAGTTTGGTGGTCGGGCATGCAGGAAGCAACATTTGATATCTTCAGTAATTTGTTGGGGTGTGCGGAGGAGAGGACCTTCTCTCTCAACCTTGCTGCTTTCCACCATCAACAGATGAACCTGACACACCTTGATGAGCCCTTCACGGTAGAGGAAGTTTGGGCCACGATTAAAGATATGCCTTTGGACAAAGCCCCGGGTCCCGATGGTTTCACCGGCAGGTTTTACAGGTCTTGTTGGAGATTCATTGGGAGCGATGTGCTCCGTGCTCTGGATGCCATCCACAGAGGCCATGTTTTCAAGCTCAGGTTGTTGAACTCAGCCTTCATCACTCTGATCCCGAAAAAAGAAGATGCCATCGCGGTGAAAGACTACCGATCGGTCAGCTTAGTCCACAGTTTTGCCAAGTTAGTCACAAAGATTTTGGCGAATAGGCTGGCACCGCACCTCCCTGATCTGGTTTCCAATAACCAAACAGCATTTATCAAAGGTCAAAGCATTCAAGATAATTTCCTGCTGGTTCATCAGTTGACTAGGTCCCTGCACAGAAGCAAGCAGCCCCATGTGATGCTCCAGCTAGACTTGACCAAAGCCTTTGATTCCGTCTCATGGTCTTTTTTGCTGGAAATCATGCAACACATGGGCTTTGGCAGGAGGTGGTGTATTCTCATCAGCTTTCTCCTCTCCACTGCATCTACGCAGGTCTTGATAAATGGGCAGCCCGGACAGACTATTTCTCACCTCCATGGACTTAGGCAAGGGGACCCGCTCTCGCCCAAGCTTTTTATTCTCGTCATAGATGTCCTTAACTCCTTGGTTTCAGCTGCCAGCCAAGAAAACCTTTTGCAGCCTATTCATGGAGGTCTCAGTTTACATCGTATATCGTTATATGCTGATGACGTGGTCCTCTCTGTGAGACCAGCCAGCAGTGATCTGCGCATGGTCAAGGGGATTTTAGATTGTTTCGGTCATGTTTCCGGCCTCCGTTGCAACCTGCTTAAGAGCGCTGCAGTGCCCATACAATGTTCTGAGGAGGATATTGCCTTGGTGTCTGGTGAACTTTCCTGTACAGTCTCTAACTTTCCATGCACTTACCTGGGTCTCCCACTCACCCTTCGCAAACCACCGAAAGCTGTGCTCCTGCCTCTGGTGGACAAGGTAGCGGCCAAGCTTCCTGGGTGGAAGGCGCCACTTTTGAATCGTGCTGGCATATTGGTAGTGGTTAAAGCTGTATTGACCACAGCTCTTATCCATTTAATGAATGCTTTGGACTTGCCGATATGGATGATCAGATCAATAGATAAGCTTAGAAGTGGTTTTCCGTAGAAGGGTCAAGTGCAAGCTCGTGGGGGATGTTGTCTAGTATCTAGGGGTGGTAATGGATCACAATCCAAATGCTTCTTCACACAATGGTAAGGCCCTAAATAAATTTTAGTTCAAAAAAGAATAGAAACAAGGCCCAATCCTAATCCGATCCGATCCTTAAGGCCCTGTTCGGTTTTTAGGGATTGGAGCTCCGGATTACTTCTCTAATTTATATAGATTTTGATGAGCTGGAACGAATCCGGGTTTATTCCTGTACAAGCGAACGGGCCCTAAATCTTAGTGTAAAATTTAGAGCCCATTGTCACCCCTACTAGTATCCTGGACGAATGTGCAGCGACCCCTTCGGTTTGGAGGCCTATGGGTGCTTGACTTGGAGCGTTTCGGGTGGGCCCTGCGCATCCGGTGGTTATGGTTACAAAAGACAGACGCTTCTAGACCTTGGGCTGGACTGTCAGTCATGGTTCCCATGAAGGCTCGTGCTCTCTTCGATATGGCAGTGTATACCACGGTTGGAAATGGGAGATCCACGAAATTTTGGACTGACCGCTGGATCCAAGGTAAAACACTTGCTGAATTGGCGCCTAACCTCTTCAAGGTGGTTCCTACAAAGGCGGTAAAGCAGCATACAGTGAGTCAGGCACTTGCTATCAGGAGTTGGGTGAATGATATTCGAGGAGCACTAACAGTTCAGGTCATTACTGATTATTTGCTCGTCTGGGATTTGATTGATGGACTGGAGCTGCAGCCCGACACCCCGGACCAACACCACTGAAATTATGTGCCTAACATCTTCACCAATGTCACCATCCTTTTCTAGCATCGATCTAAATACTGAAAAGACTCCTCCTTAGCCACCAGTTGCCCATCAAGGGTAACGTCTCCATCCTCATGTCTAGTCGCGTTGAAATCGCACATCATGTACTCGGTCTTGGTCCCAAGTCTGAAACCTTTCAACTCCAATGTGTGCTTCCACAGCTCAGCAAGAACACAGAAGCAAAAAAAAACATTTGGATGCACAACTAGATTGTCTCGTCATTGGGGCTTTCCAACTTTATCCTTGCTTGAGCAAGCGAGCCAATTTGTCTCGCCTCCATTGGCAAGTTTAGTCTTGCCTAGCAAGGTGAGGCGTGGCAAGCTGCCAACAAATCTAGACACGTCCTAAGACCTTGATCGAAAACAAAATATATTTAGAGATTTCAAACATACCACAGTTATATGAAATACCTAGGAATTATAAAGCAAGGAGGGGTTTGGATGACACATATTTTGTAGTTCTAAAAATCACATGGATGTTAGGCAGAGATCATGCTCAATGCATGCACCTCCTTGCTTCTTTTATCAGAAATAACATCAATTAAATGCTACAGTAGTATAAAGCAAGGCGGTGCTGCAGTAGTTGACTCTTTTGTCAGAATAGTATCCAAATGTTTGTTTGCCCAGGTAATTGCATAAATGTAGTATTATTCAACCCAGCATATATCTTACAATCAAGTGGCACAAACAATAAAACAGGAAATAGAAAGAAAAAGACTCACAAGCAAGTGCTCTCAAGAACCACTCTGTGCCCAAGTATATCTATTAAAACCTCAATTGCACAAAGACGATGACCCATGTGCCTGGAATGGCTGGCATCTGCAACTTGCTGATGTATCGACAACAGGAACTGCAATAGATTAAGAGGACAGATGGAACTTGATCATAATCACACCACACTCTACAAGATTGTGTATATTTACAGATCTAAGCCATGTTCGTTTAGTTTATACGCAAAAACTTATATTATTTGTTTTCACAGAAAGAAGACCATTTCGTGCTATTACAATACTGTTTGTGGAGAGAAATGAGATAGAAAAGTGAACACCTTATGCCTACTAACAGGACAAGCTACAAAAATATTCAGGAAAACTCATTTTCTAATGAAGGACAAAATATGTAATTATTTTAATCGCAATGTAATCAAACCACAAGTACAGTTTTAAGGTTGCTGTTTAGATGTATCCAGCAAAACCAAACAAATTGGATAGTGATCTCTATGTAATCAAACCATAAATATCAAAACAAATTGGATAATGATGAATACGCAACTTATTGTTTAAATAAACATGCAAATGGATTTCCTATTGATGTAGTGTATTCTTAGTTTGATGTTGAAATATTGTTTGTTTTTTTTCTGAATTCTTAATAGTTCATCATCAAAGTATGATATATCCTAGATGACAAATTCCATATCACCTTTCTTGTACTACAAGAATAAATTTAAAGCACATATAGGATACTGCAAAAGGATCCTCAGTTTTGTTCATAGAGATATCTGGGAGCATGGAGTGTGATTTACTTCTCTACTTTCCTTGTTTGATGTGTGCCCCTGGCCTCTCTGTTTGATTAGATGCACGGCATCTGCTTGATGCATGTAGATGTGGATCTGGTTGACGACTAGTCGACTGGTCGGTAGCTATACAACTAGGGTCAACTACACGACTTGAAAACATTGAGCCCTATTAGAGGTGATTGATTGATGCTTAGGGCTAACTCTAATGGGTAGCTATATAGTGTTGTACATGGGCCACATGGGCCTGGACACATGGCATATACTCAAACACCCCCCGCAGTCTGAACTTCCGTCGCAGCGGAGTTCACAGACTGGACTCAAAAAGGAAGACAAAGGAAGACGTACACCACACCGTACATCACACCATAGGATCCCCCCACAGCCGCAACTAGCCACTACTGATGTTGAGGCTGGAGCGAAACTCGACGAAGGTCGAGGAAGGAAGGCCCTTGGTGAAGATATCAGCAAATTGGGAGGTGGTCGGGACGTGGAGGACCCGAACAGCACCGGTGGCGACATAATCGCGGACGAAGTGTAGATCGATCTCTACATGCTTGGTCCGCTGGTGCTGCACCAGGTTGGTGGAGAGGTAGACGGTGCTGACGTTGTCACAGTAGACCAACGTGCTCCTGGAGAGGTGACTGTGGAGCTCCGCGAGGAGCTGCCGGAGCCACGCAGCCTCCGCCACGTCGTTGGCCACAACACGGTACTCCGCCTCGGCACTCGAGCGGGAGACGACCGGCTGGCGCTTCGACGACCAGGACACCAGGTTGCCGCCGAAGAAGACGGCGTAGCCGAAGGTGGAGCGCCGAGTGTCCGGGCACCCGGCCCAGTCAGCTTCGGTGTAGACGACCAGCTCGGAGGAGGTAGACCGGTGGAGAAGCAGTCCGTAGTCGACGGTGCCCCGGATGTAGCGGAGGAGGCGTTTGAGAGCCGCGAGGTGGGGCTCTCGGGGGTCATGCATATGGAGACAGACCTGCTGCACGGCGTAGGAGATGTCCGGCCTAGTGAAGGTGAGGTACTAAAGGGCACCGGCAAGGCTCCTGTACCCGGTGGGGTCCTCGACTGGGTCACCCGTGGCCTCAGAGAGCTTCGTCTGTGTGTCGACTGGGGTAGAGCAGGGCTTGCAGTCAATCATCTTGGCCCGCTCCAGAATGTCAAGAGTGTACTGCCGCTGGTGAAGTAGGAGTCCTGAGGGCCGAGGCTCAGCAGTGACCCCCAGGAAATGGTGAAGCACGCCCAGATCCTTGACCGAAAACTCCCGTTGGAGCGCGTCGACGAGGCGGCGAAGAAGTGACTGACTGGAGGCGGTGAGGACAATGTCATCCACGTAGAGGAGCAAGTAGGCAGTCTCTGCTCCATGATGGTGGACGAACAGAGACGTGTCTGACTTGGCATCCAGGAAGCCCAGTGTCACCAGGAACGTAGCCAGTCTGGAGTGTCACGCCCGAGGGGCCTGCTTGAGGTCGTAGAGGGACCTGTTGAGCCGGCAGACCATGTCAGGGCGAGAGGAGTCCACGAACCCCGCCGGTTGACAGCAGTAGACGGTCTCGGTGAGGGCACCGTGCAGGAAGGCGTTCTTGACGTCGAGCTGGTGAACTGGCGAGGAGCGAACAAGGGCCAGCGAGAGCACCGTGCGGACGGTGGCCGGCTTCACAACCGGGCTGAAGGTCTCATCGTAGTCGACTCTGGGGTGCTGAGTGAAGCCCTGAAGGACCCAGCGAGCCTTGTACCGCTCCAAGGTACCATCGGCCCGCCGCTTGTGCGTCCAGATCCACTTGCCGGTGACGACGTTGGTGCCGGGCGGACGGGGCACCAGATCCCACGTCTGGTTGGCAACGAGCGCCGCGTTACTCCTCCATCGCCCGACGCCAGTGGGGGTCCAGAAGGGCAGTGCGGACGGAGGAGGGTACCAGAGAAACCTGCGAGTCTCCGGTCGTGGCCGCCAGGACTGGGGGCGGTAGGGTAACAACCGCGTGCCGCGTCACCATCGGGTGGACGTGCCGCGGGTCGCGGTGAAGGAGCGGTGGGTGGTACACCGGCGTCTCGACACGTGCCGCGGGTGGCTGCGGCGGAGGTGTAGTTGTCCCTGGCGAGGACTGGGCCACCGGCGATGCCACCGGAGGTGGCGGCGACGGCGACGGTGGAGGTGCGAACCCCGACGGCGGCAGTCGGCGCTGGTAGACCCACACCGGCTAGGCAAAGCAAGCCGGAGGAGTTGGTACCGACAACCCCGTAGGCGGTGCAGTCCCACCACCCCCGCTCGGCCCGGGGGCGATCGGAGACGGGCCGCCATGGAGAGGCAACACCACCGTAGGCGACACCACCGGACCCGGGCAAGGCACCGAGCCGGGAGTAGGACCGATAGGCGGTGAGCGAGTACCTGCAGAGAGGAAGAATAGGTGGCTCGACCACCGCGTCAGTCGGAAAGAGAGTGAAGAGGTCAAGGTCAGGGTCGGAGGAGGGTGGTGTGGTGGTGGAGTAGGGAAATGCGGACTCATCAAACACCACATGGCGAGAGATGAGGATCCGGCGAGAGGAGAGGTCAAGGCAGCGGTAGCCCTTGTGGTCTGGGAGTACCCGAGAAACACACAGAGGGTGGAACGGGGTGCTAGCTTGTGAGGAGCAGTGGCAGCGGTGTTCAGGTAGCAAGCACACCCGAAGACACGGAGGTGGTCATAGCGCGGAGGGGAACAAAAGAGTGCCTGGTGAGGAGTGGGGGCCAGGCACGCAGTAGAAGGGAGACGGTTGAGGTGGTAGGTAGAGGTGTGGAGGGCCTCGGCCCAGAAACGTGCCGGGAGGTGCGCCTGGAGAAGAAGAGTCCGGATGGTGTCGTTGGTCGTGCGGATCATGCGCTTAGCCTTGCCGTTCCGGGAGGAGGTATACGGGCAAGACATCCGCAACTGCATCCCGTGGGAGAGAAAGAAGTCACGGGAGGCAGAGTTATCGAACTCCCGACCGTTGTCACACTGAACAACCTTAATGGTGACGCCGAACTGAGTGGACACCAAGGCGAAGAAGTGGCGGAGGGTGGGGAAAGTCTTAGACTTGGCACGCAACGGAAAAGTCCACACATAATGAGAAAAATCATCAAGCACGACATGATAGTATTTGTAACCCGACATACTGGTAATGGGAGAAGTCCACAAATCGCAGTGTACAAGATAGCATGCGAGGAAGAAGAGGAAAACGGAAGACGAACATGGCGGCTTAACTGGCACGCATGACATAGATGCTCCTCAGGAGATCGAGTACATGGGATAGTGGCACTACGAGTAAGCTGCATCAAGGCATCGCGTCCAGGGTGACCAAGGCGACGATGCCAGGTGGTAGAAGATGTGGTGGCAGCAAAAACAGCAACTGTGTCAGGTGACGAAGACGAAGAAGATGTGGCGTGCGGAAGCCGAATGGTGTAGATGGGGCCGGTGCTGTCACATCGGAGGAGGGGGCGCCGAATTGCCGAGTCCTTCACAGTAAGACCAGAAGAGTCAAACTCAACAAAACAAGAATTATCAGTAGTAAACCGACGAATAGAAAGAAGATTGTGGACCAAAGAAGGAGCGACAAGAAGATCGAGAATGCGAAAAGAGCCAAGAGGGCCGGCAGCACCCACAGATGTGACAGGAAGACACGAGCCATTCGCCACCATGATGGATGAAGGGAGAGAGGAGGGAGGAGGGCGAACAGAGGTGAGTATACCAGGGTTCGGAGTGGTGTGGTAGGTAGCACCGGTGTCCGTGATCCACTCGAGACCCATCGGTGGAGTCAGAGTGGGAGTCTGGAAGGGAGCCAGAGCGGTCGCGTCCCAACCAACCAGCCCGGACGGTGGAGTAGCCGGCGGCGTGGGCCACGATGAAGCGGCAGGCGTCGAGGTCTAGGGCGACGGAGAGGCGAAGGCGAACCCTGGCGGCGACGACCACCACCGCCCCCACCTCCGCCACGGCGACCCCAGCCGCCCATGTTCGGCCCGGGGGGACGATGGCCTGATGGAGTAGGTGGACGGGTCGGGGTGAGAGCCGCCAGAGCTGTCGAGGAGGACGAGGACCCCGGGCCGGAGATCAAGGCAGCCTAAGCAACCAGAGTGATCTCCTCCAGGGCGAGGTCGTCGCGGACCTAGAGGAAGGTAGGGAAGGGGCGCTGGCGCATGATCAACGACCGGAGGTGGGTGTAGCGATCGCTGAGGTCGCGGAGGACGTTGAGGACTAGGTTGCGGTCCTCCACGGGGCAACCCAGATCGCCAAGTGAGTCCGCCATGGTCTTCATCTTGCGGCAGTACTCACTGACGCTAAGGTCCCCCTGGACGAAGGTGCGGAAGGCTGCGTCAAGACGGAGAGCCTGGGTCTCGGCGTTGCCCAGGAACTGGCCCTCGATGGCAAGCCAAACAGCCCGAGCGTGAGGGAGGTTCCGGAGGAGGCTATGGAGGTCAACGGAGATCGTCCCCACGATCCAGGTGAGCACGATGTTGTCGAGGCGCACCCACGCGGCGGTCGGCGCCACGCCGGTGGGGTCGCAGAGGACGTGGTCATCCAGAGCGTAGCGGCGAAGGGTGAGGAGTAAGTCCCGCCAGCGTGCGTAGGACGGCGACTCTGACTCCAGGACGACAGGAACCATGAGGCGAATGTTCTGGACACTCCCAGCCTGAAGGTGGAGCTGAGCCACGAGCGTGTCATCCGGGTCATGCCACAGCACCGTGGGGATGGTACGGGGCCCGGTTCCGACGGTCGGTGCGGTCGGGACGCCGTACACTCCGCCCACGGTGTCAGAGGAGGTGACCCCGCCGTCGTGGGTCGTGGGCGAGGCGAGGAGTTGTTCCGCCGCGGCAATCTGAGCAGCGATAGCGTCGGCGGCCTCGCGCTCGCATTCCCACACGAGAGCCGCTTCCCGCAAACGGGCCTGGCACGCCGCGTGCTCCGCATGGGCAGCAGTCAGGGCGGCGACGGTGTATCCCTGGTGGGCGACCGGTGGAGGAGGAGGCGGCTGATCGACGACAGGATGTGGATCGACGACCAGCGACGGGGGGATTGGCGAGGGAGGGTCCTCCGGACCGGCAACCCCCGCGGGAGGCACATCCGCCACAGCCGCAAGGACCGAGGCGGTGCCCGTCGCGGTGAGGGCCCCACCGGCGACGATGGGCCCTGCCCCCCACGGCGGCCTGAGCGCAGCAGCAGCGGTAGGAGGGACAACGACGCGTCTGCTAGGGGATGCGGCCCGCACCCAGGAGGAGAGGGGAGGGAACTCGGCAGCCATGGGAGGGGAGCAGCGGTGGGCCTCGGGTCCTCCTGGCGCGGCGCGGTGGAGAGCAGGGAAGACCTGGGCGCGCTGGCGGCGCTCGGGGGCGTCGCGACGGGCGCGACAGAGGCAGGGCGGGCGGGGCGGCGCGCTGGCGACGCTCGGGGGCGTCGCGTCGGGCGCGGCCGCGCTGGCGGCGCACTGCTGCTAGCGGCGGTGAGGAGCTAGGGCCGGCTCCTGGCGGGCCGGTGGCCGACGCCTGGGCGCGGCTCCTGGCGGGCGGGAGAAGGGAGGCGGCGGCTCCTGGGGGCGGGCTTCGGCTTCCTCCTGGCGGGCGACAGAAGGGAGGCGGCGGGCGGGCTTCCTCCTGGCGGCGGCACTTGGGAGAGAGAGAAGGGAGGTGGCGGCTGTAGGGGAGGGAGGGAGTAAACCCTAGCTTGATACCATGTTAGAGGTAATTGATTGATGCTTAGGGCTAACCCTAATGGGTAGCTATATAGTGTTGTACATGGGCCACATGAGCCTGGACACATGGCATATACTCTAACAAGCCCTACACTAACCTTTGCTCCTGAGAGCATGTATATACAGCATAAAATTTTGGACAATCACACGATTATTTAAAGAAAGTACAAATTCCTTCAATCAAGTTTGTCATATGTCCAAATAAACTAATGTTTGTCTCGATTTACTACCTCCAACTACTTGAGTTGGTTCAATTTAGCCATTAACAAGATTTGTTATTTTTGGTTCTAAAGCATACAGGTTTGAGTTTAATATTGTGAGGTTATATATGACATCATACTTTATTTTAAAAATGAACACATGTTAAATTTTTCATCATTATTTTGATAGCTTAGCAAATTTAATAATAAATTAACACTAGAGATATAAAACAGTACAAAACACTATAGAGGGGGTGTTAAGGTATAATAGTCAAAGGTATTAGTGTAATCTTCAAGTCCAGGGTATTAGTCCAATCTCCAAGTTTAGGGTTTCCCTCTTGTCTCTTTCATGTATCTATATATAGTAGTCGTATTGGGCCTCAATATTATCATCCAATTCAGCCTCTATATTACTAACAACTAACTGCCACCTGCTGGTTTTCCAGTGCACACTAAAAACTTGACCAGTGCGCGAAGAACTGCCTCCACGGCTTTGCATTAAATCAAACCAGCCAAGAAAACCCCAAACCCTGGGGTCACCCTATTGATCCGCACCATAATCTGGGCGGTGGCCACTGCCACTACGGTCTACGGACGCCTTGCATAATGTGAGCGGTTACCACATGTCCACACGCTGCCACTATTTTTGGTGTGAAGCACAACATGGTTTTTTTCTTTCTTGCATACGAGGATTTTTTTTTTCAGAAAACGCAGGAGAGTTGCGCATCTTTATATTAAGAAGGGAAATTAAGGTCCAAGAGGACCAGTACAAAAACACCCTATGGTGGCCAGCAACAAGCATAAATAAAACTGTCCATAGGACCAAGATACAAAAAGACGACCAATGAAAAAATTAAGTCGAGCCTGCTGCGCCTAGAGCGGCAGCAAGACGAGGATTTGAAACCCGGTATTAACAGTATTGTCATATTATACCACTTCCTCAACTCAATAACTGCATTCTCTAGTCCAGGTAAGGAACCCTGATCTATACCAACAAAGATAAAAGCATTGCAGCAGCTAGGGGCTAGGCAGTGCCCTCAAAAAACATGAGGGTTAAACAAATGCATTATCCTTTGCAGAATTTGAATTCATAAAAAAGATAACCATGAGACAAACAGAATACCTTAAAAACTCTGTCAGCACGAAATATATTAACTTTATCACTAACAACTGTATCAGCCAAGTTATCATCCCTGAAATGTGAAAAGTCAGTCCTGGTACTGGAATAATGATTGAATTATAATGTAACTCGGCCGGTAAGGGAAAGACCGCCCCCACACCGCCCCCACGGTATTATATTAAGAAGCTCAATCGGAACCCCGACCAAGAAAGGCCATGAAAGCTGATCTCCATACAGCATGAGGGTCCGCCCCTTATAAACTAGATCTTTACTCGTGCTTTGAGCCCTCCCAGCCCCTACACGAGGATCCACCCCACATAGGTCAGTCCATCTCATTCGCACCACCAGGGAACCAATGAGTGATCTTTTTTGACCTCAACCTAAAATTCGCTTCCACTGTGTTTCGAACTCAGGACCTAATGAGTGCTACTCAGACCACCTAACCAACTCAGCTAGAGGCCCTTTCGTGAATTAATATAACAATTAGAACACATAGGGCGAAAGGAAGAGGATATACATTGTGTCCACAAATCCATCAACAACCATTCTGACTGAAAGTGCAACATTCTTCTTGGAAAAATATGGAATTTGTGGCCCATGAGCAGATGATGAAACAGAGAGCAAAAAGGCAACGATCGCAACCTATAAATAGAAGAATGAGCACGATAAGGATCCAAAGTTGAAACAACTTTACATAAGCATATATAATAAGCAAGAATGAAACTGGAAATGAACAATACATAGGCACTGAATACAATTAGTAGTAGCACAAACATCACGCATCTAAAAAGCTCAGTTAGTAATTTTTGGTGTTGACAGATGTCAACAGACAGAATAATGTTATCTTATTAACTACAGCTGTAAAGATATTGCAAGCCTGAATTCGCAGGTCTGGAATCACCTCAACAATTCTAAAAATCTGTCATACACTCATACTTACTACCAAAATAGTCCAGCATTACCGTATCATGGCACAATACTGATAGTTTTGAATCACATAGCAAGTGCAGTAGTGTGCTCACCCTTTTTAGCGGCTGTGATTGGTTGGGTGGCCCAGTCCCCATCCAGGTCCAACCCAGCCAACATGTGGTCCGTTTGGTTGCCTGGTCCACCCCACCAGCCAGGCCAGCTTCGGCCAACACACACCCCCCACCCCCACCCCGCGAGCCAGTCCCGAGCGGCACGCCCGATTCGGGGAGCTCTCGCGAGCCTGGCTCCGTTCGGCACACTCGTGTGCTCTCCGCGGCCAAGGTATAAGATCCGTGTGCTAGGGTTTCTCCTCCTAGCTGCCTCTCCCCTCCATTCTCCCTCACCATCGCCGCTCGCCGCTCACCAGTGGTCCTTATTGGTGCGTGCAGTCGTCGGTAAACTCGTGCAGACGGCCTCGGCGATTTCGCACTACCACCACCTCTAGTTTTTTTTTGTCTACATTTCGGTTGATGCTTGTTTAGAAATTGCTAACTCAGATTCATGTTTGTTCTTGTGTACATCTGCTGGTCCCCTGTCTTCTCTTGAACTCCTACAGTAAGAGCCTAAGAGGATTTAACTCCCTCCACGGTTAGGAGTTTCCCTCTCATATTCTGTTGGTTGCTTGCTTGATTTCGATCTACCTTTTCTGTTATATGGGTACTGTGTACCTCACTATACCAAATCTAATGTGTGTTGCTTGACTTGCACATGTTATGTTGTAGATCCCGCATCGTTTCAGTGCCTTTGATTTTCCAATATGATGTTTTTTACTGTCTTCCAGCTTAGTTAACTATTCCCGGTAACTTTTGTTCATGTGTACTTCTGTTTCTGTATTTTTACCTCGTCCCGGTACCTTGTTCATTATTGGTTCCCTTGTTGTTATCCTACATATCCCATGTTGTGTCTGCCATTTATGTTGGGTTATCCCTATTGCACATGACTATATCTGATTAGTATACTCTATTCTGAGCAACATATCTAGGTCAATGATTACATTTACAATACTACACTAATGATGGGGACAGAGTCCATGGAACCCAGGGGGCAAGCAAAGCCTGCCATGCTGTGTGGAAATCCCTGGGTTCACTGATGAGGTACTCATGTTTGTCTTCTCCCACATGCTAGACAACAAAGCACAAAGATTTGGGTTCCTTGATATGTCTGAGTACCATAGGGTACTTTGGCTTAAGTCATTCCTGGGCAAGGAGAACTATAAATGAGTTAGTTGACTCAATGCCACTAACATGACCTCTTTTGATACAGTTTACTTTTTTTTTTGAACAAACGCAGGAGAGCTGCGTGTCATTATATTAAGAAGAAAAAAACATAGGAGAGACAAGACTTGTCAACCCCTAATACAAAGGCCCCTAGGCCGAGACCCCCCTGACATTAACACAACGTGCCACGCACACAGAGCAACAACCCGACCAAAACGACCACCAGCAGGCAAACTGCTAGGGTCCCCTAGGGAGTTGGCGCACGAGGAGGTCCTGCAGAGCTGATGCACCAGCCAAACACCAAACGCTGCCCTCCTCAATCACAGCACTCTGAACTTTTTACTGACTTGTGCAGTAACATTCCAAAGGTAGTTAGTGTGATAACCCATGTAACCCTGTAAGTGGAGGTAGCTCAGAGTAACCGTAACACCAAACTGCTAAACTGGTGTATTCCATGTGGTTGTATGACACCTGATGTTTTTTGTATAGGCAGGGAGTATGGATTTATGTAATCCTAAGACTACTGTGGGGTATGAAACTACTTTGATGGATTTCTGTTCTTTGCTTTCAGCTTTTGATCATCTCTTCGTTGTATGCCATTCGAAACTGTATAAGTTGTGTGATGTTCGACATACTAGAACTGTGATGTATTGACTTTACTGATGATCCCTAAGCATAGTTTTTAAAATGGTAATCTAACAGCTTCTTGTACTAGTCATTGTCTCATGAGACTGCCAGTCGTTTTCTTGTGTTTCTGCTGATCTGGTAGCCTGCCCTTCTGTCTGCAGTTTGTTGGCAATGAGTTTGTTCAGACTGAATGATGTGCTGTGTTCTGGTTTTCAATTTTGGCGGATGGATTATACTGAGTTCTAGCTTCTGACAGTTTTCCTATCTAGTTTGAGTTTTCCTACTTATGCCTTAAGGGAATAAATGATGTTAGTCAATGTCTGAGTTCAACCTATGGTTATTGAAATTTGAGGCTTACTACTTCGCATTTTTTGTTTATATAGCCTAATGATTTGGTATGTGGTATTTTGTGGGCGACAACCCGGTATATATGATACATGGCATCAATGTTATCCCAAGTTTGTGGATTCAAAAACAATTGTTACAAATCCTATAATTCCTATGAAGAAGCAGTTGGAACCTACAATTCATATTTTGGAATCGTGGTTGAAAAGAAGGAACCAAAGAACGCTGGAGTAGCTCCGACACTCCAGTTTTTCTTTTTGTGGAGAGAACTGTTAACCATGTTTCAATCCGCAGTCATTTTGTTTTTACTATTCAATATAATGTAATCTGGTGTAGGGCTGGAAAAAAGCTCAAGGCTCGCGAGGCGAGACGACTCGAGCTAGGGGCGGCTCGGCTCAAAACGGCTCGAGCGAGCCAAGACAGGTTTTCGAGCTCGTTGGTGCAGTGAGCTAAGCCAAGCCGGCTCACGAGCTGTGCCAAATTAATCCACTTATAGAATAATAATGAATATTGGATAATTTTTTAGATATCTAACCCGTTCCTTAGCCTTGGTGATGGATATAGGACAATTTATAATTTATAATTTTAGATTACTTATACTGTTGAATGATGATTATATATCTCACTTTTATATACTATTAAGTCACTATATGATGGAATATTACTTATCAATGTGTAGATCGCAAGCCAAGCCGAGCCAAGCCTCTTTCTTCAACTCGTTGAGTGGGCGAGCAAGGCCGAGCTTGGCTCGGCTCGTTTCCAGCTTTGATTACGGCGGTTCGGTAGAAGTGTAGAACATTGGAACTGCTAATGTATTAGTACTTAATTATGAATGTATGATGTGTCAGTGTAATCTCTAATATTGTATGAATTTGTAAACGTTCATATAATGCTATAGTGTAATCTGGTTTGGCACATTATTGTGTATTTTGAATTTGAAGGCAAAACTAAACAGTACTTCAGTTTGCCGCCAAACACACACAGTTGGCGTCAATTGTGCAATTGGGCTCAAGGATAAACTCAACCAACCAAATAGACTAGCGCCTGAATCAGGTCATGCGAAGCAAGAAACCAAACAGGTTCTTGACAGCCAGGACAACCTAGGAAATGAAACCAAACAGCGCAGGTTGGCCCTGTTGGGATCTTCCCATCTCAGCCTGGCTACAAAAAGCAGCCAGGCTGAGTTGGGCCACCCCAACCAATCAGGCCCTATATGGATTGTTTCTTTCTTGCTTACAGCATATAACTGTACCTACAGCTTCCATCCAGCATTCCAGCCAATGACTAACAACCAAGATAACAAATCTCCCAGATACTAGCTAGCCAATCAACTAACATATCTTGCCAACTAACAAGACAAATCCCTTGATCAATCTTATCCATAAGGCTCTTTATTTGTTGATTCCTTGTTCCCCATCTTGGGCTGTGAGCACCGCTGATACATGCACCCAACAAATGCATCCAACCATCCACAATAACACAATGCCATGATCGACAAAAAAAAAGAGCAACCTAAATCAACCACATCAGTGTGGTCGGTATATGATGCAACACATATAACCAAATTTGGCTGTTTTAAAAGGCTTATGGCTGGTATATGTATTAAACGATATAGACAAGATAGAATACTACAGCAACGGAACATCAGAAAGCACGTGCAGATTAAGAGATGTTCTAATTGGGAAGCATACCATGTGTTTTTTAATGAGATCATCACGCTCAAGTTCAGAAATTTCACCAAGCTGCAAGACTGATTCACATAAGACAGTTTCAGCTAAGTCCTTCTCTGGCCCTGTGCCACATCTGACAGCAATGCACATTCCAAAGATTGGAACGAAGTATCTCTTGATAATGATTGACAAAGGTTGAGATAAAATCTGAGTAACAAATATATATATATATATATATATATATATATAAGACTGATTAGAACACGGAAACAGCACTGCAAACACGTAAGTTTTTTTCTCAAAAAGCGCAGGAGAACTGCGCGCCATTATATTAAGAGGAAAAAAAGGTCTAAAGAAGACAAGATGGGGGGATGCTGTACTTAATCTTGGATATTTTCCTTTGATGGGATGAGAAAATTTAGCAGTTGATATGCATTTCAATAGGTTTATATGACCCCTACGTATAAACTAATGATATATTATGCACTAACTAGTCTTTTTGGAATAACAGTAAACATTCACCTTCGATATCCAATTCATATCAGCACCATCACCCCTGAGAATGAGAAAAGGGAGAAGCCATGAACTACAACGTTCAACAAAGTTCTTTGGCTCAGCAGACCCATAACCAAACATTTCTTGCACCTGTTGCATTAGCAGTATTGGACACTACATATTAAATACAGAAAAACAAAAAAAAGGTGATATTTAAATATAGTAACAAAAAAGTTACTAGCATATGGTCAACACGTAAGCACTAATTTTGACTTGTATGTGTTCTGAGTTTTGCATGTGCCGTGTGGGATAGATGTGTTTAATCACATCATTTTGTTATGTTGCATGATCATGTGGCTCTAATGTGTTGACATTGAGCCAGGTGGTTAAGAATTTGATTATAGTACATGCGTGTTAGTGGATCTAGTATGTATGTCAAGTTGTTAGCTAGCTTCGCACTGTTTCAGTGTGTAGTCACTAGCAGAAAACCAAAAAAAAGGTGTCTGCCGCCACAACTGCACATTGGATCTAGTATGTATGACCAAGGAGAAGAACTATTGCTTACCATCTAATTAATTACATCATCAAACACTCCTTTTTTTTGCGAAAACTCCTCGGTATTGATGTTTTCGTATACATGCACCAGTCTTTTTTTCTAGATGATGTGCACAGGGACCTAAACAGTCATTTATATCAGATTTCGGACCACAACTCAAATAGGACTATCAAAAATCAAAAACTCAATTTTGAAAATAGGACTATCAGAAGTGAATGGAGGGAGTATATTAGAGTGCTAGCGTTTGTCACGTGAGTTTGATCCTTTGATTCCAAATATTTTGGTTCCTTTGATTCCAAAATATTTTCAGCAATTCTAAGTTATGTTTTCAAGTCGTCCAACAAATCGCGATTAGTCGGCCAGGTCGGTTATTATGGGGCGATTAGAAGTATCGACCTGATTAGGTGTGCTAATCTTCTAGTCGTCCGTTTTGGACTACAAACGGACCATGCGTGTTATGTATTTTTGGGCCTCCTATTTTTGGCATGGCTACAGTTCCATATGAACAGCCACCGTCAACACCTCCGGTTTTGCATGACCCTTCAGTTGCAGCCAGGAGGCCTCTGCCACGTCGTTGGCCACACGCAGTACTCGGCCTCTGCGCTGGAGCGTGAGATGACGAGCTGCCGCTTGGCGGTCCAGAAGACGAGGTTGGCGTCCAGGAACACGACGTAACCGAAAGTGTCTGATATTGATGTCTGATATTGGTGAAATCTAATTGTAATAAGATAGTTATTGGATAGGTTTCTTAGTGCTTTTGTAAGCGGGCAACCCTAGCACTTCCTGGTGAATCTCATCGCTTTCTAAAAGCAGAGGTAACTCTTATCTTAAAAAATCATGTAAATTGAGTTAGGCAAATCTCACAAAAGGAATCATTTATATCACTCAACAGAGAAACCTCAATATCATGTTAAGAATCCATGCCGACATTTTTCGTTTTTTGAAGGAAATTATGGGGGAGAATCTATGATGATATCAGAAACATATCCAGAAGCATTAGAACTAAATGTTACCTCAACAAGTGAAATTAGATTCATTTCACAAGCAACCCATCGAAAAAGAATCGGGCCCATCACTTGGTCCAGATACTGCATACCAAAGAGGTAATCAAAATATGTAAACTGTAATATGTCAAAACAATTCATTCTCTTTTACAATAAACATAAAAAAACATGGATTCAGTTGGCACATTTGACACACTATGAAAAGCAACAAAAAGAAACTGTACACACTATACACTATAAAAATGTCCAGTCACCTTGCTTCTTGAAGCATAACCAAGCCTCCTTGAAATGGAATCAAATAATGCAAAAGCTAATTCTCTGAAAAGGAAGTAACCATAAAACTAAATGAAGCATCAAATTGGTTTCTGTTTACTGATCTTAAAAAATATTTTTGTACACCAACATAGACATGCTCATTGCTTGTAAAAAAATACCGCTGAGAAGGCTCTATAGCAGCCGCAGCAGAAATCATGAACAAACACTGCAACATCAGAAAACAGAGGACACAAAACTTAGTTGACTGAACAACTAAAATACGAACTGCATAAAGCATATATAGTATAAATCACTGATTGAACCAATACTTCTGAAACAATTCAATGTCGTAGAGAATTAGGGGACACCTCACACCCATTAATTGGGGGTGGATTTCATATATATAATTATATAGGCTTGTTGTGCAAGGAAGATACAGATACAAATCTGATGTATCAGATCATATCCTAATCGTATCTGTATCCTTTCTAATCTAACAGATTATATACATATCCTTTCCTAATAGTTGGCATGCGGGACAATCATAGGTGTTGTTGGGGTGATGGTGTATAGGTCCCCCGAGCTATTTCAACAAAGAATCACGCGTCAGGTTATCCTTGACAAGATAACCAAAGGAGTCAAACTCTATGGAACAGGGATTTTTTTCGTACGACGCCGGAGAGCTGCTTGTCAATTCATTAAGAAAGGAGTAAGAAAGGAACAAGGATACTGACGGACAGAGAGAAGGTTATGAACAATGGAAGGAACTACTAGGACGTTGTGCAAGGAAAGAGTGGTGTCCAGTGGAGAGAACAGAACCTTAGTAACCAGGAACTAGGAACTTGGCCACGTTCCTCGTTCCGGGAACGTGGGAACAATCTCGTTTCAGTAGTGTTAAATCCTAGTTTTTGTAGCGTACCACGTTCTCGTTCCTCGATCCCATCGATCCGGGAACCTGGTTACTAAGGACAGAACAGCCACGAGAGGCAACAAGGATGGTAGTACAATTGCCTATAGGGATGGAGTAAGGTGGTAGGAGGCGGGAGATGACAATACCATCCGTCGGGAACATGTGGTTTGTCGTGCCGGAATCCATGACCCATGGGCCTAGGTTCTGAAGAGCAGCTTGGTTCAAGGCAGCTACATGCCCGGCTTGATTCCAGGATTGAGCCGGTGGGGACACCTGCAGTGGTGCGAAGGCAGTGGGTGTCTGGTGAGCGGAGCCGAGAAGTCAAGAGAATTGTGGCCATCAGGCACCCGGTCCTCCAGACAGGTACCGTATATAAGAGGACTGGAGGAGCAGCAGGACGCAGCGACGAAGGCATTGTTTTTTGGGGTGTTGTCTTCAAGTGCTCAAATGCCTTTCAGCGGAAGATTTTGGAGATGAGAAACTTTTAATGCCATTGCTGGTTTGTAATCAGCTCTTACTCTAGCATTTATTTACAGTTGTGGTAGAGTGCAAATGGCATCAATTCATCAATTCAAATATGATGGTGTGTCGTCGCAATGCACGGGGCTTTGTACTAGTATATTAATAACAGCTATCCTTTTGTGTATAACACAAAAAACACGCCACCCTCTTTTTTAAAATAAATTTGTATTGCAGCAACGGCGCCTGCATGCATGTGCAACGTGGAACTAGTGCTGCATGCATGTGGGAATTTGATAAATTAGGAAAATTAGAAATCCAGCAGTTAGCTGCATGCATGTACCAGGGACGGCTCGAGCCTGTATGTGAGAGTGCGGCTCGCTGGTGCCAAATAGCGACTAATCACCCTGATCGTCGCCTAATCGCAACTAATCGTCTGATCGCCAGTGGCATCGATCAGACGATCAGGCGATATGAAAACAATGCTCCATAACAAAAACAGTTGGCAGAGAAAAAAATCAATCAAACACTACGACTAGCACATAGCTCTGTGCTTCTGTTGCACAATACAAGGTGTGACCACAAGGACATACCTCAACTTCAACATCCTCGCTATGCACAGCCAAATGAGCTAGTGTAATGAGAGCAGTTTCAATTACGAGAACAGATTGTGGACCAACAGCTAAGACTTCTCTAGCTGTAACTGGAGAAATATTTGAGAACTTCACCATCTTGGCACCAATGCTTGAGCTGATATAGGAAAACATTGTTAAGCTAACAATCACACTAAAGAGTACTAATAGTTAGATGTAAAAACTACCTGCGAGGGTAAGACAAACACCGAGCATTGTATTAAGAAGATGTTCTCACACAGGTCATGAAATCCCTGAACCCCCACCCCAGTCATACACAGTGGCACCATATCCTATGTGAGAACGACCGTCAGGGCCAGGCCTTAGACGTGCTTTGACTTGGGGCATACGAGGGGATTTTTTTCAACCCCAGCCTGAAATTCGCTCCCACGAGGAGTCAAACTCAAAACCTGAGGGGGTGCTACTCAGACCACCTAACCAACTCAAATAGAGGCCCTTTTGCACTAGTAGTTAAATGTCACAAGTATGATTCATTGTCAGTTATCATTTCAGTCTTGTACAGAAAATTAGGAGATAAATTGTTAGAATCCCGTATAGAGCTAGGTATTTTTCCTCCACTTCCCAAGCCGGCCGTCAGGCCTTCCCTGGCCGCCACCCTTCCCCAATCGGCCGCCAGGTCTCCCCTGTCCGCCACCCTCTCTCCCCCTTCCCCAGCCAGCCACCAGGCCCATCTCCTGGCCACCACCCTCACTTCCCTGCCATCACCCGCCGTCGAGCGCCCATGGCCTTCTCCACGATGTCCGCCGCGCCCATGGAAGAGGCCGCCGCAGCCGATCTGCGCACGCGTGCGGCTGGACTGGGCGTGCCCTTCGCCGCGTTGGGTGTCGCCGAACCAAAAGCCGTCAGCATGGCCACGGTCGACGCCCCCGCACCGCCGCGACCCTTGGCGCGAGCGCTGGTGCTCACGCCGGCGTCCTGGGCGCCCTCCTCCCCGCAGCCGACCTAGACGTGGCCCTGGCCGCAGCTGACCTCGCTGCTATGCGCATGGCTGCCATCGCAGCCAGCACGGTTGGCCCCTCTTCCTTCCTCACCAGCACAATCCCCATGGATGGGGTCCCAACATCGCCGGTCTCGCACCTCTCCCCGACGACCTCTCACCCGCGCAACAGCGCCCCCGTCGGGCTTCACCCTTGCTACTCCTGAGTCGATGGCCTCGTCACTGACTTCTCGTTGGTCGCTGCCATCGCTACGATCCAGGCCATTGTGGCTGCCTCGCAGGAGCGCGAGCGCGCCGCGTCCCTCGCACTGGAGCAGGAGCGAGCCATGGGCGCCGCCCTGACCGCACAGATGGCCACCACGCAGCGCCTCATCCTCGGCCACCCCCGGTCGCCTAGGCGGCCCCTCCGGTCACTCCTGAGGCTCCCCTAACCTCTGGACTTGACGATGACCACATCACCGCTCTCCACGCTCGGGTCGTCGGGCTGCACAACATCCGGTCCCTCGTGTCCATCGTGTTGGACCCGGCGTCCTCCCACTACTCTTGTTGGCAGGGGCAGGTCCTCCTCACGCTTCGACGATATGCTCTCGCTGACCACGTCCTCGACGACCCCGTCGCCCAATCGTCTCCATCCTGGTGCCTGATGAACAGTGTGGTGCTCTCGTGGTTCCACAGCACCATCACTGTCAAGCTACAGGACATCATCTGCGACTAGGCGGACACGGGCCAACAGGCGTGGCTCGCCCTCGAGGAACAGTTTCTCGGGAATCGGGACGCTTGGGCCCTCCACCTCGACACCAAATTCCACCAGTTCTCTTAGGGAGATCTCTCCATGGGGGAGTACTGCCGCTAGATAAAGGGCATGGCAAACTCCCTCCGCGACCTCAATGAGCCGGTCGTCGACCGTACCTTGGTGTTGAACCTTCTGCGTGGCCTCAGCCCCCACTACAGCCACATGAAGGCTCTCATTAAGAGGATCGTGCCCTTTCCCACCTTCCATGCCAGCCGAAACGAGCTTCTCCTCGAGAAGATCACCATGCTGACTGAGGCACCCGTTCAAGCCCCGGCCCTCTACAGCGCTCCTCCCAGCGGTCATGCACCCTGTGGCTCCTTGTACGGCTTCCACCACAACGGAGGTCGTCGCCCCCGCAAGGGCGGCCGCAGGGTGGCAGCTCCACCCGAGGTGGTCCCTCCAGCCAGGTGTGGCCGTCATTCTACAACCCCTGGACCGAGACCATCTCCATGTGGCCGGGTCAGGCCCCGAGTGCCTCCCGTCCTCCGACGCTGGCTCTCCTAACAGCACCTCCCTACGACGTGCCTCCGATGCATCCCTACGGCATGCCACCGACGCCCGAGCTCCCGCCCCAGGGGACCCCCACCTCGACTCCTTGGTCCCCGCTGGCTGGAGGATGGGACCACGCCTCCCTCACCGCCGCTTTCAGCACCATGGCGATGGCTCCACCCTCCTCTGACTGGGTCATCGACTCTGGTGCTTCCTACCACACCCACCCCCACTGTAGCCACGCTCTCTTGCTCCCATTCACCCCATTCTTCCCATCCCTCCTCGATCGTCGTTGGAAACGGATCCACTCTGCCGGTCACCTCAGTAGGTGCCTCGATTCTCCCTGGGCCATTCTATCTCAACAACGTTCTCGTAGCCCACACATCACACAATCTTCTTTCTGTTCGTCGGTTCACCACCGACAATTCTTGTTCCATTGAGTTTGACCCCTCTGAAGTGATTTCAAGTCGTCCGACTAGTCGCGATTAGTCGGTTCTGTTAGCACGACTAGGGAGGCTGACCCGATCTGCTCGACTAATCATCCGGTCGTCTGATTAGTCGTCGACTAAACGTGATTAGTCGTCCAATTTGGGTGGAGGTGATTAGTTGCCCTGGACTCCTAGTTTAGGTCAATAGTAAGTCTGTACTTGGCATTTATGTAGTAACTAGTAAGTCTGCAACTCTGCATCATATGAATTAGTGAGTTAGTGAGTACTGAGTAGTAACTGATGTTCAATTGTTCATGTTCTGAAACCTGCAATCTGAATTCTGTCTTCCAGTATTCATATTTGCTATATTTGGTAATTGGTATTGCTTCCTATATGCTATATTGCTATATATAATTGAGTTAGTGACTGATGTTCATGTTCTGAAATCTGAATTGTCCAGTTCCAGTATTCATATTTGTTATGTACTTAGGTTTGGTATTGCCTTCTATATGCTATATTGCTATATATATCAATATTATATACAAAGGTCCTACAAATATGCAGGAGCGCTGTAGGGACGACTAGGTCGACTAGGACCCGATTAGTCGACCTAGTCGTCGTCCTAATCGCGATTAGTCGCCTGGTCGCCCAGGTGTATCGACTAGCATGTCGCCCGACTTGAAATCATTGCCCCTCTGGTTTATCTGTGAAGGATCTGGCCATGAGGACCCCCCTCACCGGTTGTGACAGTGTGGGGCCACTCTACATGCTCCGGCCTTCCACCACCGGTGCGTCTCTGCCTCCTGTCCTGGTCTCCACCACCTCCTACACCACTTGGCACCGTCGTCTCGGCCATCCAGGACCCGACGTCATGACCAAGATTACCAGCAGTTTAGATCCTTCATGTAGTAGGAGACATTTTGAGGGTCTCTGTCATGCTTACTAGTTAGGCCGACATCCTCGTCTGTAATATCCAATTTGTAAGAGATAATATAAAAGGAGAAAAGTTATTTTCCTTTATCTATATGTGTGTGTTATCTCTATTCAACATCCCATGTGAACACCTCATTTAAACAAATAAATAAATAACAAAAGACACCCAAAAATAATACATGCATCATGCTGAGATTTTATTTTGTGTGCATTTTGTGACAATATAAAAATCATGTGAAAAGAAATATATCAAAGTTCAAAATAGAATTTAAATTCTAAAGGAATTCTAGAATTAAAAAAAAAGAAGAAAGTACTATACATATAGGATACAATAAATATATGAATTAATTAAATTAGGTTCATATATGTTTTTGAAAATTGTCCAGTTGATCTAAGTTTGAACTTTACACAAATAAATTCAAATTTTAATTTTAATTTGAAAGAGAAGGGAAAAGAAAATCTAAAAATAAAAGGAAAAGGGGAGTATTGGCTACTTGGGCCGAAGAAAGCCATTTTGGCCCACTTATCCCTCTACGCAGCCCAACATTCCACTCCGCGCCGTTGCACTGCGATCCCGGCCCTACCTGGCGGGCCGCATGGACCAATGGATGGGCGCGCGCATGAAGCTGGCGGGTGGGACCCGGAACCACTGTTCCTCTTCTCCCCCTTCTCAAGCGGAGCTAGCCCGTCGCATCTCCCTGGCGGCACGCAACTGATCCCCTATCAACCCGGCGCTAACGGGGGCCAGTGGGTACTCTAATCGCGGGTATAAAACCCTCCGCCCATGTACCTCTCGCTCTCCGTTGGGGATTACCGGTGTGCCACGTGATTGCCGAGAGTGGTGAGCTTGAGCCTTGACGACTGGCGATCTGCGGCGGCGTGGGTCTTGGAGCCGGGCCAGCGGGGCTGGGCCAGTGTCGCGCGCTTGACGTCGGGCGGATTCTATGTGCGTGTGTGCTGACCGGGGGAAAACCGAGCTTCTCCGCCGCGCGTCGAAAACACGGCTGGGCGATTCGGTACCCGGCGGCATCCCTAGCAGTATCACGGTAAATCGCACTCCCATAACCTTCCTTGCTAGTATCTTCCTGGCAATAGAACTTGCGTATGGTGATCGTTAGCCGCGGCACACTTGGTTCACGATCCGGCGGGTCGCGCCATGGACACCTTCTGCCATCGAACTCCCATGTGCGTGGGTAGAAGAAAGCCTTCTGGCCGTCGGATGCGCGATCTGTGGCTAGGTCCTTATTTGCCACTCGGCCACTCGCTTTAGTTGACAGCTACGCGTATCCGTTAGATCAAATCTGGGTGGTTCACCTCGATTTGAGACTAGCGCTATTTGGGATCGGTAGATCGGAATCTGAACGCTGGGGGTAGAAGACAAATCAGCGCCGTCCGATCCTCTGCGAAGGGTTAAGATTAGAAGAACATACCCCTTCGCGTAGAATTAGATCATGGCCGTTGGCGCTAGATCGTGCGCCTCCTATTAGATCGCGTGTATTTAAGATTTGGGCCGTAGATCGGGGATCCAACGATGGAGAGTGCATACCGGTTTGGTGATCACCAGATTAGATCAGAGGCGTTCGTTTCTAATCCAACGGCCCATGACCCACGGTACCCCTTAGCGGGTGCATTTTGTTAAAGAGCCCCCCGGGAAAAATGAAAACCAACCCGCAGTCTAACTTAACAATGCCCTGAGTCTTAAGAATTTTACCCCGAGACCCCTGCGCTTCACGGTATTTGGCGCCCAGTCCAGAGAAATAGGAAACTAAGAAAAATCAATTAGAAAATGACTTTTAGTATTAAATTATTTGCAGAAACTTGCTAAATTCATAGAAAATTCATATAAACTCCAAATTAACCCATTCCAGTTTCTAAAATTTTGTAATATTATTGTTTATCACCTAGAGTCTCTGTTTTGACATGAAAACAGCAGTAAAATTAATTTCTCACTTAATTATATATCAAGCACATAAAACCTTTGGAAATTTATAATTTAAAATCCATAACTCCAAAATTAATGATTCCTGTTCCTAGGTTCTTATTTTAATGTGTCGATTTTTATTATGTATTTTGTTTACATGTTTGGTGTGATGTTAATTTCTCCTTTATACTGTGCTTGTTTGTATTGTGACGAGTAGAAGAGCCTGTGACTGAGGATCCTGGTGCCCAGCAGATAGAAGTTGCTGAGCAGGAGCTCATTGAAGTCAAGTTGTGCCCTTGACCACTTTTTACCCAATAATGTTCTTTAATACCACTTATTAATGCATAGGTTTAATTTTGATGGGACCCAATAGGTCACCCTAGTCTGTTTATCCATTTTACCTTGTTTACCCCTGAATCATTTGGGTAGTTATGCTATTGCTTTACATAGTTTTGGGTTAATATTTCATTATATCCATGTTCCAATTATTCTGTTATTTTATTTATGTTCATGTCAAGATCATTATCTTTAATTGGAACATGGAGTTTAACTTGAGAAGCACGTGCCACCACAAGGGAGGAATGGGACCCCTTGGCTAACTAATTAGGAAAGCTAGTGGAAGACTACCTTATCCGAAAGAGGCAAAGGCAGTAGGGGAGTTGCATGCAGGGAGGTTCTCGGGTTGATTTTGCTGCGATGGCGGTCAGACGGGGGATTCTTGCAAGTGCTCTTCCTATAAACTGTAGCGAGTTTTCGGAAGCTAGTGGAACTTTGTAAAGGCCTCGTAGTGTTGTCCTGCCTCGCTTCCTTGGTAGAGGTGTATGGGAGTCGCGATCACTTAGCAGATTGGTAACATGACTTGTGGGTAAAGGGCACAACCTCTGCAGAGTGTAAAACTGGTATACTAGCCGAGCTCACGGTCATGAGCAGCTCAGGACTCTTGCATGATTAAATATGGAACTTAAATTCAATTTGTCATTTGCATTGCATGGGATTATTCATTAATTTTGTTCTATTATTCTTATTATGGTTTGGTATTTACTTACATTTAGTAACTGCTAATAAAACTTAACCAACTTATTAAAAGCTATGCTCAGCTTTAACCCCTATTGTTGATCAGCCTTACACATCACATTAACTCCCACCTTTGGTGAGTTCATGCCCACTGGTTTCCCCACAACTTGTTAAGCTATGATCATGTGTGAGCTCACCCTTGCTGTCTCACACCCCCTCCCCCACACACACAGGAGAAGAACAGGTGGTTCAAGAGGAGCCACACAACGAGGAGTTTGATCTGATCTAGGTGGCGTCTCCCAGTTGACTTATTGGCGCCAAAGATGGCTTTTAGTTCGATTTATATCTATCTTTTATTTTGTAAGACTTCTGCGATATAATAAGTACTCTGATGTTATTGTGATATTTATCTTTATACATTTTGTTATTATATATGTTGTTTTCTTTGGCGCATGTATGAGATGCACCCGGCTTTGTCCCTTAAATCCGGGTGTGACATCGTCTCCCATTTACTACTTCTCGGGCTGAGCAGGCTTTTGACCTTGTTCATTGTGATCTCTGGACCTCCCCTGTACTCAGCCTATCTGCTTATAAATACTATTTGGTGATTTTAGATGATTTTTCTCATTTTCTTTGGACTTTTTCTCTTCGGTTTAAGCCTGACACGATCAGCACCCTCACACACTTCTTTGCCTAGGTATCCACCCAGTTTCCTCGCCCGGACCGTGCCCTACAGTGTGACAATGACAGCAAGTTCGACAATCACGTCTCTCGTTCTTTCTCGTTCATGACGTCCAGTTGCGTCTCTCGTGCCCCTACACCTCTCGTTCTTTCTCATTAATACGTGGGGCGGACAGTCTTTCCCCTACCGGCCGAGTTTTGAGTCAGAAGTCGGTAAGTGTTCATCATATGAATATTTAATTCTCTTCTAAAAGTTAACACAAAACCATCAAATCATAGTTGTCAATACCTACCAAACATCATTAAATAATTCATTGTGCCCTTCCCATGTTTGGAATAACACGACGATTTGCCTAGCCAAATACAACCTGACACGGTAATCAGCATCATGCAGCATGTCAAGCAAACAGCCGATCAAATCCTGCAATTATAATACAGATATCAAATTACTAATGTAGTGGAGTACATTTCAATGGCGATTCTGTTGATAAAAGCAAGATATAAGAATCACCTGGGCAACATCAGGGAACAGGCAAACAAAGGAGGAGACACAATCAATGAGCTTGATGCGAGAAAACCAATCTACAGAACTTATGTCTGTAGCCCTATTCACCAAGTCAAATAAGATATCCTGGTTCTGCAGATAGTGGAAACATATCTATCAGTCAGTTGGAGGATAGAACATGTAAGCCACTCACTGAAATTAACAGCCAATCAAAATGATTGTGTTTCTCTTAATTAGTGAATATTTCAAGACTAAAGAAATGACAGCCAATTTAATCACATGATTTATTCTGACTTAAGTTTCTAATGGTTCACTCTGAGACCAAAATGTCCAATCAATAAAAAAGGAAACCGCACCAAACAAACTCGTGTTCAGTCATTGAAACCTTGAATGTATAAATAAAATATGACAAGACAGTAAATTATATAACGTGTAAAATACATAAATACCAACCTCACTGAAAAACACTTCGCGTCCCGGTTGCTTTCCATCAGCATTCTGTCCACCATGGATAGCTATCAACGCTTTTAATAAAGCATGTATGTGAGTTAAGCACTCTGCAGGTCCAAGTAATGAACTTGCACCTCTGTCCCTCGTATCAACTATAAAATGGACCTGCATGATCGATGCCAACATGTTAAAAATCACATAAATGCCTGGTTGAATTAAACATGTAAGCCAACAACATAAGTACTAATTTTGTCTAATTAAAGATATGAGCTATAGAGTACCACTGAAGATACAGTTTTAGATGACGCAGAGATGTTTCTGCAAAGGTTAAGCAAGATGGCCTGGCGAACCTGCAAAATGAAACCAGGTATTACCAGGATAGCATTGAAATAAAATTACAACAATATTAAGCAGCTATCATCAAAAAAAATTACCTTCACGTCACCTTCTTTATCCACCAAGCTGTACAAAATTTCCCATGTATGAAGTGATGAAACTGAGAAAAAATTTGAAATAATGCAAACTAGATCTAGCTTCCATTCCAAAGGTCGTAAGAAGCTACCCATACTTCCACTCGCACTAGCTGTGACAGAATCTACTTCACCAGAGTCCATCACATCAAGATCCATATCAGCAACACTACTTTTACAGTCCAAAACAGGATTTAGGTCCTCTAAGTTGATACTAGATGTTGGTAGCACTTTACCAGTACTCTCTGCATCAAAATTGCTCACTAAACTAGAGATCTGACAAAACAGCTGAGAAATTGCCACCAAGAGTTCATCAAGTAATTCAGTAATGCTTTTGATAACAACAGAACAAACTCCATTATCAACTCTTGACAGATTAAATATTGGAGAAGACAGTAAGCTCTTGATTGAGGAGAAAGCAGAGCCCATTGTATCCAATGCTGAAATTATGTTAGTAAGACCATGAGAAAGTTCATCATTCTTCTTCACAACAAATGACACAATATGTTTTAAAATATTGGTGATATAATCTACTGTTTCTTGCAAAAATGAAGATTTTTCTTCCATGGTCCTGAGAAAACATCACATAACACCAAAAGGATGTTAGGCATACTGAAAGACGACCACTATAAGACTCATGGGCACTACGTGACACTCAAGTTATAGCTTGAACCATAAACAGATTGACAGCAGTCAAACAAGAACCGATTGGTGCACTGATCTGATTTGCTAGAAAGACTGGACATGTGTGTGAACCTGGAATAAATGGGATGAATGCCAGTTTTATGGAACCACTGGAAAACAGCCTATTGAACAACCCGGTCAACCAGGCTGACAGCCGTGGACAGGACCCAGCCTAGGGCAAGACTTCAGGAAATAGATGCATAGGAATAGAAAAATGAGGGAGGATGGGTCCCACTTATGGGACAATGCCTCCCAATTGCAGCAAAAATTATCGCTGTCAGCTCAAGGCAAAACTAATTCTTGAAATACGGTGCTTAATTTCATTGGGCGCAAAAAAATTTCCTAGAGATGTAAATGTTGTACCACTAACATTAAAATACAAAGCAGACCAGGACACTAAAATAAAACAGATACCTTGACAACAATGCACAATGAATCAGATTGCAGAGAAGTGAACAAACAAGAACAAGATTATTCAAGTCCACTTTCTCAAACTGCTCATTTGAAGCCACAAATCCTTTCATGAATTCCATGAGCTCTAGGAGCATTGGTTGCTGGATAGTCCCCGGAAGATGTATAAGGTGGCATTTATGAGACATAACCTGTAACCAATAAAGCATCTTCTGTGACTTTATCAGTAGAAGTCAAACAAAAACTATGTTTCAAGAATAATAAAAAACTCGGCCGGGGATGGAAAGACCGCCCTCCTGGTATTATATTAAGAGACTGAAACAATGGTCCCGTCCGAGAAAATCTCCGAACCCTGGCCCCCCATCACTAACGGGGCGGCGTCAACCGTCCACTCTGCAACATCCCAACTGGAGGGTGGCACACAGGACATCGTAACCCGAGAGCGGATGGGGCACAGCGAGGGGATTTTTTTAACCAAGCCTGAAAATTCGCCCTCAAGGGGGATCCAACCCAGGACTTGGAGGTGCTACTCGGAAACCCTTAACCACTAGGCTAGAGGCCCTTTCACTGTTTCAAGAATAATCTCTAGGACCACCAAAGTCTGGCTTACTAAAACAACAAACTATGGGTTTAACCATCGCTAAACTTTATTGAACCATACAAAATAACAAGCATTCCAGGTGGAATCAACCACTACGATGGTGCTTGCAACAAATGACAGTATGGCACTAATATTTTTTTTCGAAAGCGCGGGAGAACTGCGCATCATTATATTAAGTAGAAGGAAAAGAGGGTCCAAAATAGACCCCAGTACAAAAAAAAACTATGGAGGCCATTTTCTTACTAAGACAACTTATGGAGAGATTTAGAGAACAAAAGAAGGACCTGCATATGGTCTTTATAGACTTGGAGAAGGCTTATGACAAAGTACCTAGGAGTGTAATGTGGTGGGCCTTGGAAAAACACAAAGTAGCAACAAAGTACATTAATCTTATTAAAGATATGTACAGTAATGTTGTGACAAGTGTCCGAACAAGCGATGGGGACACCGATGACTTTCCAATTAACATAGGACTACATCAAGGGTCGGCTTTGAGCCCTTATCTTTTCGCTTTGGTGATAGATGAGGTCACAAGGGACATACAAGGAGATATACCGTGGTGTATGCTTTTTGCCGATGATGTGGTACTTATTGAGGAGAGTAGGAGTGGTGTCTCGCAAAAGTTGGAATTGTGGAGGCAGACGCTGGAAGCAAAAGGTTTTAGGCTTAGTAGGTCTAAAACGGAGTATATGAAGTGTGATTTCAGTGCCATGGGGTATGAAGATGGCGATGTTAGTCTTGATGGGCAAGTGGTACCCAAGAAAGACACTTTTCGTTACTTAGGATCAATGCTTCAGAAGGATGGAGACATCAATGAGGATGTCAGTCATAGAATTAAAGCTGGATGGTTGAAGTGGCGGCAAGCGGCGGGTGTCTTATGCGACCCCCGGGTGCCACACAAACTAAAAGGCAAATTCTACAGGACAGCAATCCGGCCGGCTATGTTGTATGGAGCAGAATGTTGGCCCACTAAAAGACGACATGTCCAACAACTATGTGTGGCAGAGATGCGTATGTTGCGCTGGATATGTGGCCACACAAGGAGAGACCGAGTCCGGAATGATGATATACGAGAGAGAGTAGGAGTGGCGCCAATTGAGGAGAAGCTTATGCAACATCGTTTGAGATGGTTTGGACATATCCAACGAAGATCTGATGAGGCACCAGTGCATATCGGAATAATTAGGCGTCCCGAGAATGTGAAGAGAGGTAGAGGTCGACCAACCTTGACGTGGACAGAGGTTGTGAAGAGGGACCTGAAGGAGTGGAATATTGATAAAGAGCTCGCCGTGGATAGGAAGGGGTGGAAGTGGGCAATTCACGTGCCAGAACCTTGATTTATAGTTTCGCTTTTCCTCTTTAATCGTTTGATCTTTTCTTGTGCCCATTTAGATCTTGCTGGTTCTTGTGGGTTTTATCTCTTTTATGTGTTTCCCCGTTTCGTCGTTTTTCGGTTCTCCTTTGCCTTTGTTTCCCCTTTTTTTTCTTTGGGGGTTGAGCTCTGAGGTTTTCATACGGGGTTTCATCTCTAGCCTACCCCAACGTGCTTGGGACAAAAAGGCTTTGTTGTTGTTGTTGTTGTTGTTGCAAGATACTTCATAACTTCGATGAGGAAAGGCCAAGAAACTGAGTCAAAAGCCTTAGTAATATCAAGTTTTAGGAGAAGACGTGGTCTTCTCTGTTGATGGAAAAGTCTAGCCGTTTGTTGGACCAACATAAAATTATCCTAAATGAAACGTCCCTTAATGAAGGCACTCTGAATCGGAGACACCATATCATTCAACTTTTGATTTAACCGGTTGGCCAATAATTTTGTAATCAACTTTGCAGCACTATGCACTAAACTGATTGGCCTAAAATCTTTGACTTGCACAGCCCCATCATGTTTTGGGATTAAAGTAATGTAGGCCAAGTTCAACAAGCCAAAGTTGTCAAACCTCCTGTTCCAAACCACAACAACTACAGCCATAAGGTCCATCTTGATAATGTTCCAACAAGATTTATAGAAACGCCCAGTGAAACCATCGGGACCTGGGGCCTTGTCATTAGGTAAACTCCTAATTGTATTCCAAAGTTCAAGTTCTATAACAGGCTCATCAAGGTGTGCAAGATTGTAAGTTGGAATGTGCATCGCCTCCAAATTAATAGTATGCTCCCTATCCCCACACTCACCAATCAGCCTAGCGTAGAAACTGTCCACCACAACTGCTTTTTCATCGTGACTAGTGAGAACGTGATCTCCGTTCATCAGCTGTGCAACAAAATTCTTCCTTTTCCGATGTCGAGAGTGCATATGAAAGAGTTTGGTGTTAGCATCCCCCTCTTTAAGCCATGAGATCCTCGATCTCGATCTAGCAATGGTCCATTGAAGCGATGATAAAAACAGGGAGTGTTTTTTCATCAAATTTCTTAACCAGATTTCAGCCAAGGACAAGGATCTACTATCCTGCGCTATTTCTAGTCTATGCAGAATTTCCCTTGCCAAAGCCAACTCAGTCCTCACATGTCCCACATGCTTCCCACTACAAGATTGCAACTTCCTAGCTGTAGCTTTAACTTCAAGTTCAGAGTCATGAAAGGGCAATTTACAGCTGCCACAGATTCCCAAATCTCCTGGACAACATCATGGAATCCCTCCAGATTGGACCAAAAAGCTTCAAAACAGAATCGTCTTTTACCCATTTTATTGTCTCTAATGCCAAGCAGCAGGGGGCAATGATCAGAACCTTCAGAGCCAGCACTTTGAAGGACATTGGGAAATGTCTTCCCACTCCACTGAGCAGAGGACCCTGTCAAGCTTAACAAGGACAGGACTGTCTTGCTGATTTGACCACGTATATTTACGCCCGTATAGTGGAACCTCTTTGAGACTCAAGTCCTCAACCAACTTCCTAAATCTCCCCATCATAGCTTTGTTAATATTTGAGTTGTTTTTGTCTCAAGCCCTGTAGATGAGGTTGAAATCACCAGCAATCAACCAAGGTCCAAAACAAGCAGCTCTAATGTCTCAATTCTTGAAGAAACAACATCTTATCACAGTTACTTTGAGGGCCATAAACACAAGTTAACCACCAGCAGCGATTATGTTCATTGCAGAATTGAATTGAGATGTTGTATCTGTCAATCCTAGACAACCCAGTCACTCCCAGATGGCGCTTCCAAGAAACCAGAACGCCACCACTAGCACCACTAGATGGTAGAAAGGAGAACTGGCAGAAGTCCGAACCCAAGGCTGCTAGAATAGTTCTTGTAGAGATGACAGCCATTTTAGTTTCCTGGAGACAAACCACATCAGCTTTAGAGGACAAAACCAGATTCCGAACTGAGTTTTGACGATCAGCAGAGTTAAACCCCTCATATTCCAACATATAATTTTGCCAGGATCCATTGTAGACAATTATAGAACGCAACCCAAAAAGAAAACAGCCGCACTACGGGAAGAGATTCCCCGGAGTCTTCCAGCCGAAGTGAGCCGCTAACGCTTCAACATGACTTTGAGTTAAGGAATGTTGAAAAAGATTCTCATAGTCCTCAACAGCTTGCTGGTTGATGCCTGCATTCTCTGTGATGACTTTCAGAGTCCTCATTACTTGTTTTGTGGCTCTGTTCTCCAGATCCTGCATGTTGAATTCAACCCCTGCCCCTGCAACCCGTCGGCTCCGTCGTAGCGTAGTACCACTAATAGGCACACTGAAAAGTTTGATAAAGTCTTTTTGACTAAACTGCTTCCAGTTGCTTTCTATAAAACCAAAGGAAACTCTCTTCTAAGAAAAACTGATTCCATGCAAAAGTGGAAATTGTACATTAGTTAGTTCATGGTGAGTTCCAGGTTTGATGAGCTTACAATGACCAACAAAACAGGGAAGAAAAGAAGACACGCTGCTCAAAGCATGCTTTCTTTTAAATCAACATGTGGGAGGGTTTTATATAGTTTCATTGATGAAAGATATTCTAGTTACAACACGAAAAACCTAGTTGTCAAAAAATGCTTCAACCTCAGGTTCAAACCAAACAAAGGAGAGACGAGGAAAATATAAAAGATTATACTGTCAGGCAAAGTGTTATTTAACATTCACAAGAACTAATAGCAAAGCTACAGAGAACAATGAGTAAAGCACCTTGGTACAAGTATACAGAGTGATTTCTGACAAAGCTTCCACAGAGTAGGGTAGTTCATCTTTAAGAACCCAGTTATCATCCTCAAGAGACATCTAAAACAAATCAAATTGGCACTAAGTGAATAACAACATAAGTTCAGAAGCACACTACTGTAATCTGTAAAATCTTGTGATGACAAACAAACAATATACCTTGGAATAAATTTTACAATGACCAAACAGTTGCAATATATCCGATGAATTAATTACTGGTGATGAAAAGCCAGCACACAGCGAGAAAATAGCTTCAGGAATGATAACAACATTTTGTTCATTCAAAAGAGAGAATTCCTGTCATAAAAAATGAACCAGTGATTCAGCTTGCAAATCTCAAGGAAGAAATAAAATGGATGACCCATTCCACATGAAACTTACCGACGGACATAGTGGTGCATAGCATAACCACAAAAGGCAACAACATACACTATTGCTGTCCATTTCAACCCCCCCCCCAATTCGTCATTAGTGTTAACCCAAATAGCAAGCTTTTCTTGGGATTAAAGATGCAAACACACATTCACCACTACACATGCACAGCAAACTCACCAATCCAGGAATGCCAATAATCAGAAAATTAAATACATACAAGGGAACATTCTTTAGCACTACATTGACCCACATGTGTGTAAGGGTGTCACCAGGATTTGGTAGTTGGAAACATGCTCACAAATCAACTACTTCTGGCTCCCAATACCTAAACTATAAGCAGCATTGTAGTATATACACCTTCCGTTCCCAAATTTAGGATATTTTAGTTTTGTTGTAAGTCTAACTACTCTGACTTTGACCAAATTCACAGAAAAATACGCCAAAACCCCAAATCTACAACATCAAAATAGTTTCATTAAATCCACCATGAAATATGTTTTGACAGTGCATTTTTTTGGTATTGTAGATGTCAATATATTTTTCTATAAACTTGGTCAATGTTAACTAATTTCTTGGACATCACATGTCATCAGTGGACCCCAACAGACAGCCCGCCCCACACCAGTGCCACCTGCCCACCACCCTTCCACGAATTTCCTGGTGTTTGGAATTGAACCCAACACAACAAGAGCAACATCAACTTTATTCCTGTCCTCAAGATCCTTTACCCTATCATGAATTAGCTACCACAAATGGGTAACTGAGTAAAATATTTAGTTCCATCTTTAAAAAAATAACCTAAGGCCAGGCCAGGTGGAGTGGTGAAATTTGTCTCACTGAGTCACCAGGTTGCGGTCTGAAGCAGCCTCACCGCATTTGCGGGGTAAGGCTTGCCTCGGTTTATCCCTTCCCTAGACCCCACTCATGTGGGAGCCTCCAGCACTAGGTCTGCCCCTTTTTTCTTTAAAAGAATAACTGCACAGAATGTTTTACAATTTCTGATCCAAAGGGACGAACTACAAAACCGACCCATTCGTCTAGAACTTGTTTTTGATGAACAGATGGCATAAACCATAAACAATACTTGCTGCTAGCACCGGAAGAAGGAATACTCAAAATGAAAGGAAAAAAGGACTTCCTTTTTGAATTGGTTGGATCATAATGCCAATGAATGGAAGAAAATAAGTATTCCCTCCGTTTTTTTTTATTTATCACGGTTTAGTTCAAAAATGAACTAGCGGGCGACAAATATTCGAAAACGGATGTATTTTTTTTTCGAATACGCAGGAGAGCTGCGTATCATTGAATTAAAATAGAGGAAAAACGGCCTGAGGCCCAGGACAAACAGAACACACACAAAACAAAAACATACACTCACACCCACAAAACACACACAATAAATAACAAACTCAAAAGGTGGGGGAAAATTGCAAGGTATCTTCAATCCCGAAGCTACTAAATATGATTCAGAAAATTTACCTCTGTATATAAATGTTTAAAAGAACAATTTGATGTTTATGCCTATACTGTTTTATCTTTTTCCTAAATGGTGCACTATTGCGCATCAGTTCATTTAAATACCACCATCGGAAACATGAACCTACACTCTAGAACATAAAGGGCAGACCCAATGCTACAGGCTCCCAAATGAGTAGGATCTGGGGAAGGGGTAAACCAAGGCAAGCCTCCACCCCTCCCCCCAACACACACACACACACACAAATGAAGAGAGGCTGCTTCGAACACGCAACCTGTAGACTCAATGAGGCAGCTCTCACCACTGCATCATGCCTACCCTTCATACTCTAGAATATATATGAAGCAAAATAATGAACTCACTTCTCAAAAGCTGGGGCTGCTGTCTTTGCCAGGCAAGTATGGGCTGCTGTCTTTCAAAAGCTGGGGCTTCCATCTTTGGTTCCGCGACCCACAGATGACTGTTTTCATCCTGGTGGAGCAGAACAAAGAGACAGATTTCCAAGGAATCGAGGAAAGGAATGAATACTGTCATTACTCTTGTCGCCTGGGAGCTCTGAAAGCATAGAAATGGCTGTGTGTTTAATGGGCTGCAACCTGCTGTTGGTAGGGCATTACAGCGCATCTCATCGGAGTATGCTGTGTGGTGTGCTGCAGGGCCCAGTGGGCTCAAGGAGTTGGCCCTGGGTCGTTTAGATTTGTAATGTTTTAGGGCTGGTGGGTGTGTGGGGTGGGGTCCCCCCCCCCACTGTTTTGTATTGCCGTTTCTTCCCTTATTAATATAAGGCGCAACTCTCATGCGGGTTCGAGAAAAAAACTCACTTCTCAAGAAGCATAGAACATTTGAACAAATTTGAAACCACAAATATAACGAAAAAGAAGTTGCTTAGAAAATATCAAAAGATCACCTTTGAATGAATTAACTCCAAAGTTGACCTTAGCAGAGTCTTCCGAACAAAGATAGAATTGGATAAGTCACCCTGCAGGGTGCGATATTAAAGAATGGAATCATTCTTTTTGCATATTTGAAATAAAGAATAGATAAATAGTAACTAATCCACCAGTGACTGCAGTTGTAACAGGGTAATGTGATCAGATAATCAGAACTAGTATACCAAACTATTAGGGTGATTTGGCTTTTTGCTTTCGATTGTTTCTATTGATACACATTACTACATTAGCACATTAGCTCTTATATGCACTGATTTAGGGCTTGTTTGTTTACCCCCAAGATTATATAATCTAGCTTAAATAAGTGAGAGGTAAACAAACAACCCAAATTATTATGTGGATTATGTAATCTAGATACCTAGATTATGATAATCCATAAGCAAGTCAATAGGTGCTTATATAATCTATAAACTGGATTATATAATCTTGTAGGGAAACAAACAGGGCCTTACAATAATCAGTTCAAGATTTTAGTACACAGTACCCAAGACTACAAGTTTAAAATTTTTCTCAGGCTAAAAGGCAAACATCTGTGTTCTATTTGTCAAGAGGGTACCACAGAAATTAAAAGGCAAGTTTTATAGGACGGCAATTAGACTTACTATATTGTATGATGCAGAATGTTGGCCTAAGACGTCATGTTCAATAGATAAGTGTCGCGAAAATGTGTAAATCGTATTAGATTTGTGGTCATACAAGAAGTAGTTGAGTCTGGAACAGTGATATACGTGATAGACTAGGGGTACCACCAATTGAAGAAAAACTTGTCCAACACCGATTGAAATAGTTTGGACATATCCAACACCTATTGAGATGGTTTGGACATATCCAACACCGATTGAGATGATTTGGACATGTCTAACAAAGACCTCCAGAGGCACCAGTGCATAGTGGCATCCTAAGGCGAGTGCGCGACGGTAATGGGAAGAGAGGCAGAGGAAGACCAAAGTTGACATAAAAAGAGCAGTAAAAGAAGACTTGAAATGATGGAATGTACCCAAAGATTTAGCTTTGAATAGGAGCGAATGAAAATTAGCTATCCAAATGCTTGAGCCTTGATTTGTGACTTATATTGGGTTTCAACTCTAGCCTTTCTCAACTTGCTTGGGACTAAAAAAGGCTTTGTTGTTGATGATGATGATTACAGACAAATTAGGCCAATAATGACAAATGGCAGCATATGCATTGTACAATAACTCCGCAAGCAGCTAAGTGTACATGAATACATGATAGCTCTAAAATAACTGGCAATGCTATCTGTGATTGTTGAGCCATAAACAACAAAAAGGTACAACAACAAAGCTTCCATTTTAATAATAGCAAAGTTTGCTAGATAATCAAATCAACTGAAACTATTTCCGAATTCCGATACAAATTACAAGATTGGAAAATTGGTCTCACAGAAATGTTCTATTTTATGTCCAGTCCTGGTGATTTAACCCGAATTACAGGAGTATGATTTAGGAGTACTTATACTTTAAAAATAGAAGAATAGTTGAAACAACATTACGAGCAGTACTCACCATAGTGGCACAAAGGAGCAAAATAAGCAGTACAACGTAGCTAACATACCTGAAAGCCTATCCTCGAGAAGTAACAGGCAACAAAATACAGAGCAGACCTGAAGGAAGAACAAGGAGCAATAAAGATTGTTAAATAACTTCTGTGGTAACCAAGATGAAATTCTAAACATTTAAGTCGGTATTATCAAGAACACTGGAAATGACTAGGTAAAAACATTTAGATCAGTAAAGTACTAAAGGAAAGGCGGAGCAAAGATGACAGACATATCACAGAATATTTAACAAATGAATCGATGGACCTATTATGCTGCCACGAAGGTGGCTTCAGCTGTTGCAAGGAATCAATGCTCAATGAGTTATTTATTTCCAATTGCAACCAACCATTCAGTTCTTGGTATAAGCAAACACTTCACAATAAGTTTGCAATTTGAATGTAGGTTCAAAGCCTTAAACTTCAATGAATCTATAAACTTAACTAGATCAAGGTTTATGAGATCAATATTCTCCACTAGTTCCTATAAAAAATTGCCTTCATTGACTTGAAGAACCTAAATAGCTCACAAAATGGTAAGATTTACTTTTTTTCTCGAAATGCGCAGGAGAGCTGTGTGTCATTTCATTAAGGTAGAAAGGAAAAGTAACAAAACAAGTTGAGAAAGACCCAACTTAAAAAACAAAGACTCGTCACCCACCCTTAAGGCGCCTAAAACTAATGCGCCAAAGGGGACACCTAAAACTCCATGACCAGTGCTCTGTTGAGAAGCTCCTGAAGCTTTTTTGCTCCTGCCCGACACCAAAGAATGCCTTCTGCGCTGACAGCCCTCAAGACCTCCTGGATATTTGGTGTATCGTTGTTAAACACACAAGAGTTGCGGTGTTTCTAAATTTCTCAAGCCACCAAAATTATTAAGGAGTTGAGACCCTTTCTCAAATCTTTAGGAGCTGCTAAGATTGTCTTCCACCACCATTTAGAGAACTGACCAGGAGGTGATATAGAAGTTGGCATCAGTGCTTGAAGCCCCAGGTGGTCAAAGATTTTGGCCCAGATTTGCTGAATATGGATACAACCAACCAGGAGGTGGTGAATAGATTCCTCAGACTGATCACACGGCGGACAAGTCTCTAGATGGGGCAATCCTCTCTTTGCAAGACGGTCTGCAGTCCACAAACGGGTATGCAAAACCAGCCAAATAAAGAACTTGCAACTGGGGAGGGGGGGAGCCCAGGTTTTCCAAATTCTTCTCCATTCTCCATGGGCCAAACTTAATAGAGCCAATGAAGTAGGCAGCATATGCAGACTTACTTGTATAATTCCCAGATTTGTTTAGCTTCCAAAAATATTTATCTGACTCCCCTTGCTGCAGCACCACTCCATCTACCAAATCCCACACCTGTAGGTACTCAAAAAGGACTGGAACTGTGAGAGCTCCCTTGATGTCCTCCAGCCATTTTCGATTCTGAATTGCTTGGGCCACCGTCTGTCTTTTTGCTATTCGTTTTGGTACAGCTTTGAATAGGTTTGGGACTCAATCCAATGATAAACCCGACTCAGTAGATACACATACCCCTTGGCTATTTCAAATAATCCTTACAAAACATAAATAATAGTCTTTATGAAACATAACTACATAAGTAATTCAATAACCTACATAAGGCAATATCTTTACAGCACAACACTCAAAGGACTTACTACTGTTGCAGACAACAAGTAATCTCACAAAACTGTCTCTAAACTAATCGTCACAAAATTTATATCTTATAATATGTTCAGCAATTTTCTCCCCATTTTTTTTTCTCGAAACACGCAGGAGAGCTGCGTATAATTTATATTAAGAAAGAGAAAGGTCTGAGAACAGACCGGGGTACAGACGACTCCTTACGGGGGTCGAAAACACAAATACAGAAACACACTCATCCCTCATCTATGACACAACAGCAGGCCCTCCTAGACTTAAGGCCATAAGCCCCTAAGCCCTCTAGCCCCGGCCATACCCCACAGCGTAGCATCCTCGTGGATGTGCTGCAGGATATCTCTAGTGCTCGGGGAAGCTCCCTCGAAGACACAAGTGTTTCGATGTTTCCACAGCCACCAAGCCACAAGGATTACCAACGTGTTAAAACCTTTTCTCTTCTCTTTAGGAACCTGGCCCTCGGCATTGCTCCACCAATCTTGGAAAATCATTTCCTCAGGCCCAGGTGCCAGATATTGCAGCCCCACTTTACACCACACCTGCCATCAAATGTTTCTAGAGAACACACAAGAGAGCAAAATATGCTGGACTGTTTCTTCATGTTGATCGCAAAAGAGGCATTTGTCATGATGATCCATACCTCGCCGGGCCAATCTGTCAGCCGTCCAACACCGGTTGAGAGAGGCTAGCCAAATGAAGAATTTACATTTTGGAGGAGCCCAACTCTTCCAAATTCTTTTAGCCGGCTCAAAGGATGTTGTACCGTTCCAAAAGCTGTTATAAGCCGTCTTAGAGGAATAAAGGCCAGAAGCGCAAGGCACCCAAATGTGGACATCAGGAACTCCTGTCTGTAAATGAACATCCTGAATTAGATCCCAAACCAGCAGGAACTCCCTGATGACAACAGCAGTCAGACCCCCAGAGGTATCCTGAATCCAACTATTATCAGCAAGAGCCTCCTGCACCGTACGGCCTGTCCTGACCCTACTCGGAATACGACTGAATAGGTAAGGGGCAAAAAATGCAATAGATTGTCCTTGAATCCATCTATCCATCCAAAAGAGGGTTGTGGCACCATCCCCCACAGAAGAGTGAACCGAGGCCCGAAAGAGAGCTTCAGCATTTGGATGAACTTTTATGTCAAACTCAGTCCATGGTCTCTCTACCTAAGTTTTTCTGAGCCAGAGCCATCTCACATTAAGAGCCCAACCAAGGATTTCCAGGTTGTGAATACCCAAGCCGCCAAACTTAAGCGGACGACACACCCTTGTCCATCCAACAGCACAATGGCCTCCCTTGATATCTTTTCTGCCCTTCCAGAGGAAACCCCTGCGAATCTTGTCAATGGCTTTGATAACCCATTTAGGGCATAAAAGGACAAGAAGATGGTATATAGGAATGGCAGTGAGGACAGCCTTAACCAATGTCAGTCTTCCAGCATTGGTGATCAGGGCAGATTTCCACCCTGGCAATTTGTCAGCCACCTTGTCAATAAGCTCTTGAAAAGCAATCTTTGGAAGCTTCTTTACCGATAGAGGCAGTCCCAAATATCTACAGGGGAACTGCTGCACATTACAAGGGAAAATCTCCTTGGACATGTCAACTTGCTGCTCATTACAATGTATGGGTGTGATGCTACATTTGTTGATATTTGTGACAAGACCTGTAGCTTCCCCAAAAATCCTTAATATTTCCTTCAGCAAATTGAGCTCATCAATTTCAGGCTTTAAAAACAGCACCACATCGTCTGCATATAAGGAAATGTGTTGGCCCCTACCGCGCCTTAGAAGAGGTTGCAACAAACCCAAATCTTGCGCCTTCAGTATCAGCGAGTTGAGGACATCCATAACAATGATAAAGAGCATAGGGGACAGGGGGTCCCCCTGCCTAAGGCCTCTTCTGTGATGAATAATATCCCCAGGCTCTCCATTAACCAAGACCCTAGTAGTGGAAGAACTCAGGACCCTTGAGACTATTCCACACCACAGAGGACCAAAACCCAAATGCCTAAGAACCTCAAAAAGGAAGGTCCAAGAGACAGAGTCAAAAGCCTTTCCAATGTCCAACTTCAATAAGATTCTAGACATTTTTTGTCCATAAATAGCCTTGGCTGTTTGCTGCACCATGACAAAATTATCATGTATACTTCTACCTTTCACAAACGCACTTTGGTTCACAGAGACCAAGTCAGGGAGCTTAGGAGCAAGTCTATTAGCCAAAATCTTGGTAACAATTTTTTGCAAAACTGTGAATTAGGCTTATTGGCCTGAAATCCTTCACCTCAATGGCCTCACTCTTCTTTGGCAACAAAGTAACATAGGCTGAGTTGAGCAGATATAATAATCTAGAAGCATCCCCCTGCCATACTTTCTTCAAGGCTGCCATAAAATCCATTTTGATGATAGGCCAAACCTTTTTGTAAAATCGACCTGTGTACCCATCTGGCCCCGGGGCCTTGTCAGAAGGAAGCGACCTGATGGTGTGCCAAACCTCCTCCTCGGTGATCATCTGCTCAAGTTCTTGGAGGTTCAACGGACATCTATGAAAGGCTTCCATATTTAGGGCTGAAGCTCTGGGAGGGACCATTCCAAGCAGCGAATTATAAAAATCCCAAACAGCCTCCTTCTTCTCCTTTTGATCAACGATTAATCTGTTTTGAACCTGGATTTTTCCAATAAAATTCTTCTTTTTCCTATATCTGGCGTGCTGGTGAAAGTATTTAGTGTTGGCATCACCTTCTTTCATCCACAGCAGCCTACTCCTCAAACGGGCTATGGTTCTCTCAAGGGAAACCAAAGCCAAAGAATGATGTTTTAATCGTTGTCTTAGCCACTCTTCTTGTGGGGATAGAGATCTAGAATCTCTAGCAATTTCCAGCTTATGAAGAATTTCTTTAGTCATCAACACCTGTTTTTTTATGTTGCCCACCTTTTTCTGACTCCAGGAATGCAGATGTTTGGACAGCCTCTTTAGTTTCCCAGCAAAACGCTGTAGAGGGCAGCAGCCCTCCAAAGGTTGCAGCCAAGACTGCTGCACTTCATCCATAAAACCCTCCATTCTTGTCCAAAAACTCTCAAAATGAAACCTTCTTTTTCCTTGTACGAGTTCATGCAAACCAAGTAAAGGGGGGGGGGGGGACAGTGATCAGAAATCAAGGAAGCTGAGCTTTGAAGGACAGAGTTGGGATATAAGGTTTCCCAATCTGCAGTATGGAACACCCTGTCTAAACGGACCAGGGTGGGGGAAGATCTCTCATTGGACCAAGTGTATTTCCTTCCAAGCAATGGCAGCTCCTTCAGATTCAGCTCGTTTAACAGACGTCTAAATCTTCCCATCATGGCTCTGTTTAGGTTGCCATTGTTCTTATCTTCAGCTCTGTAAATAAGGTTGAAATCCCCCCCAACCATCCACGGGCCATTGCACAAATTACGAATCAGTTGCAATTCCTGCAGGAATAGAATCTTGAGGTTATCCAATTGGGGACCATAAACTCCAGTGAGCCACCAGAGGGTGCCATCGTTGTGCTGGAACTGAGCTGAGACTGAAAAGGTGTCAATTCTATATTGAGTAACCTTGCACGAAGAACTTTTCCAGGCCAATAAAATTCCCCCCCTAGTGCCAACTGCCGGGAGCGTTACAAATTCATCAAAAGCAACTCCCAGGAGAGACGCAACCATGAAACGAGAAATAGAACTCTTCTTTGTTTCTTGCAAACATACCACGTCAGGACAAATATTATTGACCAAAGCACGAACCCCATCCCTTCTGACTTTTCTATTCAAACCTCTAACATTCCAAAAAGGAATTTTTGAAGGATCCATAGGAAACAAAGTCATCAAGAACTACATAACCATGGGAGATGGCTTACATTATATCCTCTGGACCTAGGACAGCAGGCAGCACCTGGACATCCTGGAGATGGATATCGACAGGCACTGACCAACCGAACAAAGCAGCCAAGGCTTTAATATGTGATTCAGACAGGGGAGAGTTGAACAGCCTGCCATATTTTTCAAGAGCTTTATCGCTGAACGCCTCATCCGCATCACCAATATCCATTGTTTTTAATAATTCAAATTGGATCTGCCTGGTTGCGTCACTAGGGGTCCTCCGCTTTGCCAATCTGCTACTTCGGCGAGGGATAAAATCAGGCGGTAACTGCTTACATCCCCTTCTGAGAGGCACCGGCGGGGGGAGCAGACCATCCGTCTTCTTTGTCACCAAGGCAACGAAATCACCAACCGGAGTTGTGTCTTTAACATGATCAGATTCCACTGAAATATCTTCATGTGGGCTAGGCGTCTGCTGTAAGGGATCCCTCTGCCTTCTTCTGCTGTAAACCTTCAATGTTGGACTCTCGTGAATGGTAGTAGATGGAACCGAGCAGCCCTGACCTGCAGCCTCGCACTGGCCTATTTCTTCAGCAGTTCCAGCCAAAGAGGACAGACAACGGGGCGAGACTAGCCCGTCAAGGGCCCGTCCCAGCGACTCGTCAACTTGTCTGTCGGGGATCAGCTCTTCAGCATCTTTATCTGGCAGCAACTCCTCAGCATGTCTGTCTGGCATACCATCCGACACACGCACGTCCCCCACATTGAGCTCCGCGCCCTCAGTGGAAGGGTGCAGCACCGACGGTAGGACTTCTGCCGCTTCGCCCACCGCGCCATTGATAGTCTCCCCAGGCGCGATCACCAGGTCATTGCTAACTCTTCGGGAGGGCTGCTGCGACCCTAGGCGAGAAAGGGCCGAGCGACGCCCGCCATCCGAGCCGCGTGACTGACGTGGGGAAGAAGGCCTGGAAGAAAGGCCTTGGCTGCCACCAGGCTGGTGTCCGCCGCCACCTCCCGGGGAGTGGCCGCCATCGCCATCGGGGGGAGCACCATCACCATCATCCGCAGGGAGGGCGCCATCCTCAACCGGGACAGGGGTAGCCAATATGTTTAGTTTGTAGGACAAACAACTCTTCTCACCAGAGCCAGGACCTTTCTCCGTGATAAGGAGATCCATATTACGATGAAGCTTCGCCGGATTGATACACCACGCTCTCAACATGAAGGATGAAAAATCCGACTTCAACACGGTCGCCGGGTGTAATTCATCGATAATACATGAGTCACGCAGCAGCTGTTCGGCGGTAGCTCTTGACAACGCATGCGCCGGAATACCCCTAATCTCCACATCCAGTAGCACTGGTAAAGATGCCGTAGACGCATTCACACAGCGCGTCCACCTCTTGAACACCAGATCAAACTGGGGACCTCTAAAGATCTTTCCTCCATTGAGCACCCTTGAAACTGTATCTTCATCGGGAAAAAACACCAAGAAATCTTCCGGCAAGGTCCGATGAATAGACATGTTAGCTCTAATGACGTTGAAACTTTGAGCTATTTCTTCGATGATGTCAACTGCTGGAACCTCAGGCCTGGTACCAGCAACTGTGACGAACAGGGCCTTCCGCAGCGCAGCCTCTTCCCTTGCCATTTCAGTGGAGAAATCCAGCACGCATGAAGGGGTCTCTACGCAAACAACATGTTGCACAGCCCCCTCCGCGCCCAAGCCACCAGAGGAGGTAGAAGCAGGGGACCGTGATCGCTGCTCATGAGTATCGCCAACTGCAGCCCGCCGTCGCTTTGCCCTGCGCCTCTTCCTCCTGCCTCCAGCTGCCGGTGGAGTAGACTCTCCGGAGCCTCGGGCCATCAACGGGGGGGAAAGGAGTTCTCCCCCGGTGGCCGGCTGCGACAGAGAAATCCGCCTCCACACCGACTCTCTCCGCCTGAAACCTCCATGTTGAACAGGATCTTGCATCGCTCCAAGGCACTGCCACACTGGAACCCGATCAACCTGATGCTCAGGGTGCGCCTTCCGAGCCACCTTAAGCGGGCACCCAGGGGCACGGTGGCCAAAACCCAGGCACCGAAAGCAGCGGGAAGGACGACGGCAGGAAGCGACGAAGTGAGAGGGTGAGAGACAATTGAAACACCGCCCTCGGAGGTCCTCAGGGGACCATCTACGAGGAGCGGGAGGGGGACGTCCAGAACGCCTACGTGCCACCACCTGCCACCCGCCCTCCGAAGGAAGCGACCGCGCCGACCCTTGGGAATGCACCAACTGGTCGGCCTCCGAAGACCCCACCGCACCAGCCAGAGAGGCTCTGCACGGTCGGGGAGAGACTGAGGACGGAGGCGTGGGAGCAGGGTACCCGACCATGGCGAGGGCCGCATCTTTGTAGGAGCGCGGCGCCGCCCAAGAACCACCAGAAGACGAAGAGATGGGACTGGTATTACTCCACCTCTGGAATTTGGACCGCCCCGCCTGGGAAGTCGAAACGGCTTGCACCTTGAGCCCTGGCGCGAAGAGAGTGTGATTTGTGTTGGTGGTCGCCGTGTTCGGAGCGAAGTCCGGCGAGGGGCTGCGGCGGTGGGTGTGGCCGCCAGGGAGGGGAAGGGCAGGGTGTGGTCGCCGGGGAGGGGAAAGGTCAGGGAGGGGAAAGGCCGGTGGCGGAGGGTCCGGGGGCGTCATCCCAGAATAAGTCACCTCCTAGAGGTTACGCAATTTTCTCCCCAATTGCAGTGCAGTTTATCAGGTCCAAAACAATGTGAATTACTGAACTAATTGGTGAAACTTTTCCATAAACTCACAGCTACATAAAGCAGTCATTTAGAGGTTTCAGTAAATAAGCCAGTAGCATTCAAGAAGTGGAACTTTCTGCTACATTTTTTGCCTGTCATCATCTAGAAAAATAAAAATAGGTGCAGCCTGTATACCATGTACAACTGCCACACAAAGAAACTTCTACTCCTCAGAAGAAACATAAGGATATATTATATGGACCATTTGGTCATGAGCAGAAATAAAATAGCTTAAAAATATTGATGCCACAGTAAACCCCAATTATCCAAGTAACTAGGTTACAAATGGTATACAACTCCAATTAAAGATCTACTGCATATATCATTCTAAGATAATGGTAAGATATTCTCTACATCTGCAATTTATTTTTGCCATATTATTTATGTTTAGAACCTCTGGCTTGTCCATTGAACTCTGCTGTATTTCAACATCATTGTTATCTCCCATATTACAGTAGGGTTATGTTAAGCTTTGGGATATGGCAGGAGCAACAGATATTAGTCAGTTGCGGCCTTAATTTAGATGGGGTGGTGGGGGTGTCCCCCCCCCCTTTTTTTCCCCCTTGTTTCTAGTTTCTTTTATTTTTGTTCTTCTCTTTTTTCTTTTTTGTCCCCCTCTTCTCGTTTGCTGCCTTCTCGGGCACTTTGTTTGTCTTGGTCCACTTGGGACCTTTTTTCCTCTTAATATAATGACGCGCAGTTCTCCTGCGTGTTCGAAAAAAAAATATTACAGTAGGGTTCAGCCCTACCAATTTCATAAGAAAAGAACCAACAAACTCAATCAACGAGTAGGTAAGAAAAGAAGTGGAAGTTCCAACAAAAATAGTACCAAAAATAGAGCTGTTGTAGAAGAGAATATATCTAGTGCACATATTAAATCATCATCACTCATCTTATATCTAACGTTCTAGTTGTTTGATATATTTTGCTAAGTACACCCTCTGACGTGGTGGGATGTAGTGGTGGAAGGTGTTATTTGTAAATTACAATGATCAAACAGAGACGTTAGATCTAAGATGGATGGTGATGATTTACACCATGTGCACCGGATATGTCCTCATTGTAGAAACACAGTCACTTTTTAAACCAACAATTACAAAAAGAGGAAGAAGGCATACGGCGATGGAAATTGTTTAAATATTTGCAGGTTCCATGTATCTTCTGATAGAAATGATGTATGAACTTGGTCCTGGAAGAAGAGAAAAAAAAACATTAGAAACACCTAGTGGTAGCTATAAGTTACTCACAGGAATAGTTAGAGCTCATCCTGGATGGTAAGTAGGTAACTGACTAAACTGAGAGTGAGAAACCCACCCGCACGATCATTCCACCCAGCAAAATCAGAGCTGAATCAGCCTACAAAAGTGCACAACATTACATGATCAAAGGGTACTAGATAGGTGCAACATAATGTAATGAGTTAAGATTATCTTTGTAAGATGGTATATAAACAGCTTTCAAATCATCTAATTTGGCAAATGTCATGTCAAATAAGCACTTCAAAAAAATTTGATTAAGATACTAATAATATTTGCAGTCCTGACTTGTCCTTTCCAAAAAAATATATTACGGGACATGGATAAATCGTGTTGAGATCGCAGCTCCAGATCAAGTTTACAGTGATAAAAGTACTGCCAAACTTTCAGAATGAAGTTCTGAATTCCAATCTATAGAACATAGATTCAGTGAAAAATTTAATTGTATTCTAGCGATTATGGTGATATTTCACTAGTTCATAAGATACCATAAGCATAATGCAAGCAATTAGTAAAGAATAACTGGGAAAAACATCATTCAATTTGAGAGACTAAAATCCCGAAAAATGAAGATACTGGAAGATGTAAATAGAGCAGATAACTCTTTTCTTTAATGGCCAATTTAATTTATAAGTGTTTCATTAATATTCAAAAAACACTATCCAACCAATAGTTGGATACCATTTCATTAGAACAAGTAATGATACGACAGAAAAAGAAGTAATGCAACAACATAAAAAAAGGCCATATAGTGTAATTTATTGGTGCTCACAACTAGATCTATGCTGCTTAACAACGGAAATGCGTGAACAAGGGAATTCCATATGGCTTGCCAACAATCTTCAACAATTGACATCTGCAATAAACAGGTAACTTATTGGGTGACAACATAAACTTTAACTTTAAGTTCATGATGGATTACAAAAATGGCAAGACTTGATTAGGAAAAGCATTGAGGTACAAAATTCAACATGATAAAAACTATAAGCGAACAGCCTGCTCAGTACTGCTTGATGTGGCTGCAATACTGAGTGCACCCAAAATATAGAAAACAGTAAAAAAAACAGGAAACAATTTGTTTTTATGAGTAATTATGTTCAACTAGAGCCACTATGGTTGTCCAAAATTTAAAATGCACCAGTTGGAAAGCAGTATTTTCTTATATAATAATGAACTAGCCCCATTCACAACATGTATATACAGACTAAAGCTATGTCTGCTGACTGTCCAAGAATAGTAGGTTCCTTCAAAATTCTCCATAGTCTTGATGGTGTGGTGCCAAGCAACCAAAATCATTCTTTTAGCTAGATCTGGAATCAAAGGCAAAGGGGTACATAGATAGCTGGAGTGTGAGTGACCTGGTTGGTGCATGTGACTCAAAATGTATCAGGCAGTCACTTAAACTTCAAAAGTAGCACCTCTAATGTAATCATTGGTCCTCCCAGGAACCGTAGTTGAAAGTTTTCACTACACTTCTACAAATGAAACTTCACAATACAAAAAACTTGACCTGCCCCCAGGTATTGTATTAAAAGAAGACCTCGCGTAGGTCGAAAAAACTCTGAACCCCTATCTCATCCATACACAGCAGCATCTACCCCATGCGAGACCGACCACGACCGGGGCCGGGCCTTAGATCTGTGCTTTGGCATGGGGCAAACAAGAAAAAAATAACCCCAGCCTGAAATTCCCTCCCACAGGGAGTCGAACTCAACTCAAGACCTAAGGAGTGCTACTCAAGCCACCTAACCAACTCAGCTAGAGGCTCTTTCGCAATAAAACTTAACAATAAGCGAATGCCACATCTATCTCATAAAGTTGTGTAGAGTCTTGTTATCACTTGAAGGGTATTCCCAGAAAATTACCACTTCGGCACTTTCTGAATGCTCTCAATCCCTCTGGAAATTTACAACGTAAAAAAATGAGCCCAAACTTTTCTACGGCATGCTTATAGTAATCAGTAAGTGATTAAGGGAGGGCGTAACATATATACAGATCTTCTGTATCCTGGAGCCAGTTGGTTAATGGTTTACTTTGAGAAAATAAGGTAAGCAGAAAATTGCCTGAAGTTCATGAAAATAAAGATATGGATTTGAAAACTTAACCTCGCCTTTTGTTAAACAAAATTGCACTTTATCCCTAGTGTCAAGCATGAGCACTGTGGAGAACTCCTTGAATGTCCTGTTAAGAACAATGACAAGTTAACAACTATACTGATAGGACAAAGAAGTAAAAAAAAATGCTGCAGTGGGTAATTGTTAACTCCATATCATTTTATTTGATGGCCATTTACACTTCAAAAACAGTAAATTGTGATAACCTTGTCTATTGAACAACATAGAATGGTATCAGATGCTATAAGCCATAAATAAACACCACCACTACACACCCCTACCCACACAGAGAGAGAGAACAAAAGGGGAAAATAGGAGGGGCAAAATGTAGTACTTGTAGAACCAAACAAACCTGAGAAGCCAGAGTAGTGAATCCTGAAAACGTATGGCATTTGCATGGATCAAGATACTGTGTGAACATAGTAGCAGTCAATGAATCATATATATTGCATCACAGAAGTACCACAAGCCATCATAGAAAACCCTTCACCGTAAAGAAAGAAAACGAGTAGAATAAGCAACTTCTAGGAACCTACTACCCCCTGTTCGACACGTGTGTGTGTCTGTCTTAAGTGTAATGGGCTTAGGCCTAGCCCATATCTATTAATACAGCATCCCAAACCCTAGTTAGGGTTAGGGTCTCCACTTCTATCATGGTATCAAGCTTCTCTTCCTCCCTACACCTAGCCACCAGCCAGCTTCCCCATTCCTCCGGCCACCAGCCGCTGGCCGGCGATACTCCCCATGACCAACCACACTCCTCCCCTCTCTCGCACCTGGGCGGCAGTCCCTGCTCCCGCCGCGCCCTCCCTCCCCGAGCCTAGTGTGCCTGCGTGGCTCCCCCATCTCCCATACGCCGCCGCCGGCATACCGCGGCACTCTCCTCTCCCCTGCACCGCCAAAGGCGGGCCACGGTGAAAGAAGCAGGTAGTCGGAGTGTGCACAGGGCTCCGAGCTATCACAACTGACGAGAAGGGTCCTGGTAGACAAATCATTCGCAGATAAACCAAAAGGGTCAAACTCAATGGAACAAGAGTTGGTGGTGGTGAACCGACAAATAGAAAGAAGAATCTAAATAATGTGGGAAGCAACAAGAACGTTTTTGAGATGGAACGGTCCCGGAAGAACCGAGCCACCTACTAATGTAATCAGGAGGGTAAAACCGTTCCCCACAATAATAGAGGATGGAAGGGATGGATGAGGATGGGAGTGAGATAATGTGTCGGCATCAAGAGTGGTGTGGTAGGAGGCGCCAGAGTCGACCACTCAATCCGGCGAGGTGGGAGTTGGTGTCAGCGTCATGATGTTGAACGAGTCGACGAGAGACGCCTGGTCCCAACCTCCACCCAACAGGGACCAAGTGGCCGAGGCGGGGATCCCTCAAAGCGAGAGAAGAGGCAGAGCTAGGGGGTGAAAACGAGCCGAGCCGAGCTCGGCTCACTGCGGCTTGGTCAAGTAACGAGCCGAACTCGACTCGGTCAAGTAACGAGCCGAACTCAGCTCGGCTCGCTCCTCTCACGAGCCTGAAAAGTTGACTCGGCTCGTCGAGCCAAAGAGCCTAGTCATAAGCATGAACTCGCTCTCCAAATAATAATATGAAATCTCAAAAATAATTTAAGTAACATATTTTAAACTAGTAATAATAATTAAATTACTTAAATAATATAGAAAATAGATTAGTTTTGCACGGTAATCTCAAATGATATAAACTAATCGTCTATTTGGTGCAAACACTATATTTTTTTTCTTTTCTTGGAAGAGCAGGGGAACTGCGCTTTAAATATATTTAGGGCGTGTTTGGCATGGCTCCAGAGCAAAACTCTAAGGAGGAGCTAGTCAGGGTCTGCCAAACACCCTAACTCCAGAGTTGTAAACTCCGTAGAGTTTTTAGGGTTCTAGTACAAATTTTTAGAGTACCTCTTTGCTGCTCCGAAAACTCTAAAAAGCAACCTAGACATGGAGTTTGGAGTTATATACCCGCCACTGCAACTGGTTGTGAGATAGCAATCTAAACTCTGGAGCAGAGCTGCTCCACCCAGAGTTTTGGAGTAGAGCTGCTCTGAAGTGGAGCAGAGCCATGCCAAACACGCCCTTAAGAAGAGAAGGAAGGTCTTAAGAAGAACTGGGTTACAAGAAAAAACCTCCCTATGGAGGCCAATAGCACGCATAAATGAAAGGATCCATGTAAAAACACTCACACTACTCACTAAAGAGCCAGGGGTCAAGCCTCAAGAAGAGGAGTTGCCAAGAAAGAAAGACCCATGGCCCTTGCTAATTCCCATATTCTTCTCTCATCATCCGTCTGTGCAAGGATGGAGGAAAGACTAGGAGCCAGTCCATCAAAGACACGTCGGTTTCGATGGTTCCAGATCATCCAGTCCCCCAAGCTGATAAGGGAGTTCAGACCTTTCTTAACCATCCCATGAACTTCTTCAGAAGACTCCTCCCACAAGTCTAGGAAGGATGTCTGTCCCGGCCCAGGGGTCAAACTGTGTAACCCAAACTTCCTCAGCAACTTATACCAGTACATCCTTGTAAATACACATGAAATCAGCAGATGGTTAAGAGTTTCAAGCTCCTGGTCACACAAGGGACAGCTGTTAGGAAGATTCAGCCCCCTCTTGGCTAGCCTACCAGCAGTCCAGCATCTGTTTTGTGCAGCCAACCAGATGAAAAATCGACACTTTGGCGGAGCCCAGGTTTTCCAGAACCTCTTGTAGTGACCAAAAATACATGAACCTAGGAATAGACCATTGTAAGCAGCTTTTGCTGAGTATTTTCCATCAGGTGCAATACTGAAGATATAAAAAAACTCGACCTGCGGGGGATGGGGGTAAAACAGCCCCCGAGTATTGTATTAAGATCTTCTCACACATGTCGAGAAAACCCCCGAACCCCTGCCCCACCCATACACATCGGCATCGAAGCCCATGTGAAAATGACCGCGACCGGGGCCGAGCCTTAGACCTGTGCTTTGGCGTGGGACAGACGAGGGGATTTTTTTAAACACGGCCTAAAATTCGTTGCCACGAGGAGTCGAACCCAGGACCTGAGTGATACTTAGACCACCTAACCAACTCAGCTAGAGGCCCTTTCGTGCAATACTGAAGATATGTCTATCCTCTATAGTTGGTTGTAGCTCAATTTCAGAAAGGAATTCCCAAAGCTTTAGATAATCTGCCAGAACTCCCACTGAGAGTGCACCTTTAATGTCAGCTATCCAACTCCTGATCAATAAGACCTCTTGGACTGTTAGTAATTCTCTTTGGGATTATGGAGAACAATCTAGGGGCCAAGGTAGAGGTGCTCCTGCCCTACAACCAGTTATCAGTCCAGAAAAGAGTGTTTGATCCATTCCCCACCTCATAGATGAGGACCTTAGAAAAGAAAGCTCTGGTCTTGCTAGGAACCTAGATAGGAAGCCCAGCCCCAAGCCTTGAGTCTGTTTTTTTTGGAGCCAAAGCCCATTCGAAGGGCCAACCCATCTCAGGAAAACTTGAGATTCCCAACCCCCAATTGAAGGGGTCTACAGACTTTCCCCCCGTCACCAAATAGTGTCCCCCTCTAACTTCCTTTCTTCCACTCCACAGAAAGCCCTTTCTAATTTTATCGATTGCATCCAAAGCCCAATGGGGTATATCAATTGCTAGGGATGAAAACGATCGGTAAACACTAAAACCATTTCCGTTTTCATATTTTTTATCGGAAACGAAATCGAAAACGGTAACTCCGGAAACGGAAACGATATCGGTATTTCGGAAACATCGGAAACGAGAGTTTGGTATCGAAAATACACCCGTAACGGTCGAAATCCAAAATACGATCGGTAAACATATCAGTATGAAAATATCTCAATATAACAAGTTCACGTACAGCAAAGATCACAGGTTCATAATTCACAATATAACAAGTACTCACTATATAATGTTTTACGTTTAAATACAAGAATTTAGAAGCAAGAAGGTGTACTGCATAGAAAGCAAAGATGTATTGGTAAAAGGAAGAGAGAAAGATACAGCCAAAAGCAAAAATAATTATTATTTTAGGACAAAACTTAAATACTATAACATCAACTTATATATATGTGCTTAATTACTTGACATTACGTGGTTTTATACTGACAACTAGTAGCAATAATAAGGTCCATCTCTAGGGAAATTAGCTAATAACACTAACTAACACATTATATATCCAGTGAAGCAAGGACGCAAAGTGTGTGTGTGTGCAGTTGCATCGCATGTATGGAGTGCCAATCTAGCAATGTCAAGTTGTACGGTAGTCAGTCCACTGTGAGATGTTCTCTTGTGAATCTAGTAGTTGTATGAAGAAGCAGAGGTCAATCAAAGCCACATGCATAGGCATAGTTTAATTCCCTTATCGGTCACGCGCCTCGATCGCATGCAACTGGCCCTTCTTCCGATGGCCCATCTTTTGATCGCCTGAAGGGCACCAGTTGGGCCATGGCCAGACCGATGCAGTAAACCAGCAGCAGCTCAATGCATTTAGTCCCACCTCACTTAGCAAAATATTACGAAGACAGAAACTTTTCTACATAAGAGGCGAAGGGCGCTTGAGTGGATAGTGTGGGCGCGAACCTTCGGCCATCTTGTTGTTTTTTTTAATTTCGGATTTTTGAAAAATTCTGAGACTTAAATTCGGTAAATTCCAATTAAAATCGATAACCGAAGGAAACGATCGGTAAAACATCAAACCGATAACAAAATAAAATACCGATAACTGATTCCGTTTTCAAAAAATACTATTACCGGTGAATCGGATCAAAAAAAATTGAAAACGGTTTTCGAAAAACCAAAAAAAAAATCTGAAACCATTTTCATCCCTATCAATTGCCATTGTAAGGTACACAGTCATACATGTAAGCACATATTGCACCTGAACTCTTCTTCCTACTCTGGTCATCAAATCAGCTTTGCAATTGGGAAGTTGATCAGCAATTCTTTCAACAAAAGGTTGGAGCACTACAGGCTAATTAGGATTTTATGTAGCAAATTGTTGTTGGGTGGCAACGAGCCAGCTTGCAAGCCGTAGCGAGCCGAGCTGGCTCGCTCTTTTTTTGAGCCACAAAAACAAGCTCGGCTCGGGCTCGTTCTGAGCATTGATCCAAGCCAAGCCACTGTGAGTCCAAGTCGCCTTGTCGAGCTTGAACTTTTTTACTAGGCCTAGATGGAGCCGGCGTCGGATGTGGAAGAGGGGGCGCCGAAGGTAGAGAAGCACCATAGTTGGGTGTGGTTAGCAAAGTCAAATGTTGTGGACGCGACGAGGAAGCACCTATGCCCAAACCAAACCACATGGAGATGGTCCCGATCTAGCGGTTGTAGAAGAATGGTCATGCGGGACCACCGCCGCGACCAGTGGGGCCACCACTAGGAGAGCCACTACCCACATGACCGCCCTTTGCAGGGTCGGCGACCGCAACCAAAGCTAGGAGCCTAACAAGGAACTCCAAGAGCAGTGGGGCGACAGGAGGGCGCACAAGGGGGCCCTCGTCGAAGGGCGAGGGGTTAGCCGGCAGAGGACGCATCGTAGAGCGTCGTGCGGACGCGGAGGAATCAACGTCCACGGTGAGCTCCTCGAGAAGTAGCTCATTGCAGACATTGTGGAAGGAGGGGAACGACACGGACCGCTTGATGAAGGCCTTCAAGTGGTCATAGCACCAACTAAGACCACGCAAAAGGTTGAGGGTGAGTTTGCGGCCGGAGATGGGCTCGCCGAGGTTGCGTGGGGCGTCTGCTATGTCCTTCATCTAGTGACATTACTAAGTGACGAAGAGGTCCCCCGGAAGATCAACCGGAAGGAGGCGTTGAGGTGAAGGGTGTGGTCCTCTCGATTGCCGAAGAACTGGCCTCAAGGGCAACCCAGGCCTGGCAGGCAGTGCCCCCCCGGCTAGCAGACGACATCCTGAAGCTCGACGATGAACGTGCCAAGACGCGAGGGCACGTTGTCCATCCAGTACCAGGATAGGAACAATTGAGAGGCGACATCAACAAGAACGTGGTCTCAAGGGAGTAGCGTTGAAGGGTGAGGAACACCTGGTCACCAGCGAGCGTAGTGGGTGGATGTGGCATGTGGGGTCGAGGACAATAGAGACGAGCGACCAGATGTTCTGGACACCGATCGCCTGAGCGTGGAGGTTCGCGATAACCACAGCCTAGTACTTCGTGGGAGGGGTAGCACTAGGGCCATCGAAGAGGGCTCGGTGGACAAGCCATGGAGAAGCTTGGCCTTAGCCAGGTGAGAGGAGAGCATCAGTCGTGGTACGCTCGTGCTCCTAGACGAGAGTCGTAACGTGTTCGCGATCGCGTGCAGCGGCCACGACGGCCTTTGCGATGGCGAGGCTAGACGCTAAGGTGGAGTGGGCGACGGAGACGTCAAGATGGTGTTGCATGAACGCGGGCGGCAGCGCAAAGGGGTGTGAGGTGGAGGCTGAGGAGAAGAACGGCAGAACGGCAACACATGGGAGGAGGTGCTCGATGGCACGTGTTTGGGCGATGAGGGAGGCGCACGTGGAGGAGAGAGGGCCACGAGCGGCGGTTGCCCAGCCGCCATGGTGGCCCACCGGCGGGGGGAGGGGCGTCGGACATGAGGAAGGGCCCAACAGCGCTCAGCAGGGAGGGAGAGGGAGGGAAGAGGAAAAGATTTGTGGCTAGATACCATGTTGGATAGTGAAAACCCTAACCCTAATTAGGCATGGATATATTAATATATATCCAAGTACATGGCCTAAAGCCCATTACAGTGACACAATAAACGATATGCTAACATTGATACCCACCATGTGATTTGTTTTACCTTATTGTCGTATCACTGTTAAGCACAATTACAATATGATATTCAGATCGGCATTAACTATGTATTCCAAAAGTTGAAGTACCAATGATTACTGAACTAAGGGACAAAAGCTAAATGTGTATTGTGTACACTATATTTCTGAAACCATAAAATATAACAGAAGTACCTGACAAGGAGGCATCAGACAACGGAACCAAAGTAGGCATTCAATTTACCTTCTTTAGGAAATCATACATAAAAAACTAAGAAATAGAAATGTAGAATTACCTTCTCAAAGCTTTGCAACTTGCTTCAAACCAACTAATTACCAAAGATTTCTCTAGATGATATCCATACTTGTGAATCAGAAAACAAACAGAACCACTCCTGTGGGAGAAAAGAAGTGTAAAGAGAAACTAATAGCATGTGCATTAAATGGAAGAGTTGTGAACTCTCACTACTTCTGCACCAAAAATGTTATTGATAGTAAGTTCTACTAGATAAAAATCAATGTAACAGTAAGGTTATCAATTGTGGAGTCATAAAATCAAAATAATAAGAACAAATGGAGCAAGAGACAGCAGTTTGATGCAAGGGTGTTTATGGGATGATGAAAGATGCCCCCAATACTGAATATCAGGCTCCCAACATGTATTAAAGTATAATAGCGCCCAAGATTTAACTCAGGGGGGTTTGGGCAGCAACACATGGAAATAGTAAGACTTTACAGAAGACAGAAGATTTTTTTTCAGGGAAGACTGGAATGAGCTTTCTGAGGGAATAATATCACATTTGGCTTATACAGATACATGTAAGGAAACTGCATACTCTTGTCAGAAGAAGCTATAGTCACCAGTCACCACACAAACTAGGAAGCATCATTTAAAGGCATGGAGAAGTACAGGAAACAGGACACAGATTAATAACAGGTGACTCTGGGGACAATGTACTTATCATTCATACCTCGGAAGAGGATTTCAAACCTGGGAAGTGTAGAGTTGTCATAAATGACCAGATAATTAACTTACCAAGTGCATTATGTATAATTAACTTACCAAAACAAAGATCCTCTAAAAAGGCCATCAACGATGAGGTTCATAATGTGTTCTGTCTTCATCCTTTTCTCCATGTTTGATGTCTTTGTTGTGCATTTGCAGGCCTAAATGTTTGTAAAGTTATTTGTAACGGAGCAGGGATATATTGCATTGAGTAAAAGATCGGCAAATCTAATTAGTGAGTGCTTGCATGGCTATGCATGCAATGGGGGAGGAGGGGGTATGTTGTGTAATAGGCAGGTGAGTAGGATCCAAATACCAGATAAAAAACAGTAGCAGAGAGATCCATCCATTCCTCTTGGAAACACCTTAAGGACACAGCTTTCTCATCTCTTGGTGCCTCACACCTGCAATAATTGAATTCATCAGTTAAGAACTAAAAAATAAAATACTTTAAATAACAACAGTTGCATTACCACAGAAGTCCAGGTCCAGTGTTAACATTTTTGTCTAGTTCCTTAATGATGACATCAATAAGTTTTTCCAAAATCTCTGGAATATTCCTGGCAATCTTCAGCTGAACTTTCACATAGGTTATGAACAAACTCTGGAAGCAAAAACGTATTTCAAATATGTAGCAAAAAATGCAATTAAGTTTTTGTAATCAAAACAAAGATATAAAGTTACAAAACTGCAAGTCAGGTCACCAGAACCTTCAAGGCCTGATCATGAGTTGTCATCCAACAACGGAATATAAACTCTTGAACTGCATTATGGATCTTCACAGATTTGTATCCCAGGTTTGGCCCATCCTTCAGTAAAAAGGTGTTAATGCATTCCATAAGTTTGCGAGTCAGCTTTCCCTCCTCCCTGATTTTACAGAATCGATTTATCAATTTTCATATCATATTATTTGCCATTAGATGACCAGTCTACAATGCACATCTTTGACTATAACCTTCTCTCTCTCTCTCTCTCTCTCTCTCTCTCTCTCTCTCTCTCTCTATATATATATATATATATATATATATATATATATATACATACATATATATATAATTATATATATACATATATATATAATTATATATATATATATCAACAGGAACTTAAATAAAATATTGTAATTAAATAGCTTTTTATGATGAAGTTGTTAATCTAATTCTCATTGGCAAATCTAAGTGATTTTAAATACAATGGTGGTCAAAGTTATAAAAATTACACTGCAGCCATTCTAAAACAAAAACCTACTTTCGACCAGAGATGGGAATTCACAACTCAGTGAAGTTAAAAGAAGATAATAAAGTCAAGGGATCTGAAAGCAACACAAGAACATGGGCCAGAGTACTTGCCTAATATGTAAGAAGATTGCACTAAATCCATTAAGAACCTCCTCCCGCATAATATCAGGGTAATCACTTGGTGGGTTTTCAAGTAGAACATGAAGTGTCAATGTAAAGCGGAAGGATTCATCCTTGGAGCTCGCCTGATTGCTGAATTTTGCATCAAAAGCACTAGCAACCTTCTTCATGTAGAGTGATACAAAATCTGAGGAGAATGCATGGAAATTAAAATAAATGGGTGCTACAATATGATAATACATCACCTCTGATGACAAAACTCACTGCTATATGTTCGAGGTTTCATCTGATAGCGGTACTCCTTCACATTTAGAAGCTGTCTAAGAATTATGCTGTACTCTAACTGAAAGATGGGGCCATCTTTTATGACCTCCCAAATATGAACAAAAAGTTGCTTAGCAACTGAGAACAAAAGTAGTGAATGCCCTGCAAAGACAGGTACCACTTCTGTAATGTCATGCAGAGTATATTCCACTTCAAAGCAACTGAAAAATTGATTGTGCACAGATCAGGAATCTGGGTAAAAAAGAAACATGTTGCTAGAAAGTGAGAATATATACCAGAGTGCTGAATCACACAAACCCAACAAATGCCGAAGACTATGAAATTGCCATCATTATAAGACCAGGCAAGGATCAGTGTTAGCAAAAATATACATTGGAACATCTCAAGGCAACTCCGTCAAATACTATACAGGATCCAATACTGTCAAAATCACTTGTAATTTGCGCAAAAATCAACTACGCTGTTAGATGATAAAACAATTTAAAGTTACATGCTATTTGAAACTTCACATGAGCAAGCAGATGTGAACAAAATAAATATCAGAATGTATTAACAACTAGCAGTACTCAGATACACATTTCAGATTATCATCAAAAGTTGGGCTGGTTGAAGTTCAATCAATCACAGTACAGCACAGCATAGCACACAAGACAACAGCAAACTGATTACTGGTCAATACGAAAAGTCCTCCGAATCAGAGCCAACCTGATAGCTTGACATCTTCGGCACACTGGACAGCAACGCGGAACATCCGGGCGGCAGCGCTCTTGGTGGCACCACGCTTCTTACCCGAGATGTCCTCCTTGACGCAGTTGAGGAGTGCCAGGACAAGGAGTGGCCACGTGGTGGCTGCAAACAAATAGCATCAGCGCCATCAATAACAAAAAACGTGAAACCATCAGCCAATGATGTGAGATGTGACTTGTAAATGAAACCATCAGCCAATGATGGGAGATGTGAGGGGCAAGGGAAATGCATGCGAGAGGATGTCAGGGACCATGGTTGGACGCTGTATGGGCCTTGGGCCTTGGCCTGGTCGAGTTGTACAGGGACCACTGGCGGTGTTATACAAAGCACATGAGAACAACAGAGGAGTCATCAAAGAATCATTTGAAGAAACCTAAACTCTCTACCTCTCGACGACTACTGTTCATCTTCTCCACCGCTCTCCTCTCCTCTCATGTACCCGGATCCTCTTCCTTTTAATCACTATAGCTGCTGCACTTCTTTCTATTTCCCCTTACTGCTATTCCCCAAACTCTTCTCTGAATTTGTACCAGATTCTTATGCTTAGTGTTCTTCATGCTACTGAATTGAGTTGAGTGACCTAAGTTGCTAACAATTGGTATCAGAGGAGTCGATTCTCGGTCTAGCTCCAAAGGATCCCGCTGCCCTCAAGTTCCTCCTCGACGAGATCAACAGAAGGTTCGACGAGGCAGATGCCCGTGTGAACCGGCTCTTCGACAAGCTGCAGCAGCCCACCCACCTTCTGGGGTCATCGCCCTCCGCGTCATTCGACCTCCCAGCCACCCCGCTCAGCATCGACCACTTCTCCGACGCAACCGCCAGCGTGCCGGCCACCCCGGCTGCGGCTGTTGAGGCCGTCGTCATCGTCGACAACTGGGGCGGGTGCTTCGATGACGGAGAGCAGTACTGTGCGGCGCCATCCGTCGTCGCCGACAACTGTGGAGGGTTCTTCGGTGGCGAGGACCTCGATCCGCCAGGAAGCACTTCCTTCCCCTGCAATAGCAAATCGGGCGTCGTCCCTACCAAGGCGCTCGTCACCTCCACCGACCCCGACGTGCCGCTTGGCTCGGGCGCCGACAGCATCCCCACCCACGTCGGTGAAGGGCCCCTCGAGCCAGCCCATGGCGATGTGGCCGTAGGCAGTCTCGTTGAGTTGGGTGCAGTCCCAGTTCCGGTGGAGGCCACAACCCGACGCTCAGCTTCGCTGGGAACTACTCGCAACACGCCCTCACCATATGGAGGTCCCCCTTCATGCAGCAGATCCGCATCGACGCCCACACCCCGCTCCTGGAGGCCTGGGAGATCGACGCGCACATGCAGGCCGGGGTCAGGGGACCGGACGCCTTCAATGTCTACAAGCCGAAGCTCGTGCCTGCGGTTCAAGGTAAAGGCCGCTCAGGCCGTGTATCGCGCGCTTGCCCGGATGGACTCGATGAAGATCAGGGTGTGTGTGAAGATCGACCGCACGACGCCAGACTTCCGCTGTCAAGGAGGCCATGGCCGCAGGCGCGGGAGACCCCGGGCAGCTCTACCAGCTCTTGCTGCTCGACCCCTACGCCAAGGACGACATCACCAACACCATGCCCACAAGGTGTTCGACACTCGTTTCCACTCCGAGACCTACGGCCGTCATCAAGGCAGTAGCGTCAGCTACATCAGCGAAGCCTGCTGCGTCGACATGTTCATCAGCATCAGCCGCTCAATGTGTCGATGACTGCGGCGGCGGCGGTGGCTGGCTCCATCGTGTTCCGCGACGCCTACCCAGGCCCTGCGAAGTGCCTGACCGGGGACTTCTCTGCGACCTGCTCTGTTCTGTCCCTTCGTCCATGGAGGACAGAGGGTGGGCGGACAACGAGGACTGTGGCATGTCCTGCACCTTCGGCGCCAACGTCGTGGCGGTCTTCCTCCGCGCGCACAACATGGACCTCGTGTGCAGGCCGCACCAAGTGGTGGAGGATGGATACGAGTTCTTCGCAGATTCCAACTCATCACCGTATTGCCCGCCACCAACTACTGCGTCGAGTTCCATAATGTTGTCGTCATGACCATCTACTCCTTCATCATCATCAAGCCGGAGACGGGCAGCAGTAGCAGCTCTTCCTTCGGGTGTTCGACCAAATGTCCCAGCCAGGCACTGCACAACATTGTCAAGCCCAGTTTGGTAGCCGTGGTGACTATTGCAGGCACACCTTCATCTACTTTGATTGATGCTCAAGTGGTGTTCGGTGAAATGCAACCAAGGGAACATAGCACTTTGATGACAGCCACCATTGAGTTGCGCTTCGTTTTATGGCATTGTTTCATTCTGGATTGGGTTGCTACGCAGCAAAGACCACCATGGCCACCACCTGTACAGTTGGCCACTAGTATTCAGCTAAGACCAGTACCCTGGCCATCTTTAAATTGTTATGCAGGCTTGGTGTGGTTGATTAAATCACTGGATCAAATGGCCGGTGACATTCCACTAAAGCCCCCTTGGTTGGCGTCTGATCCAGACAATTTGTTCAGAGTTGATTACAGCTCCAGTACCACAAGTGCTTCCTTACAATATGCAGCAGTGGATCCAAGTGAGATTGAGGAGGACCTTCAAAGTCTGCGTGAAGGTGGTGTGCCACCAAGGTTTTTAATTATAGATGATGGTTGGCAAGGGACAGTTGATGAAATCAAAGAAGTGGAGGAAGCCCTCTGTGAGCGGACTGTATTTGTGCAGAGGTTGGGGTGCATGGCCAGTTGCTCTTGCTGCTTGTGGTCACAGTGGGGTGGTTGTGATGCCCAGATATTTAAATGGTACCTCTGATAAAAATTATGCAAATGCATTTTACATAGAGAAGCACTCGGTGAACTTGAAGTTACCGTCTTCCATGAGTATTGAGATTCAGTTGATTGGTTGTTTGTTGATCATACCCCGTATCACATACCTGGAAATTTATATGGGGATAAGTTGTTTCTTTTGCTGATGATCAGTTCAGATACACACTCCTTTGCTATGCTACATGTGAGGCTCCTTGGTCCTTGAATTGGGAAGATATAATTATGGACAGAATTGTATGTTTGTTGTGAATGATTGGCATGTCAGTCTAGTGGATCGACTTGAGGGCAAGTCGAATTTTAAGGAAGGGGGAATATCAGGGACCACGGTTGGACGCTGTATGGGCCTTGGGCCTTGGCCTGGTCGAGTTGTACAGGGACCACTGGCGGTGTTATACAAAGCACATGAGAACAACAGAGGAGTCATCAAAGAATCATTTGAAGAAACATAAACTCTCTACCTCTCGACGACTACTGTTCATCTTCTCCACCCCTCTCCTCTCCTCTCATGTACCCGGATCCTCTTCCTTCTAGATCACTATAGCTGCTGCACTTCTTTCTATTTCCCCTTACTGCTATTCCCCAAACTCTTCTCTGAATTTGTACCAGATTCTTATGCTTAGTGTTCTTCATGCTACTGAATTGAGTTGAGTGACCTTAGTTGCTAACAGAGGAGTAAGGGAGATGCATGTGGGAGGGGTAAGGGAAATGCACGAACTGACCGCCGGTAAGGTTCCCGTGGCCGGGCTTGAACCTGACGGTGTTGCGGCCGAGGAGGCCGCAGAAGGACGCAGCGCGGTCACCCTGCAGCCATGTCCCCAGCAGCTTCACCCCCTCCTGCGGTGCAAGAAGGAATTGGTCGGGAAGGAAGCAGGCAGCAATGCTTGCTTGTCTCTGAGTGATAAGAGGGGTTCTCACGTCGCGGACTCTGGCCCGATCAGACTGAAGCTTCTGGACGACCTCCTCCACGTCGCGCGCAGTCGCCACGGCCGCCATCAGTATGGGAATCGGAGCTAGGGTTTCGGCTGGGAGGGCGCGGCGGGGGGCGAGCGCATCAGGGAAGCCGCGCGACGAGAGACGGAGGGGGCGAGGCCCGAGGGGTTTTTGTGGGGGCTTTTGTGAACGTGTGGAGAAACTACCGAGAAAAGGCAAGACGAAAGGAATAATATTTTAATAAAAAATTATGAATCAACCATTTATATTAGGTAATGTTCGATTGGAGCCGTTTCATCCCTGATTCTAAGAACGGAGCTCTGTTCTGTGTTTGGTAAGCTGGAACAGAGCGGCTCTGTTTTTTGTTTGGTTGCAGAGTGAACTGGAACGGAACGACTCTGTTTTTTGTTTGGTTGCAAAGGGAGGCGCGTGAGCTGCTGCGTACGGATGGGAGGGCGAGCTGTGGGAGCGGGCTGGGAACGGAACGGCTCCGTCCCATTGATTTTTTGGAGTGGGATAGTTCTGGATCTGAGGAGAATATTCCTGTTGGACATTCGTGGCTGAATGTGCTCTTGCATTAAATCCCTGGTCCCAATAAAAGAGCAGACTACGCCGAAGGCTCTTTGACATTCTTCAGCTGCTTCGTCCATTTCTACCTTTGGTTTCCGAAGTCCGAAGCGCTGCCAGATAGGGCGCATGATGATATCTTTAATATCTTCTCGAACCTTCAAATCGTTCTTCACATAGAACCATTCCTTCATCCATTCCCCGGGCCATCTCTTCCGAAAAGTTGGCACGGGACAGCTTGACCCAGAGCGGGCACCGAAGCTATAACAACCAAAAATATTATGATATTGCTCCTTGCTCCAGTGCTTCGTCTCATATACTAGCTCGTGTATATTGCAAAAGCTTTTTGCACTTGGCTCCAGGCCCTGGCTCCTCACGGCCCAGACGAAGATTCCCAATCTTATCACTGCTTCAGGGGTAAGTTGATGAAGGTAAACCTGATATATTTTCAAAACTTCTACCACAAATCTGCTTAGAGGGAATCGTAGCCCAGCTTTAAAAAAGCTTCGAAAGATCACGACTTCATTATCTTCGGGAGTCGGCGTAGTTTTCTCTCCGTCATCTGCCCTCACGATGGATATATCTCGGAAATATCTCCCCCTCATATTTTCAAGGTGACTCTGCTTTATAGTTGATTTTCCGAAATTTGAGTGACTAGGCCGCCACGGGCGATCTTCGGAATCCTCCCCACCACTATCCACATCATAACTATCATTGTCGCCAGTATCTTCAGATAAACCCTCTAAAGTCTCCCTGACAATCTTCTCCGTATTGGTCTTCGACATTGATTCAAGAAAACCCAGGTGCATTTCCTCAGAAAGACTTAGCTTCGAAGCACCAGCAACTTTCTTATCCTCAGACATCTTCGCGAATGCTGGCAAATCAGACTTGAAACCGAAGCTTAAAAATTCAAAACCGAGCAAATGCTATCGCGTGCAGGCTGAAAAGCTGGGTGAGTAAAAAGCAGATGGCAAAAGAGCGTGCCAAATAAACTCGTGGTGAACTCGTATTTATATACCCAGTGTGTCGAAAACTGGGGGGCCCCGCTTGTCAATGACTGTTGCTATTCTAGCAAAAGGAAGGTGTTTTTTCGGACCTTCGGCATAAAACCTTCGTCCATGTCGCAATACGAATTTATCATTACACTAAATTAATATTGCGAGGGGCTACTGTTGGGGGCCTTCGGCTCCCGAAGGTCCTCAAAAACATAGTTTGACAATGTTTTCCGAGTGTAATATGTGAACAGGCACCTTCGGAGTCAGGTCGCGGATATACAAGAGCAGGGTTAAGACGAAGCTTGACTGGAATGAAAAACGATCATGACGAAGGATAAGACGATCATGAAGCTATGTGCAGAAAAGCTTCGGCATAACGACAGAAAAGAGGAACCGACTTAAAGATGAAAAGCCAAATTGGACCTTGAAGAATTACTATAGAGTTATTGATAAATGTAAGGGGCATCAATGTAATTTTACAAGGGATGCGTCCCGTGCCTATAAATAGGTGAACAGTACCCCCATACTGTTCACGCTGACTTGGCATGCGCCTTTTCGCATCACGTCTGTACCTTTACTTTACATCAACCTGAAGGTACATTTGTAATTCGTTTTTATGAATTCAATAATAGAAATACATTGATGATAATACCGGTATTATTATTCGTGTATTATATATGATTGCTCTGTTTTACCATTTATCAACCTTACACAGGTCTTTTCTTTTGTAACCTTCGTCTGAGATTCATTATATCCAAAAGGGTATACTGTTTTTAAGGACGAAGGAGTTTTACATTTAACACTTTTATGTTGTCTTGTTCTTAATTCATAGCATTTGAGAACAAGCCCACAACAAATCCCTAATTGGAGCCACTCCGTTCTAGTTACTTTGTAACCAAACAACAATAAAACTGGGACAGAACGGCTCCGTTCTCCTTGGCTCTTCAACCAAACACTATCTTAAATTAAGACGTTTGAATACACTAAATTTACTAGTGAAATTAGCTTACTAAAAGTATCTAATAGCTCAACTATAGCTAGAGTGTTTGGATATTTCCAACTAATTTTAGCAGTTAACTATTAGTTTTAATGTATTTAAACATCTCTTAAATATAATCGGACAGATAGGTAAAGATGGAAAAAATAAAAAAGAAGAGGGTAGAACGATTATTTAAAAAATAATGTTAAAAAACATTTGTTTATTATAAGATTCAGTTGTACGTATTGATGCAACCGTACAACTAAGATATAAGATGTAAGACTGTCTTTAACAAGAGACGCTAAATGGTTCTATACTCTAAATTTAAATGATAAAACTTTGCTATCGTCTCCAATAAGGTATAGTAAAAGGACCGGTAAAATATAGAGTGTGTACACGAACGCTAAATGTAGAGGGTCTTCATAACCTGGCCCTGCTCTTAAATGTGGTTGTTCGTCTCAGCCAAGCCACCTTCTTTAACAGTACGGTTAATTCTATTTTTTGTGTCTGGTGCCTAGACTAAAGCACCAATCTTTATATGCTCCAAACTTTGTAGAATTCACTCAACTTTTTTCCTTTGTATGTTTATGTTGAACATTATGCATCTGAGAAAAATACCAACTAGGCAAATTAGTTAGTTCATATGGTTTGTGATGGACATCAAACATTAAAATCTATTATAGGAAATGTTGAGGTCATTTCCCTTTCAATCTCCCCTTTTGGTGATTGATGCCAACACAAACCAAAGCAAATATAGAGTGTAGAAATGTAACTAGTTTGCAATTTATCAGATGTGTATAAGTAACTTTGAATTGAACCAATTGAAAGTATTTCTAGGTATACACTTTTGCTTTGATCTAGTGCCGGTACCGTAATTAGGGGTACCCCCACCACTCCTAATCACGGCTGGTAAACACCTTCAGAGCAAACCGTGAAGATTGACGGCTCGGGTCAAAGTCAAAGCTTTGTCTACCAAGAGACGCGGTCTCACCTCGCCTGAGCCCGGCCTCGGGCGGAACAGTGGTCCCGGACGAATCCACGTCTCGCCCGAGGGTCTCCTCAGACAGTGAGCGCACCCTCGGCTCAGCCAAAGGCAAGCCTTATCGTGCAAGCGACTTTGGCCAAATCACCTTACCAGCCGACCGTGTTGCATACGCATTTAATGCTGGGGTCGCCTGACACCTTATCCTGACACGCGCGCCTCAGTCGGCAAGGTCGAAGTGACTGCAGTCACTTCGCCCTTTCACTGACCGATCTGACAGGAAAACAGCGTCATCCGCCCCGCTCCGGCTGCTGTGCCAATCACCCGGGCAAAACCGACAACGGTCGAGTTCAGCCTCGGGCGCAACAGGAAGCTCCGCCTCGCCCGACCCCAGGGCTCGGCCTCGGGAGGAAATCTCCGCCTCGCCCGACCCTAGAGCTCGGCCTCGACCTCGGCCTCGGGAAGAGTCACGTCCTCGCCCGACCCTAGGTCTCGGCCCCAGCCTCGGCCTCGGAGGAGTCGCCGCCTCGCCCGACCACAGGCTCGGATCAACCGTGCCACAAGGGATGCATCATTACCCTACTCCTAGCTAGCTCAGGCTACGAAGGAACAAGACCGGTGTCCCATCCAGCTTACCCCGGTAACAGGCGATGGTGGTTTCCCGCATGCAACCATGACGTCGGTGGTTCTCAAGCCCCCTACGGAAGCAAGGAGACGATAGCAGGATCCATACAGCACCAACAGCTGTACTGCTACAGGACTCAAGGCACCTCTCCGACGGCCACGATACTACCTCTACAGGACTCGAGACGTCCCCCCGACGGCCACGTTGTTATCTGTACAGGGCTCAGGGCACTTCCCTGCCAGCCACGTTAGCTCCCAGCTACACCCCATTATACAGCTAGGCATCTCCTTACGTCTATAAAAGGGGGTGTCCAGGGCCCCATAGGGGGAAGAGGAGAAGAAAGGGGGAGAGAGGGACGAGCATACGAACATACGAGCATACGTACGCACGGCAGGAGAGACGAGTAGACGCACGGCAAAGGGACAGGAGAAGACGAGCAGGGGCCGGACCCTCTCTCTCTCTCGCTCCCTCCTACTCTCTCTCTCTCGCCCGCGCTCTCTCGCAAGGCTTGTAACCCCTACTACAAGCACCCTGGTGCAGGATAATACAAGGCTCATTCCTCCACTTGTGTTCCATCCCGCGCCAACCCATCTGGGCAGGGGCACGCAGCGACAAATTTACTCGTCGGTCCAGGGACCCCCGGGGTCCGAAACGCCGACAGTTGGCGCGCCAGGTAGGGGCCTGCTGCGTGTTAACAGACACTTTCCCGTTGAGTTCCAGATGGGTAGACTTCAGCAACCTCTTCAGCCCAGGATGGTGCTCCGCTTCGGGAGTCTCGAGTTCATGTCCCTCGACGGCAGCTACGACATGGTACTCCTCCCTCCGCAGCACGACGACAACGACAGTCAACCGCTCACCCGGCGAAGGCGACCTCCACGACGGCATCTCCCCGCAGCGGAAGAGGAACACTCCGGTCGTCCCCGCCACCCACCTCACCGGAGGAGACGGAGATGGGGCAACCGTGGCCACGCAGGAGGCGGCACCTTATCGACTGTCGAACCAGAGCGAGCCGACAACGCCGGCACTCCTCCGAGGGACATGTCGGGTGTTGTCCTCGCACCTGGGACAACGACGAACGTCGTTTTCCCGCAACGTGCCAGCCCCAAGCGGACTGACGACACCAGCACCCTCGCAAAGGACCTGCTGGGCGTCACCCTCGTACCTGAGATGACGGTGCGTTCCGTCCCCGACGCGACTTCACCACCGTCCATCGACCAAAAGGTACCGTCCGTATTCCACCCTGTTCCCTTTCGATTCAGCTTCGATCCACCTAGCGACCCCGCTACGGTGAGCGCTTTCGTAAGGGCGTATCCAAACCTTCCGGGGTACCATATGTGGTCGACCTGGGGCCGACTGACAGCCGTCTCAACCTCCAGACCTGCGGGTTCCGAGGAAGAGGATGACCTCGACTTCGGTTGGGATTTCTCTGGCCTCGATGACCCCGGTGCCATGCGGAACTTCATGTTCGCATGTGACCACTGCCTCTCCGGTTGCTCTGACGATGGCCACGGCCTTGACGACAAGGGTTATGGCCCAAGTCGCGAATGTTTCCACGTCGATCAGGGAGATCACAACGAAGGCAACCACCTCGGTATGCCGGAGGTTGACGATCCCCCTGGGCCCGCATCTCGCGTTGACATCCCGCGGGAGCTAGATGTGGTCTCAGTCCCTACGGGGGGTCGGGACACACAGCTCGAGCAAATCCGCGAGATGCAGGCCAAGGTCGACGAGGAAGCAGGACGGCTTGTGCAGCTCCGACAGAACATCGAACAGGAGTGGGCAGGCCGAACACTCGCCGGAGGAGCCTGTCATCGGGCCCGGGACGTCCAGCGTCGCATCGTCGACAATGCCAAGGCAGCGCTGCCCCCGGCCGTCAGCGGGTCCGGCCAGGACCTAGCTACAGCGGTGATACTACTTCGAACCATGCCGGAGTCATCCACCACCGAAGGACGGTGTATCCAAGGCGAACTCAAGGATCTCCTGGAAGGTGCCACAGTTCGACGAGCCGAGAGCTCTGCCTCCCGAAGGCGAGCTAACCCCTCGGAGCATCACACGGCGTCCTCCCGACGCATGCGGGAGGCCTTGGTCCATCCCGAGCGCACACAGGACGAGGCACCTGCCGTCCGGGATCGCCTCGGCAACGAGCATCACCATCGCGATCATCGAGCCTGCCTCGACGAGAAGGTGCGCCGAGGCTACCATCCCAGGCGCGGGGACGCTGCGACAGCGAGGAGGATTGGAGTCCCTCGCCCGAGCCACCCGGTCCACGAGTCTTCAACCGGGCCATACGACGAGCGCCGTTCCCCGCCCGTTTCCGAGCCCTGATTACCATCACCAAGTACTCGGGGGAGACGAGGCCGGAGTTGTGGCTCGTGGACTACCGACTGGCATGCCAGTTGGGAGGGGCGGACGATGATAACCTCATCATCCGTAATCTACCCCTTTTCCTCTCCGACGCCGCCCGGGCCTGGCTGGAGCATCTGCCTCCTACGCGGGAAATTTCCAGGGCACGTACGTGCGCCCTGGGAACTCATGGGATCTCCGAAGCTGCCGCCAGCAGCCTGGGGAATCCCTCCGAGAGTACATCCGGCGGTTTTTGAAGCAGCGCACCGAGCTGCCTAATATCACCGACTTGGACGTCATCGGAGCTTTCCTCGCCGGCACCACTTGCCGAGACCTGGTGAGCAAACTGGGGCGCAAGACTCCCACCAAGGCGAGCGAATTGATGGACGTCGCCACCAAGTTCGCCTCGGGTCAGGAGGCGGTCAAGGCCATCTTCCGGAAAGACAAGCAGCCTTAGGGGAAGCCGAAGGAAGGCGCCCCCGAGGCGTCCGCTCAGCGTGGCGCGAAGAAGAAGGCCAAGAAGAAGGCGCAAGCGAAGCGCAACACCGCTGGCACGAATCTTGTCGCTGCTGCCGAGCACAGGAACCCTCGGAAGCCCCCAGGAAGGGCTGGCGCGTTCGAGAAGATGCTCAAGGAGCCGTGCCCCTATCACCAGGGTCCCGTCAGGCACACCCTTGAAGAATGTGTCATGCTCCGGCGCTACTTCCATAAGGCCGGGCCCCGGCGGAAGATGGCAAGGGCCAAGGCAACAACAAGAAGGAGGGCGGCAAGGAAGAGGAGTTCCCCGAGATCCACAACTGCTTCATGATTTACGGCGGGCAGGTGGCGAACACCTTGGCTCGGCACCGCAAGCAGGAGCGCCGGGAGGTCTGCTCGGTAAAGGTGGTAGCGTCAGCCTACCTAGACTGGTCCGACAAGCCTATCACCTTCGACCGAGGTGACCACCCCGACTTCGTGCCAAGCCCAGAGAGGTACCCCCTCGTCGTCGATCCGATCATCGGCTCTTGGGGGCTGAGCGGTCCGAGGTCCGGGCCGGTGCGGCACCCTTCCACGGGATCGCACCCAGAAAGCGTATCCTGCCCCTTGGACGGATTGACTTGCCCATCTGCTTCAGGACTCCCTCCAACTTCCGAAAGGAAACCCTCACCTTCGAGGTGGTCGGGTTCCGAGGGACCTACCACGCGGTGTTGGGAAGGTCGTGCTACGCCAAGTTCATGGCCGTCCCCAACTACACCTACCTCAAGCTCAAGATGCCAGGCCCCAACGGGATCATCACCGTCGGATCCACGTACCGCCACGCGTACGAATGCGACGTGGAAGGCATGGAGTTCGCTGAGGCCCTCGCCGAGTCCGAGGCCCTCATCACTGACCTGGAACGCCTCTCCAAGGAGGCGCCCGACGCGAAGCGGCACACCAGCAACTTCGAACCAGTCGAGGCGGTTAAGTCCGTCTCTCTCAACCCCAGTAACGACGCCAGCAAGAAAGTCCGGTCGGCTCCGAGCTCGACCCCAAATAGGAAGCAGTGCTCGTCGACTTTCTCCGCGCAAACACCAAAGTTTTTGCGTGGAGTCACTCGGACATGCCAGGCATACCAAGGGATGTCGCCGAGCACTCACTGGACATCAGAGCTGGAGCCCGACCCGTGAAGCAGACCCTGCGCCGTTTTGACGAAGGAAAGCGCAGAGCCATAGGCGAGGAGATCCACAAGCTACTTGCGGCAGGGTTCACCAAAGAGGTATTCCATCCCGAATGGTTAGCTAACCCTGTTCTTGTAAGGAAAAAGGATGGGAAATGGAGGATGTGCGTAGACTACACTGGTCTAAACAAAGCATGTCCGAAGGTTCCCTACCCTCTTCCTCGCATCGATCAAATTGTGGACTCCACTGCTGGGTGTGAAACCCTGTCATTCCTCGATGCCTACTCAAGCTATCACCAAATCAAGATGAAAGAGTTTGACCAGCTCGCGACTTCTTTTATCACACCTTTTGGCATGTATTGTTACACTACAGTGCCATTTGGTTTGAGGAATGCAGGCGCCACATACCAGAGGTGCATGAACCATGTGTTCGGAGAACACATCGGCAGAACGGTCGAGGCTTACGTCGATGACATCGTTGTCAAGACGAAGAAAGCCTCCGACCTCCTCTCTGACCTTGGAACGACATTCAAGTGTCTGAGAGCTAAAGGCGTGAAACTCAACCCCGAGAAGTGTGTCTTTGGAGTCCCCCGAGGCATGCTCCTAGGGTTCATCGTCTCTGAGCGGGGCATAGAGGCCAACCCGGAGAAAATCGCGGCCATCACCAACATGGGACCGATAAAAGATTTGAAAGGAGTACAGAGGGTCATGGGATGCCTTGCGGCTCTGAGCCATTTCATCTCACGCCTTGGCGAAAAAGGATTGCCCCTGTACCGCCTCTTAAGGAAGTCCGAGCGCTTCACTTGGACCCCCGAGGCCGAGGAAGCCCTCGGGAACTTAAAGACACTCCTTACAAATGCACCCATCTTGGTGCACCCCGCTGCGGGAGAAGCCCTCTTGATCTACGTAGCCGCAACCACTCAGGTGGTCAGCGCCGCGGTCGTAGTCGAGAGACGGGAAGAAGGGCATACACTGCTCGTCTAGAGGCCAGTCTACTTCATCAGCGAAGTGCTATCCAAGACCAAAATCCGCTACCCGCAGATCCAGAAGCTGCTCTACGCAGTGATTCTGACACGGCGGAAGCTGCGACACTACTTCGAGTCTCACCCGGTGACTGTGGTGTCTTCCTTTCCTCTGGGAGAGATCATCCAGTTCCGAGAGGCCTCGGGTAGGATAGCGAAATGGGTGGTGGAACTCATGGGCGAAACACTTTCAGTTGCCCCTCGGAAGGCCATAAAATCCCAAGTCTTGGCCGACTTCCTGGCTGAGTGGAATGACACCCAGTTACTGACGACTCCAATCCAACCCGAGCTTTGGACCATGTACTTCGACAGGTCGCTGACGAAAACCGAAGCAGGCGCGGGCTTGCTCTTCATCTCACCCCTCGGAAAACATCTTCGCTACACGTCGCCCGACGATTCAATGAGACTGCGGATGAGCTGGCTAAAATAGCCTCGGGGCAGACACCGGTTCCCCCGGACGTGTTCTCTAGGGATATACATCAACCCTCCGTCAAGATCGACGACACACCCGAGATACCCTCAGCCAAGCCCGAGGAAGCCTCGGCCGAGCCCGAGGTGCCCTCGGCCGCCGAGGGTGAAGCCCTACACGTCGAGGGAGAGCGGAATGGGGTCACACCGGTCCCGAACTAACAGACCTTGTACCTGGAATATCTCCTCCGAGGAGAGCTGCCCCTCGACAAGGCCGAAGCTCGGCGACTGGCTCGGCGCACCAAGTCGTTCGTTTTGCTGGGTGATGAAAAGGAGCTCTATCACCGCAGTCCCTCGGGCATCCTCCAGCGATGCATCTCCATCGCCCAAGGACAAGAGTTGTTACAAGAAATACACTCGGGGGCTTGTGGCCACCATGCAGCACCTCGAGCCCTCGTGGGAAATGCCTTCCGACAAGGCTTCTACTGGCCAACCGCGGTGGCCGACGCCACTAGGATTGTACGCTCCTGCAAGGGGTGTCAATTCTACGCAAAGCAGACACACCTGCCCGCTCAGGCCCTGCAGACGATACCTATCACTTGGACGTTTGCTGTGTGGGGTCTAGACCTCGTCGGCCCCTTACAGAAGGCTATCGGGGGCTTCACGCACCTGCTGGTCGCCATCAACAAATTCTCCAAGTGGAACGAGGTCCGACCCTTAACCAGTATAAGGTCCGAGCAGGCGGTGGCGTTCTTCACCAATATCATCCATCGCTTTGGAGTCCCGAATGCCATCATCACCGACAATGGCACGCAGTTCACCGGGAAAAAATTCCTGGACTTCTGCGAGGACCACCACATCCGTGTGGACTGGGCCGCCGTAGCTCACCCCATGACGAATGGGCAGGTGGAGCGTGCCAATGGTATGATTCTGTAGGGACTTAAACCCAGGATCCACAACGACCTCAACAAGTTTGGCAAGCGATGGATGAAGGAGCTACCCTCGGTGGTCTGGAGTCTGAGGATGACGCCGAGCCGGGCCACGGGCTTCACGCCGTTCTTTCTAGTCTATGGGGCCGAGGCCGTCCTCCCCACGGACTTAGAATACGGTTCCCCGAGGACGAAGGCGTACGACGACCGAAGCAACCAGATCAGCCAAGAGGACTCGCTGGACCAGCTCGAAGAAGCTCAGGACGTTGCCTTACTACATTCGGCACGGTATCAGCAGTCTCTGCGACGCTACCACGCCCGAAGGGTTCGACCCCGAGGCTTCTAAGTGGGAGACTTGGTGCTTCGGCTGCGACAAGATGCCCGTGGGCGCCACAAGCTTACTCCCCCCTGGGAAGGGTCGTTCATCATCACCAAGATCTTGAAGCCCGGAACATACAAGCTGGCCAACGATCAAGGCGAGGTCTACAGCAACGCTTGGAACATCGAATAGCTATGTCGCTTCTACCCTTAAAATGTTTCAAGTCGTTCATGTTCCTCGTTTTTACGCGCTTAAATAAAGTCTAACCGTCAAGGAAGGGTCAGCCTTGCCTCGACCAAGCCCGACCCTCCCTCGGGGGCTAGAAGGGGGACCCCCCCTCTGCGTCGAAATTTTCTTCGGAAAAGTTTTCTGCCGAGAAAAGTTTTCTACAGAAAACAACTTTCGTGCTTTCGACTATATCGATAGCAGGGTCCTGCGAACGGGTGAGAGAGCACGTAAGCGGCAAGGCCGACCGAGCCAAGGGACTCCTATGCCTCCGGGATACGGATACCCCACTCATCACCTCTGAGATGACGGTGCGTTCCGTCCCCGACACGACTTCACCACCGTCCATCGACCAAAAGGTACCGTCCGTATTCCACCCTGTTCCCTTTCGATTCAGCTTCGATCCACCTAGCGACCCCGCTACGATGAGCGCTTTCGTAAGGGCGTATCCAAACCTTCCAGGGTACCATATGTGGTCGACATGGGGCCGACTGACAGCCGTCTCAACCTCCAGACCGGCGGGTTCTGAGGAAGAGGACGACCCCGACTTCGGTTGGGATTTCTCTGGCCTCGATGACCCCGGTGCCATGCGGAACTTCATGTCCGCATGTGACCACTGCCTCTCCGGTTGCTCTGACGATGGCCACGGCCTTGACGACGAGGGTTATGGCCCAAGTCGCGAATGTTTCCATGTCGATCAGGGAGATCACAACGAAGGCAACCACCTCGGTATGCCGGAGGTTGACGATCCCCCTGGGCCCGCATCTCGCGTTGACATCCCGCGGGAGCTAGCTGTGGTCCCAGTCCCTACGGGGGGTCGGGACACACAGCTCGAGCAAATCCGCGAGATGCAGGCCAAGGTCGACGAGGAAGCAGGACGACTTGTGCAGCTCCGACAGAACATCGAACAGGAGTGGGCAGGCCGAACACTCGCCGGAGGAGCCTGTCATCGGGCCCGGGACGTCCAGCGCCGCATCGTCGACAATGCCAGGGCAGCGCTGCCCCCGGCCGTCAGCGGGTCCGGCCAGGACCTAGCTACAGCGGTGATGCTACTTCGAACCATGCCGGAGCCATCCACCACCGAAGGACGGCGTATCCAGGGCGAACTCAAGGATCTCCTGGAAGGTGCCACAGTTCGACGAGCCGAGAGCTCTGCCTCCCGAAGGCGAGCTAACCCCTCGGAGCATCACACGGCGTCCTCCCAACGCATGCGGGAGGCCTCGGTCCATCCCGAGCGCACACAGGACGAGGCACCTGCCGCCCGGGATCGCCTCGACAACGAGCATCACCATCGCGATCATCGAGCCTGCCTCGACGAGAAGGTGCGCCGAGGCTACCATCCCAAGCGCGAAGGACGCTGCGACAGCGAGGAGGATTGGAGTCCCTCGCCCGAGCCACCCGGTCCACGAGTCTTCAACCGGGCCATACGACGAGCGCCGTTCCCCGCCCGTTTCCGAGCCCCGATTACCATCACCAAGTACTCGGGGGAGACGTGGCCGGAGTTGTGGCTCGTGGACTACCGACTGGCATGCCAGTTGGGAGGGGCGGACGATGACAACCTCATCATCTGTAATCTACCCCTTTTCCTCTCCGACGCCGCCCGGGCCTGGCTGGAGCATCTGCCTCCTACGCAGATCTCCGACTGGGGCGACCTGGTCAAGGCTTTCGCGGGAAATTTCCAGGGCACGTACGTGCGCCCTAGGAACTCATGGGATCTCCGAAGCTGCCACCAGCAGCCTGGGGAATCCCTCCGAGAGTACATCCGGCGGTTTTCGAAGCAGCGCACCGAGCTGCCTAACATCACCGACTCAGACGTCATCGGAGCTTTCCTCGCCGGCACCACTTGCCGAGACCTGGTGAGCAAACTGGGGCGCAAGACTCCCACCAAGGCGAGCGAATTGATGGACGTCACCACCAAGTTCGCCTCGGGTCAGGAGGCGGTCAAGGCCATCTTCCGGAAAGACAAGCAGCCTTAGGGGAAGCCGAAGGAAGGCGCCCCCGAGGCGTCCGCTCAGCGTGGCGCGAAGAAGAAGGCCAAGAAGAAGGCGCAAGCGAAGCGCAACACCGCTGGCGCGAATCTTGTCATTGCTGCCGAGCACAGGAACCCTCGGAAGCCCCCAGGAAGGGCCGGCGCGTTCGAGAAGATGCTCAAGGAGCCGTGCCCCTATCACCAGGGTCCCATCAGGCACACCCTTGAAGAATGTGTCATGCTCCGGCGCTACTTCCATAAGGCCGGGCCCCGGCGGAAGATGGCAAGGGCCAAGGCAACAACAAGAAGGAGGGCGGCAAGGAAGAGGAGTTCCCCGAGATCCACAACTGCTTCATGATTTACGGCGGGCAGGTGGCGAACACCTCGGCTCGGCACCGCAAGCAGGAGCGCCGGGAGGTCTGCTCGGTAAAGGTGGTAGCGTCAGCCTACCTAGACTGGTCCGACAAGCCTATCACCTTCGACCGAGGTGACCACCCCGACTTCGTGCCAAGCCCAGAGAGGTACCCCCTTGTAACACCCCAGGTGTTTATATTCCGCTCAATATTGAGTACGAATTTAAGCACGCAATATCAGTGGATAAAACGATTTTTAAATTTTAATCATCTTCGCCTATCGCGATTTTTATATCGCATCTGTTCCGTCTGTCGCGAGTGCGACGTCGTTTTTATTTCCATCTGTTTGGGCTCTTCCAAAATTCTCGTGATGTTCGGAACATAGTTGTCCCGAAAATCGGTGCGTCCGATGATTAATTAAAATTCATCGCTCGCGCGATTACGAATTCGGAAGCTCGACTCACTCGGATGATTTTATCCCGGACAAAATCATTAGAACTCGACGACTAAAATGTTTGGGGCAAAATAATCCGAATCGCACATCGTCCGAGAGAAATCGGGCGCGAGGTTAATAATTCAGATATGGTTTCGGCTAATATTAGTCGAATCCCATAGGACAAATTCTCGAAGACGAAATCTGTCTTATTCGGGCCGTTGTTTCTCGTTCCGATCCAAAACTTTGGATATAAATAACGGGTACAAGTTCATCTGACTCTAAATTATTCATCACTTCAAATCTTATCTAAATATTGTATCGGATATTGTTTTGATTCAATCTGGTATTATTTTTTTTACTCAAATACCAGAATTCATATTTATTTATATACTTTTATTAAAGAAAAAGAAAGGAAAATATCTCATTTTCTCTTCTTATCTACACGTTATCATCCTGATCTCTCCACCGCTTCCTCTGTTCCTATCCTATTCTGTACGACTTTCAGCTCCAAGGATATCTTCCAGCGCTCCTTTCTTCTTCCGTCTCACGCAGCACACCGCCCAACTATTTTGCTCAGCGCTCAATCTCCCTCTGCCATTCTTTTCCTGTTCGCCATAGGGCTCACCATGGGTGCTGACCGCCGGCCATCTCCTGCTCATCTCTATGGCTGCCGGCGAAGTTCCCTGCGCGCGCCCCAAGCTTCTTCTCCGCATGCCCTGGCCTTCCTCTGTCGGTGCCCAGTCCCTGTGCCGCGTCGCGCCCCTGGTCGGCGCCCCTGCAGAGCCCTGGTCGAGCTCGCCCCTGCCTTTTCTGCTCGCTCAAGCTCCTCTTCTATGGCGCTAAGCCCTTCCCCATGACGAGCTCGCTTTCTCCTGCTCGACGCCTGCGATAGCCGTCGTTGGTTTCTGTGTTTCCCCGGCCTTCTTCCCAGCCCATCCCGCCGCTATCCTTTTCTGAGGCTCCCTGCTCGCCCTCGCCGGGGCAGCACAAGCCTTCTGGCCATGGTCAGCTCTGATCTTGGCCGCCGTAGCGCCCGAGGTTTTGGCGCGTCCCTGCTCAGATCTACTCATCCGCTGGAGTCTCCTGCGCGCAGCCATGGTTCCTGTTCGCCCAGCCGCGGACGTCCATGGTCCTCCTCTGCTGCGTCTTCAGCTTGTCGTCGCGTCGTTTACCGTCGAGTCATCAAACACGTTATCCCCTGCTCGATCCCCACCTCACCAGCTTACTCCAGACTTCAATCGAAGGTCGTCAAGAAATCTCAAGAATCAAGTGAAGACGAGGCTAGCAACACGATACTCCCCAAGTGTTCAACAAATTGCTTGGATCGGAAAATCGCTACCGATCTTGAGGCTTTGAGTCAGCTGCTGAAACGGTAAGCTGATAAATTATTCAGAATAGTTCGATCATTGAATAAAATAATGTGTTAGGGCGAGGCTTATTAAGGTGCTCGATAAATTGCGTAAGTCACGAAACTATCGTCGACTTCGCAGTTCTTGCGATTATCGAGCCAGGTTCAGTTATAGCGAGTTATTTCGCTATTCCGATCAAGTAGTTAAATTAGTGTACCGAGTAGAATATGAGTAGTCATGTGTGTTAATAAAATATTTTAATCACTTATAAAGATGTAGTATAATTTATAAAGCAAGAGATAAGTTTAGAATTCAATTAATTAAGTAGCTGATAAGTTGTGTTTAGGCTAATCATGTTTAAAGTGTATGATGTGTTGTTCGTGATGTTTGCGTTAGGTTCGTTTAATCTAGAAAACCGTGATTATTAAGCTTAGTCATACGTCGATAGCTAGTGTTTTCGTATAAAATAGTACGACGCTTCGTCACTAAGTATTTAATTCTTGTCGGTGTAGCACTATTTAGGTTTATAATATTCCTGTTTATATGCATTCATGTGCATCATGCATCTCAATTAGGTACGATAATTGATCGCGTGATGCGGAAGACGAGCCAAGTCGACCCCAAGCGTGGGCTTGCGAACAAACCTGAAGATGGTCGTCAAGTGCTCATCGACTAACAACACTAACCTAGTGTTACTCAGGCAAGCCCCGGTGCATGCAACCCCTTTCCTTGTGTTTTTAAATACTTTTCACACACTTTAAGTCTAGTGAAATGTGCATTAGGTTCATAGGAGTTGCTTGAAACCCTTTGATGCATTGCTTTCCTTGATATCCATACCTTTATAGATACTTCTGTGAAGTATCAAAATTATGATTTACAAAAATGCTTAGCCTTGCTTAGATCTTGTGGATAGAGGTTGTCCTCAGTCTAACCCGGGAGAGGATGGCTTCTACCTGCAAGAATAATTTTCATTTGGAGCAATAGTGGGATCTTACTGTAAAGTTCCCTGTGATGCTCTTTCATCCTAAGGATGGAAATACGTAAATTGAGACTTGGGGGTAGGAACAGGTGATGTTCTACCCAGGTTGGTTAAGGATTAACGCGTATGTAGGCGTGCTGACCGAGGACCCTTTAACTGGTCACATGCCTCGTCATGGGTAAGCCTTGCCTCGGGCAGACTAAGGCCGGAATAAGATAACACGAAATGGGAGTGGAGCGGTGGCGAGAGTAGCGTGTACCCTCCGTGGCAAGAGGCTGGACGGTGGTGTATCTGTGCTCTCGGTTTGCGTGAACCTGATCCGGTCTTAAGAACCCCGGTGGCGGGTTGACATATGCAAGGGTTAAGTGCTACATATGTCGTGTGATTGGAGATCCTCAGCTGAGTATAATCGATTCGGATCGCCGTACCTTCGCGGTTATGAAGACTTGGTCACTTTTCTACAACCTAAAGTCAGGATGTGAACACTATGGATAAAAATGATGTTGTCTTGATGTGATGTGAAATTAGACTAGATGCAAATAGAGTCTATTAATACCTAATATGGCGTTAAAAGATTGAAAGTAAGGACTCACTTTAGTAAGCTACTTCTGCAAAAATATAAGTTGATTTTTGCTACAGCCTCTCCTTGACTCCTATTTATCCAGCATACCCTTGAGAGTCTTTTCCTTAGTCGGGTAAGACTTGCTGAGTAATTCCATACTCAGGGTTTTATTCCCTGTTGTTTTTCAGGTCATAGTCTTGTGCTGCTGATGGTGGTGTTAAGTGCCGGTGGGCTCGGCCTTCTTATAAGTTTAAGTAACCCTTCTATACTTCTTAATGAGGATGGTCCCTTGAGCTAGCATATATTTTAAACTTATACTTTTGCAATCACTCCGATAAAATAATGTAAAATTTTTGTAACTTGTAAAATTTGGTAACAAGATTTCCGCTGCAAAAATATTGGTGTGTGTGATTTGTGTTACTTAATCCCGCGGTTCTGGTTGTTAGTGGTTTATCCGGTGTACTTGGGGCAATCGGACAGATCCTGTTAAGTTATCTGGTGCACATGCATAGCAGTCTGAGGTCTCTTAGACAAGGACAGGTGCATGTGGGCCCAATAACTTGGGAGGTTCTGCCACAGGCTGGTATCGGAGCTGGATTAAGTATATACGGTCACATACATATTTTCAAAACAAAAGTTTTGGTTTTGAAAAACCTATTTTCAACTAAAAACATTGTTTGATTTTGAAAAACAGTTTTGAAAAACTATAATGCTAGCGACATCCTCTATTAAGCCCTAAATTAAGGACTATTAGGTGGCTTATTTGAAAATCATAACCCACAACCGGGTGGGTATTGCATACATGTGTATTGTTAATTTTGAGGCCATTCAGTTTTGAATGGATCGACGCTCAGGTAAGGTGAGTTGTGAGAGCATGACCGAACAATCGTCGGTCTAGGGGAGTGTTTAAATGTGGCGTCCGATTATATACATGTTACACATATGTATATATGAAGGCTGCGATGTGGAGTAATTACTTTTCTGGGAATTCAGTACCCCATGGATGTGTATGGGTATACAAACATGGGAATACTGAGAAGTGTAATGTACTTGTAACGACGCACCTACGCTCAGGTAAGTAGGTGAGTTACCATAATGAGTTGCCCTATGGTTAAAGTGTGGCAACGGCGCCTATGCGTGGCTCGGCGCTTAATGAAGAGCTGGCCTCCATATAGAAATATATGGAGTATAAACTGTGATAAACTGTCATGTGTGAACTGCATCATTGGGAAATGGGCTGTGATGGATTTTTCTGCAGGTACACTAACCTCGAAAACGTATGTGTAGCTGACGACTAGCAAAATATCGTGAGAGTCGTAAGTATGCCACCGATATAGAACGCTATTGCCATATTTGGTTGGCAAAATCAGTGAGGACGGATAGGACGAGCATGCATCCTGATTGTTGCATCATGTTTGTCACCTATACACCCAAGATGCTTTTCTCATCTTTATTCCAGTAACCATTGATTGTATATAATATGGTGTAATGCTGAATTATAAACTTCGATGAAATAGGTGTCCTCCATTTTTAGGTGACCTTTTAGGGTGCTTTATATGTGCTTTGTGCTTAATGTGTCGATAGAAGGTTAGAGACTTGATTGCCTAAATCCAAAACTAGGCCATATTCTTATTTAGTGAACCATGCCCAAATTTGAATGGTCCATTATTACTCCATGACAAAGCCCATACAAATAGATGCGTAGACAATTTCCTTATTGGACATAAAATGTACCTAAGCTTAAAACAAGGATCTCAAGTCATGTCTCCTTCTAGAACCATTCCTTTGTTCAGTTGATGCCTTGGTTTTCTCATGTTTATCGAAGGCATATCAACTTAATCCTTGACCTTATAATCTCTACGATAAGCATAGAAATATGTTTTGGCTGAATTAACAGTCTCCCATCGTACTCCCTTCATTAACAAGTTTAGGTTATGGCCATGCCATGTTCATTTCATCGGGCCATAATCTATTTGGCTCTCTACTTGTAACTATTCATACAGGTGGAGTATCTCTTTGTATATTATTACCCTTGCTTAGTCTAATTGTGCCACGTAAGGTTTCTTATTGGTTACGTCTAGTAATGGTGTTATGACTAAAACCAATGATGCCGCGACGAAACCGAGGGCCTCCTGTGAATGTACACACATGGTTGTGCTGCTCGGCACGCGCTGGTATCATGGTTAGTAGTTGTAATCAATTATGAGACTATATCAATGTGTTATCTTGGTACAATCTATTTTTGCTACGTGAGATTCATTATTGGTGCCAGTTCGGTGATGGTGTCATGATTAAGGACTTATGGTGCCGCAGCGAAACTGAGAGCCCCTTGTGAATGTACACGCAAGGTTATGCTGCTTGGCGCATGCTGGTATCGAGGTCTCTAGTCATGATCCATTGTGGAACTACGCTGATATGTGATCTTCCGTGGACTTCTCCCTTGGAACAATGTTTATGTTGTTTGTGAAGTGATCAAGCAACATCTATCATCTCAATTGGATCAAAAGGGCACACCACTTTTATGTGTGGTCTTATTTCTTTTGATCTTGGTAGTGACTACTCATACAAGTTCCCTTTACATCCTTTGTGTAAAGGTGAAGCCTTGGAGCTTTTTAGTGTTGGAAAACAGCTATTTAGCTCTCAAAATGGAGATTGGATTTCCCCTGCTACTGAGATGTAGGAGTTTGTTCATTCGCTCTCTTATTTAATCCAAGTATTCCCTAACCAAATGGATAATTCATCTCGCATGAAGAAACGGATGAACAACCAGACCAAATGCATTTCTACCTAAATGCATGACTTGTTGCGAGTAAATGTGAACTCTCGACCATAGGCTTACCGATGGTACTGAGAGGACTTGCTCAATGTCAAAAGTAGTTTAACAAGTTGGTTTTGACTAACTTGTAACTGCATTTGGAACGAAGGTTGAGTTTAGAGATCGTTTTATCAAGTTGTCTAAACTCACTTTTGTACAACCCCTCTTAAGGAAGTACCTTCAAGAATCGAGGTTAAGTTGACCGGAAACCACCCAGTCATCGTTCTAGTCATGCCTTGGTCGTCTCATGTGTGCTCTTCCAGCATGGGTGATCAAGTCGAGCCATGACTAGTGCTGGATAATATGGGCCGATTATAAAGTCAATATTTATAGACCCCTCCGCTGGTGATTCTCTTGAATCTATACCCTCTTTTGTGGACTTGAATTCTCGGGTTAGCCACATGTTAACCGCAACAGTATTCGACATCCACTCGTCTCGTGTGCTACGAACTCACTGTGACCACTTGTTGGTAAACCTCTTTCTGTGTGTTTTACCCAAGATGGTGCATCTGGTTCTGTTTGGGCAAAATCGCGTATTCACCGCTCGCTCAACAGACTCAGATAGTACAGTGTCATCAAAGAAAGCAAACTGCACACATGGAACCTTATATGTTCTCTGGCATACATCGTCTCTATTGATGGACATCTTTAAATTAGCTTGTGGCGATGCATGTTATGTCCACTAGAAAAACGACATCCTGAGACACTCGCCCTTGTTTGGAACTGTCTCACGATTACCGCTGATATGGACATGGGTATATGCTTCTCTACCCTTAGAAGTTTTTCGCTCCGAATCTCGGGACGAGATTCTTTTAAGGGGGGAGGGCTGTAACACCCCAGGTGTTTATATTCCGCTCAATATTGAGTACGAATTTAAGCACGCAATATCAGTGGATAAAACGATTTTTAAATTTTAATCATCTTCGCCTATCGCGATTTTTATATCGCATCTGTTCCGTCTGTCGCGAGTGCGACGTCGTTTTTATTTCCATCTGTTTGGGCTCTTCCAAAATTCTCGTGATGTTCGGAACATAGTTGTCCCGAAAATCGGTGCGTCCGATGATTAATTAAAATTCATCGCTCGCGCGATTACGAATTCGGAAGCTCGACTCACTCGGATGATTTTATCCCGGACAAAATCATTAGAACTCGACGACTAAAATGTTTGGGGCAAAATAATCCGAATCGCACATCGTCCGAGAGAAATCGGGCGCGAGGTTAATAATTCAGATATGGTTTCGGCTAATATTAGTCGAATCCCATAGGACAAATTCTCGAAGACGAAATCTGTCTTATTCGGGCCGTTGTTTCTCGTTCCGATCCAAAACTTTGGATATAAATAACGGGTACAAGTTCATCTGACTCTAAATTATTCATCACTTCAAATCTTATCTAAATATTGTATCGGATATTGTTTTGATTCATTCTGGTATTATTTTTTTTTACTCAAATACCAGAATTCATATTTATTTATATACTTTTATTAAAGAAAAAGAAAGGAAAATATCTCATTTTCTCTTCTTATCTACACGTTATCATCCTGATCTCTCCACCGCTTCCTCTGTTCCTATCCTATTCTGTACGACTTTCAGCTCCAAGGATATCTTCCAGCGCTCCTTTCTTCTTCCGTCTCGCGCAGCACACCGCCCAACTATTTTGCTCAGCGCTCAATCTCCCTCTGCCATTCTTTTCCTGTTCGCCATAGGGCTCACCATGGGTGCTGACCGCCGGCCATCTCCTGCTCATCTCTATGGCTGCCGGCGAAGTTCCCTGCGCGCGCCCCAAGCTTCTTCTCCGCATGCCCTGGCCTTCCTCTGTCGGTGCCCAGTCCCTGTGCCGCGTCGCGCCCCTGGTCGGCGCCCCTGCAGAGCCCCTGGTCGAGCTCGCCCCTGCCTTTTCTGCTCGCTCAAGCTCCTCTTCTATGGCGCTAAGCCCTTCCCCATGACGAGCTCGCTTTCTCCTGCTCGACGCCTGCGATAGCCGTCGTTGGTTTCTGTGTTTCCCCGGCCTTCTTCCCAGCCCATCCCGCCGCTATCCTTTTCTGAGGCTCCCTGCTCGCCCTCGCCGGGGCAGCACAAGCCTTCTGGCCATGGTCAGCTCTGATCTTGGCCGCCGTAGCGCCCGAGGTTTTGGCGCGTCCCTGCTCAGATCTACTCATCCGCTGGAGTCTCCTGCGCGCAGCCATGGTTCCTGTTCGCCCAGCCGCGGACGTCCATGGTCCTCCTCTGCTGCGTCTTCAGCTTGTCGTCGCGTCGTTTACCGTCGAGTCATCAAACACGTTATCCCCTGCTCGATCCCCACCTCACCAGCTTACTCCAGACTTCAATCGAAGGTCGTCAAGAAATCTCAAGAATCAAGTGAAGACGAGGCTAGCAACACGATACTCCCCAAGTGTTCAACAAATTGCTTGGATCGGAAAATCGCTACCGATCTTGAGGCTTTGAGTCAGCTGCTGAAACGGTAAGCTGATAAATTATTCAGAATAGTTCGATCATTGAATAAAATAATGTGTTAGGGCGAGGCTTATTAAGGTGCTCGATAAATTGCGTAAGTCACGAAACTATCGTCGACTTCGCAGTTCTTGCGATTATCGAGCCAGGTTCAGTTATAGCGAGTTATTTCGCTATTCCGATCAAGTAGTTAAATTAGTGTACCGAGTAGAATATGAGTAGTCATGTGTGTTAATAAAATATTTTAATCACTTATAAAGATGTAGTATAATTTATAAAGCAAGAGATAAGTTTAGAATTCAATTAATTAAGTAGCTGATAAGTTGTGTTTAGGCTAATCATGTTTAAAGTGTATGATGTGTTGTTCGTGATGTTTGCGTTAGGTTCGTTTAATCTAGAAAACCGTGATTATTAAGCTTAGTCATACGTCGATAGCTAGTGTTTTCGTATAAAATAGTACGACGCTTCGTCACTAAGTATTTAATTCTTGTCGGTGTAGCACTATTTAGGTTTATAATATTCCTGTTTATATGCATTCATGTGCATCATGCATCTCAATTAGGTACGATAATTGATCGCGTGATGCGGAAGACGAGCCAAGTCGACCCCAAGCGTGGGCTTGCGAACAAACCTGAAGATGGTCGTCAAGTGCTCATCGACTAACAACACTAACCTAGTGTTACTCAGGCAAGCCCCGGTGCATGCAACCCCTTTCCTTGTGTTTTTAAATACTTTTCGCACACTTTAAGTCTAGTGAAATGTGCATTAGGTTCATAGGAGTTGCTTGAAACCCTTTGATGCATTGCTTTCCTTGATATCCATACCTTTATAGATACTTCTGTGAAGTATCAAAATTATGATTTACAAAAATGCTTAGCCTTGCTTAGATCTTGTGGATAGAGGTTGTCCTCAGTCTAACCCGGGAGAGGATGGCTTCTACCTGCAAGAATAATTTTCATTTGGAGCAATAGTGGGATCTTACTGTAAAGTTCCCTGTGATGCTCTTTCATCCTAAGGATGGAAATACGTAAATTGAGACTTGGGGGTAGGAACAGGTGATGTTCTACCCAGGTTGGTTAAGGATTAACGCGTATGTAGGCGTGCTGACCGAGGACCCTTTAACTGGTCACATGCCTCGTCATGGGTAAGCCTTGCCTCGGGCAGACTAAGGCCGGAATAAGATAACACGAAATGGGAGTGGAGCGGTGGCGAGAGTAGCGTGTACCCTCCGTGGCAAGAGGCTGGACGGTGGTGTATCTGTGCTCTCGGTTTGCGTGAACCTGATCCGGTCTTAAGAACCCCGGTGGCGGGTTGACATATGCAAGGGTTAAGTGCTACATATGTCGTGTGATTGGAGATCCTCAGCTGAGTATAATCGATTCGGATCGCCGTACCTTCGCGGTTATGAAGACTTGGTCACTTTTCTACAACCTAAAGTCAGGATGTGAACACTATGGATAAAAATGATGTTGTCTTGATGTGATGTGAAATTAGACTAGATGCAAATAGAGTCTATTAATACCTAATATGGCGTTAAAAGATTGAAAGTAAGGACTCACTTTAGTAAGCTACTTCTGCAAAAATATAAGTTGATTTTTGCTACAGCCTCTCCTTGACTCCTATTTATCCAGCATACCCTTGAGAGTCTTTTCCTTAGTCGGGTAAGACTTGCTGAGTAATTCCATACTCAGGGTTTTATTCCCTGTTGTTTTTCAGGTCATAGTCTTGTGCTGCTGATGGTGGTGTTAAGTGCCGGTGGGCTCGGCCTTCTTATAAGTTTAAGTAACCCTTCTATACTTCTTAATGAGGATGGTCCCTTGAGCTAGCATATATTTTAAACTTATACTTTTGCAATCACTCCGATAAAATAATGTAAAATTTTTGTAACTTGTAAAATTTGGTAACAAGATTTCCGCTGCAAAAATATTGGTGTGTGTGATTTGTGTTACTTAATCCCGCGGTTCTGGTTGTTAGTGGTTTATCCGGTGTCCTTGGGGCAATCGGACAGATCCTGTTAAGTTATCTGGTGCACATGCATAGCAGTCTGAGGTCTCTTAGACAAGGACAGGTGCATGTGGGCCCAATAACTTGGGAGGTTCTGCCACACCCCTCGTCGTCGATCCGATCATCGGCTCTTGGGGGCTGAGCGGTCCGAGGTCCGGGCCGGTGCGGCACCCTTCCACGGGATCGCACCCGGAAAGCGTATCCTGCCCCTTGGACGGATTGACTTGCCCATCTGCTTCAGGACTCCCTCCAACTTCCGAAAGGAAACCCTCACCTTCGAGGTGGTCGGGTTCCGAGGGACCTACCACGCAGTGTTGGGAAGGTCGTGCTACGCCAAGTTCATGACCGTCCCCAACTACACCTACCTCAAGCTCAAGATGCCAGGCCCCAACGGGATCATCACCGTCGGATCCACGTACCGCCACGCGTACGAATGCGACGTGGAAGGCATGGAGTTCGCTGAGGCCCTCGCCGAGTCCGAGGCCCTCATCGCTGACCTGGAACGCCTCTCCAAGGAGGCGTCCGACGCGAAGCGGCACGCCAGCAACTTCGAACCAGTCGAGGCGGTTAAGTCCGTCTCTCTCAACCCTAGTAACGACGCCAGCAAGAAAGTCCGGATCGGCTCCGAGCTCGACCCCAAATAGGATGTAGTGCTCGTCGACTTTCTCCGCGCAAACACCAAAGTTTTTGCGTGGAGTCACTCGGACATGCCAGGCATACCAAGGGATGTCGCCGAGCACTCACTGGACATCAGAGCTGGAGCCCGACCTGTGAAGCAGACCCTGCACCGTTTTGACGAAGGAAAGCGCAGAGCCATAGGCGAGGAGATCCACAAGCTACTTGCGGTAGGGTTCATCAAAGAGGTATTACATCCCGAATGGTTAGCTAACCCTGTTCTTGTAAGGAAAAAGGATGGGAAATGGAGGATGTGCGTAGACTACACTGGTCTAAACAAAGCATGTCCGAAGGTTCCCTACCCTCTTCCTCGCATCGATCAAATTGTGGACTCCACTGCTGGGTGCGAAACCCTGTCATTCCTCGACGCCTACTCAAGCTATCACCAAATCAAAATAAGAGTTCGACCAGCTCGCGACTTCTTTTATCACACCTTTTGGCATGTATTGTTACACTACAATGCCATTTGGTTTGAGGAATGCAGGCGCCACATACCAGAGGTGCATGAACCATGTGTTCGGAGAACACATCGGCAGAACGGTCGAGGCTTACGTCGATGACATCGTTGTCAAGACGAAGAAAGCCTCCGACCTCCTCTCTGACCTTGGAACGACATTCAAGTGTCTGAGAGCTAAAGGCGTGAAACTCAACCCCGAGAAGTGTGTCTTCGGAGTCCCCCGAGGCATGCTCCTAGGGTTCATCGTCTCCGAGCGGGGCATAGAGGCCAACCCGGAGAAAATCGCGGCCATCACCAACATGGGACCGATAAAAGATTTGAAAGGAGTACAAAGGGTCATGGGATGCCTTGCGGCTCTGAGCCATTTCATCTCACGCCTTGGCAAAAAAGGATTGCCCCTGTACCGCCTCATAAGGAAGACCGAGCGCTTCACTTGGACCCCCGAGGCCGAGGAAGCCCTCGGGAACTTAAAGACACTCCTTACAAATGCACCCATCTTGGTGCACCCCGCTTCGGGAGAAGCCCTCTTGATCTACGTAGCCGCAACCACTCAGGTGGTCAGCGCCGCGGTCGTAGTCGAGAGACGGGAAGAAGGGCATACACTGCTCGTCTAGAGGCCAGTCTACTTCATCAGCGAAGTGCTATCTGAGACCAAAATTCGCTACCCGCAGATCCAGAAGCTGCTCTACGCAGTGATTCTGACACGACGGAAGCTGCGACACTACTTTGAGTCTCACCCGGTGACTGTGGTGTCTTCCTTTCCTCTGGGAGAGATCATCCAGTTCCGAGAGGCCTCGGGTAGGATAGCGAAATGGGCGGTGGAACTCATGGGCGAAACACTTTCATTCGCCCCTCGGAAGGCCATAAAATCCCAAGTCTTGGCCGACTTCCTGGCTGAGTGGACTGACACCCAGTTACTGACGACTCCAATCCAACCCGAGCTTTGGACCATGTACTTCGACAGGTCGCTGATGAAAACCGAAGCAGGCGCGGGCTTGCTCTTCATCTCACCCCTCGGAAAACATCTTCGCTACGTGACCCGCCTTCATTTTCCGGCGTCAAACAACGTGGCTGAGTACGAAGCGTTGGTTAATGGGTTGCGCATCGCCGTCGAGCTAGGGGTTCGGCGCCTCGACGCTCGTGGCGACTCGCAGCTTGTCATTGACCAAGTCATGAAGAACTCCCACTGCTACGATCGGAAGATGGAGGCCTACTGCGACGAAGTTCGATGCCTGGAGGACAAGTTCTACGGGCTGGAACTCAACCACGTCGCCCGACGATTCAATGAGACTGCGGATGAGCTGGCTAAAATAGCCTCGGGGCGGACACCGGTTCCCCCGGACGTCTTCTCCAGGGATATACATCAACCCTCCGTCAAGATCGACGACACACCCGAGATACCCTAAGCCAAGCCCGAGGAAGCCTCGGCCATCGAGGGTGAAGCCCTACACGTCGAGGGAGAGCGGAATGGGGTCACACCGGTCCTGAACTGACAGACCTCGTACCTGGAATATCTCCTCCGAGGAGAGCTGCCCCTCGACAAGGCCGAAGCTCGGCGACTGGCTCGGCGCGCCAAGTCGTTCGTTTTGCTGGGTGATGAAAAGGAGCTCTATCACCGCAGTCCCTCGGGCATCCTCCAGCGATGCATCTCCATCGCCCAAGGACAAGAGTTGTTACAAGAAATACACTCGGGGGCTTGTGGCCACCATGCAGCACCTCGAGCCCTCGTGGGAAATGCCTTCCGACAAGGCTTCTACTGGCCAACCGCGGTGGCCGACGCCACTAGGATTGTACGCTCCTGCAAGGGGTGTCAATTCTACGCAAAGCAGACACACCTGCCCGCTCAGGCCCTGCAGACGATACCTATCACTTGGTCGTTTGCTGTGTGGGGTCTGGACCTCGTCGGCCCCTTGCAGAAGGCACCCGGGGGCTTCACGCACCTGCTGGTCGCCATCAACAAATTCTCCAAGTGGATCAAGGTCCGACCCTTAACCAGTATAAGGTCCGAGCAGGCGGTGGCGTTCTTCACCAATATCATCCATCGCTTTGGAGTCCCGAATGCCATCATCACCGACAATGGCACGCAGTTCACCGGGAAAAAGTTCCTGGACTTCTGCGAGGACCACCACATCCGTGTGGACTGGGCCACCGTAGCTCACCCCATGACGAATGGGCAGGTGGAGCGTGCCAACGGTATGATTCTGTAGGGACTTAAGCCCAGGATCCACAACGACCTCAACAAGTTTGGCAAGCGATGGATGAAGGAGCTACCCTCGGTGGTCTGGAGTTTGAGGATGACGCCGAGCCGGGCCACGGTCTTCACGCCGTTCTTTCTAGTCTATGGGGCCGAGGCCGTCCTCCCCACAGACTTAGAATACGGTTCCCCAAGGACGAAGGCGTACGACGACCGAAGCAACCAGATCAGCCAAGAGGACTCGCTGGACTAGCTCGAAGAAGCTCGGGACGTTGCCTTACTACATTCGGCACGGTATCAGCAGTCTCTGCGACGCTACCACGCCCAAAGGGTTCGACCCCAAGGCTTCTAAGTGGGAGACTTGGTGCTTCGGCTGCGACAAGGTGCCCGTGGGCGCCACAAGCTTACTCCCCCTGGGAAGGGCCGTTCATCATCACCAAGATCTTGAAGCCCGGAACATACAAGCTGGCCAACGATCAAGGCGAGGTCTACAGCAACGCTTGGAACATCGAATAGCTATGTCGCTTCTACCCTTAAAATGTTTCAAGTCGTTCATGTTCCTCGTTTTTACGCGCTTAAATAAAGTCTAACCGTCAAGGAAGGGTCAGCCTTGCCTCGACCAAGCCCGACCCTCCCTCGGGGGCTAGAAGGGGGACCCCCCCCTCTGCGTCGAAATTTTCTTCAGAAAAGTTTTTTGCCGAGAAAAGTTTTCTACAGAAAACAACTTTCGTGCTTTCGACTATATCGATAGTAGGGTCCTGCGAACGGGTGAGAGAGCACGTAAGCGGCAAGGCCGACCGAGCCGAGGGACTCCTACGCCTCCGGGATACGGATACCTCACTCATCACCTTCCGCGAGAAGTAACTCACGCTCGGATAAGCGATCCTGCTACCGAACAAGTCCTAACGCTCGGGTAGAAAACGACTTTCGTGCATTTTTTGACTATATCGATAGCAGAGTCCTACGAACGGGTGAGAGAGCACGTAAGCGGCAAGGCCGACCGAGCCGAGGGACTCCTACGCCTCCGGGATACGGATACCTCACTCATCACCTTCCGCGAAAAGTAACTCTCGCTCGGATAATGCGATTCTGCTACCGACAAACAAGTCCTAAATGCTCGAAACAAGAGGAAAGAAAACGCAGCTTTATAATCTGAATGCTAAATATGTTTAGGCCTCGGTGGCTGCAAAAAACATACGCATACTTCAGACGAACTATTCATGCAGGCTCAAACATTAGCAGGGGGAGGAGCGGCACCCTCGGCGTTGTTTCCACCCTCAGCGGAATCTGGCCTAGCCTCAGACGGCGAAGTGAGCAGGCGCCTAGGCCAGCCGCTCTGAAGCCCCAGCCAGCCGTCCCCCGAGGATCTCAGCCCGGCTCACGGTTTCGGCGGCTTGGCTCCAGGATTGGTCCTACTCGCGGGTGATCTGGCCAAACCCCAGCTACCGCTGTTGCACCTCCTCGGCCTGGGAAGCCACCTCCCCCCGCATCGAGAAAGCCTCTGTTCGAGCCGACATCGCCTCTGTCCACGCCATCGCTGCCTTCGGCTTCGGCTCATCGTAGAACGGCCGAAGGTTCTAAAACCAAGCCAGAGAGGCTTTAAGCGACAAGGCCGACCGAGCCGAGGGACTCCTACGCCTCCGGGATACGGATACCTCACTCGTCACCTTCCGCGCAAGGCAACTCACACTCGGTTAAGTGGTTCGGCCACCGACAGGCAAGTCCTAGTGCTCGAAATGAGGAAGAAACACAACTTTATACTCGAATACCCAAATGTTCAGGCCTCGACAGCCACAAAGAACAAATACATATGCTTGGGGGTAACTATGCTACATAGACTTAGACGTCGGCAGGACCTTCTGCGGTTCTCCCGGCCTACAACAAATGTCTAAGTCCTTGAAGCAGTTACATTTTGCTCAGGCAAAAACCCAGTATATTCCCCATACAAACGGGACTCCGGTTCCAATCCCGCGGGTATGAACAACCTCCACACCAGGGGGCCCGCGGGATAACAAACTCCAAGCGGCTCGCCGACGACCTCTGCAGCAGCAGAGACAATGACCTCCACCTCGGGTTGCTAAACAACAGCAGCGATGAACTCAGGACAGACGCTGCTGTGAAAAGGCCCTCGCCCACGTCCCCACACGAGGGGAGAGGACAAGCCATTAAGGCCGAAGAGTCGGAGGGCGCCGTCCGTGGGGATCAAACCCACCGACACCGCGCCGGCGAACAGCGGCCGCCCCAAAGCGCACCGGTAGGTCCTCACTCCCGTCCTCGCCGAGGTCGTCCCAGAACACGAGTACCGCCCTCGCGGCGTACGACGTGCTGAGCGACCCCCCGGTGCAGCTGACGGTGCGAGGAGCACCTGGACGTGGCCGGCCCGCGCGCGGCACGACCGCCGCCCGGGTGGAGGACGGAAAGCTGCACCCTGGCCAGGGAGCAGCAGTTCGCCTTCCCCCGCATGGCTGGAGGACGCCTCTGCAGGGCTAGAGGATGCCCTTCTCCCCCGAACGCTGGGGGAAGAAAAGGGTCACCGACCCACACGGAGGCGACCCCCACTCGGTGCACTCCTCTGCCTCAGCCCGGATGACGAAGATCCTTGAAGCTGAGGGCGGGGCGGAGGTCGCAGCCCGGCTTGCTTCTCCCCACCACCAGGCTGGTGATCATCCCTACGGATGACCATTGGTGAGGGAATGCAGCCGGGCTGCATGACGAAAATCCTTGAAGCCGAGCGGTGGCTGAAGAGCGCCAATCTCCACGAGGCCACGCTCCTCCAACGACAGCAAGAGCAAGGCGACGCCGGTGCGCCCCATTCGGGGGCTCGAAAGGTGGAAGGGCACAACACATGAGGGGAGAACGAAGGCATGGCCGCTGCCCGGGGGACCGATCCCCTTTTATAGGCAGATCTCCTCACTTGCACCCCTTAGCGTCACGGGCAAAGTCTCCACCGACGTGCTCCAGGGTTCTCCCCCTACGACACGGGGGTTGGGCCCCACACGTCGTGCGAGCTGACCCGAAACACGAAGGAGGCAAACCGCCGCATGAAAGGCATGAAACCGCCCTGCGGTTATAAGCGTTCCCTCATCCTCGCCGGAACCAGCAGACGAAAGGGCGAGCCACCACGTAGGGAGCATGCAACCGCACCACGGTTATGCACCCTTTCGACTTCGTCACTTCCGGTGGACCAGCACGAAGGCCCGGTCCCACCTACCATGCAACCGGCGCGACGGTCACTGCGTGCGAGGAAACTGCACCGCCACCTGCGTTAATGTCGCGTCTTCTCGACTGCGGAACCAGTGCCACGACTCGAGGCGGCCCCGCGCGTGACCCAACAGTGCCAATTGGGTGCAGCGGTCACGGGTCAGTCAGTCGTGGGGGTAGGCACGGCAGTTGATGTGGCCAAAAGCGGACCGGCAATAACTGCTGCAACAGACGGGCGGAAGCAACGGTCAGATCACCCCCAGGCTCGCGTCTTTTCCTGAAGCAGCGGGGGAGCCCTCTCCCACGGCGTAAGAACGACGCGCCCGTGCCCCGTTCCTCGAACGGCCCGCGCACGCGCAACAGACGCCCCGCGAATTGCCCGTCCCGTCGCATTAACTCCTTGGCAGAGCCAGCGACACCGTTGGCAGGCGAAGCGAGCGACGTTTCACCTCCGCCATAATGGTCGCGTCAAAAAAGGTGCGCCACGATTTTTAAATTCATATCCTTTTCCGTTTCCTCTCTCTCTCTCTCTCTTGAATACCATGGTGTTTTGCTTTGCTTTACTATATCCCGCTTGCGAGGAATCTCCACACTTTGGAGCCTCTCGCCCTTACAAAGATGTTCACAAAGAATCACGGAAGTAAGGTTGGGATGAGCAACACACACAAGACACAAAATCAGAGCAACAACACGCACACAAGTCGCAACACGAGCTCTCAACACAACCCGCAGAGTACACTACTCAAATGGAGCTCTAGTTGCTATCACAAAGAATCGAATGCGCGGAATTGAAGTCTTGGTGCTTGGGAATGCTTAGAGAATGATTGGTGTGCTCCTCCATGCGCCTAGGGGTCTCTTTTATAGCCCCAAGGCAGCTAGGAGCCGTTGAGAGCATTCCAGGAAGGCAATTCTTGCCTTCTGTCGCCTGGCGCACCGGACAGTCCAGTGCACCACCGGACACTGTCCGGTGCGGATCTCTTTCCTTATTTGGCGAAGCCGACTGTTGCAGATTCAGAGCCGTTGGCGCACCGGACACTGTCCGGTGCCCCCTTGTGACCGTTGGCATGGCCACGCGTCACGCGCGGAATCCTCGGCCGACCGTTGGCCTGGCTGACTGTTGGCTCACCGGACAGTCCGGTGCCTCACCGGACAGTCCGGTGAATTATAGCCGTACGCCGTTAATCGCTTCCCGAGAGCGACGACTTCGCCTGTGAATGGCTCACCGGACAGTCCGGTGCACCACCAGACAGTCCGGTGATTTATAACCGTACGCTGTTGATCGCTTCCCGAGAGGAGCCATTTGACAGTCGCCAGTCTGGCGCACCGGACACTGTCCGGTGCACCACCGGACAGTCCGGTGCACCCAGACCGAGCTGTCTTTGGCTGAACAAAGCCATCTCTTTTCCAATTTGATTTCTCCTGTTTCCAGCACTTAGACACAATACATTAGTTCTTAAAACAATGTACCAAGTCTAGAAACATACCTTTAGACTTGATTTGCACTTTGTCCATCACTTGGCATAGATTACCATAAGTCCACTTGTGTTGGCACTCAATCACCAAAATACTTAGAAATGGCCCAAGGGCACATTTCCCTTTCAATCTCCCCCTTTTTGGTGATTTATGCCAACACAACAAAAAGCAACTAAAGGAAGTGCAACATCAATACAATTGAGAACTCAATATTGTTTTGATTCAACTTTGGCATATTTGGATCATACTTTGCCACCACTTGGTTTGTTTTTGCAAATCAAACTCAATTTCCTATCTCTAAGTCAAATTCACTTATGGAGACATAAAGAGAGGTATTCCAAGAGAAATTGATCAAAGATTCAAAAACTCCCCCTTTTTCCCATAATCAAACATTCTCCCCACAAGAGACCAACTTTTGACAAAGAGAGACAATAAGAGGATTTTGACAAAACAAAAGCTCTATTCTACTGTTTTCAAAATTCTCAAGTGGACAATAAGAGGATTTTGACAAAACAAAAGCTCTATTCTACTGTTTTCAAAATTCTCAAGTGGTAGCTGATCCATTTCTTGCTTTGGCCTTATTTTCTCCCCCTTTGGCATTAAGCACCAAAACAGGATCAATCTTGGCCCTTAAACCTCATTGCCTCACCAAAATCTTCACATAAGAGTACAAAGGCAATAAGAAGATGGGGATGAACTTGGAGTGAGTTACCCTCTCATCGGAGTGCAGTGGAAGTCTTTCATGGTCCAAGTCCACCTTTCCCTTTCAATCCACCTTTGGGACTAAATCAAGCAAACTCAAGCACACGGTTAGTCTCAAAGGGTCAAGTTGTAGCACAGCTCCCCCTAAATATGTGCATCACTCACACATGGACTTTTGAGGTCCGGGAAGTGTTTGTACAACTTGAGCACCATAAATAAACAATAGAATGCATAAGGAACATGATCAAGGCATAATACACATGTATGCTATAAATCAATCCAAGTTCCGCGAATCTAAGACATTTAGCTCACTACGCAGCCTGCAAAAGGTCTTTTCATCTAAAGGCTTGGTAAAGATATCGGCTAGCTGGTTCTCGGTGCTAATATAGAACACTTCGATATCTCCCTTTTGCTGGTGGTCTCTCAAAAAGTGATGCCGGATGTCAATGTGCTTTGTGCGGCTGTGCTCAACAGGATTATCCGCTATGCGGATAGCACTCTCATTGTCACATAGGAGTGGGACTTTGCTCAGATTGTAGCCAAAGTCCCGGAGGGTTTGCCTCATCCAAAGTAGTTGCGCGCAACACTGTCCTGCGGCAACATACTCAGCCTCAGCGGTGGATAGGGCAATGGAGGTTTTTTTCTTAGAGCTCCACGACACCAGGGACCTTCCTAAGAATTGGCACGTCCCTGATGTACTCTTCCTATCGACCTTACATCCAGCATAATCGGAGTCTGAATATCCAATTAAGTCAAAGGTAGACCCCTTTGGATACCAGATCCCGAAGCAAGGCGTAGCGACTAAATATCTAAGAATTCGCTTCACAACCACTAAGTGACACTCCCTTGGATCGGATTGAAATCTAGCAGACATGCATGCACTAAGCATAATATCCGGTCTACTAGCGCATAAATAAAGCAAAGAACCTATCATGGACCGGTATGCTTTTTGATCAATGGACTTACCTCCTTTGTTGAGGTCGACGTGTCCGTCAGTTCCCATCGGAGTCTTTGCGGGCTTGGCGTCCTTCATCCCAAACCGCTTTAGCAAGTCTTGCGTGTACTTCGTTTGGGAGATGAAGGTGCTGTCCTTGAGTTGCTTGACTTGGAACCCAAGGAAGTAGTTCAACTCGCCCATCATCGACATCTCAAACTTTTGAGTCATCACCCTGCTAAACTCTTCACAAGACTTTTGGTTAGTAGAACCAAATATTATGTCATCGACATAAATTTGGCACACAAATAAGTCACCATCACAAGTCTTAGTGAATAAAGTCGGATCGGCTTTCCCAACCTTGAAAGCATTAGCAATTAGAAAGTCTCTAAGGCATTCATACCATGCTCTTGGGGCTTGCTTAAGTCCATAGAGCGCCTTAGAGAGCTTACATACGTGGTCGGGGTACCATTCATCCTCGAAGCCAGGGGGTTGCTCCACGTACACCTCCTCCTTAATTGGCCCGTTGAGGAAAGTGCTCTTCACATCCATTTGGAACAACCTGAAAGAATGGTGAGCGGCATATGCTAGCAAAATACGAATGGACTCTAGCCTAGCCATAGGAGCAAAAGTCTCCTCAAAGTCCAAACCTATGACTTGGGCATAACCTTTTGCCACAAGTCGAGCCTTGTTCCTTGTCACCACCCCGTGCTCGTCTTGTTTGTTGAGGAACACCCACTTGGTTCCCACAACATTTTGCTTGGGACGAGGCACCAGTGTCCAAACTTCATTTCTCTTGAAATTATTGAGCTCCTCTTGCATGGCCAACACCCAGTCCGGATCTAGCAAGGCCTCTTCTACCCTGAAAGGTTCAATAGAAGAGATAAAGGAGTAATGCTCACAAAAATTAACTAATCTAGAACGAGTAGTTACTCCCTTGCTAATGTCTCCCAAAATTTGGTCGACGGGATGATTCCTTTGAATCGTCGCTTGAACTTGGGTTGGAGGTGCCGGTTGTGCTTCTTCCTCCATCACATGATCATCTTGTGCTCCCCCTTGATCACACGCCTCCTCTTGATGAACCTGTTCATCATCTTGAGTTGGGGGATGCACCATTGTTGAGGAAGAGGGTTGATCTTGCTCCTCGAGTTCCTGTGGTCGCACATCGCCAATCGCCATGGTGCGTATTGCGGCCGTTGGAACGTCTCCTTCATCTACATCATCAAGATCAACAACTTGCTCTCTTGGAGAGCCATTAGTCTCATCAAATACAACGTCGCTAGAGACTTCAACCAAACCCGATGATTTGTTGAAGACTCTATACGCCTTTGTATTTGAGTCATAACCTAACAAAAACCCTTCTACAACTTTGGGAGCAAACTTAGAATTTCTACCTTTCTTCACTAGAATATAGCATTTGCTCCCAAATATACGAAAGTAAGACACATTGGGTTTGTTACCGGTTAGAAGCTCATACGAAGTCTTCTTGGGGAGGCGGTGAAGGTAGACCCAGTTGATGGCGTGGCAAGCCGTGTTCACGGCTTCCGACCAAAACCGCTCGGGGGTCTTGAACTCTCCAAGCATCGTCCTTGCCATGTCTATGAGCGTCCTGTTCTTCCTCTCTACCACACCATTTTGCTGTGGTGTGTAGGGAGCGGAGAACTCGTGCTTGATCCCTTCCTCCTCAAGGTACTCCTCCACTTGAAGATTCTTGAACTCGGACCTATTGTCGCTCCTTATCTTCTTCACCTTGAGCTCAAACTCATTTTGAGCTGTCCTTAGGAAGCGCTTGAGGGTCCCTTGGGTTTCAGACTTATCCTGCAAAAAGAATACCCAAGTGAAGCAGGAAAAAATCATCAACTATAACAAGACCATACTTACTTCCTCCTGTGCTTAGATAGGCAACGGGTCCGAAGAGATCCATATGAAGCAACTCCAAAGGTCCTGATGTGGTCATCACATTTTTGGTATGATGAGAGCTTCCCACCTGTTTACCTGCTTGACAAGCTGCACAAGGTCTATCTTTTTCGAAAGTTACATTAGTTAGACCTATCACGTGTTCTCCCTTTAGAAGCTTGTGAAGGTTCTTCATCCCCACATGAGCTAAACGGCGATGCCACAGCCAGCCCATGCTAGTCTTAGCAATTAAGCATGCATCTAGACCGGCCTCCTCTTTTGCAAAATCAACTAAATAGAGTTTGCCGTCTAATACACCCTTAAAAACTAGTGAACCATCACTTCTTCTAAAGACAGACACATCTACATTTGTGAATAAACAATTATATCCCATATTGCATAATTGACTAACGGATAACAAATTATATCCAAGCGACTCAACTAAGAATACATTAGAAATGGAGTGCTCGGATGAAATAGCAATCTTTCCTAACCCTTTCACCTTGCCTTGGTTCCCATCACCGAATATGATTGAATCTTGGGAATCCTTGTTCTTGACGTAGGAGGTGAACATCTTCTTCTCCCCCGTCATGTGGTTTGTGCATCCGCTGTCGATAATCCAGCTTGTACCCCCGGATGCATAAACCTGCAAGGCAAATTTAGGCTTGGGTTTTAGGTACCCAACTCTTGTTGGGTCCTACAAGGTTAGTCACAATGGTCTTAGGGACCCAAATGCAAGTTTTATCTCCTTTGCATTTTGCCCCTAACTTCCTAGCAATCACCTTCTTATCCTTTCTACAAATAGCAAAGGAAGCATTGCAAGCATGATATATTGTAGAAGGTTCATTTATTTTCCTAGGAACACTAGCAACATTTCTCCTAGGCATATGATGAATGACATTTTTCCTAGTCAAATTTCTATCATGCATAATAGAAGAACTAGAAGCAGTCATGGCATGAGAATTAAAAGCATCATAACTTCTATAATTATTCCTAGAATTTCTCCTATCATGGTACATAAAAGCATGGTTCTTTTGAACACTACTAGCCATAGGGGCCTTCCCTTTCTCCTTGGCGGAGATGGAAACCTTATGGCTTGTTAAGTTCTTGACTTCCCTCTTGAAGCCAAGACTATCCTTAATTGAGGGGTGTCTACCAATCATGTAGGCATCCCTTGCAAATTTTAGCTTATCAAATTCACTTTTGCTAGTCTTAAGTTGGGCATTAAGACTAGCCACTTCATCATTCAATTTAGAAATTGAAGCTAGGTGTTCGCTACAAGCATCAATATTGAAATCTTTACACCTATTGCAAATTGTAACATGTTCTACACAAGATGTTGATTTATTAGCTATGTTGACAATTCACAAGAAAGCATTTCATTCCTTTTAATTTCTAAAGCAAGGGATTTTTGAGCTTCTACAAACTTATCATGTTCTTCATACAAAAGATCCTCTTGCTTTTCTAATAATCTATTCTTATCATTCAAAGCCTCAATCAATTCATTAATCTTATCAACCTTAGTTCTATCTAAGCCCTTGAATAAACATGAATAGTCTATTTCATCATCGCTAGATTCTTCATCACTTGAGGAAGCGTAAGTACTAGTATTACGAGTGCTTACCTTCTTTTCCCTTGCCATGAGGCAAGTGTGATGCTCGTTGGGAAAGAGGGATGACTTGTTGAAGGCGGTGGCGGCGAGTCCTTCGTTGTCGGAGTCGGACGACGAACAATCCGAGTCCCACTCCTTGCCAAGGTGTGCCTCGCCCTTAGCCTTCTTGTAAGACTTCTTCTTTTCCCCCTTGTTCCCTTGTTCCTGGTCACTATCATTATCGGGACAATTAGCGATAAAATGACCAATCTTACCACATTTGAAGCATGAGCGCTTCCCCTTCGTCTTGTTCTTATTGGGATGCCCCTTGCGACCCTTTAGCGCCGTCTTGAAGCGCTTGATGATGAGGGCCATCTCTTCATCATTAAGCCTGGCCGCCTCAACTTGCGCCACCTTGCTAGGTAGCGCCTCCTTGCTCCTCGTTGCCTTGAGAGCAATAGTTTGTGGCTCTTGGATTGGGCCATTCAATGCATCGTCGACGTATCTTGCCTCCTTGATCATCATCCGCCCGCTTACAAACTTTCCAAGTATCTCCTCGGGCGTCATCTTGGTGTACCTAGGATTCTCACGAATATTATTCACAAGATGTGGATCAAGGATGGTAAAAGACCTTAGCATTAGGCGGACGACATCGTGGTCCGTCCATCGCGTGCTTACATAGTTCCTTATTTTGTTGACGAGGGTTTTTAGCCGGTTGTACGTTTGGGTTGGCTCCTCGCCCCTGATCATTGCGAATCTCCCAAGTTCACCCTCCACCAACTCCATCTTGGTGAGCATGGTGACGTCGTTCCCCTCATGTGAGACCTTGAGGGTGTCCCAAATCTGCTTGGCGTTATCCAAGTCGCTCACCTTATGGTATTCGTCCCTGCACAATGAAGCTAGAAGAACAGTAGTAGCTTGTGCATTTTTGTGAATTTGCTCATTAATGAACATGGGACTATCAGTACTATCAAATTTCATTCCACTCTCTACTATCTCCCATATGCTTGGATGGAGAGAGAACAAGTGACTACGCATTTTGTGACTCCAAAATTCGTAGTCCTCTTCATCAAAGTGAGGAGGTTTACCGAGTGGAATGGAGAGTAAATGAGCATTGGTACTTTGCGGAATACAAGAGTAATCAAAAGAAAAGTTCGAATTGTCCATCTTATTTTTCTCGTAGTCGTTGTCGTCGTCCCTTTGGGAAGAGGAAGATTCGTCGCTGTCGTAGTAGACTATCTCCTTGATGCGCCTTGTTTTCTTCTTCTTCCCGTCTTTTCTTTTGTGGCCCGAGCCTGAGTCAGTAGGCTTGTCATCTTTCGGCTCATTGACGAAGGACTCCTTCTCCTTATCATTGATCACAATCCCCTTGCCCTTAGGATCCATCTCTTCGGGCGATTAGTCCCTCACGTGAAGAGAACGGCTCTGATACCAATTGAGAGCACCTAGAGGGGGGGTGAATAGGTGATCCTGTAAAACTTGAAACTTAATGCCACAAAACTTGATTAGGAGTTAACACAATAATGCCAAGTGGCTAGAGAGGAGTCTTAGCAAAACACAATAACCACAAGAGATCAACACAGAGATGGCACAGTGGTTTATCCCGTGGTTCGGCCAAGTCCAATACTTGCCTACTCCACGTTGTGGCGTCCCAACGGACGAGGGTTGCACTCAACCCCTCTCAAGTGGTCAAAAGACCCACTTGAATACCACAATGTTTTGCTTTGCTTTACTATATCCCGCTTGCGAGGAATCTCCACACTTTGGAGCCTCTCGCCCTTACAAAGATGTTCACAAAGAATCACGGAAATAAGGTTGGGATGAGCAACACACACAAGACACAAAATCAGAGCAACAACACGCACACAAGTTGCAACACGAGCTCTCAACACAACCCGCAGAGTACACTACTCAAATGGAGCTCTAGTTGCTATCACAAAGAATCGAATGCGCGGAATTGAAGTCTTGGTGCTTGGGAATGCTTAGAGAATGATTGGTGTGCTCCTCCATGCGCCTAGGGGTCCCTTTTATAGCCCCAAGGCAGCTAGGAGCCGTTGAGAGCATTCCAGGAAGGCAATTCTTGCCTTCTGTCGCCTGGCGCACCGGACAGTCCGGTGCACCACCGGACACTGTCCGGTGCAGATCTCTTTCCTTATTTGGCGAAGCCGACCGTTGCAGATTCAGAGCCGTTGGCGCACCAGACACTGTCTGGTGCACACCGGACAGTTCGGTGCCCCCTGTGACCGTTGGCTCGGCCACGCGTCACGCGCGGAATCCTCGACCGACCGTTGGCCCGGCTGACTGTTGGCTCACCGGACAGTCCGGTGAATTATAGCCGTACGCCGTTAATCGCTTCCCGAGAGCGACGACTTCGCCTGTGAATGGCTCACCGGAGAGTCCGGTGCACCACCGGACAGTCCGGTGATTTATAGCCGTACGCCGTTGATCGCTTCCCGAGAGCAGCCATTTGACAGTCGCCAGTCTGGCGCACCGGACACTGTCCGGTGCACCCAGGCCGAGCTATCTTTGGCTGAACAAAGCCATCTCTTTTCCAATTTGATTTCTCCTGTTTCCAGCACTTAGACACAATACATTAGTTCTTAAAACAATGTACCAAGTCTAGAAACATACCTTTAGACTTGATTTGCACTTTGTCCATCACTTGGCATAGATTACCATAAGTCCACTTGTGTTGGCACTCAATCACCAAATACTTAGAAATGGCCCAAGGGCACATTTCCCTTTCAGAATCACATGCAGGTACTTTTGGAGCGCGCCTCTGGGCCACTAGCCGACCCCTAACGAACGGGGCACGGGCGTCCACTCGGATCACCCGTTAGAAACTCACTCGAAACACCATGATCGGTGCCCTCAGAGGGTAACGTGGCGCTTCCCCCTTCCTCCTTGGGAAAAGGCGATTAAGGGGCGTATAATAAAAGTCGGGACAGTCCTTTATCGTCCTCTCGCTCCGTGCAGAGGCTCGTGTAGCAGAACCTCCCAAGTTATTGGGCCCACATGCACCTGTCCTTGTCCCAAAGACCTCAGACGGTTATGCATGTGCACCAGATAACTTAACAGGATCTGTCCGATTGCCCCAAGGACATCGGATAAACCACTTACAACCAGAACCGCGGGATTAAGTAACACAAATCACACACACCAATATTTTTGCAGCAGAAATCTTATTACCAAATTTTACATGTTACCTCAAGTTTTACAATGTACATGATCGGAGTGATTACAAAAGTGATTCAAAGAAATAACTTTGAATTGTTATAAATTGTTTATAAGTTTGAAATATATGCTAGCTTAAGTGACCATCCTCAATAAGAAGATAAAGACGGGGTATACTTATATAAGAAGGCCGAGCCCACCGGCACTTAACACCATCAACAGCAGCACAAAACTATAACTTGAAAAACAATAGGGAATAAAACCCTGAGTATGGAATTACTCAGCAAGACTTACCCGACTAAAGAAAAGACTCTTAAGGGTATGCTGGATTTGGGAATCAAGGAAAAGTTTTAGCAAGAATCAAATTAGATACTTTGGCAGAAATAGCTTACTAAAGTGAGTCCTTACTTTCAAATTTTAATGCTAGATTAAATATTAATAGACTCTGTTTGCATCTGGTCTAATTTCACCATCTCATTAATACAACATCATTTTTATTCATGAGGTTCACATCCTGACTTAGGTTGCAGGTCAGTGATCAAGTCTCCACTCTCCGGGGATATAACGACGATCCGAATCGATTTACTCAGCTGAGGATCTCTAACCACACGACATATGTAGCACTTAACCCTTGCATATGTCAACCGTTCCCAAAGATCCTCCACAACGTGAACTGGTCCGCGCTACCTGGGAGCACAGTACTCCTCCATCCAGCCTCTAGCCAGGAGGGTACACGCTACTCCCACCATCTCCCACGCCCAGTGCGCGGTTGTCTTTTCACGTATGGAATAGCTGGGTTCAAGCTTACCCTGTCCCATATCCAGGGCATGTGGCCAGCTATGATAGTCCTTGATCATATAGGCCTACATACGCATCCAATCCTTAATTGACCCGGACGGAACATCACCTGTTCCTAGCCCAAGTCCCGATTTAAGTACTTCCACCCTTAGGATTGTTTGTGTTACTTAGGATGAAAAGAGCATTATAGGGAACTTTGCAGTAAGATCCCACCATGCTCCCAATGAAAATATTCTTGCAGGTAGAGGTCATCCTTCCTCAGGATAAACCTGAGCTAGGCATAAGTGCAAAGGACAAACTCTATCTGCTTATAAGCAGGGCTAAGCATTTTTTTGTAAATCATATTTTGATACTTCACCAGAAGTACCTAAAAAGGTATGGATATCAAGGTAGGCAATGCATCAAAGGGTTTCCAAGCAACTTCTATAAACTTAATACACATTTCACTAGACTTAAAGTGTATAAAAATCTTTTTAAAAACACAAGGAAAGGGTTAATGCACCGGGGCTTGCCTGGAATAAACACTAGGTTAATGTTTGTTATGTGGCGACCACTTGACGATCAGCCGTTGTTCCGATACTTGCTTCGTCCATCTATCTTCGGGTTAATCCATAAACATTATCTTACGGAGAAGCCCACGCTTTCTAGCATCTTGTGGTCAACTCAGTTCTGATTCTCCACATCACGTGATTAATTATCGTACCTAAATGATTTGCATAATGCACATGAATGCACATAAACAGGAATATCATAAACCTAAATAATGCTACACGAGAGCGAATTAAACACCTAGCGGCGAGGCGCTTTACCATTTTATACGAAACACTAGTTATCGACATACGACTAAGCGCAATAATCACAAAATAATAAAACATACATACTAACTACAGCACTCACGTCCTTCCTACTTATTCGAATTTAACTCATACCTCAGGCAACAACACCCTAAGTATAAGTTCTATACTTTCCCTAAGCTATAGCCTATACCAAACAATTAACAAAAATTAGGCTCACGTTTCCAAGATAAATAAATTCAAGACTACAGATAGAAATCATTTATAGCTTTCTAACCCACTACGCTAATTAGTTCATACAGTACACTAGACAAACAACAGTATCACGTATGACTGGACTGACCACATCAGATACGAAGAACCAATTTAATTATACGCTGCACAACTAATATGTTTAACTAAATTCATCCGACCAAAAGCGGAAGTAACGAATTGGCTACTATTACCTAAATCTGACTTGAAACCGCGAGATTGACAACGATGCCCAGTTCGAGCCTTTCATTGCGCAATAGGTGGACAACAAATAGGGACCTTCACGCAAACACACATACATACATAAATCCACAGCTAGCCACATCGGCGTCTGATAAGAAATTAAACAGAGCGAGGACTGCGAGTCTCACCAGTGGGGACGCAAGACGCGACAAGGCCGTTGGAATGATGATAGTTCCGAGGGTCAGGCGTTTCATCGAGCATCTGGCGGCTGAAGCGAGGACGACGTCGAATCCCAAGAGACGGCTAGCGCGTCGACGACCAAATCACACATTTAACCGAACAAGTGGCACACGAGGCGCGATGGGAAGGAGTTTGGTGTGTCAAGGCTAACAAAGGCACGACATCAACGATGCTGCAAGAAGTGCTTGAAGTCGAAAATGCACGACAAAGGAGACGGGGACAGCCACGACACAACAGCATGGAACGGGGTGCGGCCATAGTGTGGCGCACAAAAATAGTAGTGCCCGACCACCATGGCCAACCCCGGCCAGCCCTCCTATGCAGCCATGGCACAACGAGAACTAGAACGAGTGGACAGTGACGATGATGACACAACGCATGGCATTCGACGGCTGGAGACGGCAAAGGGAGCATGGGCACGTGCGAGACCCAAGGAAGTGAGGCGTTGCGGTGACTGAAACAGACGGAGAAGGAAGCACTTCCCTGGTTCGACCAACATCTAGTGGCGTGTTAGGGACATCAGCCCATTGTGTCTAACGGCCCAGGTACCTAAAGGGAAATACTACAAAGGCACAGTGGAGTCACCACGAAGGGGGCACGAAAGGAAATATCAGAACCTCTTATTGTTCATCTTCCTCCTCAGTCTACGGCTGTTCTTCTTCCAACAACTCTCATGTACCTCCAGTCGTCTTAAACCTTCTAGAGTTTCTTCTCCTACCTCGATTCTTCTGCTATCTTCCTACCTCAATTCTATTACTCTGTAATTGCTTCTGTTGAGTTGAATCAATAATACACTCGGTTGGTATAGTTGTTAACAATTGGTATCAGATTCCTATGTTCCTCGGCCCTCTCATCCATGGTGCCTTCATCACCGATTGATGCCCACCTTACCAGGGCGCTGCAGGAACAGACTCGTGAGATCCTCTCCGAGCTCGACAAGCGCTTCGCCACGATTGACTCCAAGTGGGCGCGCCGAGTTGGCGCTCCGGAGTCACAAGCAGTGGAATCCGCTCAACACCGCGATGAGTTCTCCTCCGCCCTCTGCGCCGGCGTCGAGGCACATCTCTCGGTGGCTACCCTGCAGTCTACGGGTACTCGTGCTGCCGCCCTGCAATCTGCCCTGCATGTGTTCGATGCAAGGCGTCCACGGGCGCAGTGGAGGTCATCCGTGGAGGCCCGACACGTGTTCGCAGACCGCGACATCAGTGAACAACTTGCCAGAGTCCATGGCCACCTCGACAATTCCACCACCATCACCATGGGATCCAACATCAACCCGGATGGCGTAGCTGCAGGTGGCGCCGCAGACCGACCAGTTCGTGCAGCAGCGGCAGGCTGGAGCTGCGTGCCAAATGCCGAACCTGTTCCACACAAGACCGACGATGCAACACCTGCTCGCGGCTACACGGGAGTAGCAACACCAGCCCCTGGACGGCATGGTCGTTGCTTACCACAGAAAGCAGCACGCCACGACCAGGAGGGGAAGTACTGCTCTGGTAATCCATACTTCTGGCAGAGAGCGTCCACAAACCCATTGGTTTCGAAGACCGGTGCTCGCAAGTTGTTCGATGAAATGCCCACAAGCGACCGGAGATCACCAGACCGCGTCCTCGACGTCACTATACATCAGGTCTGTTACCCCATGTCTGAGAGTGTGCTTCATGCAGTTTTTGCTCCTTATGGAAGGATCGAGCGCATCCATGTCATTGGGGGTTTAGATCCTGTGTTGGCTAAGGTAGTATTCCAATTAAAGCATGAAGCTGCAGAAGCCTATGGGGATTTACATGGCCGGAATATTTATGATGGGTGTTGTCAGATGGAGATCAATTGGGGATTCTCCCAGGAGCAGGATGTTTCTCGCTCCAGCGTCGAGTCCAACCTTCGAAGCTCTAATGCTTCTCATGCACGGCGATCTATTGCTGGCGTTACAAACAACGGTGTTCACAAGGTTCTATTCCCTGTTGGTCAACAAAGTGACAACGAACCTCCAAGTGCAGGCCTCCCGTATGCTACAGGAGGTGTCTACAAGGAGAATGGGAGTGTAGTAGGGAGATTGGGGAACGATGACTTTGGTTCCAACAATCACACCTTTGATGAAGGGAGTGTGGGCAAGTTTGAGAATGGAGAGACTCATTCACATTTGGATCCATATGTTGAGTCGATGGCTCTACTTCAGCCGGCACAGGAAGCGTTTGAGAATGAGATCCAAAAGTTTGTGGAAATCAGGAAAGATACTGACGAAAATTCCACAAGTAGCCAAAGTGAAATAGAATGGAACAACTCACCTGTAGAAGAGTTAAATGATAAGATAAAGATGCTCGAGTCGAAGCCGGAAGAAGCCACCATGCTCATCAAGGAGCGAGATTCACAAATACTTGAACTAGATGCACTCAACCATGTACAACCACAGAATACCATAGCATGTAGCGATGATCTGCTGGCTCTACAGTCTGATGTAGACCCGCTGCTCTTGGAGAAGATGGAGGCAAAAATTCAGTGTTTTATCCTTAAAAGAGCTTCACGCGATTGGACACTCCTAGCCAAGGATCAATTTGCTCGTAGCGAGGCACTGAAATCCCTTCTGACAGATCACAAATCCTTAGAAACCAAACTGCAGCATGCCGAGAACAGGGTGATGCTGCTGGCGGATTGGACTTTCAGACCTACGGCAACCCAATTTCAGAGTGCATGTTACTTCACTTATAGAGCATCACATCAGCACAAGTGGGTTGGTGATTTCACTGACCAAATTAGCGTCAGCATGTGGCTGTACAGTTCAGGCCAATCTAATTCATTTCAAGTATTGCTAACATGGTGTTTTGCTTATTGCTCGGCATGCAGCTTGCTTGATGGATTCCTCTCAAAGGATAACACCAAAAAACTACAAATGCCATGGGATCCTGGTTTACAAAATCTACATCGACTCGAGGGCGAGTCGATTTTTAAGGAGGGGAGAATGTTAGGGACATCAGCCCATTGTGTCTAACGGCCCAGGTACCTAAAGGGAAATACTACAAAGGCATAGTGGAGTCACCACGAAGGGGGCACGAAAAGAAATATTAGAACCTCTTATTGTTCATCTTCCTCCTCAGTCTACGGCTGTTCTTCTTCCAACAACTCTCATGTACCTCCAGTCGTCTTAAACCTTCTAGAGTTTCTTCTCCTACCTCGATTCTTCTGCTATCTTCCTACCTCAATTCTATTACTCTGTAATTGCTTCTGTTGAGTTGAATCAATAATACACTCGGTTGGTATAGTTGTTAACATGGCGCAACACTTGTATTGAGCGGCAGTGACGCGAGAGGCTAGCAGAAGTAGCACAGGCAAGGACTATCGACTGGCTTGCTTGGGTGACGCGGCTGGAGATGAGGACGTGTAGTCTAGTGAGACCCCCGCCACGGTCGGCACAAAGCCAAACAGCATCATGCCAAACCAGCACGCGCCCGGCCAGCAGAGAGATTCACTGGGAGAGGATTATGGCTGGAGTGGAGGAAGCCGAGTGTGGCCGGGAGGAGACGAGGGGCACCTGAGAACCGGCGCGACGCGGATTGAAGGACTAGAAGCTTGGGCGCCGACAGAGGAGATGGGCGCGTGTGGGAGCACGGCGGTGCTCAGCCATGGGAGATCGGGAGGAGGGAGGGAGAAGCAAGGGGGCGAGCAGGGCGCGGCTACCAGCAGGGGAGGAACTCGGCCGTGCGGCTGCTAGAAGAACGCGCAGGAGCGGCTGGGCGTGACCAGCCATGGAGGGATGAAGACGACGGGAGAGCTGAGGAGGAAGAAAACACGCTCTGCACGCAGAGGAAGAAGAAGCAGGGGAGAAGAAGACCGCACATGGAGGATAAGAAGCCTGCGCGTGAAAAAATCAAGCGCGCGGCGCTGGGGAAGAAGAGGTGCTCCACGGTTGAAATAGAGAGGAGAAATATCTGCACAACAGGCCAGGAGATGAGCATCGCGGGAAAAAATCGAGAGCCACGGGCGGCCGGAGATAGGAGCAGGAAAGATTTTTCCATGGCGCAGAGATATTTTGCAACAGTGGAAAAACATGAAGAAACGGCGGCTGGAAAAGATCGGAGGGAGTGAGTGGCGTGAAAAAATCAGAAGAGAGAGAGAAATGTGAGAGCCGCTCAGCTAGCTGGATAAGCACGGCAGAAAAAAATCTGTGAAGATAATTCTTATTTCTTTCCTCTCTTTTTTAACCGAAATCGCAGATATTTTTAGAACCCAGAAGTTCTAGCGATAGCAAAGGAGTCGACGGTAATTGCGACAGTTGATTTGATTCAAAAATCTGATAAATTTACCTGTGGTCTGAACATCTGGTTCCACGGCCACAGATAATTTACCAGTGAATCGAGGCTCAATTATGGATTCCCATACGCGATTTCACGGTGGACGAGTAGGAACCGAATTATTTAATACTTGTTTACATTCAAAGATTTGGATCCGGGCAAGAACAACAGACCGAAATAAACTGATTTTGGACTGATAATTTGTTCTGCGTGGTTCGACCAAAATTAGCCGAAACCAGAGCTGCTAATGTATACGTGATTTCATCGTCAAACAGCGTGCAGACGAATAAATTGAATCATATTCGCGCGCACGATTTCGCTCAGACGACGCATGATTCAGATTATTTTGCACCGAGTATTTTAGTCGTCGAGTTCAAATTAATCTGTCCAGAATAAAAAGGCGTAGAAGGAGGTCGAGCTTCTGAATTCAGATTCACGCGGCGATGAATTTCAATTATTCATCGGATGCACCGATTTTTGGAACGACGATGTTCCGAACATCACGAAAATTTTGGAAGAACCCAAATAAATAGAAGTAAAAATGATGTCGCACTCACGACAAACGGAATAGATGCGATATTAAAATCGCGATAAGCGAAGATGATTGAAATTTAAAAATCCGTTTTATCCACTGATATTACGTGCTTAAATCCATACTCGTTGTCAAGCGGAATATAAACACCTGGGGTGTTACAGCCCTCCCCCTTAAAAGAATCTCGTCCCGAGATTCGGAGCGAAAGACTTCTAAGGGTAGAGAAGTATGTAACCCATGTCCATATCAACGATAATCACAAGGCAGTCCAAGCAAAGGCGAGTGTCTCAGAATGTGGTTTCTCTAGTGGACAGAACATGTATCGCCTTAGGCTAATTTAGAAATGTCCACCAATAGAGACGATGTCTGCCAGAAGAACACATAAGGTTCCATGTGTGCAGTTTGCTTTTTCTGATGACACTGTACTATCTGAGTCTGTTGAGCGAAAGACAAATATGTGATTTTACCCAAACAGAATCAGATGCACCATCTTGGGTAAAACACACAGAAAGAGGTTTACCAACAAGTGGTTACGGTAAGCTCATAGCACACGTGACGAGTGCAGATGTCGAACAACACCACAGTTGACCCGTGGCTAGCCAGAAAATCCAAGTCCAAGAAAAATGATAAAGACTTGAAAAAAATCACCAGCGGAGGGATCTGTAAATGCTGCCTTCGCAACCAATCCATTTTATCGAGCACCAATCATGGATCTACTTGATCACACATGCTGGAAAAAGCACACGTGAGACGATCGAGGCATGACTAGAGCAATGATTAGGTGGTTACTGACCGACTTAATCTCGATTCTTGAAAGTACTTCCTTAGGATGGGTTGAACCAAAGTAAGTTTAGATAACTCGATGAAACGATCTCTAAACTCAATCTTTGTTCACAAAGCAGTTGCAAGTTAGCAAAACCAATTTGTTGAACTACCTTTGACATTGAGTAGGTCCTCTCAGTACCATCGGTAAGCCAAGGGTTGAGAGTTCACAATTGCTAGCAAAAGGTCCTGCATTTGGGTAGAAATCCATTTGGTCAGGTTGTTCTTCCATTTCTTCATGCGAGATGAACTATCCACTTGGTTAAGGAATATAGGGATTAATAAGAGAGTGAATGAACAAACTCCTGCA